>CM053627.1:186503215-186531501 GCA_028646595.1 Phalanger gymnotis | reverse complement strand
GGTTGTGTTTTAGCTTCCTGGTCATGTTCCCAGCCAACTTGCTTGACCCTTGAGTTTTTCAGTGGGGTATGACTGCTTGTAGACTAAAGAATTCTATGTTCCACACTTGGGCAGATGTGCTGCATCACCAGCACTCCTCCTTTCCCAAGAACCCCCTTCCTGGACTGGGCTTAGATCTTCAGCAGGCTCTTTACTCCTACTCTGATCAGCCATTTAATTCCTCCCACCAGCTGGGCCTGGGGCCAGAAGCAACTGCAGCTGTAGTTCTAAAGCTGCCCCACCTCTGCTGCCCCAGGGGCGGTGGCTGAAACACAAACTCTGTGTCCGCAGCTTTTCCCACTAACCTTCTCTGTTGTCTTTGCTGTTTGTGGGTTGAGAGGTCTGGTAACTGCCACAGCTCACTGATTCTGGATGCTCGGGCTCGCTCCGTCCGGCTCCTGGTCTCGTTGGTCTGCGCTGCCCACACTGGACTCCACTCCACTCAGCTCCACTCCCCTCAGCTCCCAGCTCTGTGCAGGATAGACCCCACCCAGAGACCATCCAGGCTTTCCTGGGCCAGAGCCCTGCTTCCCTCTGCCACCCTGTGGGTTTTGCAGTTCTGGAATTGGTTCGGAGCCATTCCTTATAGGTTTTGGAGCTACCTGGTGGGCAGCTCACACTAGTCCCTGCTTTCTAGCCTCCATCTTGGCTCCACTCCCCTCATCTTCCCCCTCTTTACCTCCACTGTGAAAGCTCTTTCTTGCCTCTTTTATGTGAGATGATTTACTACATTCTACTTCTCTCTTTCTTTTTCTCCCAGTACATCCCTCTCAACAACTAATTCTAGTTTTTTTAGGTATCATCCCTTTATATTCCACTCACCTTGTGGCCTCTGTCTACTCACACATGCACACACACACACATACACATTTGTGTACATATATATATATATATATGTATATATGTATATATGTATGTATGTATATATATTTATATATACATATATACACGCATACACATACACACACATGCGTACATATAGATAGATATAGAGACAGAGACAGAGATTAGATATAGATATAGATACAGATATATTCCCTCTAACTACCCTAATGCTGACAAATGTCTCATGAGTTACAAATATTTTCTTTCCATGTAAGAATGTAAACAGTTCAACGTTAATAAGTCCCATATGGCTTCCCTTTCCTGTTTATATTTTCATGTTTCTCTTAATTCCTATATTTGAAAGTCAAATTTTCTATTCAGCTCTGGTATTTCAACAAGAATGCTTGGCCATCCTCTATTTCATTGAAATTTCATTTCCATGAAAGAACGTGGCACAAATGTTACTAGGTTGCATGATGCTCCTCACACAGAGAATGAGATATTTTTAGATTCTCAGACAGAAGTGGGCCTTATACTGAGAAGTAGGAAGGAAACCCAAAATGATAATTGAGTTGTTAGGCAAATTCTGGGAGATTTTTCACAGCAAGAAATCACAGATATCTGAGTAGGTTCACCCAGAGAATGGGATAATCATTAATATTTTAGATGGTAAGAATCAGTAATAAAGGGGCCACAGGAGTATCTATTGATAATGTGGATTGTGTGAGATTCATAACCATTAGTCAGAATCCTTTCATGCAGCAAATTTTTAGGGATTATCATCTGCAAGGAGCTGGCAACAATACAGTTAGTATCTTAACTTTAGCAGCCAAATGATGTCAGAGAAAATATCTTGCTGATTCTATGTGGCCTAGTTGGGATAAACCCTGGTATTCGCTTAGAGACTGTATGAGCAAGTTAAAGGAGGTGGTGAAGAAAACTGCTATTATTATAGGAAACTAGTATGCATACCATGATACTCCCTTGGGAGTCTCTCATGGAAATTTAATAGTTGAGACCGCTCTTCCTGCTTATAAACACCTAATTTTGACTCTGCTAATTGGGGAAGTAGGGCACCCTCTTTCAGAGGTGCTGGATAAGATTTCACAGTTAAGTGACTTAGGATACTGTGGAAAAGATAAATTTCCTCAAGAGAGAAGAGAGAATAGTCAGCAGATTCGATATCAGAATACAGTGACAAGAAATGTTTACTGCTCTATTGATAGCAGGGATAGATTTTGGAATGATAGATGGTATTCCAGCTAACAAACTGTACAAAATGTATTGAGATAAAGGGCTTAGTAGTAGACAGGATATAGAACTGACGACTGTCCCTACAGATCCTGAACTCTTGTATCCAAGTTTGTCACACCTTCAGGGGGACTCAGATTAAACAAAGTACACCTCTACCTAGAATGTTGACCCCAAATCTGCAAATACATAAGATCTCATACATTTTGCTGTAAATAAGGCTATGATAGTGCATTCATGGACTCCGGAAGCATGGCTAACACCAATAAATACCACAAGGCACTCAGTGGAAAGTGTGATCCTGTACTATTCTTTTCCTTTTTTTAAAAAATCAGATTGACCAAAGATTTATCAATTGTATTGGCTTTTTTTCATAAAACCAGCTCTTAGTTTTATTTATTAGTTCAATACTTTTCTTGATTTCAGTTTTATTAATCTCTCCTTTGGTTTTCAGTATTTCTAATTTGGTATTTAATTGGAGATTTTCAATTTGTTCTTTTTCTATCTTTTTCAGTTTCATGCCCAATTTATTGATCTCCTTTTTATCTATTTTATTCATGTGTGCATTTAGAGATATAAAACTTCCCCTAAGAACTGCTTTTGCTGCATCCCATAAACTTTGGTAGGTTATCCCATTATTGTCATTCTCTTGAATAAAGTTATTAATTATTTCTATGATTTGTTGTTTGACCCACTCATTCTTTAGGATTAGATTATTTAGTTTCTAATCAATTTTTAGTTTATCTTTCCACGGTCCTTCATGACAGATAATTTTTCTTGTATCATGATCTGAAAAGGATGCACTGACTATTTCTGCCTTTCTGTACTGGATTGTGAGGTTTTATGCCTTAGTACATGGCCAATTTTTGATTATGTGCCATGTGGCATTGAGAAAAAGGTGTATTCCTTTTTATCCCCATTCAGTTTTCTCAAGAGGTTTATCATATCTACCTTTTCTAAAATTCTATTCACCTCCTTAACTTCTTTCTTGTTTATTTTGAGGTTGGATTTATCAAATTCATAGAAGGGGAAGTTGAGGTCTCCCACAAATATATTTTGCTGACTATTTCTTCCTGTAACTCTCTTAACTTCTCCTTTAAAAATCTATGCTATATGCTATGCTATATACCACTTGGAGCATATATGTTAAGCAATGATATTGCTTCATTGTCTATGGTGCCTTTTAACAGGATATAGTGTCCTTCCTTATCCCTTTTAATTAGATCTATCTTTGCTTTTGCTTTGTCTGAGATTAAGATTGCTACTCCTGCTTTTGTTACTTACCTGAAGCATAATATATTCTACTCCAACCTTGTACCTTTACCCTGTATGTATCCTCCTGTTTGAAATGTGTTTCTTGTGAACAACATATTGTAGGATTACGGTTTTTAATCCATTCTACTATCTGCCTCCATTTTGTAGGACAGTTCATCCCATTCAGATTAACAGTTATGATTACTATCTGTGTCTTTTTTCTCCATCTTACCCCCTCCCCACCCCGTTTATGCTTTTCTTTTTCCCTTCTCCCTTCCATTCCTCAAGAGTTTTGCTTTTGGCCACCGTCTTCCACAGTTTTCCCTCCCTGTTGACTCCTCTCCCTTATCTTACCCCTTTCCCCTTGTTACTTCTTCCTTCCCTTCTATCCAACCCCCTTTTTCTTTTCCTTTTCCCCTCCTACTACCTGTAGGATAAGATTAATTTCTATACTTATTAGAGCATGTTACTCCCTCCTTGAACCAAATCCAATGAGTAAAGCTGAAACAATGCTCATCTCCCTCCCTTCTACTATACTCCCTCTACAGTAGAAGCAATTGCTTAATAACTAAATCTTGATGTCACTCTATCATGACTCCCTCCTTTTCTAGAGTGCTCATAAACAATTGCTTTAACAATGGTATCTACTATTTTTACCAAAAATTAAAGCAAAATGCATTAATATTATTCTAAGGTTGTCTCCTGCACCTTGGCCAATCTCTAGTCAAAAGATCACAGGTTTAAAAAAATTAGAACAAGAAGGGGCCTTACAACTAGTCAGTTTCAACCTTCTCATTTTACAGATGAGAAAATTGATGCAGAAAATTTAAAGGCATTGCTCCTACTGGAAGTAGATGACAAGTATTTTTTCCATTCTCCAAAATGTTCAAACATCTCCAACCACAGTTTAGCAACAAAATCAACAAAATATTTAAATTCCTTGTGATGAAATTTGTTTAGGCCTAGTAATCTGAACTCATTTGGGGAAAGTAGGTTTCTTTATATCTTCTAATTACCTTGAACTTCCATCTCCTATTAATCAATTTGTTTCTGTTTTCCAATCTTTTGGTAATAAAATATTTATTAAATACATTCTTCTTTATCATCATCATCATCATCATCTTCTCTCTCTGTCTTTCTCTGTCTCTCTGTCTCTCTCTCTCTCATTCCAACCATGTTATCCACCTCAATGTCTATATATCCTTTCTTTGTCTTTCTCTTGCCATTCAAATGTCTAAAAACAAACAAAAAATCCTTTAGCTGGACATTGGAATTGTCTTTCTTTCACTTCAGTTATACCTATTATTCCTAGACTTCACAAACTATGGTTGAATGTCCTAAGAGAAAAATCTAGGGAACTCCAGTGTTGTGATTAGTTAGTTAGTTAGCAGTAATTGTTTGTTTCCTGATTTGTGTCTGATGTTTCTTGAAGCACAACTAGTTCCCTTGTGGTCTAGTTTAATTGTTGCTTCAGCTGGGAGTTTTTGTGAACTATGTGCAGAATCTACAAAGGCATTGATCGGATCTTCTATTGTATGAGTTGAATATATCCAGGATGCAGTTAGAAGTAAACTTAGAACAATGGGCAAAATCATTCTGTTTGTGACAATAAAAGAACAAGAAAACAAAAGTTATGATGGACAATGCAATAGTATGATTAGCACAATTCAAACAAGTGGCAGAAATATCTTTTTTTTTACACCTGTGACCTGGATAGGCATATAAGTCCATACCCATTAAAAACTGGAAAATATGCACCAGTGTAGGAAAGAAGGACAAAGTTTGAAATAAAATTTAAAGGAACAGAAATGAGAAGCCTACGTGTATAAGATAACATTTTCTCAGAATGGCAATGTGCAATGCCATGTGATTTTGGAGTCATATGGGTTGTTGGATTCAATGTGAGGTCATTTGACCAACAAAGTGCTGTTTGTAGTTTGAGGCCTTAGCTCAGCCAGGTACCTTCTAGGTCATTATAATGAAAGACAAAATGGGGAGCATTATAAAAGTATGATGTTTTGAAAGAATTACTACATTTAATAAGAAAATTGGGAAAATAATCTCTACCCTCATATTTCAGAGGTTATGTTCTCATATTGGGTGAATTGTTGGGAAAATGTATTCTTGTTTCATATTCCAATGTGGAAAAGACATGGTAAAATTTCTAACGTAGTAGATAATAAGGTTAGAAAGATAAGCTCAAGCACTTTCTAGGTTTTCTCTCAGCATCTGCTTCTCTCTATTATCTTAGTCATGAACTTGAGTCTTCTTTCTTATCTCTCCTCAAACTTCCTCAGCCAACATGAAGGCTGTATCTCATAATGTTGTAGTAGGAAGGCCTAATTTATGATCTCAAAGAGAATCATACATATGTCTGAACGGTTCAGAATTGCGGGATATAAGGAATAAGTAGAAGGCAGAAGGATTAAAACATTTATTTAGGCTCCAAAGTAACAGACCCACGAACCAGCCTCGCCATTCCAACATTTTAATCAAAAGCCTCCAGGCCCAATAAGTCCGCCTCACGAGAGTAACCAGGAGGCCACAGAAAAGCATAATGGCATTAAAACAAATCATATTTATGCTACTGCTTCTCCAGTAAGATCACCCACTACCCTCAAGTCCTTGCTTGGCACTTCTCGGTCCACACACAGGTCTGCTCTACTTCTGGGTTGGCTCTGCTTCCGCAGCTCCTGCTTCAGCTTTGGCTTTATCTTCAGCTTCGGCTGTAGCTGTCTCTGCCACTGTCGCTGTCACTTCTGCCACAATCTCCAAGCTGTGTTTCAGCTAGCTGACTGCTTCCTCTCTCCTTCAGCTCTTAACTGCTGTCACCAACTGCCTCACCAACTGCCGCTCAACTGCCTCTCCAACTGCCTCTTAGCTCTGCTCCAACCATTCCACAAACTCCTCCCACCACAGGCTTCTATTGGCTCCAGTCCTAGCCAGTCCCCCCAGGATTCTGGGAGGCTCATATCCACATAGGTTCCACACCCAACAGGGCTTTGGGCCTGCGGCCCAGCATCTAGCAAGGCTCAACAAAATACATTGAGTTACTCAAAGAAAACAAAGACCATTTTGCTTATCAACACAAATGTCCTTGACCATCTTGTTCACATAGTTCCCTTTCTTCTTCTATTGGTAATTAAGGTGGGACTTTTTTTTTTTTTTACTGTTTTCCCTTTTGGAGCACTGAAGTAGTCAAGTGCCTTTGACGAGTCTGGCCTTTGTTTCTTTGATTGAATCAAGAGTCTTTGACCTGCTTAAGAAATAAGAAAGCCTAGTTTGCACAGGTTCGAGTCACATGGTTGTGACACCTGAAGAAGCATCACATGGTTTTGTGTTGCATGGTTGTGACACCCTTTGACCCTGAACAAGCTATATAAACTCAGAGGTTAGCATTTTGTTTGGGGCTCTCACTCACTGGAAGAGTGTCATGTGATTTAACTGGAAGAGACTCTGGGTATCAGCTGTTGGAGTCCCCCAGCTTTGGAAACCCCAATGTTGGTGTTCTCTCTCTGGTAACTATGAATGTAATATTTTTGTCAGACTGATTTGTGCTTATTTGCTCTGTCTATATAATGTATGCTTGTAATTTCTCTTTGTATTCTCTCTGAAGTTCAGGATGGTGGTTTTTTCCCCCTGAATTAAGTGAATAATATATGTATGTTTAATTAAAGTAAGATTATTGCTTTTCTTAGAAAAGCAGTTCAAAAGAACCTGTGCTAGCAGCCTTTCTGTGTGCTCTTGTGTTGGTCTTTCACCTCCCCAACAGCTGCTAGCAACATTGTTATGCTTCTACTTTAAGAATGCTCAGACACGCACCCTCGTAATTTAACCATTAGGTGCCACAGGAATAATACATCTCAGAAACTAAAGTGCCAGAAACTTCATTCAGGCCTTCTGAGTCTCATGGAAAATGTAATACTTTCTTAGAGATGTACTTTTATTATATCAAAGTGTTATAGACTGAAGGAGGAAAGCCCAAGTCAAAACAGAAATTTTAAGGTAAGAAGATCTATATGAAATCAGTAAGAATCCTAGAAAGAACATTAATAAAATGACCGTTTGACAAAATCTGCCCCTCTAAATCTCAAGTCTGTAATATTATCTTCTCATTGGACAACAACAATAGAGCCCTGGCCTCAAAGAGGAACAAACTCGGCCTAAGCCCAAATTTGCCTAAGAAATGCTTATTCTCCCTAGCAGGAATGACCCTGTGGACTTATGCCTGTGCCTACATCACCCAAATCTGGATCCATTTACCAAAAAATTCAAACTGCTTTTCTGGCTGAATTGACTAGTAAATCTCATCAAAACCATCAATTTGGCAGCCCTGTTTAGACACAGCCTTTGACTCCATGGATGGAAGAATTTGAATTATTCTGAAGAAAAACAGGCTCTGTATACAAGGTGTGAGAGTTATTTCCTTATTTTCATTTAAAACAGATACCTCTAGTATGTGCTTCCCTGGGGGCAAACAAAACAAAACAAAATAAAACAAACCCTCCATGTGATTTTGTATAGCTAGAGAAGTAAAAATAAAGAAAAACAAACACAACAAAACATTGGGTTTGTTCCAGCATATGTTGACATTAACAAAACTATTTTTGTTATAATATTGAAATACTTAATAGACTGATGAAAAATGGTCTTTGTATTTCTACTGCACTAAAATTGTCATGAAACCAATTTCTCTGACAAACGTGCTAACATCTCACTGTGCAATTGAAGAGGGATCAGGAATAGATTTCTTCAGCATCAGGAATGTCTAGTTTGTGTGACTGCATACACATATATGTATGTATGTATACACACACACATGTATCTATACAGTAATCTTGATGTGAAGATATTTCTGATCCACCATAAAAAAAAGACATACACTTTGCATGTTTTTTTTTCCAGGAATGAAGAAGGGTTTATACTTGGTCACTTGTACCTTTATCTGATTCCTGCTTGTCAACATTGGCGAGAACAAAACAGTATAGATTGAGAGCTAGAAGGGGCATTACAGGGCATCTAGCCCAGTTCCATCATTTTATATATGATTAAATAGTCTCAAGGAGGTTAAGTAAATTAACCATAAACATCAAAGTTAGGATTTGAGCACAGGTCCATTGATTCCAGAGTCAATGTTATTTTAGCTGAATCAGGATTAAAACTAATGTCAAAATTTTTTCGTTGTATTTGTCCAATTTAGAAGATGAACTGGTGGTGAGAAAATGTTGATATTTCAGTACATTCATTTTTATTAGTAATTATGGCTAAAAAGAAAAATAGCTCATGAGTTCTACCACCTAGAGAGGAAGCATCCAAGTAGGCTTATCACCTCAAAGTTGAAAGTGATTGCATCCCTAATGGAAGATAATAAAATTATTTCCAATCCCTACAGCACTGCTCATGCCTTTCTTACCATAGCTTTGATCTTAGCTTTGACAGTTAGGTGGTATAGATGAGAGAGATTTCAACTTGTCAAGAAGACTTGAGGCAGGATCCTGCCTCGGACACTTATTAGCTGTATGACTCTGGCCAAGTCACTTTACCTCACAGTAACATGAAGAGACTTGATGGTCTTGAAGATCCCTCTCAAGTATAGTATATAATCCCATGATCCCATGAATATGACCAATAGTGAGGAACTAATCTTGTGAGAAATATCCATATAATGAGAAAGCTCATATTCATGGGTGGGGATCAATCAATCTATAATTGATTAATTAATATTTTAATTACCTACTATTTGCCAGGCATTGCACTATGTTGAGAGGGAAGTAAAACGGTCAAACCTTCTAGGATATATACTGTTTGGTGTGGGTGGAAGAGTTTTGAATCATTGAAAAGATGAGAACAAGATTTGGGGGATAAGCTGGGAAGATAAAGCATACTTAAGAAGGAGTCAGAGAATGGAAATCACCGGACAGGATTAAGGAGGGACAATGGCATGTAATACCAGGAAAAATAGCCTTGCTATCCAAACAGGTAGGGAAGAGTTAATTTTCACTAGGAATTTGGTCTCTCTAGACTTTGGCCAGCGGATAAAGATAAAATACTAAGCTGCAGAGCTATACAAGGGAAGCCCATCCCAGGACCCAAATTAAACTACCAGAAGCTCTGTGAAATGCAAGCTGCTAAACTTCATATATCTTCCTGTTACTCTCCTTCTTCAACCCACTCTCTGTTTTCTTGGAGTGCTTCATAGCAAATCTCCTTTAAATAAGTGAAGAGTCTGGAAGGGTGCTCTGAATATAGAATAAGTAAAGCATTGGCTGCTTTTTGGGTGGGGCCTCTTAGAATTACCAGAATACTTAAAGAAGAGAGGGGTAAAAGGTAATATCAGCATCTTCAGCCTCTCCTGTACTCCCACCCTCTCCACTCCAGACTCAAAAACCCCTAGGTCGTTTTCATACAAAGTCTTCTATACTTACATCTACCCGTTACTGTACATGAGCAATTATTTCTTGTTGTTTTAAATAAGCATGGGACTTGACAGTTATGTCTAAAAAATGCATCTTATGATATTCCACTTATTGTTCTAGGCTCTTGGAAATTTTTATGGAACCTGATTCTTTTGGCTGACATGTGAGCTACCCCTCTCAACATTGAATCATTCGAGTTGCCAATGAAATTTTAAAAAATGAAATAGTGCCAAGGACAGAGCTGTAGGACTCTCTTTTATAGACTTTTCTTTAGTTTGAAACTATTCCATTAATGGTCATTCTCTAAATATGAGAGTTCAACTAATTCCAAACCCACTCAAGTAGGGCTATTCTACTCTGATAGAGAGCTTTCACTTAAGTGAAAGGGTGATCAAGGACTCCCATCAGCACAATATGTACATTGTAATCTCTTTCTTCAACATGAAAATAACAACACATGTCCTTGGTTTCACTTTTTAAAAATTGCTATCTATAATAATGGCAAAAGGCTGCATTGCACAGTAGAGAAAGAATCAGCCTTGAATGTAGGAAGACTTTGTTTCAAGTCACACTTCTAGTACATATTGGTTGTGTGATCCTAGGCAAACCACCTAACCTCTTTGGGATATAGGCAAAATTATAAGTTGCAGGGAAGGCAGAAAGTTACCTACGGCAATGAAATCCCAGAATGTTTCTCTATTGCACTTCTAACTCCCAATTCTTAAGAATAAAAAACCACAGTTGGGAGTCTTATAATACATGACTTATTCTGGTTTTGTAAATCATTCTTACTTTAGCTTGCACAGTGGAGTACATCTTCCAGGATGGCAAATCAATGCACATGCTAAATTGGCACAAAGCATCATAGGCAAGGGTACCTAGGTGGTGTACTGAATAGAGTGCAGAGTTTAGAGTTAGGAAAACTCATCTTTCTGAGTTAAATCTGTCATTAGATACTTACTAGCGGTGTGACCTGGGCAAATCACTTAATCTTGTTTGTCTCAGTTTCCTCATCTGTAAAATGAGCTAGAGAAGGAAATGGCAAACCATTTTAGTATCTTTTACAAGAAAAATCAAAACAAGGTCACAAAGAATCAGATGCAACTGAAAAATGACTACAAAACTGTAGCAGAATAATATACAGACCAGCTTGGTCTCTTTGATTTTAAATCCAAGTCCAACTTTTGAGGTTATATCTTTATTAAGGTTTCTCCCTTAGGACCATTCATCATCACAATTAGAAAAAGGGGTAAAAGGGGAGCTGGCATAATTTGTAGTTAGACTTGCAAGTTGTCATACACAGCTCACATGCTTATATGAATCACTACTTTATAGAGGAATTAAACTCACAGCTAGAACCAGAATAAAATGTAACTGGGAAACGTTTAACAAAAAAATGCATAATCTTAATATAAGGTTTTCT
Organism: Phalanger gymnotis; assembly: GCA_028646595.1. Lineage (NCBI taxonomy): Eukaryota > Metazoa > Chordata > Mammalia > Diprotodontia > Phalangeridae > Phalanger > Phalanger gymnotis. Next base: position 186,520,293 of record CM053627.1, on the reverse strand, counting down.
AAGTCAATATGCTGCCCAGGAGAATCCATTTCTATTTGAGTTTGACACTATTGCTTTATATACAAATAATTATGTGAGATGAGTTGTACCAAACATATATACATATATATGTATATATGCATTCTATAACTCATAATTTAGGTGTGTTGGGAGTTATAGTGAAGGAAGGAAAAAAATCCTGGCAGAGTCTCTTTTCTTGTCTCCACTCTAATACCATTTATGCCTTGCTTCCAGGGCTCAATCCATAGGCACTCCTGAGTGGGGATAATGGTAGTAGAGAGACCAATGATCTGTATAAAAAGAAAAAGAGAAAAAAAGAAAAAAAACCAATCTGTTCATACTTAACTGGACTTAGCCATTCTCATATTATACTAAAGCAACAAACTAGACTACTAAAAAGTGATATGTTCCAAGTTCTAAATACTATTTAATTATTCAGCCTAATTGCTATTACAAATCCCCCCTGTAGTGTTTCTATTACCCATGTCACTAGACAATGGCAGAGATCTGTGAAGTGGAGCTGGTATGTCATTTATTTTCCAGCAAGAATGGTCATAAATACTTTAAGGAGCTGAAGGTGGCATTCATTCTCCTGAAACAGGGATTATCAAGATTGACGCATACCTTTTAAAACTCTATGTTTCGTGCAGACTCAAGCTCTGTGGCAGAACACAATTTACCAGGGTTGAATGAACATAGAGCAAAAATGACACCAGTACTCACTCTTTCTTTACGATTGGAACAAAGAGTGAAAGACATCAAAAAATGTGCTTGCATATCTTATGCATTTCTGTATATATGTTTGTGTAAAAATATGCATATGTGTACAAATATATATTACTTCAGTTTTCCACCTGGGGGAACAGCTGCTGATAGGAAAGTAGCCAAAGAAAAGCTATTTTTTTTAACTATCCCTTTCTGAAGGAAGAAATGGAATTAGAATCAACTAAATAAAAATAACATACCAGGCCTAGTATTTTTAGGGTTCTGCTCTCTATGGAATTTCTGGTATAATAGAAAGAGCATGACACTTAGATCCAGGAAGACCTGGGTCATAATTCTGCCTCTGATTCTTGAGCCATGTGACTATGATGAAGGAAAAAAAAACTTTACCTCATAAAAATATTGTAAGGATGAAATGATATAATGAATACTACTTTGAAAACCTAAAAGTATATATCAGTGTATCAGTAAGACAATAATAACAATGTATATGATAATTGTCAAATTGCCTATGTAGTTCTGTATCACAAAGTATGAGAGACTCTCCATAAAGAAGGTAGAAAAAGTATAACATTTATTCAGACTCCAGAGACCCATATCCCATAACTAAATATTCAGCTCCCATAGCCAGTTAACCCACTTCATCATAACAGCAAGGAACCCAAAACATGATATCACACCATGGAGCCTTGCCATCCCAAAACCTCTCAGAACCCCTGCTGGGGCTTTCCCCAAAATCAACTCACAGTGCGTCTAAGTCAGCCTGTTCAGTTCTAACTATCACAAGGGCAGCCATTAACAGCCATTAGCAGCCATAACTGTGCTCTCTCTCTCTCTCTCTCTCTCTCTCTCTCTCTCTCTCACTCTCCCTCTCTCTGTCTCTCTCCTTTCTGTGATATAACTTCCTTTTCCTGTCTGGAAGCTTCTTCAACCACATGTGACTTAGGCTTTGTGTGATGTAAGCAGATCACATGGTCTATTAATGGGTAAGAAAGATCTTCAATCTAAATTGCTACTACAGTCAACTATTATTAAAGAGCTCTTATTATCTTAGAGTCTTAGAGTATCTTAGGTACTATCTTTTAATAAGCCTCTACCACTCTACTATACAGTGAAGTATCCCTTACAGGGAAGGAAAAAACAACATTGTACTCTGACAGTTTTCTTTATTCTTAATTCATTGTTGACTGATATTTTTGATGGAATTTAGGCCTTCTGTCCTATTTGGTCCTAGGATTATAGCTATTAAACTTTCATTCCATCTCTCTGTAAGTAGAGGAGGGTTGACAACAATTCAAAGCTACAACAACTCCAACAATATTTAATGAATATCTATGTATGAGAGAAATATATATGTGTATATATACATACACACACACACAGAGAGAGAGAGAGAGAGAGAGAGAGAGATCAGTTCATCAAAACCAACCAAAACTTCAGTGAAGTCTAATAGTGTATTCAATATTCCATACTCTTATTCCTCCTCCTTACATTTTCTCAACTCTTCTTCAGGATCAATCCGCTTGATTGTTTCAATAATGGCAACGTACAGGATTTTTTTTTGTTTGTTATTCTTTTTTTTGTTTAGAGGTGCTTATCTTATTACATCTTCTTTGGGAGACACTTAGAGTGAAATATTGTCCCCAATTTTACAGAATAAAACACTAAGGCACAAACCAGTTCATATGAATCATTCAAATTTGCTTAAGGAAGGTTTCTGTGTATAGAATCCAATGCTTCTGTTTCTATAATTTGTCCTTTTCCTATGCTATATCTTTATTCTTTTAAAAATCACAAAGGGCTGATACCACAAGCAAGTCAGGAGAACAAGGAATAATCTACCTGTCAGATATATGGAGAAGGAAAGAATTTATGACCAAACAAGTGATAGAGAACATTATGAAATGCAAAATGAATACTTTTGATTACATTAAACTAAAAAAATTTGGCACAAACAAAACAAATGTAACCACAATTAGAAGGAAAGTAGAAAATTTGGAAATGATTTTTACAGTCAGTGTCTCTGAGAAAGGCCTCATTTCTAAAATATATAGAGAATAGAGTCAAATTTATAAGAATACAAGCCATTCCCCAACTGATAAACGGTCAAAGAATATGAACAGGCAGTTTTCCGATGAGGAAATTAAAGCTATCTATAATCATGTGAAAAAAATTACTTAAATTACTATTGATTAGAAAAATGCAAATTAAAACACATCTTAGGTACCACATCACACCTATCAGATTGGCTAACATGACAAAACAAGAAGATGATAAATGTTGGAGAAGATGTGAGAAAATTATAACACTGATACATTGTTGGTGGAGTTGTTAACTGATCCAAACATTTTGGAGAGCAATTTGGACCTATGCCCAAAGAATAATTAAACTGTGCACGCACTTGATTCAGCAATAACACTAGTAGGTCTCTATTCCAAAGCGATCCTAATAAAGGAAAAAGAACTCACATGTAAAAAAAAATATTTATAGTAGCTCTTTTTGCAGTGGTAAAAAATTAAAAATTAAGGAGATGTTCATCAACTGGGTTGTGACGGAATAAGTCTTGGTATATAAATATAATGGAATATTATTGTTTATAAGAAATGATGAGAAGGTGGATTTCAGAAAAACCTAGAAAGACTTGCATGAACTGATGCTGAGTGAAGTGAGCAGAAGCAGGGGGACATTGTACAAAGCAACAGCAACATTGTGCAATGATTACCTATGATAGACTCAGCTTATTCTCAGCAATGCTTCAATACATTTACAGAAGACTCATGATGGAAAGTGCTGTCCACATCCAGATAATGAAATATACAATCTGAATGCAGATGGAAACATACTATTTTCATTTGCTTCTTGTTTTTTTTTCTCATGGTTTTTCCATTTTGTTCTGATTCTTCTTTCATGACATGACTAATGTGGAGATATGTTTAACATGATTGTACATGTATAACCTATATCAGATTGCTTGCTGTCTTGGGGAGTAGGGACGGATGGAAGCAAGGTAGAAAAATTTGAAACTCAAAATTCTACAAAAATGAATGCTGAAAACTATATTTACATGTACTTGAAAAAATACTATTAAGGGAAAAAAATAAAAGTACTTTCTTCATTCCATTAGGCTGAACTTGTGAGAGAGATTCAATGAACCTGATGTTTCTATACATCTATGGACTAAACATTGTAGTTCTACTGAGCTTTAACATTTCATCTACTTTCAATAAAACCAGATGCTGAGCAAAGCTCGCCATCAGAAGCCAACATATTGAAATTAACATTCATTCTGGATATGCTTATCCTATCAGGGGAAAATTCAGAGTAAATCAGGCTACTATGCTTAGTCCTGTGACAGAACAATTACAGAGAAATAAATAGTGGCACTGGTCAAAAGAATGTCAAGTGGCTTTCAAGCTGCCTAAACAGCCACTTCCATCCTTGAGGATTTCAATGCGCTTGGTCCCAGCTCTGCCAATCTGTTAAGTTACTGAGGCTAAAATATATGAGGTCAGAGCAATGATTTCTCACATGGTAATGCCAAATAGCCTGGAAAAGCCTGTAGCATTTGCATTCCAAAACACATTCTAAAGAGGAGATGAATTATGCACAAGCAGTAAGGAAAGAAAAGAGTGCTGCAGAGGAACGAGTCCATTTGCACCACTTTGGACTGCGCACCTTTTAGTGCATTTCCTTTAGGGCATAAGAGCCCAGCGGACTGGACCACAGGGCCACAGATCCTGATGTGCATTTGTTCTACTTTTCTCTCTACCATGGTTAGAAATATTTTTTAAATAGCTATATTAATCAATAACTTGATGAATAAACATTTATTAAGCACCTACTATCTGTCAGAGAAATACATTTAATGCTACACAAACAATAGGACAATTACATACATATTTGCTCTTTGGATTGGATGCCACTGCGATGGATCATATCTGTTTGCATGATGCTTTATGAGGATTCCCAGGGCCCATTTGCAGGTTCCTTTCAAGGCTTTTACCAGCCTTTCTGCCTCAGGCTTCCCCAACTTATCTAAATCCAGGAGGTGATATCTTCACTAGTATTACCCAAAATTGATCACCTTGCACTAGCTGGTGTCTCGAGCTCTGGCGGTTCACTCCATTCCCATTTTATTGTTGATCTTCCTAGTATTGTTGTAACTGATAGACCTCCTTCCAGGTCTTCTCTCCTGTTTAGTCCTAGGACAACAGCTACTGACCATTCATTTCATTTCTCTTTGTAAGTAGAGAATGGTTGACAGTAACTTCAAGATACCACAACTTGTTGGTTCAGTTATTTTTCAGCAATGTCCAACTCTTGATCCCATTTGGGGTTTTCTTGGCAAAAATACTGCAGTAGTTTGCCATTTCCTTCTCCAGATCATTTTACAGATGAGGAAACTGAGGCAAGCAGGGTTAAGTGACTTACATGGGGTCATTTAGCTAATAAGTGTCTGAGGGTAGATTTGAAGTCGGGTGTTCCTGATTCCAGGGCTAGTGCTCTAACCCTTTGCCACCTAGGTGCCCAACGACTATAAAATTTATTAAATATCTGCTATATGTAGAATAGTGGTAAATTCTGGAATAGAGAAAAAGTTTAAGAAGACATAAGTCTTGCCCACATACAACTTGCACTCTAATTAGGACACAAGATACCGCAGAAAACATTAGATTAGAATATATATTCAATATGTTACATAACTCCTGACAAAAGAATGATAGACTCAGGCAGCTGATTAAGCTTTTTTTTTTTTTTTCGAGATGGCCAAGGGGGGAATTTGGTTTATTTGAATATATATTTGTTACAAGGATTTGTTCTTTCTTTCTTTTTTTTTTCAATAGTAGTGAGAGTTGGGAAGAAGGCAGATTTTCATCAACTGAAAAAATAATTAAAAAGGAATATCCTTTAAAATATTACCTTATTATTCTAAATATGAAAGGAAATCCTTCTCAGGTCTGTTCTGAGATTTTCACGTCTTTCAAAACCTTTCTAGTTCCCCTTAGCTTTTCAAAACTAGCGACTTTTATTGAATTAGTTCTTTGCTTCCAACTAATCAGAGAAAAGGCATTGTTTTGCTTATCCAACTTCCTTGCTCTTTGAATGCCTTCTTTATTTCCCTAACACGGGGGAAATCATAAGAAAACCATGGAAAAACTCTGAAACAGTGTGATGCCACTAAGAGAGTTAAAACTTTCATAATTATGTTTTCTTCCATTTTTTTAAGCCTGGGTATTTCTATCTTGCCTGGGATAGAAATAGAGGAGCCATTTATGGGCCAGGTCTCAGCATCTGATGAGCAAAGAAGCTTTGACCTGCTCTATTTCTAACCTATTAATAATAATGACTTGCATTTATATAGTGTCTTCTCTGTGCCAAGCACTGTGCTGAACACTTTACAAATATTAAGTCATTTGATCGTCACTACAACCCTGGAAGGTAGGTGCTATTATTATCCCTATTTTACAATTGAGGAAACTGAGGCAAAGAGAGGTTAAATAACCTGCCCAAAGTCATACAGCTCATAAGTGTTTAAGGCCAGATTTGTACTCATACCTTCCTGTGAGGCTCTGTGTCACCTAACTGACCCTGGCTGGTTTGCCCCACTCTGGGCAGCCTAGTATCTCATCTCTCCCTGGGTTTCATCATTATTGATGCTAGACTTAGTAAGTACACTCGCTCATTTCTGGCCCACCATAGATCAGAACTCCTTAATTCAAGTGATCCACCAGCCTTGAACTCCTTGAAATCAGTGATAACAGAAGTGTGTCACTACATCTAGTTGTCTTCCAAGTTAAAAGGCTTTCCTGATACTTTTGTCTCTCAAATTTCTTTCTTTTTTTCTTCTTCTAGAGAATAACCCTCTCTTGATTTTCCTCTTCAACCTCTTTCCCAATTCCTAGAACCAATCCTGCCCTAGAATAAGGATGTACTGAAAAGGACACTGGACTAAGAGTACTAGTACTCAGGATCAAATATTAGTTTCGATATGCAAAGTCATGGCCAAAAATGCCTATCCTTAGTATGTGCTCATAAAAGGAAAAAAGAAAGAAAACATCTAGTTCCTAGAGGTCCAGAGACTCTGCTGTTAGGCTCACATAGGTAAGCACCACTTGTTATGTATCTACCTACCATAGATAAGACTATTTGCCATGTGATTCTACAACAAGTTATCATTTCTTGCTCTTGGTATGTGAGGAAAGAAATGTACTCTATTTCAACAAAATTTGCTGCAGATGTTCAAAAAAGGTAAACTGAGTTACAAGAAATGAACCATTTCATAACTCAATATTTCAGGAGACAGAATAACTCCTCTAACAGGAATCCATCCTCCTGGTATCCTACATGTCAGTCATCCAATCATCAGAAGAATCTCTTTTACATCATATGAGGTGGCCCATGTAGCAAATGTACATTCAATGTGATCACATCATGTTGATGATCAAGGGTTCAAAATTATTAAGAGTTCCTATGTTAAACTCTGATTATACATTGTGTGTGTGTGCAACTTTAATTTCAATACCATCTCTCACAGAGTCTTTGAATATGAAAGAGAGAAGGAAGGAGAACAAGAACAAACAGGAAGAGAAGGAGGAGGAGGAGGAGAGAAGAGATAATAAAAAGAGAAAGAGAAGAGAGAAATTAGATTTCTAAGCAGTTAGAGTTTAACTCATTCTGTAATGAATTAACTCTCATAATTGAGAGAGATTAAGGGCAAAAAAAAAACAATGCAGAGTTTGTTTCCTAAGAAACGATCCTATATCTACATAAAAATCCTATATCTATATAACGATAACATCAGAGGTGAATAAAACTTTAGAGATAGAGTAGGCAACCTTCACCCTCAAGGTGTGCATCCCTTGATGTAAAGTTCCTGGTAGCCTCTGCTTGTACTGGTGGCTATGTTATCACCCGAGGGCATGAAAAGGCCTAATCATATGGGAGTCATACCCTTCAGACTTGGTGGATGTTCTGAGACCACATGAATCACCATAAGAGTCTCCACACCTTTCTGAGATGACTAGATGTATTTCCATATGGAAATCTATGTTTAGGGGTGGGTGGAAAGGTGCATCTCCTGAAGCTAGGTGCTATTGTATTCTTGTTGAATATCCTTTTTATATTTAACCTAAGAAAACCACCTTTTGTTGAAAGAGTGTCTCTAACATGGAAATGTGTTTAACATGATTCTTCATGTATAACTTATATAAGATTGCTTGCTATCTGGGGGAAGGGGAGAGGAGGGAGAAAAATTCGGAACTCAAAATCTTACAGAAATTAATGTTGGAAACCATCTTTACATGTAATTGCAAAAAATGCTGTTTACAGAAAAAGCAAGCAAAAAATGAGTGTCTTATTGCTTTCTGACATTGAACCTGAACTAACAGGATGCCAGTATCAGGTCGGCCTCTCCAATGTTCAAAACATGGTATTTTCTTGATAAACAAATTTATTTCCTTCTATTTTTTATCATGCTGATGTATGGTTGTTTAGGTATATCTCAGCAGGGAATTGGTAACTACTACAACTTATTCCTTCTTGTAACCAATACTATGAGGTCTTCTTTCTTCAGACCTGTAGATCCTAACATCATCTCATGAAATGCAGAAATCTTCTTCCTTGTAAAGCTCTGATCTAGCACTTATAGAAAAACGTCTAAAACTACTATATAGCTCTAAAGCTTTAGTAATCCTTCCACTTCCCTTCCACTTCTGGGTCATGCCACCATCCAACCACCTGATGAAAGTTAGTCTCCTCAGCCTCTGTGTATTCTTTTGACTGTTTTTCTTTTGAGACTCCTATTTCATTCTCTTCAGTGCTTTATTATCCTCAATTAGCCAGAATGATATTCCTCCAGTTATTTCATCTTTTCTTCTAACAGCTATTGGTTTGTATATAAGCAGTTGTTACCTGGTTCTGAAAGAAATACAAACAGAACATACTTTATCAGTATCTTTAGACAACTACTCTTTTGGGTTGTATTCCCTTTACCCTCCCCATTTCCTGAAACTGAGGTTCTCAATTTTCTAACAATCTGGTTATTTACTCACACTGTACTCCCAAACTTTACAGTCTATGAACTAGATCCTACTCCTTCTTCCTGTGCCAAGAGCTCTCATGGAGCGGCCCAAGTGAGGCTTCTTAGCAAACATAACCATCACTTTTAAAGACTTTCTTGAATTATTTTTCAGATTATTTGGGACCTCTCTTCCAATGGTGTAACTAGACTATGTGACAACTTCCTAATCGTGTCATGCCAGCTGCTTTCTGTGAGGTCTCCATACAAATCTAACTTTCAGTCATGTATTATTTCTTACTTCCTACTCTATTCTTTTATGTAGATAACAAATTATTCACTGTATACTTGCATCTTAACTCTTCTTTGTGCTGATATTTGCTGATTAGACTATTTCCACCAACTGGAAAAACATGTTCAAAATTTATGATTGCCTAATAAAGGCCTGTTATTCTGACAGTCAAGGCCCTCTACAGTATTAACTTACCTTTCCAGTCTAATCTCTCATGAAATCCTGTTGTTGTTCAGTCACCTCAGCTTTCTGTGAACAATTTGGGGTTTTCTTGGCAGAGTGGTTTGCCATTTCCAGCTCATTTTACAGATGGGGAGATGGAGACAAATAGGGTTAAATGACTTGCCCAGGGTCACATAGCTAGTAACTGTCTGAGGCCAGATTTGAATTTGGAAATATGAGTCTTCCTGACTCCAGGCCCTGTCACTCTATTGACTACATCATCTAGCTTCCCCCTTACACTCTGCATCCATTAAAACTAGGTTCCAGTTAATCTAGCCAGTATTCCAGCCAAAGAGCACTCCTTTAGCATACTCCATGACTCTTTACTTCCATGCCTATGTTCATGTTGGTGTTTTTCTATCTAGAATACTTTTCTCCAACTTCTTCTTGTCAAAATCCTTAGGGTCCTTAAATACCATGTTCAAATATGATCTCTTTCATGAAACTCGATCTGAGTTCTCCTTCTCTGTACTCCTAGGATACATTCATTCTATGTTAGAACAATTATCACAGCTGCTTCTATTATGTTACTTACATTCTTGTATTCTCCCATGTAAGGTAATATACTTTTAGAGTTCGTCTCATTTTACAGGAGTAAAACTGTCTTTCCTTCTTTTTAATATAGCTTGTTAGAGGGTTTGAATTCATGTCTCTTGGCTCCCAGTTCTGTACACTTCTCACTTTATTCCCAGTCCAGGGCAGGAACCATGTCTTACTGATCATTAAGTTTGTATATAGTAGGTGCTAAATGTTTGTCCAATTGAATTTTTTCTTTTGAATCAAATCTTGCAATTCCAGAGCTAAGACCTTAGTCATTTCTTTCGAGTTAGACAATGGAATTTGGGTCATTGTCTCTGCAATATCTTTTATGAGAATGCACAACTGGTACCTTGGTGGAGACAAAAGGCCATGAGAAATCTGTTTAAACCCTTTTTTATCAGTAAGGGAACATATATTAGCTTATTTGATGACCCTTTTGAGAGAGACTGGCCCTAAAGGAATAAGAAAGTTAATTTGGTTGAGATGGTTTAAAGTGCTTAAACTGTTTGATATAAAGACAGGAACCTGGGAGTAGCAGTCAGAAGACAGAGGTTTAACTCATGGATAGGACATTTACTTTCTGTATAATTTTGGATAAATAGATAATTTTATCCTCACAACAAGTTTGTGAGGTAGGTACTATTATGATCATTTTACATATGACAGAACTGAGACTAAAAGAGGTTAAGTAACTTGCTTGGAGTGATTCTACTAATTAAGTGTCTAAGGTAAGATTTGAACTTAGGTTTTTCTGACTCCACAGTGCTAGGCTTTCTGTCTCCTAGTAGCCTTATGTAGAAGAGGTGGGGTTTGAACCCATGGTTCCTGACTTTGATTCTAATATTCCTTCTACTATGCCACTACTTGCTAGAATTAAAAATCAAAATGATTATTGTGCTGTAAGAAATGGGGAAGATACAGACTTCATAATAACCTGGAAAGATCTGCATGATCTGATGCTGAGTGAGAGGAGCAAGACCAGGAGAACATTATACACAACCACAGACCTATTGATTCTGTGATGACTAACTTGGATAGCCTTGGCTCTCCTCAGCAATACAAGATTCAAAGACAGCTCCAAAGGACTCATGATGGAAAAAGCAAGCTACATCCAGAGAAAAAACTATGGAGTCTGAATGCAGATTGAGGCAAACTACTTGCTCTCTTTTTTTACTCTTCTTTTTGATTTTATTTCTTCTCTCTCATGATTCATTCCATTGGTCATAATTCTTTGCAACTTGACTATTGTGTAAATAAGTTTAATGCGAAGTTCTACGTAGAATCTATATTGGACTGCGTGCTGTCTTGGGGGGAAGGGCAGAGATGAATATTTGAAACTCAAGAACATGTAAAACTAAGTGTAAACTAAAAATAAAAATCTAATAAAAAGTATCAAAATGAACTAAATTGTTGAAACGAATTTACCCATTAAAATCATTACTGTTCATTTTACTGCACAGTAATATTATATAGATTTAGTAGATCTTTGATTAATTCTAAGAAAATCCAACGTGACATGAAAATTATCTTAAAAAAATAGAACAAAGCATTAGTGTTCTTAGTGAAGAATAAAAGGAAGGATAGGCTTGATATTCAAGAGCACTTTTTGGAAATGGTGTGGAAAAAAAGGGCAGAAAGACATTGGCATGAAAGTTACTGTTCTTAGGCTTTGGAGGTATCTAGTGTATCTCCTGAATACTATGTTGAAGGGATCTGGACATTAGTGACTTGCCCTCAAATGACTCTCAAGATGGCCAAGATAATTAGATCTAGTTCACTGACTTGAACTTGGAGGTTTCTTATGAAAAGGCTTAAGAGCTGACCTTAAGCTGCAATGAATGGGGAACAATACCCATTTGTGGATTTGAAGGTTCATAATCCAGCTCCTGGTAAGGATGAAGAGTAGGAGCAAGGGTAGTTCCTGAAGTCCTGACAAAATGTACTGAAGGAATAAAAAACACTCACCGATGCTTGAATTTCTAATGTGTCTCTGCACTGACATTATTTAACAATGGTGTTAAAAACAAGGGTTTGGGGACATGTTCTTTTTCCAGTCTGCATCACAATAAATCTCACACTCAAAGCTTGATCTCACTGGATTTGGTTTTTCTATTTTTTAAGGTAGGTAGGGATACTTTCACATGACTGGGAGTGCCATGTAAGCTCTTCAAACAGCATAGCTTTCTCATATTAAGGAAATGCCTTTTGAGCTCGGGTTGGAATCTGTCCATGGTACATTCACTCCTCCAAATCTTCAGAAAGTAGATATGCCCAAGGCTCAATTTAGAATTGAGAAACCAAAGAATTAAGGGCTAAGTTTTCTACACAGGACTAAACATCCAACTGGAAAATTAGCAGTGTGTATTCACAATGTTGCAAGATTAAGATGTTGGACATGCACTTATTTTTGACAAATCTACGGTTCTTATATCATTATTATCAGATTGAAGGAAGGTTACAGGAGGGAAATAGAGTCATGTAAACAACAACATTAAAAACTAAGATACTAGCTTATCATTTTCTATAATTAAATAATTCAAGCCCCAGTTTACTAGCATAAGGGAAAGTAGATTGATCTAATTATTGCATGAACTTGAGTAGTACAGATAATCCATATAAATAATAAATGACAACATTCTTCAGTCTGAGTTAATTAGGAAATCCTTTCTGAAATCATTGCATTAATAAACCTAAGCAGAAAGAAACTGTAAGAGGTTACCAAGCCCAGAATCCTACCTTGGGCAGGTAACTGAGGAATTCATGAAAAATTACTAATTTAAGAAGACTAAATTAGATTTTTACATCTACCCCAGTATTCTATCTCTGACAACAGTGCTAAGAATTGTTTTAATGATCTCCTTATCTCATGGATATTGGACCCAAAAATCTAAGAATGTTTCCCAAATAGAAAAATATAGTCATAGCTGGAAAAGACTTTTATCTTTCCCTGAATGCATATAAATCTACCATCTAGCAATTTGTTTGATATATATATATGTATATTTATATATGTATATAAAATTTTCAGTATGCATAATCTTTTAGGAGAAAGAGTTTCAGTCAGTCTTTTAGTTAGTCAATAACCATTTAAGCATCTGTTTTGTATTAGGTATTGTGTTAAGTGCTGCTAAGTTCCATGAGTTTGCTGCCTACCTTCTCTGCAAAAAAGAAAAAAAAGTGACTTAAAAATTTTTATTACCCTTATTTGTTTCCACAAACTGAGGCTATACTCTTCATTCATTCACTCATTCATTCAAAAAAACATTGCTGAGGACTATGATGATACTGATGCTGGTGATTGGTAGAGTATAATAGAAGTAGAAATAGCAATAGTTGTGATTGTGATCATAGTGGTAATAGCACACACATGCATACATACATACATACATATGTGCATGCACATATATACATATAAGTATATCTACATATGTATACATATGAGTATATATCTATATGTATATATTCATACATATATGAGTTTTAATTTTGCAAATCACTTGTACCAGGTGCTGGATACTAGTACCGAACTCCATTTCCCTCCTGTTCTTACCTAATATATTCTCTGAATCACAGAAGTCCACAACTGAAATAAACATTAATTACCTCTACAATATCCCTGACAAGTGGTAATTTAAGTCTTACTTGAAAACTTGCAGTCATAAGGAACTAAAAATCTCTAAAGCCTGCTAGTTCTATTGTTGGGCAACCGCAGTTGCTGGCATGTTTTATTATTTGGCCATCATCTGCATCCCTTTATCTTTCAGCCATTGCTCACATTTCTGTAGTTTATATAAACTATAATTATATCCACCATAAATATCCATCCTTCGTGATTAAAATGCCTTAATTAAAAAATCTATATTAATGTGAAAATCTTTCTGTCTCTATGGTAATTTTAATTCCCCTTCTTCGACTCTATTATTTCTTATTGAGGGGTTAGGAACATATTGGAAGATGTATTTTTTTTTCTATTTTGCTACCCTCCCTGGTGATTTGGTTGAATTTTTTGTTTACAACTATATAATTGCATTGATTGTTTGGACAAGAAATAATGCCACTGGTACGATTATATCCCTTTAATAGATTAGAACTGATAGTCACTTAAATGACTAGCATTTATTAAATGCCTACTCTGTACCAGGCACAGAGTCATAGAATCTCAGAAGCCTCAGTAACCAGCTAGTTCAACTCAAGCTTGAAAAAAATCTCCTCTACTCAACAAGTGATCATCCATCCATTGCTTGAAGACTTTCAATAGAGGAGAACTTATTATCTCCAAAGATAGTTCTTTCTACTACATCACTAATTATTAGGAAATTCTTTGGACTCCAAAACCTGTCTCTTTGTCACTTCCATACATTATTCTTAGTTCTGACCTCTATGTCAAAGTAGAGCAAGTCTAATTACTTTTATTAGTAACTTTGAGTACTTAAAGGATGTATGAAGTTATGATGACCCCAATAAAATTTCTCTTTGCTAAGTTAAACACTTTAAGTGTTTATTGATGTCATTAGTTTATTACTGGTTAGTTATTGATTTCAATAGTGTCAAGGCCCTTAACCATCTTAGTTGCCCATCTACATACACCCTCCAACTTATCAATGGCCTTCCTAAAATGTAATGCCTTGAGTCCACCATTTTATGAACATAGTTTTGATTTTTCCTCTTGAGTATCTTAACTTACCTCATCTTTATTTTTCAGACTACTGTCACAACTTTGTGAAATTTTCCTTACTGTAATGTCAGGAGTGGTAGAGAGGCTAAAACAAAATCTAGAGTTTGTTCTTCCAAGTCTGTTTATCATTTAATTCTCTAGAAAAAAAGAGTTTAGTGCATTTTGCATCGTTGGAATTTTTACTTCCTGATCATGTATAAAATTTTTTAAAAAGACCAGTCCAATGACAGGTGCTCTGGGAGTAGTTCTATTTATCCCTCCAAGAAAATTTCCCCCTTTTCTCTGCCTTCGAACATTGTTTGTACCATGATCTTCATGTGGTCCCACTGATTCTCAGGTAGGCTTCCTGCTACTGATATATTTAAAAATCTTTTCTTATTAGCTTTTAAGTAATTTACAAGAGGCTCCCTAGATTCTTTCCCTGACCATCTTAATTTCTTTTGTTCCTGACCTGTCATTTTCTGGGGATTTTTCTGTTCTCATTCAAACAAACTTACATTTCTCCATCACTCCTATCTCCTCCCTAGTGGCCTCTCTTACTTTGCCTGTTAGCCATGCAGGGCTTTTATTTGAGCACTTTTTTTTCTTTCTTTCTTTTATAATCTGTGGCCCATATTATTCATCGGTTTTCAAGATAGCATTTTAAAGCTGTCTCGAAGCTTCCTGTGGGCTTTTAACTTTGTTAATGATCCCTTTTATTTATTTTTTTCTAACTGACACCTACATTTATTATCGCTAACTTTTAAAAAAAAACTCAATAATTGGTGAGATGGACTTTTTAGTAGGTTGAGTCTCTTCAACTTCAACCAATACTTCTACCATGTCATCATCATCCTAACATGGTAGCTTGTCTATAGATGCTTCATAGCCATGTTCTTGTTTATGATTAAAAACAAGTCAGTTCAATTTAATTTTCTTATGAGTTCTGAAGATAACTGCTGTAAGAGGTAGTTATTGATCTGATGCATTCCCAATAGAATAGTTTACTATTCTCCTTGACAGCAGACACTTTTTTCCTATCTTTTTTTGCCAGGCTTAGCACAGAATAGACTCTTAATAAATGCCCATGTAGTTGAAAATCATTGAAATTCAAATGAACTCAGAACACATTTATTAACTCATTACTTCTTATTCACCACTGGATTGTGGCTACCACAAAACTAGAAGTGATATTTTAGGTGTGACCTGCTGTAGGCACACAATCAGTATTCTAGTCTCTATTTTGCTGCTTACCAGTTCTTTGAGAGTGGACCTTCCACTAAAGTGTCACTTTGATGCCCTAATACATAGTGGTAATAACATGAATGATATGTCAGTAGAGTACAAATTCAGGCAGATACTTTAAATCTAAAAATTGGTTTCAAGAATGGATTTTGTAATGGAACTATATGTGGACTAAAAACCAATTTAACTATGTTCTGAGAGACATAAGGTTAACATAAAACAATGCATTTTTGCCTATAAAAATTATAGAGAACAAGAATAAGTGGTTGAAGAATTGTGATTTGCTTCATGGAGTAGATTGCAATCACAAATCCTTAAATTAGTTAAGAATAAGTGACCTTGGAGTAGGTGCTTAACATCTCTAGGCACGAAAGGATTGGGCTGATATTGAAGATCCTTTATAGTCCTAATATTTTATTATTCTAAGGCATGTTAAGTGTTACTAAGAAAGTTACCCTTTAGTTTGTGAGATGATAGTATGACAAACAAAAAACAATTGCCTTATATATTGTAGATATTAAAATGTATGCTCATTGAAGACAGGGATTTTTTTTTACTTTTTTGTTGTCTGTTTCAGTTTTTGTTTGTTTTTGTATTCCCAGGACTTATCACGGTGTCTGGCACATAGTAAGTATTCAATATGTACTGTTTGACTGACTAGTTGCTCCACAAATATTTGTTGAGTGAAGGATTTAATGATTGACTGAAAGAATGAATAAATGGATATTTGTTGAATGTTGAATCTATGCACAAATGCTGAAGGAGTTCAAAATAAGGAAAATACCATCGTGGGGTAGAGTTGGTTAACAGAGGCTTCATAGAGGCCTTTAGTCTTAGTTTGAATAACAAGAAATGTTCATTACGTACCTACCACGTGTGAAACTCTATGCTAGAATACCACTTCTAGGGCTGCATCCCAAAGAGATCATACAAGTGGGAAAAGCACCTATATTTAAAAAATATTTATAACAGCTCTTTTTGTGATGGCAAAGAATTGGAAATTAAGGGGATGCCCTTCAATCATGGAATTTCTAAACAAGTTGTGGTATATGAATGTAATGGAATACTATTGTGCTATAAGAAATGAGGAGTAGACAGACTTCATAACCTGGAAAGACCTCTGTGATCTGATGCTGAGTGAGTGGAGCAGAACCAAGAAAACATTATACATGATTACAGACACATGGTATCCATGATGACTAACTTTGACAGACTTGGCTGTTTTCAACAATGCAAGGTTCAAAGACAGCCCCAAAAGATTCATTGTGGAAAGGGGTCGGAGCCAAGATGGCGACTGGAAAGCAGTAACTGGCGTGAGCTCCCCACCAAGTCCCTCCAAAAACCTATGAAAAAATGGCTCTGAACCAATTCTAGAACTACAGAAC
>CM053627.1:186466164-186502715 GCA_028646595.1 Phalanger gymnotis | reverse complement strand
TGGGGCCCTGCTTCCCTCTGCCACTTTGTGGGTTCTGCAGCTCTAGAATTGGTTCAGAGCCATTGTTTTATAGGTTTTTGGAGGGATTTGGTGGGGAGCTCACGCCAGTCACTGCTTCCCAGCTGCCATCTTGGCTCTGCCCCCCAAGATGCCTAGTCTTTCTGGGCCTTATTTTTCTCATCTATAAAAATTAAGTGGTCAGGGACAGCTAGGTGGCGCAGTGAGTAGAGCACCAGCCCTGGAGTTAGGAGGACCTGAGTTCAATTCCAGCCTCAGACACGACACACTTATTAGCTATGTGACCTTGGGCAAGTCACTTAACCCTAATTGCCCTGCCTTCCTCCCATGTAAAATAAAATGAAGTGGTCAATAAGGTGCCTTTCATCATTATAGTTATGATACTATGAATGAAAAAAATCTGGCTAATCTTTCTGGGGCTTAGCTAGACCTTTTGGTCTGCCTGTAGCACTGTTTGGACCACAGTGTTTGAGAGAGGAAACTCCCTCTATCTCACTGTTCTCCTCAGATCTTTTATTATTTGTTTACATCATTGTATTTCACAAGCACCTTAGGATGAAAGATAAGAAACCAGAGGTCCAGTGTTGTCCTGCCCAGTATAATTCCTATGTTTTGCTTCTCCTGATCTCTTTGTGCTGGCTGTTAGTGTAGCACGGTGACAAAGGCATCAAGAAGCTATTTAAAAATAGCAACCAGTAGAAGCCAAATCTATCTGCTCAAGGGGATTCTCTGGAACCACCAGACGAGGAGGACACAATTGTAGGTGGGACATGACTGATCAGTTGGTTGATTACATCATGTGTCAGTCACTTTCTCATGGGTTAGGCGAGAGATGCAGGAGAAGAAAGAAGGAGCACAAAGTCTCAAGAAGCAACATTTTATTTTTTCCCCTTTCTGCTCTTCTCTTTCTTGTCATCCATGTATATCTTCATGAAACACGATTGAGCCTAGGTAGTCAGACCAGCTTGATGAATCAGGAGAGTGGTACTTTGTCATTTCAGATTCCAAGAGGACAGATCCTTGCCTTGTTTCAGCCTGTTAGTAGTAAGTCAACTAGCTGGCTAAATAGAAACAAGTACAATTGGGAGCAATAAGAACAAACTGTGGGCTCTTATTTTAATCATGGTTCTTTATAATTCATTGTGTTTCATAGATTTTCAGAATTAGCAGGCCCATCAGGGGTCATTTAATCCAACCTTTATCTGATGCTAAAATCTCTTCTACACTAGTTCTCCACACTTGTTCGAGGTCCTTAGATGATGGCAAACTCATTACTCTTATGAAGGAGACCATTGCATTTTTTGAACATGTTTACTCATTGAAAACATGCTTTTTGTTGTTGTTTTGTTTTACTTTTACTTTGAGCTGAAACACTGTAACTTCCATGCAATGATCCTTTCTGGAGGATCTCTCTTTCACAAGAGGAATTCATATCTTACCAAGTCAGGTCATATGGAATCCAAGTCAGCCAAGTTTAGTATTCCTTTCTTCCTAAGGAATATAACAGTGCAATATAAAGGTAGCAATTAAAAACCAGGACAAAGAAAGAAAATGTCTCTGTGACTCATTACTCTAACCCTTAAGGGTAGTGTGATGCAGTGAAAAAAAGTGACAAACTTTCTATTCAAAACTGGAATTCACCAGGCTTCAGTTCAAAGTGCATTTCTTGCTTTGAGTGTCAGACTAAATGTATGTTGTTTGTTGTTATTCAGTCATTCAGTCGTGTCTGACTCTTCATAACTCTGTGGACCTCTGTCCATGAGATTTCCTTAGCAAAGATAATGGAATAGTTTGCCATTTTCTTCTTCAGTGGATCAACAATTCATAGGCAAATAGAAGTTAAGTGAAGGCCAAGGTCACAGAGCTAGGAAGTTTCTGAGGGTGGATTTGAACTCAGGTCCCTTTGACTCCAAGCCCAGCACTCTATTCACCGTGGCACCTGGCTGCCTCTATGTCACACCTAAAGACATTTAACTTTTCTGGGCCCCATTCTCTTATTTCCAAAATGGGAGGGGTGTCATGATTGAGTCTCTGATGATCTTTAATTTTAGAAGTTTCAGATATACTCTGTAGGAAGCCACACCCAATTCCTTTTCACTCTTAATACTGTGAAAGATAACTGACGGCGTTCTCCTTAATTATACTTCATAAACTTGTAGACTACTAATTAGTTAACTTTCAGCCTTCTCTTACCAACTAAATATATCCAATTGCTTATAATCACGGATGTAGAGCTGTAAGGGATCTTTGATGTTATCGCTTTATTTCCCACCCAACTGCACTGCTTTGAACTTCTGTCATGCCCCAGGACCCTCCTCATGTTGCAAGATTGCATCAGCCCTGGAAGTCACTTTGCCCTTCGGGGAACTTTCTGATGGGAGGGTAGAGAGCAGAGCTCTTACCAGACCCTCCCTCATTTTCCACCTGGCCCACTCCTCTGGATTTCACCACTGTGCCAGTGGGGCTAAACACCTTTCACTCTCCCTTTTTAGTTTCCTTTTGTATGTCGTCTTCACCATTAAATTATAAGCTCTTTGAGGGCAGAGACTGTCTCTTTTTTGTATTTGTATTCCCAGCACTTTGCACAGTGCCAGGCACATTGTAAGTGTTTAATATGTGTTTATTGACTGACTGACCAGTCTAATGAGGGCCAGAGAGGTTAAATGTCTTACCCAAAGACATTTAACTGTAAAGCAAGAGCAACTGGCAGAAATTAAAATTGAATTCATTTGATGAATTCCAGCTTTGCATAGAAAGTTCATCACTTATTTTTTTTTTCCATTCTGTTACACTGCTCTTAAGGTCGTGGATGACATTTTCTTCCTTTGGCAATCGATGATGTATTATTATGTGAACTTGGTAGCCTCTGGAATAGATCACATGTGTACAAATGTTACTACCTGCTCTACCAGGTAGTGATTACTAAACTAGTAGAAAAATGGTAAGGAATGAGATTAAACAGAAGTAAAACCTATAGTCAGAAAAATTTTAAAACACAATTCAGCAGTATAACAACATTTCAGTTGTCTTGGTAGGGAAATGGAAAGCTGTGTGGTGGCAACATATTAGAAATTTGTGCATATGAAGTGAAAAAATGTCATTGAAGTCATAAATCCCAAGAAAAAGTGGGAGGCTAGCAAAAGTGAAGGACAACAGTTGGACAGATGAAATGCTACCCTAGAGTATCACCAAGATATTAAAAGAGATTCCCACCCCTCCAGGAAAAAAAATTAAGTATATCAGTTAGATCTTATATGTACTCTTTCTGGAAAGATATGCATAAGATTTGTAGAAGAAGAGAAGGCATCGGGGGAGTGTGATCTGCATTGGTGGGTAGAATATCCATATCTATGAAGCATGGACCTGCTTGGAATGCTCTCTCTTGAGGCTAAGAGTATAACAGTCATACAACCATGGCTTTCCATATAGTTTATTTAGTCTTTCAGAAAGTGGAAAAATTGAGGAGGAGGACTATTATTTTGGACATGATTCTCCCCAATAGTCAAGGACTGGTTCATGAAGTCGTGATGACAGGAATCTTGGATGATGATAATGATCATGACATGTTGCAGTCTGTAATAGATGAAGAAAATAATGTGGAGTACAGTCTAACATGTGCTTTAGATTTTAGGAAAGTAGATGTCAAAGAATTTGAAATAATGAGTAACATTAAGGTCAACGGTGAGTATCAATTGGGTAATATCAGCTGGACTTGTTATAAGCATGCAGTTAGCACAAACTATGCCAGCATTACTCTCCTAAAATGTAGAGTCTAGATGGCCTGAGACTCAAAAACAGAAATAGGCTGAATAAAGAAGGGCGATTCTCAAAATCAAAATTTTAGTGACATTGTCAGAATTTATTTTGCCATGAGATAATGGAGAGTAGAGGTATTTAAAGAAGTTGACATGCAGAAGTTCATAGATGGAGCCCACCAGGCAATTGTGTTTTTTTTTTAAAAGATAGACAAAAAAAAGATAAGATGAAAGGGTGGGTAATTGATGACATATGCAAAGGAATGGCAAGGCCTTTTAAAAACAGTGTTAGGAAGGCAAAAGCTTAAACCTAGGCGTAATGAGTAAGTTATACAGGGTAATGTAACACAACTTGCATAACCTATCACCTTGCTAAAATGGTATCTCCATGTAGATTGTACTAGGGTGTTGCTTCAGGGAAACCAGTGATGATCAACAAGCAAAGTTCATACACTAGGATTTTGTAATTGGTTTTGCTTGTCCTACTACATATTTGGAAGGGGCCCCTTTCAATTGGCTGTGTGGCTGAAATTGTCACTATCTTCAAAGTGCTTGTGTTGTCTTCTTTACTAGAAGAGAAAGATTATTTTTTTTTCACTCACATCTTCTGTTGAGAGAATAGAGTCTCAAATCTTTGGGGTTTCTAAAGCCCAGAGAATGAGCCATAGGAATCTGGGAGCCCAAAGGCTGGATTCTAGCAGCATATCAATACCTTGAAAAGTCAAGAAGATAAAATAAATCATCTGGAGTAACTTTCAGGAATTTAGTCCAGCAGAAGCAGGTAGGGATGCCACTTTTAGATATAAAGTAGGTGGGACCAATGCTATGTACAAATTGAGCCAAGTTTTCAGTCTAATTCTCTTCTTCCACCACCACTTCCAACCTAGGAACTGAGGTCATATGGGGAATGGTCTGTCCTTTCGTCCTTGCTTTGTCTTTAAAGTAACTATTCCATATTAAAAGCTACCTGGAGTTAAGTGGTTAAATAGAACTAGCTAGTTCTAGGCCCCTAAAATTGAGGAGAGGGGAAGGAAACAAAGTAAGGGGGGCTTAATCTGATAGCTGAGAAGAGAGACATCCAAATCCCTTCACAAAAACCCTGAGAGGGGAGTTGTTAGAGGTCTGGAACTGGAAGAGTGGAGTCAGAGAATACATGTTACAACCACAAACAAATTCATAACCACAGCTGCAACAATATCAGGAATAGAATTTATATCACTATTTTAGGTTTTCAAAGTGCCTTACGTGTTATCTTATGTAATCCTCAAAAATAAAATAAAATAAAACATGAGAGACGTGTTCTATCCTTATCACCAATTTTAGGATGAGGAAATAGAGGTTAGAGAGATTAAGTGATTTGTCCAAGGTTACGCAGGTATTGTCTGTCTGAATCAGCATTTGAATTCAGATCATCCTAACTTTAAATCCAACAACAGTCTTTCCACTGCTGTATTTATCTTCATTCTAAGGGAAAACCACTCAACATTTAGAACCTTCTAGAAATGCAGCAGGCAACCCCCATAAGCCATGAGTTCATCATCACCAGAGATGTTCAAAAGAAGAGTGAGTGGCTGTTTGTCAGGGATTTTGCAGAGGAGATTGATTCAATAAGCATTTATTAAGCTTCCAGTAGAGTATCAGATTCTTGAGGGCAGGGGATATTTTTTTTTAATTTAACCCTGGCACCTGACAAAGTGTTTTACGAATGGTTGTTGGCTTAGTGAATAACATTCCTTTTTGGAGATGAACTCCATCAGCTCTGAAGGTCACTCTCAACTCTGAGATTCTGATTCTATGATTAGATGGAAGCCCCTTTTCTGAAAGTTTTCGATACATGGATAATATCCTTTCTGTAATCTGTGATTGAATAAAATATTAAGTATTATTGAAACACATAATGAGAGGGAGAAGGAGAAGAAGAAGAAGAAGAAGAGAGGAGGAAGAGGAGGAAGGAGGAAGGAGAGAGGGAGGGAGACAGAGATGGAGAGACAGAGAAAGACAGACAGACAGAGACAGAGAAGGAGACAGAGACCTAGAGAGGGAGATAAACAGAGGACACTGCAAGGCAAAACAGCAATCCCCATTTCCTTCCCATATAGTCAGGTAGGTTATGAGGTAAGATTACTCCTTCCATGTTACACACCTTTTAAAAGGAAAATCAGTTGTGAGTCACTGAATTATAGATCTAGAGGTGGAAAGGACCTGAGAGGCCATCTAATCCATCACCTGAATTATACAGATAAGCAAACCAGAGCCATCAAATTTCAGTAACTTGCCCAAGGTCACTTAGGAAGTAAGCATAAGATGCAAGTTTTGAATCCATATCTTCTCACTCTAAAGTTAGTTCTCTTTCTCTTACAGTAAACTATCTAATATTTTATAGAAAATCATCACTGTCAGTCCAGCCACATTATCAACCCTCATTCCTGAGAAGCACTATTTGAGCTTTATTTTACACACACACACACACACACACACAAACACAAATATACACTTCCAAGTAGCTCTGAGGTAGGAAGACATATTCAGAATCACGATTTTGCCAAGAACATGAAAATAGGCTCTTAACAGAATTGTGATACTCAAACTCCAAACATTACCTAAAAAGGTCTTATCACTAAAAATAAAATGGGTAATATACAAGAGGGAGGAGATATACATGAAAAACCTTTTCACTGTGACCTTTCCTAAATGCTGGGGCAAGAAACAAGAATCAAGCAGGTCCAACAATCAAGGCTGAAGTCAGAACGGCTGGTGAAAAGAAGCTCTCTTCTTCTCTTTTTATCTCTTAAGTGGCTCTTTAACACTCTGAGAATAAATGCTGAACTTAGAAAAAAATAAAAAGAAAGAACTTTAAAATGTGTTAACTTCATCTTGTGCCATAAAAGAGGAGATGTTTAATTAAGCCACTGGTAGTTCTTGGGTGGTTTTCAGTTTGAGTTTTATACCTTTGAGATGAAAGGGTGTACATGCAGAATTATGTACAAAGTCCCTTTCAGAAACTTTGGAAAGGTCAAGGAGAAAAGAGCTGGGTTTCAAAAGCTGAACTTTTCAAGGTTTTCCTCTGATTTCTGTAAAACAAGATAGCCTCCTCGTCCTCTTAATAGTTCTTCAAGGCCTTTTTGGTAGCCAAAATCTTTGTTCTTCTTCTTTTTTAAAAAAGCAGCTTTGTAAAAGAAGAACTAAAAATTAATTATGGCTATGGAACTTTTTTATACAGAAGAGTTTAAAAAGCACAGACGTAAAGAAGGGAAAAAGATGAGGGCCCATTTATCTTATATTGACAGGACTAGCTTCAAACGATGACCTTGAATCATAATCATCCTAATGAGCTCAAAATATTTCACTTTAACAAGTGAAACTATAATCAAATCAGTTTCTGAAAGCTCTACTAATGAGCATTTCCTTTGATGAAAACATGGTTAACTGTCTTAGTCTGCAGGAGGTGCGCTACAGTAAGGGGCCAGCTCCTGACAACTCATTAGCTGACCTGGGGAGAGAGTAATTTGAATGCTTTTGATAAAAATTTCAAGGCTTTTTTTACTTAAATTACAATTTATGCACTTTTATAAATAGTGTAATTTTTCCAAGTTGGGGGAAACTGGTGAGAGTGCTTCAAAGTCATTGAACAAAGTTTGTTTACCATGTTGAGCCTGGTAGAGACACAGAACTGGGAGGGGAAAATAGGTTTAATTAAGTTGTTGTTGAAGAGGACCCTAGCCCCCAAATCACTTAATTCCTGTGCTTGCTTAGGTCAGAATGGCATTGGATTAACTTTATGGAACTAAACTTTATGGCTCCGTGAGGAAATAGAAAGTCACTATTATTTACTATGAGTATGAAGATGAATTGTCTCCAGAAATGCCTCCTCTAAAGGAGAGCAATTCATTCAATTTATCCAAACTCACAGAGCAAACTTAAATGAGAACTGATTACAGAAATCTGGTTTCCTATCATATACTACCCCTCAAGGGTCTCCTCATTAAGATTATTCATCATTTTAACTCCTGCTCTGCTCTGTTCAGCATAAAGAAATGATTCACTTTCTGTCTCCCCCCCCCATCTTTTTTTGCACGGCAGACATGCTGTCAAAGCAGAATGTTACACTAAAGAATTCTTCAGCTGTTTTAAGTCTCACGGCTAGATCTTAGTATTACATCTTGTTTTGTTTTTCCAAAACGTTTTCATTCACCCTCAAGAATCCATTTGTATTTGAGTGATATTTTTTTCTTTCTTACTGTGTCACATAGTTGGCTTTGCCATGAATGTTCCACAAGGCAAAACACGTTGAGATGTGCAGGTCATTGGGATCACAGACACTATACAACTTGTCAAATATTTTATTCCTCTCCTGCCCCTTCTTATTTTCTTCCCCTTTCCTCTCCTCCTCTTTCTCCTCTTCTTCCTCTTTCTCCTCCTCCTTTTTCTTGTATTTCTTTTCTGCTTCTGCTCACTTAAATTAGACTGAGAGCAAGATTCCATCCCTGAGTATTATGAAGGTTAGTTAAAGGAGTTACTAGATATAATAGTAATGTCATATAAAGGAATTAGATGTATTATTTCCCAGAATCTCCTTCTCTCAAAAGTTGTTAAGGTAGCATGTAATTAACCATAAATGCAAAATATACATCTTGATTCCACAACTTGACATGATAAATATTATGCATATATATTTTTGGAGGGGAGGGGAGCTATGATTTCATTAATGTCAGTATCTGCTAATGAGTGATTTCTATCTGTGCGTGTTGGCAATTTCTCGGCAACTTACAGTTTAAGACAGTTGCTTTGGGTACAAAGAGGTTAAGTGAATTATTCAGGTTCAAATAGGAGATGAAAGACTTAAACTTAGAACTTCCTTACTCTGCAATCAATGCAATCAGTCTCTGATCCACTAACCCAAGTATCTTTGCATATGGGTGCATACCCATGCGTGTTATTTATATGTGATAAGAAACATGATTCATAAATGCAATTAAAATGATATCAAAGTGAAAATTACTTGGCCAGATTTGAATCTTTCTGGACTTTCTCGGAGGCTACTCTTCCTAGAAATCCTTAGAAATTTTGCCAATCCTGAGTTAGTCGGTCAGTAAACATTTATCAAGCAACTACTCTGTGCCAGGCAGTATGCTTAGTGCAGGGGATAAAAAAAGAAAAGTGAAATATCCCGTCTATAAAGCTCACAGTCTAATGGAAAGGCAACAACTGTGTACAAAAAACAAACAAACAAAAAACATATACCATATACAAGATAAGGCATAAATAATCAACCTAGAGAAGGCACTACAATTAAGGACAATCAGGAAAGGCTTCACTGTAGAAGGTAGGATTTTAACTGGGACTTGAAGGAAGCCAGGGAAGCTAGGAAACAGCAATGAGGAGAGTGAGCATTCCAGGCATGTGGGGCAGCCAGTAAAAATGCTAGGAGAGGAGATATGGAATGTTTTGTTTCAGGAACATGTTGAAATGAGTTCAAGGTCACTAGACTGAAGAGTATGTGGGGAAAGGAAACAGGTTATAAAGGGCTTTGAATGCCAAAAAGAGGATTTATATATTGGACCTTGAAGGTGATAAGGAGTTACTGAAGTTTATTGAAAGAAAGTTAACATAGTAAGACGGATGCTTTAGGAAAATAGCTTTGACAGCTGAGTGGAAGATGGAATAGAGTGGAGAGACACTTGAGGAAGGAGATCAACCAGTTGTTTTGTTGTTGTTCAGTTGTTTACATCATGTCCGAATCTTTGTTATCCCACTTAGGGATAGCTCATTTTATAGATGAGAAACTGAGGCAAACAGGGTTAAATGACTTGCCTAAGGTCACATAGTAAATGTCTTAGGCCAGATTTGAATTCTGGAAGGTGCGGCTTCCTGATTTCAGGCACAGCTGTCTATCTACTGTGCCACCTAACTGCCCCATGCTATCTACTATATCTAAGGCAATAAAAATGTAGATGATAATTGTCAAAATGCCTATGTGGTTCTGAATTGCAAAGTATATGAGACCCTCCACATAGAAGGTAGAAGTAAACCATTTATTCAGACACAAGAGAACCATATCCCATAAGCCATATACCCAATCCATCAGAGCTGTAAAGCATTCAATTCATAATATCACAACAAGGAGCATCACCATCCTAAAAGCTTTCTGACCCCCTGTGGGAGTCTTCCCAAAAACAAATTCACTGTACAGCTAAGTCAGTCTGTTCAGCTCTGGCTATCACAACGGCCATTAGCAGCCATTAACAGCATAACAGCTCTCTCTCTCTCTCTCTCCCTCTCTCTCTCTCTCTTCCTGTCAGGAAGCTCCTCCCACCACATGTGATTTAGGCTTCCTCTGATATAAGCAGGTCACATGGCCTATTAATGGATCGGAAAGATTTTCATGTCTAAATTACTACTACACCTACCTACCCTGATCCACCAGTAGGCTCTTACAATTGTTCAGTTGTGTAGTGATAAGCGCCTATACCAGGGTGTTGTCAGTGTCCAAGGAGAGAAAGTGGAAGAGTCTTCAGATAAGAATTATAAAGAATGTGAAATAGATAGGCCTTAGCAAGAGATTGAATGTGGGAGGGAGGAAGGGGGAGGAGGAGGAAGAATCATGGATGACACCGAGATTGTGAGCCTAGAGGACTGAGAAGATGGTGGTATGCTCAACAGTTTTAGGGAAGTTAGGAAGAACAGAGGATTTGGGAAGAAGGACAATAAATTCTGTTTTTGACAAGTTGAATTCAAGATACACATCTAGTTTGAGATGTCCCTTAGATCATCAGAGAGGCAAGACTAGAGGTCAACAGAGAGGATGGGGCTCGATAAGTAAAATATGAGAAAAATCAGCAGAGAGATAATAATTGAAACATGGGTGCTGGTGATGTCATTAAGCAAAATATGTATAAAGGGTGAAAAGGGCTCATGACAAATCCTTGGGGCACACCCACAGTTAATGGAGTTGAGCCATAAAAGAGAGAAGAAATATGGGATGATATGTAATAGAGGTGGGTGGATAAAGTGAGTTAACAAGGTTATTATTCAAATGGTTTGAAAGCAGAATGAACTGGACTCAGTATTTCAGGAAATATGCTTAATGAATGCCCCATTCAAGCTAATATTGGCTAAAGCTATAACTCTTTTTGAATTGGCAGAGTGTCCTACCCTTTAAAAAATTAATCTTAATTATATGTAAAATACTCCCAATGCAAGGAAATGAAAATCCTAAATTTTGAGGACTCGGTTATACAGAAATTTTATGGCAAGAGGAGAAAGCAATCAGCTCAAGACTGTTTTTTTTTTTTTTTACTATTTATTATATACTACTGATGTTAGCAATCTCCAGCCTGATACCAAAGTAGACAAGGGAAATTTTTAAGTCATATGGCTAGAGAGCAGGCCCTATCAAAATTACGAAGTGGGAAGAATTTTTCTTTGGCCTTTCCCTACCTTTTTCTGTGGCATGCAAAGCTATCTCTCCTCTTATTTCTTCCAGAGCACCTTCATCATACTCACCTAATTCCACTCATTCTTGATCATGTTAAGGAGGTAACTTAGGCAATGGGCCCCATCGGGGCCATTTGGGTTTTTAAAGACATGTGAAAGTGGAGAAGGTTTCAGGACACAAATAAATGAAGTTATCTTGGAGAGGTCTGCAGTTGGAGTTAATTCATATTTTCTTCTGCCTGGATATAAGGCAAGTGTTGGAGACATGGATGCTGGTTATCCTACATAGACTGGAAAAATTTTCCCAGTCATGTTCCCCTTCCTTAGAACTATTGTTTTGCTTTGCTACTACAAGCCTGAGATGTGGGGAGCCTGGATCCCAGATGTACCTGATCATTTTTCCCCAGTAGGCACTGCAGTGATTCTCTCTTTTTGGAGGGAGGAGGGGGGTCAGAAGCAGGAGGAGATTTTGGGGGATAAAGGAAAAGTCTGGAAGAGAGGAGGAAATATGATGCATAGAAAACTGGCATCACATTTTTCCCACAATCACCTCCCTTTATGCCATTACTTATCCCGGCCTCTGCTTTTGAAGAATCCAATCAGGCAACAGCCATTTAGTAATTGCCCACAATGTGCTAGGCACTGTGCTAAGCATTAAGCATATATGAAGACAAAAATGTAAGTGCATTGCACTGCCTGGTAATAAAAATTGTCATAGGGTTTTCTGTCAGTGATGAGTCTCATTTTTTCCCAAGCTAGTTGTATGAATTTTAATTTACTTAGACTGTCTTTTCACATACCCCAGTCTGGGTTGATACCTGTCAGATATCAGAACATTAAGGTACAACAGTAAATGTCGTCCTTTGTGTGGCTGTCTGATAGTTAGCACATTGCATGTATCTAAAGTTTCTAGTGGATTGTGTCCAAAGGATGATGGGAAAAGTGTAAGAATTTTATTACTTGTTAACGGAGAGGTAGATGCCAATGCAAAGAATTGTCAAATGATGTAAGATACTGCTACTGTAATAGATTAATATTTTCCTTTACATAAAAATAAACTTTTTTTCTGCTTTTTTACATCTTTAAATAGCACATAGAGGAAGGGCCTAAAAAAGGACAGTGCATCTTCGTAATGATGCTCTTGTAAAGATTATCAATAAACAACCCTTCCTTTTGATTTTAAAATAAGTTTGTATTACGTTAGATTTTCTATGTCTATGTCTTCTCATTGTTAGGCTACCTTTTAGTGGTCTATTAAATTTTTACAGCAAAAATTCAGTTAATATTTTATATGGATTGTTATGTATAGAAGAGTATGAGAAGCTATTTCATTTGTTTTTACAGCAAAGCAAAAGGACATGGTTAGTCAATGACAGCGACAGACTTTTAGAATTGAAAAATGAAAGTATCTTTGCACATTAAAGAGTGGTGGAAAGTTGAAATAGGCCAGTGGAGGAAGGAGGCTGGAAAGTTTCCTAATGTTAAGAGCTTCAGATCTTAGTAAAGCTAGTACCATTCACCTAACATCATGTTTACAGTTCCAGAACTGAAAAGCACTTTAGCAGTAATCTTTCTCTTAGCACAGAAGTCTTCTGTAGTGTTTTCAAATGAATAAAAAATTAAAAATAAAAAAAAATAGACCCTTATAACAGAAGCAGAACAAAATGTCACATGGGCCATGTCCAAAAATGTATGTCTCATTCTTCATTTTAAATCCATCTCATTCTCTGGCGATAAATGGTTAGTGTGTTTCATTTTTAGTTGTTTTTTTTTTTCTTTAAAACACTATTGACATTGTTTGCATTGTTTTCCTACCTATTGTTCATTTTTTTTCAAGTCATTAATGTCTTCCCATTTTCCTCTGAAATTCTCCATTTCCTCATTGCTTATGATATAATAATATTCATATTATATCCAGCGGTGGAATTCAAATAAATTAACGACCAGTTTTCTGCAAACTGACCCGAGGTGCTGCCAGCACTGCTGACATGGTGGGCACAGGCTCCACCCCCACTAACAACCGGTTCAACTAACTCAGCCTAAAATTAGGTACCAGTTCTACTGAACCAATGTGAACCAGAAGAATCTCACCACTGATTACATCCATATACTATAATTTGCTTAGTCATTTCCCAATAGGGTGTACCCTTGTATTTTCCAGTTCGGGACTACTACAAAAAGAAATAGTTCTAGTTTATGACAATTTTTCTCCTACTGCATCCCAGATATACCTCCTCATAACTACTACTCACTGGATCTATTTATACCCTACATAGAATACCTAATCTCTCAATACTCTTCAATTTGGGATCTCTTTCAGGGGGTGATATTTTGCCCTCTGGTTCTAGGACCTCGGGGCATTATCCTTAATGACTTCTTGAAAGATACTGTCCAGGATCTTTTTTTTTCATCATGACTTTCCGGTGGACCAATAATTCTTAGATTGTGTCTCCTGGATCTATTTTCTAGGTCAGTTGTTTTTCCAATCAGACATTTCATGTTTTCTTCTATTTTTTCACATTCTTTAGAATTTGTTTGACTGATTCTTGATGCATCATAGAGTCATTAGTTTCTACTTGCCCAATTCTAATTTTTAATGTATTGTTTTCTTCCTTTAGCTTCTCAATCTCCTTTTCCATTTGGTTGATTTTACTTTTCAATAAGACATTTTCTCCATTTACATTCTGAATCTCCTTAACCATTTCTCCAATTTTACTTTTTAAAGATTTGTTCTCATCAGTGATCTTTTTTCCACTTTTTTCTTTTGCCTCTCTAATTTGGTTTTTAAAGTCTTCCTTGAGTTCTTCCAGGAATGCTTTTTGGGCTGGAGACCAGTTCATATTCCAATTTGGGATTTCAGATGTGGGTATAGTGTCCATGCTATCCTCTTCTGAATTGGTATTCTCTCTCTCCATAATAGGAATCAATAGTCTTTGGCTTTTTAGTGTACTTTTTGTGGTGTTTTTTTCTTTCTCTCCTGGCTTCCGAAGTGGATCTCTACTTCTAGGGCTCAGGGAACTCTGTCCTAAGCTTCTTGTATTGGGAGCTGTGGGCCTGCTCACTGGTTTTGTGTGCTATGGCTTCTGGTTTTATGAGGTGTGGGGGAGAGGTGTCTGCCTGCTGGAAGTCTCCTCTTCCCTGGGACTGCTCTACAGCATGGGTGGTCTCAGCTGTTCTCTGTGCTGGTGTCTGCCACTTCTCCTGGCTGTGCAAAGACAAGCCTGGGGTCCCGATGTCGATGTTTGCTAGCTCCACCCCCCTGGGGCTCAGTAACTCTCCTTGTTCTGCTGAGGTGGGGCATGCTGGGACGCCTCTCATCCTGCACTAGCCTCCTTCCACCACCACAAGAAGGGCCCTCTCCTCAATTTCTCTCCCTAAAAGCCTACTGAAGCCCCACTTCTGGCTCTTCTGTTTCTCCCAAGGGATTATTCTCTGAGTGAGGAAGGGAGGGAAGCTCTAGAAGACAAGTTTCAAACCTTTTGGCTGTGGACTGGAGGCCTCAGGGGTAGCTGCTCCCACGGTTTCAGGCTCTGCGCTGGTGTCTCCTGTAGCTCCGACAGACTCCAGTCATTAGCTGAAAGGCCTAGGGCTCCATGGCTGGCATAGCTGGTACTTCTACCCTGGGCCTGCATTTTGTGTACCCAGCACTCTTCCACACTGGCATGCTGGCTGGGTTCCTCTGCTGTTCCTGGTTGGTGTGGTCTGGTGCTGTTCCGTGTGTCCAGTACTCCTACCCCTCTCAGTCTACTATTGGCTTCTAACTCTCTCAAATTTGCTCAGATTCACTTTTTTTAGACATATCTGACAGAATTTGTGAGAGAGGTACAGTAGTTCCCTACTTTCACAGAGCCATCTTGACTCTGCCCCCCTCTCAACACTCTTCTACATCAAAAAATTGAAAAAAAATGTAATTTCATATCCTGTTCTTTTTCCTCTGTCCTCAGTTCTCTCAGAATCCTCTTTTCATTGCTAAATGCTTCCAGTTCCTTTAGTTGTTTTTCATTTCATATAATTTCTAGACTCTTTACCATAACAGTCATCCTACTTTGTATGGGCTCCAGATTAATAATTCTTTTTGAAATATGGTGTCTAGAACTGAATTCAA
Source organism: Phalanger gymnotis (assembly GCA_028646595.1). Classification (NCBI taxonomy): domain Eukaryota; kingdom Metazoa; phylum Chordata; class Mammalia; order Diprotodontia; family Phalangeridae; genus Phalanger; species Phalanger gymnotis. Next base: position 186,487,403 of record CM053627.1, on the reverse strand, counting down.
TACTCCATAGATGGTCTGACTACTCAGATCTCTCAGATTTTCTTCACCTGGCTAAATCCTCTCAATTCTTTTGACTGTTCTTCACTTGATATAATTTCTAGACCTTTCACCATCCTAATTTTCCTCTATATGAGTCCCAGATTACTCATACTTCTTCAAATATAATGTCTAGAACTAAATGAAATGCTCTATAGATGGTATGGCTACTTAACATATATTGTATTATATATTACCTTCTTCATTCTGGGCACTTTATTTCTCTTAATGCAATCTAATATCACATTAGTTATTTTTGGCTCTCTCTCTCTCTCTCTCTCTCTCTCTCTCATACACACACACACACACACTGTGGTTTATATCAAGTATTCAGTTCACTGAAAGCCCCATATCTTTTTATATGAACTGTAGTTGTCAGTTTTCACTGTCTTATTCTGGTACAATTTGCTCTAAATTAACTGCATGACTTTACTTTCATCCCTGATGAATGTTATCTCCTTGAATTAAGCCCCTTACACAAATTAGGCAAGATTTTTATAAATATCATTATAAATATGAGCATTCATTGAAGACCTAGGACACTGTGGTCCATGAGGTGGGCGGAACAAGTAAGAAGGTAAAGTACTAGATTATCAGATTTCCATAAGTCAGTAAATAGTGACATTACACCTTACAAAAATCATTCTTATCTAAAAAGCACATTTATTCCATTCCTAAAGTCAACTCATTAGGGAAGAGATAGGTTGCTTCAAACTGAAATTGTGGTGGCAAGGAAATACGGTGAAAGGATGGATTACTGAACCTGCTAGTGGGCAGAGTTAGATTACCAGTGTTGGGGTTTCAGGATCAGTCATTTCCACTAATACACAAAAAAGATCCATTGCCCACATCATCTTAAGTAAAAAGGATAGATTAAAAACCCCAGTAGATTAAAATGCAGACATTTTTTACTCAAACATAATTTAACATTTTATTAAAATTTTAAAAAAAGTCATTCCAACATCAAACCCAGATCATTTTAATTTAGAGCTAATTGCAGTGATAATGATAATGTGTAAGTCTGGGACACCCGTGTAAATCAGATCACATTCTTTAGGTCATATGGTTGTTTTAATAAATCATTTATAAAGTAAAACTAAGCTGGAATATATGGTTATTTTTAGTCTCCCCATCATATCAATCAGTGGCATGGGAGTTAGGATGTGAAAATGATATGGAATAGTTCAATTGGTTTTAATATTATTACCACACTCATGTTCTTATTAAACGGCTCAAAATTTTCAAAATGCTATGATTCTAAATTAGCTGTACTAAAAGATGACAATTAATAGAAGGAGGACATAAAGCCTTCATTGTTAATTATTTTATACCTCAAAAAAAGGAAGTTGGAAAAAGTGTCAGGTAATAGTTAAAGAATAGTGCTTCTGGAGAGTAGGGGAAAAAGAAATTGTTAAAATTAATTGCTTAGTTTTAATTAACAGAATGTGACCTTTGCAAGTGCCATGGCTACTAAAACTCTGATTTTACTTGCATGTATTAGTATGGAGATGACAACTGAGATAGAGAAATGCAACTCCATTTCCCAGAGACAGAATATATTTTAAACTTCTTTCCTCCAATCTAAAATTTAACAATTCAAATAGCAATCAAGGAATTCCATTTATGTGACATTTTAAAAAAATGTTGAGTTACCTTTTAGAGATGTCATCTATATCTTCAACTGATGTAATCAGCTCCCATATATTTAGAGATAATACCAAAGTAAACTGACTGATGAGTTTACAAGAAATTACCCCGTTATTGATTCTGTCATAATCCTGAAGGGTTAGCAAGATACTTCTATGACATCCAGAGCACTAGCCCTCAGGGAAATATTTACCAGTTAAATTTTGATTCCTCAATATTTTGTGGAGGTCATTTATAGTTATCAAAGGCTATACCAGCAAAGCACAAGTTCTGGGAAGTTATTCCAAGCTGGACAGATAGTAGGGCAGCAGGAAAAGCCTGTGTGTTTATCAATGAAGGACTAGCCTAGGTAAATTCAGAAGGGCTTATCATCAGACACTTTTACTTACAATACTTAAGATCTTGTCCATGAAAGTTAGATAATATTTGTTGGCAAACAACAACATTTGCTGACAGGAAGATAGACCATCTATGAGAAGGAGGAATGGAATACAAGTCTGTGGTGTTAATGTGATCAAAAATCTTCCCCACCAGTTCAATAAGCCTCAGGTAGAGTTAGTTAAGGGAAGCTTGATTAGGACAGGCTTGCTTGTAGGTAGGCCTATGCTCATTTGCTACTAGGTGCTAGGCCCCAGGCCTACATAAGGTATATATACCCTGTGGGTAGCCATTAAGCTCAGACTAGGGAGCTGAGGGGTCGAGAGCACTGCAAAGAAGACATAACTGCGAGAAGAAGAGAGAACTGCGAGAGAGAAACCTGGAAGGGCTCTGAGAACCGCAAAGGCTTTCAGAACTGCAAGAGGAGAGGACTCAAGCAAGCAGACAGTTAGGATTAATGAGTGTTTATGGGAAGGCCCTAGCAGAAGGGAAGGTTACAGGATGGCTTGGCTCTTTGCTGTGACACTGTATTTTAATCTCCTTGCTGTTACATTGAGGTGGACTTACTGGTTTTGGGATACAATTACTGCTATGTCGACCTGGGGTTGTTGGTTTTGGGATTTGATCCTCTGGTGTCTGAGTAAATATTTTACTTCTTCTGCCTTCTATACAGAGAGTCTCTTATACTTTGTGATTCTGAACTATACAGGCATATTCATGGTCACCATTGATATCATGAATCTTGCCATACTGATACAAAGTCTTACAAAGATTGAGTACTAAAAAAACATGAACAAACCTTTTTCTTCACCAACATTCAAAATTATTTATTTCTATCTGCTTTTCAGTACTAAAAAATACTTTTCTTTTTGGCATGTCCTTGGGATTCATCTTATTAGTGGAGATTAATGCCTGCACCTGCATGAGGGGCAGGGAAGGAATTGTTAGTAGTAGGAGAGAGGAGAGTTCTTCAGTTCTCTTCAAATCTCTGCACTTGCTTAAAGTCTCTTCAGGTCATAGAGTAACTTTATGTGTCGGTGGATTCTAGATTCTAGAGAGAAGATGAAAGATGCTAACCTCACTTCAGGCTGCTGAATGAAAAGACTGGAAAGAAGACAACATGATAGGAGTTGGCATTTTCTATCACGCCCTTATTCTCAGGCTACTATACCAGAGACTTTGAAGAACTTCCCTTTGGGTTAGATCTAGTGCTAGAGAGCACTAGATCTATAATTATACATAATTATAATATATATATATATTATATATCAATATCAATATATGATGTATATATAATATAATATATAACTATAATTATATATAATTATATATAATCGATAGTGATTTAGAGAGGTTTTTTTTATATTACTATAGATATCTTTAATTTCTTCCTCTGAAACCTCAAACCAACTCAGCTTTGGTTGAGCTGAGTTACTTCAATCCCAATGGGAGAGCTTCTTTACTCTGTGCTGTTAGTATATATTCTCCTATGTATACTTTCATTTATTTCTATTTAATTATGATTTTGATGAATTGGTTTCTTTGATAATTGTTATGTATTTTCATTATAAAATTACTGTTTGGTAGGAAGGGAGTCAAATCTTGGATATAGAGCTTAGGGTTCCTGCTTCCCTCATTAATGAAACAGTGATCAGAAGTTAGATTGCACCTGAAGACAACATCCCCTCCACATCCTCTGGGTCAGAGGCCTCAAGGCCACATGTGTCCCTGTAGGTCCTCAAGTGAAGCCCTTTGACTGAATCTAAACTTTACAGAACAAATCTTTTTATTAAAGATTTGCACCCTATGGAAAGCAGAATAGATAGCTCTAGCATCTTCTTCCTCCACACTCCTCCAGGGGAGAATATTTCCTGCCTGGAGAAGAATCAGGAAGTTGGGGACAGAGGGTTGGCTGCTCTGCTTCCCTCAAAGATAGGAGGTAGTGTGCGAACATTATATATTATGTGCGTTCATATAGTACATAATTAATGTATGTTATATATAATCATAAACAACATGTGTAAGTACATATGTATATGTGTCTATATGTATATACATGTATACACATATATGTATACATGTGTATATATATGTACATAAACATATATATAGAGAGAGAGACAGACAGAGAGAGAGAGACAGAGAGTACCCTAGTAAAATATTTAAAGGAATACATAGATATCAACGATGTGTGTTTGTGTGTGAGAGAGTGTGTGTGTAGATAGCCTAACCCAGGGGTGAGGAACGTGTGGCTTCAAGGGCATATCCGGCTCCCTAGATCTGCAACTGTGGCCTTTTGCCTCAATCCAAACTTCACAAAACAAATCCGCTTAATGAAAGGATTTGTTTTGTAAAACTTGAACTCAGTCAAAAGGCCTCGCCCAAGGACCTAGAAGGCCACATGTGGCCTTGAGGCCAGAAGTTCCCCAATCCTGGCTAAGCTCTTTTCCCTGAACTCTTCCACATGGGAGAGTATTTTCTGCCAGAAGGGGAAGCAGTAGGAACAGTCCAGAAGATTTGCCATTCTGTTCCCCCTCAGAGAGAGGAGATACTGGGCTAGAGTACTATCTCTCTCTCTCCCTCTCAATGTACAATATATCAATAAATCAAAGCATTGGCTTTGTTTATACAAATACTTTCCAATTTAATATAATCAAAATTGTCCCTTTGGCATTTTGTAAGGCTCTCTCTCTCTTATTGGGTCATGAATTCTTCCCTTTCCCATAAATCTGACAGGTAAACTATTCCTTGCTCTCCCAAACTGCTTGTAGTATCATATATATATATATATATATATATATATATATATATATATATATATGTATGTATATATATGTATATATAGTATATACATATACATAGAATATATATTATCTTCTAATTATATATATAAAATTTATATGAAATACACATAAGCCAAAGTATAACCATTATATGTGTTACAAATGATTATGTATAACATGTGTTAATTATATATTATATAAACATATATCCACAGTACCTCCTATCTTTGAGGGAAGCAACGCAGCCAAGCTTCTGTCCCCAACCTCCTGCTTCTTCTCCAGGCAGGAAATATTTTCCCTTAGAGGAGGGTGGGGAAGAAGAGGCTAGAGATATCTATTCTGCTTTCCTTGGAGCCATACAACAACAGCCCATACTTGGGGAAAAGCCCTTGCAATAGACATAGCCTGTATGGTTTATCAAACTATATCAATCTGGAGATGGAGGGGGAAAACCATTTCTAATGACATGCTATAAATATTTTTGTACATCCTGGTCAAATTCCCACTTGTGTGATCTCTTTGGGAGCCCTAGAAGTGGTATTGCTGGGTCCAAGGGTATGCACATTTTTAGGGCCCTTTGGGCATAGTTCCAAATTGCTCTCCAGAATGGTTGGATCAGTTCACAACTCCACCAACAATGTAACTTTTATTCCAAGTTTCCCACTGCCTCTCCATTATTTATCATTTTGCTGTTTTGTCATGTTATCCAATCTGACAGGAGAGATGTCATATCTAAGAGTTGTTTTGATTTGCATTTCTCTAATCAATAGTGATTTAGAGTTTTTTTATATTACTATAGATATCTTTAATTTCTTCCTCTGAAAACTGTCTGTTCATATGACCATTTCTCAATTGGGGAATGACTTGTATTCCTATAAATTTGGATCAGCTCCTTGTATATTTTAGATATGAGGCCTTTATCAGAGACACTTTCCCAATTTTCTGCCTCTCTCCTAATCTTTATTGCATTGGCTTTGTTTATACAAATACTTTCCAATTTAATATAATCAAAATTGTCCCTTTGGCATTTTGTAAGGCTCTCTCTCTCTTATTGGGTCATGAATTCTTCCCTTTCCCATAAATCTGACAGGTAAACTCTTCCTTGCTCTCCCAAACTGCTTATGGTATCAGGCTTTATTCCTAAATCATCAACACATTTTGACTTTATTTTCATATATGGTATAAGATGTTGGTCTAAGCCTAATTTCTGAAATACTGATTTCTAGTTTTCCCAATAGTTTTTGTAAAATAGTGAATACTTAACCCAGAATCTGGATTCTTTGGGTTTATCAAGGAGTAGATTGCTATAGCTGTTGACTACTGTTTCTTGTGTACCTAACCTATTCCATTGATCCACCACTCTGTTTCTTAGCCAGTAGCAAGTAATTTTGATGACTGCTGCTTTATAATGCTCTGTTTTGACTCTTCCTGGTTCAGGTATTAGGAACATAATTGTGTCATTAAAAGAATTTCGTAGTACTCCTTCTTCACCTATTTTCCCAAATAGTCTATAAAGTATGGGAATTAATTGTTCTTTAAATGTTTGATAGAATTCACATGTAAAACCATTTAGCCTTGGAGATTTTTTTCCTAGGGAATTCATTGATGGCTTCCTCAATTTCTTTTTCTAAGATGGGTTATTTAGTTATTTTACTTCCTCTTCTGTTAACCTGGGCAATTTATGTCTTTGTAAATATTCATCCATTTTCCTAAAGTTGTCAAATTCATGGGAATACAATTGGGCAATATAATTCTTGATTATTGCTTCTATTTCCTCTTCATTACAAGTGAATTCACCATTTTCATTTTTTATACTGGTAATTTGTTTTTCTTATTTCTTTTTTTTAATCAAATTGACCAAAGGTTTATCAATTCTATTGGTTTTTTCATAAAAGCAGTTTTTAGTTTTCTTTATTAGTTCAAAAAATTACTTGATTTCAATTTTATTAATCTCTCCTTTTGTTTTCAGTATTTTTAATTTGGTATTTAATTTGGGATTTTCAACTTGTTCTTTTTCTAGTTTTTTCAGTTGCATGCCCAAATCATTGATCTCCTTTTTCTCTTTTATTCATGTAAGCATTTAGAGATATAAAACTTCCCCTAAGAACTGGTTTTGCTGCATCACATTAGTTTTGTTATTTTGTCTCATTATTGTCCTCTTGGATGAAGGTACTAATTGTTTCTATGAATTGTTCTTTGACCCACTTGTTCTTTAGGATTAGATTATTTATTTTCTAGTTAATTTTAAGTTTATCTTTCCTATATTGCTTCATTACAACTAATGTTTATTGCCTCAAGATCTGAAAAAGATATATTGACTATTTCTGCCTTTCTACACTCGATTGGGAGCTTTTTATGCCCTAGTACATGGTCAGTTTTTGAGTATATGCCATGTACCACTGAGAAAAATATGTATTCCTTTTTATCCCAATTCAGATCATTATATCTATCTTTCCTAAAATTTCATTCACTTCTTTAACTTCTTTTTTTTCATTTTGTGGTTAGATTTTTAAAATTCAAAGAGGTTGAAGTCCCTCACTACTACAGTTTTGCTGTCTATTTCTTCTGTAACTCCCTTAACTTCTCCTCTGAGAATGTGCATGCTATGCAACTTGGAGCACATATGTTAAATAATGATATTCCTCCATTTTCTCTGGTACATTTTAGCCAGATATATTTTCATTCCTTATCTCTTTTAATTAGCTCTATCTTTGCTTTTGCTTTCTCTGAGATTAGGATTGCTACCCCTGTTTTTTTTTTTTTTTACTTCAGCTGAAGCATTATATACTCTATACCAGCCTTTCGACTTACCCTGTGTGTATCCCCCTGTTTCAAATGTGTTTCTTGTAAACAACAACATATTGTAGGATCATGGTTTTTAATCCATTCTGCTTTCTATCTCTATTTTATTTGAGAGGTCACTCCATTCACATTCACAGTTATGATTACTATCTGTGTCTTTTTCTCCATCCTGTTTTACTCCCTGTTTGTGCCTTATTCTTCTATTCTCCCCTCCATTCCTCAAAGAAGTTTTCCTTTTGACCACTGCCTTCCTCAGTTTTCCCTCACTATTGACCCCCTTCCCTTGTGTTACCCTTTTCCCCATGCTATTTCTTCCCTCCCTTCTAACCACCCCCTCTTTTCTTTCCCTTTGACTCTCCTATTGCCTCTAGGACAATTTTGATTTCTATACTTTTAAGAATATGTTATTCCATCCTTGAAATAAATCTGATGATAGTAAAGCTGAAACACTGCTTGTCTCCCTCCCTTTTCCCCTCTACTATATGTTTTTGTGCCTCTTCGTGTGATGTGATTTACCCTTTTCTGCCTCCTCCTTACCTCGTCTCCCAGAAAAATCCCTGTACACTCCTTAATTATATTTTTATCATCATATCAGTTACTTTATACTGACACCCTCAGTCTATGTATATTCCTTTATATTTTCATACTAATATTACCATTCTCAAGATTGACATATGTACACATATATAAAGCAATATAATCCTATATAAGGATGTAAACACTTTGCCCTTATTGAATAACAAGGTTTGTTCCCCCTGTTTACCTTTTTGTGTCGCTCTTGTGCTTTGTATTTGAAGATCACATTTTTCATTGAGCTCTGGCTTTTTCATCAGGAAGGTCTGGAATTCCTTTATTTCATTGAATATCCATCTCCTTGCTGGAAAAAAATATGCTCAGTTTTTTTTAAAATTTAATTTATTTAATATATTTAGTTTTCAGCATTGATTTTCACAAGAGTTGGAATTATGAATTTTCTCCCCATTTCTACCCTCCCCCCACTCCAAGATGACATATATTCGGGTTGTCCTGTTCCCCAGTCAGCCCTCCCTTCTGTCACCCGACTCCCCTCCCATTCCCTTTTTTCTTCCTTTCTTGTAGGGCAAGATAAATTTCTATGCCCCATTGCCTGTGTATCTTATTTCCTAGTACCATGCAAAAACTTTCTTTGTTGTTTTTGAACATCTGCTTTTAAAACTTCGAGCTCCAAATTCTCTCCCCTCTTCCCTTCCCACCCACCCTCCCTAAGAAGTCAAGCAATTCAACATGGGCCACATGCGTATCATTATGTATAACCCTTCCACAATACTCATGTTGTGAAAGACTAACTATATTTTGCTTCTATGTAACCTATCCCCCTTTATCCAATTTTCTCCCTTGACCCTGTCCCTTTTTGAAAGTGTTTGTTTTTGATTACCTCCTTTCCCATCTGCCTTCCCTTCTATCATCCCCCCTATTTATCTTCTTCCTCCTTCTTTCCTGTGCGGTAAGATACCCAATTGAGTGTGCATGGTATTCCTCCTCAGGTCAAATCTGATGAGAGCAAGATTCACTCATTCCCCTTCACTTGCCTTCTCTTCTTTTCCTACAGAACTGCTTTATCTTGCCACTTTTATGTGAGATAATTTACCCCATTCTATCTCTCCCATTCTCCCTCTCTGAATATATTCCTCTCTCATCCCTTAATTTGATTTTATTTCTTTTAGATATCATCCCTTCATCTTCAACTCACCCTGTGCCATATCTCTCTCTCTCTCTCTCTCTCTCTCTCTCTCTCTCTCTCTCTCTCTCTCTCTCTCTCTCCATATATATATATATATGTATGCACACATATACTCATATATATACATACATATACATACACACACACACACATATATATATGCATATTCCCTTCAGCTACCCTAATACTGAGGTCTCATGAACCATACACATCATCTTTCCATGTAGGAATATAAACAAAACAGTTCAATTTTAGTAAGTCCCTTGCAATTTCTTTTTCTTGATTACCTTTTCATGTTTCTCTTGATTCTTGTGTTTGAAAGTCAAATTTTCTATTCAGCTCAGGTCTGCTTGAAAGTCCTCTATTTTATTGAAAATCCATATTTTGCCTTGGAACATGATAGTCAGTTTTCTGGGTAGGTGATTCTTGGTTTTAAGCCCCTCGATCTCTTAATGTAGAAGCTGCTAGATCTTGGGTTATTCTGATTGTGTTTCCACAACACTCAAATTGTTTCTTTCTGGCTGCTTGTAGTATTTTCTCCTTGATCTGGGAGCTCTGGAAGTTGGCAACAATATTCCCAGGAGTTTTCTTTTTGGGATCTTTTTGAGGAGGCAATCTGTGGATTCTTTCAATTTCTATTTTACACTGGGCTCTAGAATATCAGAGCAGTTCTCTTTGATAATTTCTTGAAAGATGATATCTAAGCTCTTTTTTGATCATGGCTTTCAGATAGTCCAATAATTTTTAAATTCTCTCTCCTGGATATATTTTCCAGGTCAGTAGTTTTTCCAATGAGATAGTTCATATTGCCTTCCACTTTTTCATTCCTTTAGTTCTGTTTTATAATATCTTGATTTCTCATAAAGTCCCTAGCTTCCACTTGCTCCAATCTAAATTTAAGGTAGTATTTTCTTCAGTGGTCTTTTGGACCTCCTCTTCCATTCGGCTAATTCTGCCTTTAAAGGCATTCTTCTCCTCATTGGCTTTTTGGAGCTCTTTTGCCATTTGAGTTAGTCTATTTTTTAAGGTGTTGTTATCTTCAGTATTTTTTTCAGTAGTTTTGGGGGTCTCCTTTAGCAAGTCATTCACTTGCTTTTCATGGTTTTCTTGCATCCTTCTCATTTCTCTTCCCATTTTTTCCTCTACTTCTCTAACTTTCTTTTCCAAATCCTTTTTGAGCTCTTCCATGGCCTGAGACCAGTTCATGTTTTTCTTGGAGGCTTTTGTTGTAGGCTCTTTGACTTTGTTGACTTCTTCTGGCTGTATGTTTTGGTCTTCTTTGTCACCAAAGAAAGATTCCAACATCTGAGACTGAATCTGGGTGCATTTTCACTGCCTGGCCATGTTCCCAGCCAACTTACTTGACCCTTGAGTTGTTCAGCAGGCTATGACTGCTTGTAGAATAAAGAGTACTGTGTCCCAAGCTTGAGGGAATGTGTTACCACACCAGCACTCCTCCTTCCCCAAGAATTGCCAACTCAGACTGGAATCAGATCTTCAGCAGTCTCTGCCCTCCTGCTCTGATCTGCCACTTAATTCCTCCCACCAGGTGGGCCTGGGGCCAGAAGCAACTGCAGCTGCAATTCTGTAGCTGCCCCACCTCCACTGCCCCCAGGGCAATGGCTGAACCAGCAAACTCCTTCTTTCACACTGTCCCCTGCAGCTTTTCCCACTAACCTCTGTTTTCTTTGGTGTTTATGGGTTGAGAAGTGCAGCTGCAGCTCACTGATTCAGGGTGCTAGGGCATGCCCCACCTGGCTCCTGGTCTGGTTGGTCCACACTGCCCAAGCTGGCCTCTGCTCTGCTCCCAGCTCCATGTGTGAAAGACCTCACCCAGCAACTATCCAGGCTTTCCTGGGCTAGAGACCCTGCCTCCCTCCACCGCTTTGTGGGTTCTGCAGTTTTTCTCTCTTGTCTTTGGTGTTTGTGGGTTGAAAAGTCTGGCAACTGCCACAGCTCACTGATTTAGGGCACTAGGGCACTCTCTACCTGGCTCCTGGTCTGGTTGGTCCACACTGCCCATGCTGGGCTCTGCTCTGCTCCACTCCCACCTCCGTGCATGAAAGACCTCACCCAGCAACCATCCAGGCTGTCCTGGGCTGGAGCCCTGCTTCCCTCTACTATTTTGTGGGTTCTGAAGTTCTAGAACTGGTTCAGAGCCATTTTTATAGGTTTCTGGAGGGACTTGGCAGGGAGCTCGCACTAGTCCTTGCTTTCCAGCTGCCATCTTGGCTCAATATGATCAGTTTTGCTGGGTAATTGATCCTTGGTTGTAGTACAAACCTCCTTTGCCTTTTGGAATATCATATTTCAATTCCTCCTGTCTTTTAATGTAGAAGTTGCAATATCCTGCATGATCCTGACTGTACTTCTGTGGTATTTGAATTGTCTCTTTCTGGCTGCTTGCAGTATTTTCTCCTTGACCTGATAATTCTGGAATTTGGCTACTATATCCCTTGCAGTGTTCAATTTGGGATCTCTTTCAGGGGGTGATCAATGGATTCTTTTGATGATTATTTTCCCCTCTGGTTCTCGGACATCGAGGCAATTATCTTTAATGATTTCTTGGAAGATACTGTTGAGGCTCTTTTCTTTCATCATGGCTTTCTGGAAGACCAATAATTCTTAGATGATCTCTCCTGAATCTGTTTTCCAGGTCAGTTGTTTTTCCAATCAGAGACATTAATATTTTCATTTATTTTTTCATTCTTTAGATTTTGTTCGACTGATTCTTGATGCCTCATTGAGTCATTAGCTTCTACTTGCCCAATTCCAATTTTTAATGTATTGTTTTCTTCATTTAGCTTCTGAACCTCCCTTTCCATTCAGTTAATTTTTTTTCAAGGAGTTATTCTCTCCAATTAGATTCTGGACCTCCTTAACCATTTAGCCAATTTTACTTTTTAAATATTTGTTATCATCAGTGAATTTCTGTCTCATTTTTTTCTTTCACTTCTCTAATTTGGTTTTTAAAATCCTCCTTGAGTTATTCCAGGAATGCTTTTTGGGGTGCAAAACAGTTCATATTCCCTTTTGAAGTTTCAGATGTAGGTATAGTGTCAATGCTGTCTTCTTCTGAATTGGTATTTTGATCTTCCCTGTCTACATAAGAAGAATCAATAGTCCTTGGTTTTCTAGATTGCTTCTTCCTGTTGGTTATCTTTTTCCTGGCTTTAAAGTGGATCTCTGCTTCTAGGGCTCAGGGGTCTCTGTCCCAAGCTTCTTGTGCTGGGAACTGTGACTGGTTACTGGCTTTGTATGCTGTGGTCTCTGGTTTGTGAGGTGTGGGGGAGGGATGATCTGGCTACTGGAAGTCTCCTCTTCCCCTGGGGCTGTGCTACAGCATGGGTGGTCTCAGCAGTTGTCTGTGCTGCTGTGTGCCACTTCCCCTGGCTATGGGAAGGCATATCTGGGTTCCTGGTGTAAACACTTGCTGGCTCCAACCCCAACCCCCCACCCCAGGGATCAGGAACTCCTGCTTTTCTGCCGAGGTGGGGCCTGCTGGGCCACCTCTCTTCCTTCACTAGTCTTCTTCCATGACCACAAGAAGGAACCTCTCCCCAGTTTTCCGAGCCAAGAGGCCACAAAAGTCCTGTTCTGGCTCCTCTATTCCAGGGTTTCAGTGGAGTATGTGGGTGAGGAAGGGAGTGATGAGTGCTATTTTACCTAGTCATCATGACTCCCTGAAGTTCAAGAAGGCAAGTTTCAAACCTTTAAACTCTGGGCTGGAAGCCTTAGGAGAAGCTGCTCTTATGGCTGCAGGTTCTGTTCTGGTTTCTCCTGTAGCTCTGACAGACTCCCATCCGGGGCTGAGAGGCTTGGGGATCATTGCAGCATCCTGCACTTCTGCCCTGGGGCTGCTCCTGCTCCTGCCCAGGTATGTTTTAGTTTTGAGTGTCCAGTGCTCTCACAGTCTGATACACTGGCTGGGTTCCACTGCTTGTGGTCTGGTGTCGGTTTGTGCTCCTGGCATTCCTGCCACACTCAGTCTACTAGTGGCTTCTAATTCTCTTGAATCTGCTCAGATTCACTTTTTTTGTTGGTATCTGACAGAATTTTTAACAGAGCTCTGGTAATTTCCTGCTTTCACAGTGCCATCTTGGCTCTGCCTCTTTTTTGTTTCTTCTGTCTCGTGTTTTCTCCCATTGGATCTAATTCTTCTTTACAACATGACTAATGTAAAAACTACATTCAATATGAATAAATATGTAGAGCCCATATCGAATTATGCATTGTCTTGAGGTGGGGCAGAGCAAATATGGGGGAGAAAATTTAGAACTAAAAATCTTAAGAGAGTGAATGTCAAAAACTAAAAATAACTTAAAAATTTTAAAAAGAATCTCTCAAACAAAATTTAAAAATAAAAAAAATGCAAAATAACTCGTTGGAAAAACCACTAACCTGGAAAATGGATCAAGGAGAGATAATTTAAGAATTATTGGATTAACTGAAAGCCATGATAAAAAAAAGAGCTTGGACAGCATCTTTCAGGAAATTATCAAGAAAAACTGCCCTGATCTGACTTCCTAGAACCAGAGGACAAAATAGTCATTGAAAAAAATCCACCGACCACCTCCTGAAAGAGATCCCAAAATGAAAATTCCAAGGAATATCATAGCCAAGTTCCAGAATTATCATGTCAAGGAGAAAATAATGCAAGTAGCCAGAAAGAAACAGTTGGAATTACACAGGATTTAGCAGCTTATACATTAAAGGATGGGGGTGGGGCTGGAACATGATATTCCAGAATGCAAAGGAGCTTGGATTACAGCCAAGAATCAACTACACAGCAAAACTGAACATAATCTTTCAGGAGAGATGGACATTCAGTGAAAGAAGGGACTTTCAATCCTCCCTGATGAAACAACCTGAACTGAACAGAAAATTCATTCTTCAAATATAAGACTTAAGAGAAGCGTAAAAAGGGAAATAAGAAAGAAAAAAAAAAGATGTTGCTAAACAAGGTTGAACTTTTACATCCCTATACAGGAAGATGATACTCATTAATTCTTGAGAACTGTATCTTCATTTTGGCATTTAGTAGGGGTGTACATAGACAGAGGGTGTACGTATATGTTGACTTTGATATGATGATAAAAATAATTAAGGGGTACGAAAAGGTTGTACTTGGAGGACAGGAGAGAAGGAATAAAAGGGTAAATTGTATCACAGGAAGATGCACAAAGACCTGTTCCAATATAGGGAAAAAAGGGATGGAGGTGAGCATTGTTTGAACCTTACTCTCATCTAATACTATACTCTTACTCCAAAACTATATAAAATATTTGGAAGAATAGGCAAGAAGGTGTCCTACAAAACTCTTTTTATGATGCAGATATAGCATCTATTCCTAAACCAGGAAAAGGCAAAACAGAGAAAGAAAATTATAGACCAATTTCCCTAGTGAATATAGATGCAAATATTTAAAATATTTGCAAAGGGATTACAACATTGTATCATGAGGATAATACTCTATGATCAGGTGGGATTTGTACCAGGAATGCAGGGCTGGTTCAATATTAGGAAAACTAACAGCATAATTGACAATATTAACTACAAAACTAACAAATCACATGATTAACTAAATAGATGCAGAAAATGCTTTTGATGAAATGCAACATCCATTCCTTTAAAAACACTAGAAAGCAGAGGAATCAGTGGAGTTTTCCTTAATATGAGAAGTAGCATCTATCTAAAACCCACAGCAAGAATAATATATAATGAAGATAAGCCAGAAGCATTTCCAATTTGGGGGGGAGGGTGAAACAAGGATATCCATTATCACTACTGTTATTCAGTATTGTACTAGAAATGTTAGCTTTAACTATAAGAAGAGAACAAGCAATCAAAGGAATTAGAATAGGCAAAGAAGAAACTAAGCTATCACTCTTTGCATGTAATATGATGATATACTTAGATAATCCTAGTGAATCAATTCAAAAACTACTTGAAATGATAAACAACTTTAGAAAATTTGGAAGACATAAAATAAACCCACATAAGTCGTTGGCATGTCTACATATTACTAACAAAACCCAATAGCAAGAGATAGGAAGAGAAATTCCATTTAAAATAACTGTAGCCAATATAAAATATTTTGCAGTCTACCTATCAAGAAAAACCCAGGAATTGTATGAACACAATTACAAAACATTTTTCACTCAAATACAATCATATTTAAATACTTGGAAATACATCAGTTACTCATGGGTAGTCTGAGCTAGTATAATAATAATGCCATCCTACCTGTTTTATTTATTCAGTGCCAGACCAATCAAACAGCTAAAAACTTATTTTATAGAGCTAGAAAAAAAATAACAAAATTAATCTGGAGGAACAAAAGGTAGAAAATATAAAGGGAATTAATGAAAAGAAATGCAAGAGAAGGTAGCCTAACCCTATCAGATCTAAAACTGCATTATAAAGCAGCAATCATCAAAATTACTTGGTACTGGCTAAGAAATAGAGTGGTGGATCACTGGAATAGGTTAAGTACACACAACATAGTTGTCACTGACCATAGTAATATCCTGTTTGATAAACTTCAAAACTCCTTCTGGGATAAGTTCTGGGATAAGAACTCACTATTTGACAAACACTGGAAAACAGTATGGCACAAACTAGGCATAGACCAAGATCTTACACTGTATACCTAGATAAAATCAAAATGGGAACATGATTTAGACATAAAGAATGGACTATAATCAAAATAGGAGAGAACAGAATAGTTACCTGTCAGATTTATGGAGAATGGAAGAATTCATGACCAAACAAGAGATAGAGAACATTATGTAATGCAAAATGGATAGTGTTGATTACAATACATTGAAAAGTTTTTGCACAAACAATGCCAATGCAACCAAAATTAGATGGGAGGAAGAATTCTGGTAATACTTTTTACTGCCAATGTCTTTGATAAAGGCCTCTTTCCTCAAATACATGGAGAAATGAGTAAAATTTATAAGAATACAAGTCATTCCCTTAATTAATAAAATGATTAAAGGATATGAACAGGCAGTTTTCAGATTAAGAAATTAAAGCTATCTATAGTCATATGAAAATGCTCTAAGAGAAATGCAGATTAAAACAACTCTGAGGTACCACATCACACCTACCAGATTGACTAAGATGACAAAATTGGAAAACGATAAATGTTGGAGAAGATGTGGGAAAGTTAGAATACTAACGCATTGTTGGTGAAGTTGTGAGCTGATCTGGAGAGCAATTTGGAACTATGTCTAATGGCTATAAAACTGTACATACCTTTGACCACACAATACTGCTACTAGTTCTGTATCCCAAAGAGATTAAAGAGAAGGGAATAGGACCCAGATATACAAAAATATTTATAGCAGCTCTTTTTGTAGTGTCAAAGCATTGGAAATTGAGGGGGTGCCCATCATTTGGGTACTGGCTAAACAAATTCTGTACATGAATGTAATGGAATACTATTGTTCCATAAGAAATGATTAGCAGACATACTCCAGAAAAACCTGAAGAGACTTGCATGAACTGATGCTGAGTGAAATGAGCAGAACCAGGAGAACCATGTACACAGTAAGAGCAACATTGTGTGATGACTTTGTTAACTCTTAGCTTTTCTGAGCAATGCAATGATCTAAGACAATTCCAAAACACTCATGATAGGAAATGCTATCCACATTCAGAAAAGGAACTATGAAGTCTGAATGCAGATTGAAGCATACTATTTTCTCTATTTTTCTTTCTGGTGTTTTTCTCTTTTGTTCTGATTCTTCTTTCACAACATGAGTAATGTGCAAATATGCTTAACATGATTATACATATTTCTAATATCATATTGTATGCCATCTTAGGGAAAGGATAGGGGAGGGATGGGGGGAAATTTAGAACTCAAAATCTTATGAAAATGAATGTTGAAAACTAAAAGTTTTCAATAAATAAAAATAAAAACTGCGCTATGTACCAGAGGGAGAAGAGACTAAAATATTCAGCTTCTTTGATACTTTGAATATCTCTGTGTTTTTGTACATTTGAGACACCTCCCGACCAGCTAGTCTGACCAGCTAATTTTCTAGGAAATAGATTCAGAGAAATTAAGGGACTTGCCCAAGGTCAAAATGGCAAAGACAATCAAGTAATAAAAGCAGTTTTTGTATTCAGGTCCTCTGACACTCAATCCAATGTTCTTTTCACTGCACCACATATTCCCTCTACTGACTGAGTTCCCAACTGCTGTATGATTTGGTAGGCTGTTGTTTGAGGGTTGGTGTGGCCAAAAAAAAAATGTATCTCACATACAAACTAACCTCTTGATGATCAGCTTAGCAGTAATAGACATTCTATTGAAATAACTGTAGAGAACCATATATTTCACAATGAAAAATTTTAAAAAGAATTGAAAGATCTTAACTATTTCAATGCAATGTTATAATATGTCCTTAGGAAGACTAACTGAAATAATAGAATTCACTCCACTGTTTTATGAGGAGAAAAATGAATAATGATATTTTTAGAATCCTAGCAAATCACAATGCAAATTAGCAAGTCAAAGAAATTCTATGAATTCTCTGCTGTATGTATGCCGTGATTCCATATGAAAAATTTTGTCTTTTTTGTGGGAAGAGGGGGAATGGATGTGACTGAACAAACCATGGAATCCAAAAGGATAGTTGTTTAGAAGCCCTTCCAACAAGATGAAGCCAATAGTAAGGTTTTGCTACTTAACTAAATGTCATTACATACTGTACAATTGCTGTTCTATTGCTAAGAGGCTTCACATGTAGGTCAGACCCTAGTTATTTAAGACACATTTTGAGCCTGTGACAGCAAATTCAAGCAGTTGGGATTTGGGGAATAGCAGCAGTATGACTAACTCTTGTTGATTTCAGTCAGTATGAAAAGTATTTTGAGAAAAGTTCCAGTTCAGTTTTAAATATGTTTAGGTGACTCAGTCTATCTGCTATTAGACTTGCAAAAACTTTCAAGGTTACACATACACACATGGATTCAAATATATGCATAGAAATATATATGTACATATAAATATACACAATTACTTTATAAGGATAATCAACTTGAGTGTGTGTGTGTGTGTGTGTGTGTGTGCCATAGACTGTTGTGAAAGTCTGGTGAAACCTATGATTTAATGATCATAATGATTTAAATGCATAAAATAAAATAGATAGGATTATAAACAAATTTTGGGATAATATAAGGAGACAGAGAGAAGAGAGAGAGAGAGAGAAAGAGAGAGAGAGAGAGAGAGAGAGAGAGAGAGAGAGAGAGAGAGAGAGAGAGTTTACAGACCACAGAACCACAGATTAAGAACTGGTATTTTAGAATCTTTAAACATTAATGCATTCATAAATTCTGAAAATTATCTTTTATACTATTGTTTTAAATTTTACACATATGCACATGCATAAGGAGAAAATATTTATATAGTACTTACTATGCAACAAGCACTATGCTAAAGACTTTACAATTATCTTATTTGATTCTCACAACAACTTTGGGACATAGGAGCTATTATTGTTCCCATCTATAGCTGAGGATACAGAGGCAAAGAGAAGTTAAGTGACTTGTCCAGGATCACATAGTTAATAAGCGTCTGAGTCCAGATTTGAGACAGGTCTTCCTGACTCCAGGCCCAATGGTCTATTCAAAATTTATTATTTATGTATATATCTATGAAAATACATACAAATATACACCCTGGTTCTCTATTATGTCATTATGCCTCTTGCCATTTTGTTATGTGCGCATGTCTTTCTGTAGTGGAAAAGGACTCAGTCTCATGAAATCTGCATTTAAACCCAATTCTTGATAGTCAGTCAGTTCAAAAATATTTATTAAGTATCTACCATGTGCTAAACAAACACAGCTAGATGCCTCAGTGGGTAGAGTGCTGGACCTGGAGTCAGAAAAACTTAAGTTCAAATTTGGGCTCAGATACTTATTAGCTGTGTGACCCTGGGCAAGTCACTTAACCTTTCTTTACCTCAGTTTCCTCAGCTATAAATGGGAATAATAATAGCTCCTATGTCCCAGGGTTGTTGTAAGATAAAATGAGGTAATAACCGTAAGGTATTTAGCCCAATACCTGGCACACAGTAAGTGCTATATAAATATTATCTATTTATGTATATACATATATGTATAAGTAAGTAAACCATAAGTAGACCACTTCAGTATCTTTGCAAAGAAAACCCCATAGACAGTATGGTCCATGGGGTCATGAAGAGATGGATACAACTGAATGACTGAACAACAACAATGTGCTAGGCACTGTACTAAGCACTAGGGAATACAGCGAAGGACAAAAAACAATCTTTGCTCTCAAGAAGCTCACATTTTATTGGGAGAGAAAACATGTAAACAAATTACCTACAAATTATATGTATATATATATATACATACATATATATATACATTATATATTATATACATACATATATATACATTATATATTATATACATAAATATACAGGATAAATTAGAAATAATCAGTAGCAATGTGACTCTGGAATGTTACTTAACATTACAAAGTCTTAGGCAGCAAATCTCTAAGACCATAAGTTTCAAAATGGTATAGACATGATTTAGTAGAGGGTGTTATCTGTGCTGAGGAAATCACAAGTTTAAACAAAATCAAAACAAAACAATATTATGAATATACCTCCCCTGAAATCTTGATCAGTTTTATCTTCATCCTGTAAAAGTGATTTGGGGTTTTAAAGGTTATACAAGCTGACATAAGCTCTAATAGCTTCTAACAAGCTAGAAAAAAAATTTAAATGTGAATCCAGGTCCATCTTAGGTAAGTTTAGAGACAATCAGTGCTGAATTAGCTAGAAAAGGAAGAATGTTCAGCCTCAGAAACTCTTAAAGATTATTTATTAGAAAGATTATGATCTATATTGTTGCAGAGAGTACCTACACCAACAAAGTTTCATATTCTTTAAGAGCTGATGAATTTGATATATGGCTAAAGCACTGGACTGGCAGTCAAGAAAACCTGGATTTAAATCTCACATCTGGAAATCAATAACTATTTTATTGAGTATGAATGGTGAGGTATTCTACATCAGAGGTGTCAGGATGTATGTGGCCTTAAGACTCCCAAGTGTGGCCCAAACAAGATTAAAATGTAGTTATAACTATATTATACTGAAAGGAACCAAAGAGAACAAACCAATATCAATAATAAATTAGTATGTTCCAAATGTCCTATCATCCAAATCATAAAGAAAACATTATTTGAAATTTAAGAAGAAATATGCAATAACACAATAGTGACAGAAGAATTTAATTTCTATCTGAGTTTGGAATGTCTAGTAGAAAGACAATCAAAAGGGAAAATATGGAACAGAACAAACTGCTGGAGAAACTAGAGTTAAAAGACTTATAGTACCTTGTAAATGGGACAATAAAAGAATATACATATGACCCAGTACCATGTGGAACTTTAAAAAGAAAATTACTATTTACTCAAGCATATTGCAAACAAATATAAAACAGCATAAATAGTTAACACATCTTTTCTATACCCTAATGCAATAAAAATAGAAACGAGTGCAAGGACCACAAACAAAAGATACAGACCAAAACAGACACTGAAAGTAATGATTGGGTAAAAGAAAAAAATTATAGAAACATTAAATAACTATGTAAAAGAAAATGATAATGATGAATAACATTATCTGGGATGCAGCTAACATAGTATTCAGAGGGGAAATCATATCCCGTAGTAGGAAGGCCGAATTTATGATCTCAAATATAATCATGTATATGTTTGAATGGTCCAAAATCGCAAGGTATGAGAGATTCTCTAAGGAGAAAACAACAAGAAATTTATTTAGGCCCCACCGCAGCAAAAACTTGAACCAGCC
>CM053627.1:186442384-186465664 GCA_028646595.1 Phalanger gymnotis | reverse complement strand
CTAAGTCACCAATCCACACCCACACAGGTTTCACACCTGACAGGGCCCTGGGCCTGGGGCTTAGCACTTAACAGCTGAAAGTACTTCCACTCAAAAGAAACAAAAGCCATGCTAATGAGACAATTTTGCTTAACAACACAGGGTCCCAGTGGTACTGGGAGGGAATATTGCAAAAAGGCAGATGTATTTGTGTTGAAGACAAACACAACATTGGGCTATTACACTGAGGGTGGAGTGGAACCTATCTTTCCACCTTCCAATTGGTGGATTACATAACCTTTGGGATTAGGTCACAACCCATCAGGACAGTGCAGCCCAAGTTCCATTTAAGCTATAACAATAGAGATAACTACTCCCACTTCTGTTGTGCTTTTCTCAAAACAGTTCAGTTGTAATAGGAAGCCCAATGGTTACTACTGTCAATCATTTTATACATACAGAAATAGAAAATCACAGAGTGCGTTGGCCTTGTTGCCCATGGTCATATTGTCAGTAAGTGGGGAAACTATTATTTAAACTTTTCTCCTCAATGTAAAAAGGAGTTGGAGTAGATCAGTGATATCAAATGGAAGTTAGATCTATATTAACTAGTGACATTCTCACCACACACATATATACATATAAACATCTTCCATGCATATACTTTGTGGCTAAATATGCCTTCTACATCCTCATATATCCACATGCTATGAATGAGACTTCCTAGAATAAAAACTGTGTGCTTTGCATATGCAAATCATCAAATGTCTATCAAGCATTCTTTATATTACTCAGTTCACTGTTTGTTACCATCTTTAAAAATTAGCAAAAAAAAATGTTTATATCCATTGCCACCCGCTAAAAAGTGTTGGACTCCTGCAGTGCAGCTTGAGGGATTTCATGGGGTTTCTTTTCTTTTTCTAAAATAATATCCATTAATATTTAAGCTTAAATTTAGGCAGGCAAAACTGAATACATAACAAATAACCATCAAGGTTATTCTTTACAGGTCAAATATAATGACAGCATCAATTACAGCAGTAGACTACAACAAAAGCAAAGGATCATGCTGTGAATACTTTGCGAGTTCTAATTCCAACTTGCTAGGAGTTTTGGCACAAAGAAGGTGGCCCAATTTTAATCAACTAAAGCTGCAATAATATTCCAGCCTTTGAGAGTAATTGTTTGTCATTAAATAGGAGAACTGGGATCTTTAGAAAAAGAAAAACAAGAAAATCATAACTCTAAGCCAACAATCTGTTCATTTGAAGGTAATTAAATGCATTACAAGGAACAAGTCATGGAATTAACGATGATGGTTCAAGGCCTGGAAAATGATCAAGAATAAGGTTTTTCTTTGCTGAGCTAAGCCAGTGACTCTGATTGAGGGCAGTAATGATTATTTTTGTTCAATCGTGTCTCTTTTGACATCGTTGGACATTTTGTTGGCAAATATAAGGGAGTAATTAGCATTTTCTTCTCTATTTCATTTTACAGATGAGGAAACTGAGGCAAACAGGTTAAGTAACTTGCCCAGAGTCACATAGCTAGCAAGTATCTGAGGCTGTATTTGAAATTATTCCTGATTCCAAGCCCGATATTCTATCCACTAAAACACCTAGATGCCCTAGTAATTATGAAAGCCCCTTACATTTCTATAGTACTTCAAGGTTTATAAAGCAACTTATTCACAGTAACCCTACAGGTTGTGGAATGCAATTGCTGATACCCTCTATTTACAGATTTTGAAACTGGATTTCTGAGAAGTTGATAACACACTAGCTGGCATTGAGATTTGCAAACTTCTTTACATACATTATCTCATTTGACCCTAATAAGAGCCTTGTAAATACATACTCTTGAAAATTGCATTCCTATTTTAAAAATATAAATAAAATGAAATAGTTGAATGAGATTATCTCTTATCTCTCTTCCAATTAGAAAATCTGTGAACTTAAATTTTCCAAGATTCTATCTGAATGTGTTCTATTGGAGATTTCCCTGGGAATATTTCATGATACCTTCTTGGGAGGAAAGGTGTATACCATAATCATTCCTACCTTTCCTTGATTATACAAACATGGAAAAAATTTATCTGAGACTTTTTGAGGTGTCTGTTACTACAAAACAAGGAGAAGCGCTTGTGTAAGTCAATGTCAGTCAGTAAACATGTATTAAGCACCTGCTTAGTGCTAAACACAGGGGATACAAAAAGTGGCAAGTCCCTGCCCTCAAGAAGATCACAGTCTGATGGAGGAGATAAAAAACAAATATGTACATATAAACTATATATAGAATAAATAAAAACCAAGTAAAACATGGAAAAAGGCAATAGAATTCAGAAGAATTGGGAAAGACTTCCTGTTAAGGTTGGGATTTTATTTGGAACCTCAAGGAAGCCAGGGAAACCACTAGGCAGATTATTTGGCAGTGAGTAAGGAGTAAGAAAATGGAAAAGGCAGGAGGGGGTAGGTTATGAAAGACTTTCAATGCCAAATACAGCATTTTGTATTTGATCTTGAGGTGAAAGGGAGCCACTAGAATTTATTGAGTGTGTGTTGGTTTGGTGGTGGTGGTGACAATGGTGTAGATATGAAATTTAGGAAAATTATTTTATTAGCTAAATGAATGATGGATTAGAGTAGAGAAAGACTTGAGGCAGGCATCCCATCAACAGGCTAATGCAATAATCCAGATGTTATGTGATGGGCCTGCATCAGAATGGTAGATTTTTCAGAAGAGAGAAGAGGGCGTATTTGAAAGATTTTACAAAGGCAAAATTGGCCAGCCTTGGCAACATATTTGACATGGGAGTAGGGTGAGAAATAGCGAAGAATTGACGATGACACCTAAGTTGGGAGCCTGAGGGACAGCAAAGATCATGTTGCCTTCAAGAGTAATAAGGAAGTTAGGAGTAGGGGAACACATAGGGGGAAGGAGGATGAGTTCGTCTTTGTTCATGTTGAGTTTAAGATGTCTAGTGGAAATCCAGTTCAATATGTCCAAAAGGCAGTAAGACAGACAAGATTGGAGGTCAGAAAAGAATTTTGTGGCAAATAGGTAGATTTGAGAACTATCAGCACAGAGGTGATAATTACATAAGTGGTTGCCAAGACAGGTAAATGAAGTAGTATAGAAGAAGAGAAGAAGACCCAGGACAGAACCTTGTGAGATACTGATGGTTAAAGAGGAAGGATATATTCTAGGAATGTCAGAAGGATATTTCTTCCAAATCTCTAGTTTCAATTTTCTATATTTGTCTTCCTACTTCTTCTGATTTGAAATTTTCTCAAGCTACCTAACATTTATACTCTTACTTGTACTGATATTTCTTTCTTCAAGATAAAAGGTGAGTAAAGTTAGTCATGCCTCCCCAAGGCCCAGATTAAAAAAATCACCTGGATTACCTTAGAAAAGGAGTCCTTTTCCCCTTATTGAAACAGAGTAAGAGGTGTTCATTCATGTACCACTTTACAATTAGAGCAAGTATTAAAATCCCATATTGCAGTTGGGGAACCTGAATCTGAGGAAGATTATCTGATATGCTCCAGGTTACCAACGGATAAGAGGTGCATCCAGGATTTGAATTCAAGACTCCAGAGTCCAAATCCTGTGCTCTGCCTATTGTACGACCATGGCTTCAGTTACTTAGTTCATCACTGAAGGAGACAAAGAGGTTGAGAAACAGGACAGGTAGATATCTGATAGAAGGAGGGAGGACCATGACAGATAAAGCCTCTGGATCATTAGAGGGAGCATAAAATGTTGATGGTGTAGGGTGGTCCTAGATATGATATTCAAGTAGGGACCTTATTGGGGAATGAGGTGATATGAGGAAAATAATACAGGCAGAATGAGGGCAGGTCCAAAGAAACAGAACAAATAAGGCAGGTACAATGCTGAAGGGGGTAAGGGTATGACTGCTCCCTGTTATTTAAGTAGTGGTGCTTTACTTAATTTGTGACATGGGTTAATGTTGGTAGCAGAAGGTATGGCCCAGATCTTGTCTTTTTTCCATTTGAATGTTATTTCTTCCTACCTTCCTTCCTTCCTTCCTTCCTTCCTTCCTTCCTTCCTTCCTTCCTTCCTTCCTTCTTTCCTTCCTTCTTTCCTTCCTTCCTTCCTTCCTTCTTTCCTTCCTTCCTTTCTCATTCCTTCATTCTTTTTTCTTTCTTTACTTCCTGACTTCATCCTTCCTTCCAGTTTAACACAGTGCCTGAAATACAAGGAACGTTTACTAAGTAGGTTTTGATTAATTAATTGCCCTTCTTACCTATATGATCTTAGGCAAGTCCCTTCCTCTTTTAGCATTTTGAATTAGGTAAGTTCTAAATTCTTTCCATCTCTAATATCCATTCTGTGGACCTGTGCCTGGTTGCCTTACTTGCCTCTGATTCTTCTCCTAGAAGTAGAATAGTATCTTGCTTTGCTAGTGGCTCAGCCTTCTTCTTTTCTGCTCTCCAATAATCAGAGGCATCTTGGCTAGCTCTTACTGAATAGACAATGAGTACCATAATTTGTGCAATGGAAAAGTGCTAATTTTAGAATAAGAGAACTGGCATTCAAATCAATACTGCTACTATTTGCTAGATACTAAAGCTAGTGCAATTCACATTCTCATGTTTAAAATCAGATGCCTTGATTAGATTACTTCTGAACATTTTTTTTGCACATCTAAGCCTATGATGATATGATCTTACAATATGATTCTAGGATACATGGTAGGATTAATATAGGGAAGCCTCCTCTCTCTTGTGTACTTGGGAAATGCATCATTAGGATAAAAAGAAACAAAGAAAATTTTCAATTTGAGTTGACAGGGTTTTAAGCTAGTATAATCCTGTTTGAAACTATTCTGTCCTTATGAATTCAAAGTGAAGATTGAAGCATTTTCCTTTATTTTTCTTGCTTTTTGGGGGGGGGTAGGAGGGCATGGATAATGCAGCAATATGTTTTGCATGACTTCATATATACACTTGGTATAATGTTTCTTGCCTTCTCAATGGTTGTGGGAAGGATAGAGGGAGAGAAAAAATCAGAACTGAAAAAATTTTAAAAATATATAGTAAAGAAGCTTCTGCCTAGGAATTCCTAATTTCTCAGCCTGTATATTACCTGGAATTCATAACATTTCAGCACCTGAGGAAGAGGGGAGGCTAGAAGGGAGTAAATATGTAAGGAGTAAGGGTTCTATTTATGGAGTGTGTACTGAGCCTGGATTCCCTGATTATGTCTTGATAAGGACACGTTCTATTTTGTATACCAGTTCCATAGACAGAAGGAAATATGACATTATGTGGACTTCTACGTGTCAAGAAGGCATGGTAAGCAGTAAATCATTTAACTCTCCCATATTCACCTCCAAATAAGCATAAAATATCACCTGAAAACAAATCCTGAAACAGCAAAACCATCAAAAAGATGGGGTGAAACAACCTTTGAGAGCAAGAAACTTGAAAGATCAGCAAGAAAGTTCTGTCTCATTTGGGTAAAAGGGGAGCACAGTTCAGTACAGGAAGCATCCCAGCAAGGCAGCAGCAAGCTTTACCTCAGCAAACCAGCAGTAGATCCTGAGCCTGAGTATGGTGGAGCAGGCAAACACCAGCATCAGGACCCCCCATGTGCCTCAGCATAACCAATAATGGGGAAACTCCAAATTTGAGAATCACCATGTACTTCAGCATAGCCCTGAGAAAACAGACAATCTCCAGTGGACAGACCTCTACGCTTCAGTGTAGCCTCTGGCAAATAGGTAGACATAAACCCTACATGCACCAAAGCAAACAGGTAGCCACCAACATGACCCAACGAGTGCTTTGGTGTATTCCTGGGGAAATGCAGAAATACCCCACCAGCCTCAGCACATGACAGACACCAGCACTAGGACCCCAGCTTAATACCAGGTAATTTGCCAGACCCTCATGGCAAACATCAGTGCCAGACACCCCTGCCCTCAATCCCCTCGGTGAAGCAGCAGACATGAGGATCCTCAGTGGGACTCAGTGCAACATCAGTGCAATTCCATGTAAACAATCAGGGCCTATAGCCCCTGAGACAAGAAACTTAATACAGTGCTCCTTCCACCTTGGGAGCAGAGCTCAAATTTAAAAGAGAGGTAAAAGGCCCAAAAAGGTGAGCGAACAACAACAACAACAACAAAGAATCTGACCATAGAAACTTATTATGGTCACAGGAAAGATCAAGACACACACTCAGAAGAGGATAAGAATGTCTGAATGCCTATGAGCAAAACCACAAAGAGAAATGGGAAGTGGTCTCGAGCCCAGAAAGAACTCATGGAAAAGCCCAAAAAAGAAGCTTAAATATCATTAAAGAGAAGCAGAAGAAAAACTTGGAGAAAGAAATGAAATTTATACAAGAGAATTATGAAAAAAAGAGTCAACATCTTGGGAAAACAAAACTACTGCTTAAAAAGTAGAATTGGCCAAATGGAAAAGAAAGCACAAAAACTAATTGAGTAAAACAACTCCTTAAAAACTAGCATTGGGCAAGTGGAAGCTAATGACTCTATGAGACATCAAGAATCAATCAAATAAATTCAAAAAAATGAAAAAATAGAAGAAAACATAAAATACCTCATGGGAAAAACAACTGACTTGAAAAGAGATCCAGGAAAGACAATGTCAGAATTATTGGATTACCTGAAAGCCATAATCAAAAGGACACCCTGGACAGTACATTTCAAGAAATTAACAAGGAAAATTGTCCTGATATCCCAGAACCAGAGGGTGAAACAGGCATTGGAAGAATCCACCAGTCACCTCAGCACAGATTGAGAGAGAGAGAGAGAGAGAGAGAGAGAGCGAGCATTGTTATGGCTGCTAATGGCTGCTAATGGTCAGCCTCGTGATTGTTGGAACTGAACAGGCTGACTTAGCTGTACTGTGAGTTTGTTTCTGGGGAAGGCCCCAGCAGGGAGTTGGAGAGGTTTTGGGGAGGTGAGGCTCCAGGTTGTGTTATTGTGTGTGGAATATTTTACTGCTGTGATAGACTGGATAAATGACTTGTGGGATATGGTTCTCCTGTGTCTGAATAAATGCTTTACTTCTTCTACCCTCTATGTGGAGAATCTTGTATGCTTTGAGATACAGAACTACATAGGCATTTTGACAGTTATCATCTACATTGTTATTTTTGCCTTACTGTTACATCAGGTCAAGCAAAAATACTGTAAATGGCCAGAAAGAAAAAATTTAAATATCAAGGAGACACAGTCAGGATTACACAGGACTTAGGAGCTGCAACATTAAAATACTGGAGATCACGCAACACGATATTTCCTAAGGTAAGGGAATTAGGACTTCAAACTAAGAATAACTTACCTGGTGGAATTAAGTGCAATACTTCAAAGGGAAAAATGTCCATTCATTGAAATAGAAGCTTTCATAAGGAGAAGACGTGAATTAAACCAAAAAATTGATGTCTAATATCAAGACCCAAGTGAAGCATAAACAGGTAAAAAATAGGAAAAGAAAACAATAGATTCAATAGAGCTAAGCTGTTTACATCCCCTACATGGGAAGATGATACTTGTTATTATTAAAAATGTGTCACAAATATTACAGGTAGAAATAAGACATACAGACAGAAGGTTACAGGTATAAGGTGAATTTGAGGGAATGACAAAATAAGTAAAGGATGAGAAAGAGAAGTACACTGAGTTCAGAAGGAAAAGGGAGGTAGAATGGGATAAATGATTTCACATGAAGAGGAGTGAAAGACCTATTACACTGGAGGGGAAAATGGGAGGGTGGTTGATGGGCATCACTTGAACCTCGCCTCATCAGTATTATCTCAAAGAGGTAATAACATATGCACACAGTTGAATATGGAAATATATCTTAGCCAACAGGGAAGTAGGAGGGGAGGAGACTAAGTTAAAGGAGGGGATGACAGAAGGGAGAGCAGGTTGGGGGAGGTGTGAGACAGAAGCAAAACACTGGTGAGGAAGAAAAGGGTAAATGGAGAAAGAGGACAAACAGAAGAAAAAATAGGACAGAGGGAAATACACAGTTAGTAATCATAACTGTGAATGAGAATAGGATGAACTCTCCCATGAAACAGAAGGAGTTAGCAGAGCAGATCAGAAACGAGAATCCTACAATATGCTGTTTACAAGAAACACACGAAGTAGAGAGACACACAGAGAATAAATGTAAGAGGCTGGAGAAAAATCTCTTATGCTTCAGCTGAAGTAAAAAAAAAAGCAGGGCTATTAATCCTAATTTGAGACCAGTAAAAGGAAAAATAGACCAAATTAAAAGATAGAAGGAGGAAAATTATATCTTGTCAAAAGATGCCATAGACTATGAAGCAATATCAATACTAAACATATATACACCACATGATAAAGCATCCAAATTCTTAAAGGAGAAGTTAAGTGAGTTACAGGAATAAATAGAAAGTAGAACTATAATAGTGGGGGACCTCAAGTATCCCCTCTCAGAATGTGATAATTCCAATAAAAAAAAACAAGAAAGAAACTAAGGAGGTAAATAGAATATTAGAAAAGTTGATATGACAGCCCTTTGGATAAAACTGAATGGGAACAGAAAGGAATATACCTTTTTCTCAGCAGTACATTGCACATAAACAAAAAGTGACTATGCTTTAGGGCATAAAATCCTCGAACTCAAAAGTAGAAAGACAGAAATATTAAATGTATTCTTTTCAGATCGCAATGCAATAAAGATTATATTCAACAAAGGACAGTTGAAAGATAGATTAAATTAATTGGAAACTAACTAATCTAATTCTAAAAGATAAGTGAGTCAAAGAAGAAATCAGAGAAATAATCAATCATTTCATTAAAGAGAATGACAACAATGACACAGCATATCCAAATTTATGGGATGCACTGAAAGCAGTACATAGAAGAATATTTATTTCTCTAATTCTTACACATAGAAAAAGAACAGAAAAATGAATTGGGCATGCAAGTAAAAAAAAGAAATTAGAAAAAGAACAAATTAAAGAATCCCCAATTGAGCACCAAATTGGAAATCTTGAAAATCAAAGATGAGATTAATAAGATTGAAAATTAAAAAAAAACTGTTGAGCTATTAAACAAATCTAAGTTCTGGTTTAATGAACAAATCAATAAGATAGATAAGCCATTAGAGGAAAAAAAAGAGAGAGAAAGAAGAAAACCAAATATCCAGGATCAAATACAAAAAGGGTAAAATCACCAACAATGAAAAAGAAAATAAAACAATCATTAGGGAATATTTTATCCACATATATGCCAATAAATTTGACAAGTTGAGTGAAATCAATGAATATTTACAAAAATATAGATTACCCAGACTAACATACTAGGAAATTGAATGCCTAAATTACCCCATATTAAAAAAGGAAATTAGAAGAGTTAAGGAGGTAGTACAAAAGGGTAAATTACATCACATGAAGAGGCAAGAAAACATATTGTAGTAGAGGGAAAGAAGGGAGGGAGAAGAGCAGTATTTGAGCTTTACTCTCATCAAATTTAGTTCAAGAATGGAAAGTTCAAGAAGGGAATAACATGCCCTGATAAGTATCTAAATCTAACTTGTCCTACAGGCAGTAGGAGGGGAAAGGGGAAAAAAAGGAGGGGGTGATCAGAAGGGAGGGAAGAAGTAGCAAGGGGAAAATGGTCAGATAAGGGAGGGGAATCAAAAGGGTGGATAAACTGAGGAAGGCAGCAGTCAAAAGCAAACTCTGTTGAGGAGCGGAATGGGAAAGGGAGAAAAAAAAGCATAAACGGGGGGGGAGGATGGAGAAAAAGACATAGATACTAATCATAACTGTGAATGTGAATGGGATGAACTCTCCCATAAAATGGAAGTGGATAGCAGAATGGATTTAAAACCACAATCCTACAATATGCTGTTTATAAGAAATACATTTGAAACAGGGGGATATAGACAGGGTAAAGGTAAAAGCCTGGAGTATAATATATTGTGCTTCAGATAAAGTAAAAAAGCAGGGGTAGCAATGCTAATCTCAGACAAAGCAAAAGAAAAGATAGATCTAATTAAAAGAGATAAGGAATGACACTACATCCTGCTAAAAGGCACCATAAACAATGAAGCAATGTCATTATTTTATACATATATATATATATATATATATATATGCACCAAGTGGTATAGCAGGCTAATTCTTAGAGGAGAAGTTAAGGGAGTTACAGGAAGAAATAGATAGCAAAACCATAGTAGTGGGGAACCTCAACTGCCCCCTCTCTGAACTGGATAAATCTAACCTCAAAATAAACAAGAAAGAAGTTAAGGAGGTGAAGAGAATTTTAGAAAAGGCAGACATGATAGACCTCTGGAGAAAACTGAATGGGAACAAAAAGGAATAGACTTTTTTCTCAGCAGTACATGGCATATACTCAAAAAATTTACCACGTACTAGGGCATAAAAACCTCACAATCCAGTGCAGAAATGCAGAAATAGTCAAAACATCCTTTTCATATTATGATGCAATAAAATTATTTGTAATAAAGAAACATGGAAAAATAAGCTAAAAATTAATTGGAAACAAAACAATCTAATTCTAAGGAATGAGTGGGCCAAAGAATAAATCATAGAAACAGTAACTTCATTCAAGAGAATGACAATAATGAAACAACGTACCAAAACTTATGGGATGCAGCAAAGGCAGTACTTAGGGGAATTTTTGTATCTCTAAATGTTTACATGAATAAAATAGAGAAAAAGGAGATCAATGAATTGGGAATGCAACTGAAAAAGCTAGAAAAGGAACAAACTGAGAACCTCCAATTAAATATAAATTAGAAATACTGAAAATCAAAGGAGAGATTAATAAAATTGAAATCCAGAAAGCTATTAAATTAATAAATAAAACCAAGAGCTAATTTTAAGAAAAAAACCAATAAAATTGATAAACAATTGGTCAATTTGATTAAAAAACAAGAAGAAAATCAAATTACCAGTATCAAAAATAAAAGGGTGAATTCACCTCCACTGAAGAGGAAACTAAAACAATAATTAGGAATTATTTTTTCCAATTGTATATCCATAAATTTGACAACCTTAGGGATATGGATAAATAGCTACAAAAATATAAATTGCCCAGGTTAACAGAAGAGGAAATAAAATACCTTAATAACCCCATCTCAGAAAAAGAAATTGAGCAAGCCATCAATGACCTCCCTAGGAAAAAGTCTCCAGGGCCAGATGGTTTTACATGTGAATTTTATCAAACATTTAAAGAACAATTAATTCCTGTACTTTATAGACTATTTGGGAAAATAGGTGAAGAAGGAGTCCTACCAAATTCTTTTTATGACACAAATATGGTACTAATACCTAAACCAGGAAGAGTCAAAAGAGAGAAAGAAAATTATAGACCAATTTCGCTAATGAATACTGATGCAAAAGATTTAAATAAAATTTCATCAAAAAGATTGCAGCAACTTATTACAAGAATAATACACTATGACCAGGTAGGATTTATTCCAGGAATGCAAGTCTGGTTCAATATTAGGAAAACTATCAGCATAATTGATCATATCAACAACAAAACTAGCATAAACCATATGAACATCTCAATAGATGCAGAAAAAGCCTTTGACAAAATACAACACCCATTCCTATTAAAAACAATAGAAAGCATAGGAATAAATGGAGCCTTCCTTAAAATTATAAAACCATCAACAAGCATTATTTGTAATGGGGATAAGCTAGATGCATTCCCAATAAGATCAGGGGTGAAACGAGGATGTCCATCATCCCTCCTATTATTCAATTTGATACTAGAAATGTTAGCTGGAGCAATAAGGGAAGAAAAAGACATTGAAGGAATTAGAATAAGCAAAAAAAGAAATTAAATTATCACTTTTTGCTGATGATATGATAATTTACTTAGAGAATCTTAGAAAATCAAGTTAAAAACTACTTAAAATGATAAACAACTTTAGCAAAGTTGCAGGATATAAAATAAACCCACATAAATCCTCGGCATTCCTATACATTACTAACAAAGCCTAATAGCAAGAGATAGAAAGAGAAATTCCATGTAAAGTTACGCTAGACACTATAAAATATTTGGGAGTCTATCTGCCAAGACAAACCCAGGGCCTATATGAACATAATTACAAAACACTTTTCACGTGAATAAAGACATATCTAAATAAACGTAGAAATTTCAGTTGCTCATGGTTAGGCCAAGCTAATATAATAAAATGACAACTTTAACTAAATTAATCTGTCTATTCAATGCCATACCAATTGAACTACCAAAAATTATTTTACAGAGGTGGATAAAATTATAACAAAATTCATCTGGAAGAACAAGAGGTCTAGAATATCTAGGGAATTCATGAAAACAAATGCTAGGGAAGGTGGCCTAACCATGCTAGATATTAAACTGTACTATAAAGCAGCAGTCATCAAAACTACCTGGTAATGGCTAAGAAACAGAGTGGCAGACCAGTGGAATAGGTTAGGTACACAAGACATGGTAGTTAACGAGTATAGCAATCCACTCTTTGGTAAACGCAAAGAATCTAGCTTCTGGGCTAAGAATTCACCATTTCACCAAATCTGCTGGAAAAATTGGAAAATGGTAGGGCAGAAATGCGGCTTAGACCAATATCTTACACCATATACCAAAATAAAGACAAAATAGGTTCATGATTAAGGAATAAAGGCTGATACTATAAGCAGTTTGGGAGAGCAAGGAATAGTTTACCTGCCAGATTTATGGGAAAGCAAAGAATTCATGGCACAACAAGAGAGAGCATTACAAAATACAAAATGGATAATTTTGATTATTTTAAATTGAAAAGTTTTCATATAGAAAAGCCAATTCAAGAAAGATAAGAGGTAATCAGAAAATTGGGGAAAAAAAATCTTTACAACTAGTGTCTCTGAAAAAGGCCTCACTTCTAAAATATACAGGGAACTGAGACAAATTTATAGGAATACAAGTCATTCACCAATTGAGAAATAGTCAAAGGATATGAACAGGCAGTTTTCAGAGGAAGAAATTAAATATATCTATAGGCATATGCAAAAATGCTCTAAATCACTACTGATTAGAGAGATGTAAATTAAAACAACTCTTAGGTACCACATCTCTCCTGTCAGACTGGCTAAAATGACAAGACAGGAAAATGATAAATGCTGGAGAGGATGTGGGAAAATTGGAACACTGTTACACTGCTGGTGGAGTTGTGAACTCATCCAGCCATTCTGGAGAGCAATTTGGAACTATGCCCAAAGGGCTATAAAAATGGTCTTACCCTTTGACCTAGGAATACCACTTCTAGGGCTGGATCCCAAAGAGATCACACAAGTGGGAAAAGGACCCCTATGTACAAAAATATTTATAGCAGCTCTTTTTGTGGTAGCTAAGAATTGGAAATCAAGGGAATGCCCATCAACTGGGGAATGGCTGAACTAGTTGTGGTATATGAATGTAATGGAATGCTATTGTGCTATAAGAAATGGAGATGATACGGGTTTCGTAATAACCTGGAATACCTATGTGATATAATGCTGAGTGAGCAGAGCAGAACAAGGCAAATATTATATATGACCACAGATATATGGATTCTGTGATGACCAATATTGATAGACCTCGGTCTTCTCAGCAATAACAAGGTTCAAAGACAACTCCAAAGGACTCATGAAGGAGAGATCTATCTACATCTAGAGAAAGAACTATGGAGACTAAATGCAGATTGAGACAAACTGCTCTCCTTTTTTTCTTTCTTTTATTTTTTTTCTCTCTTTTGCTTTTTCTTTTTTTGGTTGCGTTTCCTCTTTCTCATGATTCATTCCATTGGTCATAATTCTTTACAACTTGACTATTGTGTAAA
Source organism: Phalanger gymnotis (assembly GCA_028646595.1). Classification (NCBI taxonomy): domain Eukaryota; kingdom Metazoa; phylum Chordata; class Mammalia; order Diprotodontia; family Phalangeridae; genus Phalanger; species Phalanger gymnotis. Next base: position 186,451,835 of record CM053627.1, on the reverse strand, counting down.
TAAGTTCAATGTGAAGTTAAATGTAGAAGACAGATTGGATTCCATGCTGTCTTGGGGAGGGAGGGGAGGAGGGGGGGGGAGAAAATCTGGAACTCAAAATTGTGTGGAACTGAGTGTTGTAAACTAAAAATAAAAATCTTAATAAACAAATACCAAAAGGAAAAAAAGGGAAATTGAAGAAACCATTAATTAACTCCCCAAGAAAAAATCCCCGGGGCCAGATAGGTTCACAGGCGAATTCTACCAAACATTTAAAGAATAATTAAGATCAATATTACATAAACTATTTGGAAACATAGGTGAAGAATTAATCCCACCAAACTCCTTTTAAAGCACAAATATTATGCTGATACCTAAACCACAAAGAGGTAAGAGAGAGAAAATTATAGACAAATTTTCCTAATGAATATGATACAAAAATTTTGAACAAAATATTAGGAAGGTGATTAAAGCAATATATCACAAAGATTATACAGTATGACCAAGTGGGATTTAGGCCCAAAATGCAAGGTGGGTTCAACATGAGGAAAATGATCAACATAATCAGCCATATCAATAACAAAACCAACTGAAATCATATGAAATCATTGAAATCAATAGATGCTGAAAAAGCTTTTGACAAAATATGATACACATTCCTATTAAAAACCCAAGAGTGCATAGAGATAAAGGGAGGGTTCTCTAAAATAATAAGTGATATCCATCTTAAACTATTAGCAAGCTTTATTGGTAATGTGGAATAAACTAGAAGCTTTCCCAGTAAGATCAGGGGTGAAACAAGGCTGTCCTTATCACCTCTATCATTCAATATTTTACTAGAAATGTTAGAGGGGAAAGGAAGGGAGGGAAGGAGAACTATTTGGAACTCAAATTTTATTAAAAAATGAAAGATGAATGCTAAAAATGGTCATGATATGTAATTGGGGAAAATACTATTTAAAAAAGACTTAGAAAATAGATCCAGGAGGGATATTTTAGGATTTATTGGACTACTTGAAAGTCATGATTAAAAAGGAGACTAGACATAATCTTTCAAGAAATTATCAAGGAAAACTGCCCTGATATTCTAGAACCAGAGGGTAAAATAGAAATTGAAAAAAAAATCCACCCATAACCTCCTGAAAGAGATCCCAAAATGAAAACTTCCAGGAATTTTATGGCTACATTCCAGAGTTCCCAGGTCAAGGAGAAAATATTGCAAATAGCCAGAAAGAAACAATTCAAATATTGTGGAACCACAGTCAGGATAACACAAGATTGAGAAGCTTCTACGTTAAAGGAAAAGAGGGCTTGGGATATGATATTCTGGAGTTCAAAGGAGCTAGGATCACAACCAAGAATCATCTACCCAGCAAAACTGAGTATAATCCTTCAGGGAAAAAATGGATTTTCCATGACATAGAGAACATTTAAGCATTCTCAATGAAAAGACTAGAGCTGAATAGAAAATTTTACTTTCATATACAAGACTCAAGAGATGCATAAAAAGGTAAGCAGGAAAGGAAAATCATAAGCCACTTAATAAGGTTAAACAGTTGACATTCCTAAATGGGAAGATGATATTTGTAACTCTTAATTCCTTTCTCATTATTAAGGTAGTTAGAAGGATTATATCTAGACAGAGGGTAAAATTGTGAATATGAACAGATGATATCTAAAATAATAAAATTAAGAGGTGAGAGAGGAATGTACTGGGAGAAAGAGAAAGGGAGAGGTAGAAGGGGGTAAACTAACTCACACAAAATACACAAGAAAAAAGCTTTTACAGTGGAGAAGAAGAGGCAGAAGCTGAAGAATGAGTGAAACTTAGTCTCATTAGAATTGGCTCAAAGAGGGAATAACATACACCTTTAACTGGGTTGGAACTCTGTCTTACCCTAAAGGAAATTAGGAGGGGAAGAGAATCAGAGAAGGGTTGAGGGGTAGTCAGAACAAAACATTTTTGAGGAGAAACAGGGTGAAGGGGGAGATAGAATAGGATAAATTGGTGTGGGGGAATAGGATGGAGGGAAATATAGTTAGCAATAGTAACTGAAAAAAATTGAAGCAAGTTTATCTGATAAAGTCCTCATTTCTCAAATATATAGAGAACTGAGCCAAATTTATAAAAATAAGAGCCATTTCCCAATTGATAAATGATTAAATGATATGATCAGTTTTCAGATGAAGTAATCAAAGATATCTATAGCCATATAAAAAAAAAACCTCTAACTCACTATTGATTGCAGAAATGCAAATTCCAACAATTCTGAGGTACTAGCTCACACCTATTAGCCTGGTTAATAAGATTGAAAAGGTAAATGGCAAATGTTGGAGGGGGATGTGGGAAAAATGAGACTATTCCACTATTGTTGGAGTTGTGACCTGATTCAACCATTCTGTAGAGAAATTTGGAACTATGCCAAAAGGGCTATAAAAATGTGCATACCCTTCGACCCAGCAATACCACTACTGGGTCTGTATCCCAAAATAGACAAAAACAAAAGGGAAAAGGACCTCTATGTACAAAAATATTTATACCAGCTCTTTTCTGGGGGTAAAAAATTAGAAGTTGAGGGAATTCTCATCAACTGAGAAATGGCGGAACAAGTTAAGGCATATGATTATAACAGGACACTATTATACTATAAGACATGATGAGCAGGATGCAACAACAATGTGGCTTGCAGCTACTGTGGCTGTGTAAGGCCAATAACACCAGCACACAGGAGGGCAGCTAGCACAGGTTCGTCAGTCTATTTTTCTAAAGAAAGCAACTTTAAGAGGTTTACAATCTCACTTTAGTTAAACATACATATATCATTCACTTAGTTCAGGGGAAAATGTCAGCACCCTGAACTTCAGAGCAAATACAAATAGAAATTACAAACAGAGAAAACATGAACAGAGCAAATAACAGAAATCAACAGACAGGTTTCTAGCTGTCTGACCAAACCTATACATACATAGCTACCAGAGAGAGAAACACCAACATCTGGGTTTTCAAAGCCAGGGGCTCCTTAATGGCTACCCAGAGTCTCCACACTACCACTCTTCAATGGATGAGCCTCAAACAAAATGCTAACCTCGGAGTACATATACACTTCTTCAGGGTTAGAGTGCTTCACGCCTCGCAAGGGCTTCACACCTCTCATGACCTAACTAGCAAAAGGGTGTGGGCCTTTCTACAAACAAAAGCAAGACTCAATCAAAGGCACTCCAAAACAAAAGACAACAAAAAGTCTCCCTTTGCTTGCCCTTACACAGGATGCTCTCAGAAAAACCGGGACTGCACACAGTAACAGTAATATTGTATGATGATCTACTATGAATAACAACTATTTTCATCAATACAATGATCCAAGACAATTCTGTAGGACTTATTATTATTACTTTACTTTATTATTATCACTTCCCCAGAGAAAGAACTGGTAGAGCATGAACAGGGATCAAAAATATTTTTTTCTTTATTTTCTTTATTTTTCTTGTTTGTTTCTTGGTCTGTGTTTTCTTTCAAAGAATGACTTATATGGAAATGTGTTTTGCATGAATGCACATGTATAACCTATGTCAAATTGCTTGCCTTCTCATGGTGGAATGAGGAAGAAAATTTGAAACTCAAAATTTAAAAAAAAGAAAAAATGTTAAAATTGTTTTTACATGTAATTGTGAAAAATAAAATATTAAATAAGATTTAAAATGCAAAGTGGAGACATAAGTCAAAAATGATTTTTGGAAAGGAAAACCAATTTATGAAAAAGTTCACACAAATATAGAAAACAAACTATAAAAAAATTGTGTAGTTACAATTTTGTATATTTTTGTGGGAGATGCAGAACATTTAAGATAATAATTATAGACATTTATTCAGGTCGTTAAAGTTGGCACTTAGCTATGTGTATATTAGATTGTTCAAACTCCAAAACAACACTGTGAGGCCTGTGCTACAAACATTGTTCTCTCAATTTTACTGTTGAAAAAAAACCTGTGTTTGAGAGTTACGTGGCTTTCCCAAGGACAATTAGTTCAGTGTTTCATGTGAGATTTTATCCAAATCTTCTTAAGCCCAATTCCAGTGCTCTGTACACTATGCAGCATGACATGTTTGAAAGAATACTGGACTTACAATGTAGAGTAAGCAGGGTTCAAAATCTGTTTCTGACCCCAGCTATGTGACCATGTGTATCTGAGACTCTTATGCCTGACAAAAGGCATTCCTCAAATTCCTTCAAGAATAAATTGGTACCAAAATGCTTGTTTAGGCATTGCAAGGCTAATTTTCATTTCTGGAGCAGTTCACAAGCAAACTTGTGTTAAAAATTTGCTCCAGAAAGGGATCTGGGGCCATGGACAACTCTTCCTTCTCGGATATTAGCTATCTTTATTTATGGTGTACAGTCTGTATACCCTTGAATAAAGACTGACACTCTGCTTTAGAGAAAGAAAGAGATGTAGCATTTTTATTGAAGTCTTGAAAGCATAGGGACTTTGGGGAAAATTTATAACTCAACTCGAACACACAAATCCATCAAAGAAAATTTCTATATATTGAGGCTATAATAATTAAGAGTAGTCCTGAATTCAGACATATAAACATTCCTTCAGATAAGATGGAATTAGATTGGCTCTCCTGGGCCTACTTGAATGAACCATGACATGGAGCATTAGGATTTCCCAAGTTTCTCAGGAACTGTATTTGTTATTAGATGAAACAGGCAATTGGGAAAAGAGAGATCAACAGATGGAGGAGGAAGGAGAGAGACAGAGATAGAGACAGAGAGAAACAGAGACAGAGAAAGGGAGAAGACAAGAGCATACCTTGCATTTGATTCAAGATGTGAGGATCAAGTTATTTCCTCTTTAAAGAGAGGATTCAATGTTAGATCACGGGTCTAGCTCTGTTAACGATCAAAAGCTGACCACTTGGTACTATGGCATGGCCCATTTTGTCACCTTTTCTGACATCATTATAATGCAACCCCTCATTCTGAATAGCTACAAGATAAGACGTTAATGTTTGACTCTCACGTGGCAAGGACAGCCAAGAAGGCAGTCTTTCAACACCTTCATCCTAATGTGAGTGAATGTTATGATTCTAACAACTGAAGATTGGCTTTGGCATGATAAAAAAATCATGTGATTTTGTTTAGCAAGGGTTAGAGACAATTTTTGTCTTCGTTATTTCTTGTAATGAAAATACTATAAGAAATTCCATTTACTTAAACAAACTTTCTTTAAGCATTTACTATTTTCAACCTAGCATTGTGGATAGAAGTCCAGCCTCAAAACCAGGAAGACCAGGGTTTACGTGCAGTTTCTGACATATTATAGTGATTTAGTAACCCTGGATCAGTCACTTACCGTATCATCTTTCTAGGAAATGTTCTAAGACTCTAAGGTGCTGATATGCCTTTGTAGAGAGAATTTGGTAGAGAGAAGAGGTCCAATACCTAAGTCCTATATTCAAGGCACTATTTTCCCTATAACCTTGTTCCGGCAAGGACATTGGGAATGTTTGGGTTGTTCCCATAGTTACTCTTGGTATGAAAATATTTGATTTGATTTTTTCTGCCATAAAGAAGGGTACACAAAAATATGTTTTCATTTAAATATAGTCTTGCATAATGAAAATCTATGCACTGATAGAAATGCAAAATTTAGGTCAGTCATGGTCTCAGCCTATACAGGTCTGGGAGTTCAATTTTGATTTTGTGATCATACTGAAAGATACGTTATTTAAAACTCTGCTCTCCGTACTTATTATTTAAAATCACTTATTGTTATTCAGTCATTATGGTCATATCCAACTCTTTGTGACTTCCTTTGGAGTTTTATTGACAGAGATACTGATATGATTTACCATTTCTTTCTCTAGCTCACTTTACAGATGAGGAAAATGAGGCAAATAGGGTTAAGTGACTTGTCCAGGGTCCCAAACAACTAAATGTCTGGGCTGGATTTAAACTCATGAAGAGGAGTCTTCCTTGACTCCAGCCCTAGAGCTCTAGTCACTGCTCTACCTAACTGCCCTGTTTAAAATTAGGTTTTAATGACTTGATATCTTTGGATGACAGGTGTGTGTGGGGGGGGATGTATTATCAAATCACTCACTCTTTTAAGATAAACTTATAGTATTGAGTCATCTTTTCTGTAGCTTAGCATCCTTCAGTTCACTTTTACCAAATTCTGACTGGTTCCTCCTAGCAATCTCATGCTTGATCTTTCAGGGTGCATAATTCTTTTGCCACCATTAAAACTTACCAGATGACGTGGAAGGCATGATAAAACTTTACCCCTCCCTACCTCAATTAGCAAAATCAAGCCTTTCTACCACCATCCTCAAACATACACAAAATACTTACAAACTCTGAGTGTGGATGTGTCTTTATCTCTCTGTCTCTGTGTCTTTCTTTCTCTTTTTTTCCCTGTCTGTCTGTCTCTGTCTCTCTGTATATATCTGTCTGCCCGTGTGTCACTCTTCTACACACACAGACACACACACACACACACACACACACGCACATACACATACACAGACACACACAAAACCAAACAAAGCAAAAACAGAATAAAAACAAAAACCACGCACACACTATATTTTAGAACAGTCATAGAAAGTGATGTAAGGGCCCTTGGAGATTAACCAGTCCAAATCTCTTATGTAATGGAAGAGGAAACTGAGTTTGCAGACTGGCTAAGCAACTTGCCCAAGGTCATACTACAGGAACAATCTATACCTGTCTGGCTTGTCGCTTTTAAAACTTGAAGGGCAAAGAATCATGTCTTCTCTTGGACCTGTAAATGTCAAATCTGGTGTCTTTGTACATATGAATACTCACGGAATGTTAATTGATGATGACAATGATAATGTTATCCATGTTTTTCACTTTATTGAGCCTCAACATTGTTTCTTGCTTGCTTCTTCCTGAAGAATATCTAGGTTTCTTATTATTTTATCCAATTTGAAGCTCCTGATACCTTGTGCTTCGTTAAAATACAGCAGATCTCTTCCTCTGGGTTACCATAGCAAATTGCATAGAAATTTACACCATAAATTATTCATTGGAGCCAATTTAGTATAATTGTTAATTCCAGCATACATTGGTGTCTGGATAGCATCTCAGGGCTCATTTTGAGTTCTTGACCATGTTCAAGTCAAAATAATGATCTGTCATAGATAATAAGGATCTAACAAATCCCAGGAAAATGGGGAAGTATTTAATTACTATTAACTTAATAAAGCAATGATTGACCTAATTGTTTAAAAATCTGCCAATTCTTCTCTCTGAGATAACCGCATATCTAATTGGTGATGTAATTGAAAGTTAGCAGAGGTGTGTCAGAAATCAACACACTTCCCAATTCAAGGGCAATTGGGATATACTGTTCCTTGGAATACCACTCAGTAAAAATCAACCAGTTCTTACTTTAAAACCATGCTGCTTTGCTCTAAACACTACTTCTGGTACATCAAGCTTTTATTTCTGCTACACGTGGGGACTTCCCTTGAATTAAGGCAACATTCTACACTACCTGTAAGTGTACCACTCTCTATCACCTCACACAAAGATTCCATTTCAACATGAATTAACTTAAGTAGAAAATTTTTCAGTCTCATCAACCACATGGGAAATAATTAGCAAAGGATTTAGATATTGATTTGTTTAAGAAGCCCTTACCTCCAAAAATATGTTCATTCAAATATTCATGCTGGTGCCATGGAAATGGTGTTGACTAATTTCAAGTGACATTTTTGGGCTTTGTTTTTAAATAAAGCAGACATTGGTGCCAGGGTCATTCAGGGGCATTTAATTTTATCAGTTTGCTTTAGGTGTTTCAAACTGTTCTCTTCACTTTGGAAGCCTCGGGGCTCAAGTATGATAGACAACATTAATTAATATCTTTTTAAAAATCTACAGAATAAATTTGTCAGTAGTTGTTTAATAACTTCATCAGAGGAAAACTAAAATTGGCTAAAACTTTTCAGTGGGTCAGATCTCTAAGCTAGAGATACCATTCAGGGCCAACCTGAATTGTTTATATCTTCTAAGATTTATTTCTCTGGGCAAGGGGATCGATTAGGTTTTGGGGGTGGAGAGAAGGAGTTAGGGCTTATGTAGGAGACTCCTGTCTGAACAATTCCTCCCACAGTACAGATTAGTCATTCACATGCAATTTATAGTCTTAGAAAGTTCCCTGGTACACTAAGGCCATGGTCATTCAACTGGTATATGTCAAAAGTAGGACTTGAATCCCTGTTTTCGTAGCTCAAAGGCTGATGCATGCCTTAAACAATACTGCCTCCTAAGGAAATCCTTTATTACTCATGTGTACATATATATATATATATATATGTGGTAGGGGGAGGTGATGCTTTGTAGAATTCACATATTGGTATAACACATATGATGTGTCATATAAAACTTTAACCACACAATTATTACATTTTAGAGGACACAGAGTCCTTGATTCGAAGTCATCTATGTAGTCCAAATCAATCATTTCAAAGATCCAGAAATTGAGGCAATGGGAGTGTTAAACAAATTGTCCAGACCCACACAGTAGTAACTGTTTAGAATTTACATTTGAATCCAGGTCCTCCAGCTCTAAATTGAATATCATTTTTATTATGCCATTCAGTCATCAATCCTTTGGTGCAGGCCCAGGGGATGTCATCATTAATGTATTAATGTGTCATATCACAGAAAGTGGTATACCTTATCTAACATTGCTAACTGCGTCCATAAAGATGTGACTTTTGGTAGAACAACATTATAAGAAGATACCCATTTCTTATATAGAGATGAGCTGGACTACTTAGTCAATTAATCAGTAAGTTAACAAGCATTTTTAATCACATATTGTGTTTTGGGTTCTATGCTGCTAGCACTGGTGGTACTAAGAAAGGAATACATAGACAGATAGATAGACAGATGATAGATAGATATAATATATACATATACACACACATGCATGCATTAATATATACATACACACATAATACATACATATACACATAATACATGCATACATATACACATATATTCACCTCAAGAAACTCTCGTTTCAATGGGTTGGAAACCCAATGTAAATAGCTAGAAAGTATCTATGCTATAATTTCAGAGGACAGGCACTGTTTGGGAGAGACAAAGCCTCACTCAGAAGGTCGAGAGCCTAGGTGGGAAGTAAAAGCCAGTCGCTTCAAAGTGTTCCAGTGGGGTTTGCTTATTACCTAGATGATAGAATTAGAACTGAAAGTCAACAAAATCAAAGAGCCTGCATCAAAAGCCTCCAGGAAAAACATGAACTGGTCTCAGGCTATGGAATAGAACAGAAAGGATTTGGAAAAGAAAGTTAGAGAAGTAGAGGAAAAATTGGGAAGAGAAATGAGAAGGATGAGAGAAAACCATGAAAAACAAGTCAATGACTTGCTAAAAGAGACTCAAAAAAATACTGAAAAGTATACTGAAGA
>CM053627.1:186431195-186441884 GCA_028646595.1 Phalanger gymnotis | reverse complement strand
GGAAATGGGGAGAAAAATCTGTAATTCAAACGCATGTGAAAATTAATGCTGAAAACTAAAGATGTTAATAAAAAAAAAAAAGAATCCCAATGGAAACAGATGGAATGAACAAAAAGTTATGACATGCTATCCTTTGAAATTCATTTATTTAAATGTAAATAGTTACAGAACACATTTAATCAGCTATATTGATTAAATGGTTAATATTAATTAAGCTCATGAAAGCCTTTTAAAATTATTTTCTTTTGAGAAGCATTGTGGAAGATATTACTGACAAAATATCAGGCAAACTACTTATGTATCAGTTCAATTCCATAGACACTTATTAAACACCTACTATACTGAAGGCACGAATCTAGGTAATAGAAGGGAAGATAACAGATACATAGTCTAACAACTATGTTGATATCTCTGAGATATTAATGGAACTTACAATTCATTGGGTGGATCAATATTTACATTAACTAAGGTTTGAATGAGTTAGCTGTATCACTGGATGGAAGAGTCATACTACTGAAATCTACTTCATTATAAAAGCAAGGCTAGGAGACACCTGTTCCTGTGGGTGGCCAGGACACTGATGATCCCTGCTCAACTTGAAAAATTACAAAAGTGCCTTTTATTACATAGAGGCACTGCACAAATTCCTGATTGCCTTCAGTCATAGATGGATTCTATTTTAACCAGTCAATTAAGGAGTACTTGTTATGTATAGGACATTATGTTACATCCTGCAGGTGATAATAAGACATTGTCCCTGACATCATGGATCTTATTAAAGGAGGGGGATAATATGCACTTACATAAAAAGAAAACTCTTATGTGATAGTATGTATAAATGAAAAAATAATAGCCATCCTACATATAGCATTTTAATTTTTATAAGTGCTATGCATATGTTAACTTATTTAATCCTCATGACAATCATGTGGGGTAGGCTATTATTATCCCCATTTTACAGATAGAGAAACTTAAATGCAAGAGGTTAAGTGACTTCCTCGGAGTCACATAGCTAGTGTCTGCAGTAGAATAGAACCCACTTTCCTGGTTCTATTCACTATCCACTGTACCACCAAGCTTCATTAAAGATGAATGACAGATAATGAATACCATAGAATTTCATAAAAGGATGAGAAAGTGAGGCTGTTCAGGCTACTATGGTCAGAGAATAGATAGATTCATTTTTTTAATTAGTAGTTCTCCCTAGTACCCATGTGACAGTTAAAAAAAAGCAAAAACTCTTGTAACAAATGTGCATAGGCATGCAAAACTAATTGCCACAGTGTCCATGTCCAGAAAATAAATGTCACATTCTCTACCTTGGATGCATCACTTTTCTATCAGGAAATAGGTAAAATGCTTCATCATTGGTTCTCTAGAATATGCTTGATCATAATGCCAATTTCTTAAATCCTTTAAAATTGTTTATTTTTTAGTGTTCTCATTATTGTCTACATTGTTCTGTCTGCTCACTTCGTTCTGTATCAATTCATATGTGTCTCTCTAGGTTTTGATGAAACCATTGGTTTTGTCATCTCTTATGATGCAATAGTGTTTCATTACATTTTTACACCATAATTTATTCAGTCATTTATCAATTGATTGACACTCTTTTAATCTCCAGTTCTTTATTACCCAAAAGAGCTGATGCAAATTTTTTGTACCTATGGCCCCTTTTCCTCTTTCTTTGATCTTTCTGAGGGATGGTCCTAATAGTGGCCATGCTGAACCAAAGGGTATGCACAGTTAACAACTTCTGAGGCATTTTTTCAAATTGCTTTTCAGAATGGCTAGACTGAATTATACCTCCAATACCTCCTGTATCAATATTCCTGTTTTTCCTACAGACTTTCCAATAATTGTTGTGTCCTTTTTTTGGTCAACTTTGCCAGTCTGGTAAGTGTGAAGTGGAACACCCAAGCTGTTTTAATGTGCATTTCTATAATTAAGAGTGATGTGAGAAATTGTTTCATATGGCTGTTGATAGTAGTCTCATAGAAGCATAGGTACATAGATTAAGAGCTGGGAGGCACCTTAGAGGCCATTCCTGGTTTTTCTTTGACCTTGCCTCACTTTCTGATCATCTTTAACCCATTAGAGTTCACTAGAACTCTATTTCCGGATTCAACTAATTGTACAGGATAGCCTACAATGCAGATTTCTTCCACCCTGATGCAGACAACTCTCTATCCTAGAAGATCACTTCAGCCCTGGAACTTACAACTTGGAAGTACCTTCAGCCGCTGCAGCTTTGGATGGTTCCTCAGAGTGTTTATATTACTTATCCATAGTTTCACTGAGTTTAAGTATCAGCACTGGTATTCAATTCCATATTCCCTAACTCTAAGAGCAGAATTCTTTCTACACACTAATTTCCATTTACATAGTGAGATAAAACATGAAGTACAACTAAAAATCCTAGAGCTGATATTCTTAATATAATACTTAAAAATGTAACCTCCCTTTTCTCCTTTGAGCATTACTAGACACAACCAGTACTAAGCAAAGATGTTTAGGACTACTCATCTCCTTTCCTCACGCTTATTTACATGTACCCTTTTCTACTCCCCTATTTCTATTTTAACCTGATTTCACTGGGGTAAAGATGTCTATAGAGTTGTAGATCTACACAAGACCTCAGAAGGCATCTAGTACGGCTGCTGAATTTCACAGATGAAGTGATTGAGGGTCGGGGATGTTAGATCACTTCCCCAAAGCCACATAGTATCAGAGGCAGAATTTGAACCCAAGAGTTCTGGCTCCAGAGCCAGTTTTTTTTTTCCCTATGCTAGCCTATTTAGAGTAAGGAAGACGGCCACTGCTGCTAGAAAAGAAGTATATTATAAAGGATTGTCCTAGGAACAATTCTCAAATAGGTGAACAGCTGTTTCACTATTCTCCCACCTCTTCACCTCACTTTCCTGTATTTCTATCTGCTTTCTTGTCCTATCCCACCTCACCTTAGTGTTCTAATATCTTCCTGATATTTTTTATTGCTAAGTAGAGCAGTGAATGGAGTGTTGGAGTCAGAGTGAGGAAGACCTGAATTCAAATCTTTTCTTATACACTTAGTTTTGTAAACCTGAACAAGTCACTTCAGATCTCAGTTTCGCCATCAGTTAAATGGGGATAATAATAGGATTACTGTGAGGATCAAAAGAATTTACACATGAAAAGTACCTTCCAAACCACAAAGTGCAATGTAAATGCTAAGTATTATTTTTGGAGAACTGTCTGAGGTACCAAGAGATTAAGTGACTTTCCCAGGATCACAAGCTAGTTATTATGGTATTCATGAATTTATTAAATATTAGTGCTAATAGGAACTTAAGACATTAGATATTCCAATATTCTAATTTTATAGATGAGGAAATTATAGCTCAATTAGATTATATGCCCAAGATTAAATAATTAGTTATGATGTAGCTAGACAAGAACCCAGGTCTCCCAGGAATATTTTTGTCTACCTAGTAGAAAAGTAAAGACTGATTTAATATTATTCCTCCCAAACATAATAGTGATGATAATAGCTGCCATTTCTAACGTTGTCTTGAAGCTGACAAAATATTACCTCATTTGACTTTGACAATCAAGTAAGTACAACAAGTCTTAGGTTAAGAGATGTTGAGGGAATTGCTCAGGATTACATAGCAAGTGTCTGAAGGAGGATTTGAATCATGAGTTTTCTGGTCTCTAAGCCCAATGTTTCCCCTCTTCCACCCTCCTCTCCAATACATCATACTGCAAGTAAAATGAAATTTTCATTTCAAGTGAGATCTTTTAGCTCAAAAGTTTGAGTAGAATTTTAGACACAAGCACTGGCCAGTGGAAGAGAGATTTAGGGATGAAATGTTATCAATGGAGTTCCTCAAATTGGAAAATAGTACACCACTTTCTTTACATGAATGAGACCACATATTATTTAAAGGTGTTATTCTGCCACATTTCTCCCAAGAGTACTGGAACCTATATTTGTTTACTTAGACAGCTAGAATGGAAAAAAAGATATCTCCAAAAATTTTTGAAAACTTACTTCTGAGTTTCCTTATGTAGCTAAGGACAATACTATGGTTGCATTATTTTGTAGTGGCCTTCTCTCTCTGTGCACTATACCTCGGTCATTCTTTATTTGAGGCTTCGTTTCATTAGGATCCTTCTTCAGCTGGAAGCTTTCCTCTTGAGCGCAATGTTTTCATCGGGTAGACTTTTCTCATTTAATCATTATTTATTTCTCCACCTTCTCAGGCACGCAGAAAGTAGTGTGGTTTTTAACTTCTGAAAATTCATTCAAGGAGACAGCATCCTTTTGGTAAAAGAGGAAGAACAAGAGAGGAAGAGAATGCATGCTTCACTGATACCAGCTTAATGCTGTCCTGGTCCTCTAGAGGCTTGTCCCATGTGGTTATAATTAATTTTTAATGTAGGCCTTGAGGGCAAAACACTTAAGGGGTTAACCAGTTTTCTCTAACAAAATGAATAGTTAAATGCTAACATACGTTTATCAATAGCTGCTACTTTGACTGTTGTGAAAAGAACTTAGTTTCCTCCCATTATCTTTGTTCTCCTTTCGATTCATTTACAGAACTATAGAATTCTGGGGCCCAAATTTAGACAAGAATAGTAATTACTGACATTTATCTAATTCTTTAAATTTAGTGAAGGTTGTAACATGTAGCACCTCATTTCAGTCTCAAACAGTCCTGTGAAGTGGGTATTTTTTTTCTGGTTCTATATCTGTGGTTTTAAATTTGCATAGCAGATGTAGCCTAGCCTTGCAGTCAGGATGACTTAAATTTAATTCTTACAGCAGATACATAGTAGCTGTGGGCCTTCTGATGTGAGATAAGTGATAGAGGAATTATTATCTCCCTTTCATAAATGAAGAAACTGAATCTTAGAAAAGTTTGGTGACTTGTTAATGGTCACACATCTAGGCATTGTCCAAAGTAGTATTTTAACCCAAGTCTATCAACAACACCATATTATAATAGCTGGAGTTTATATACTTAAATGGTTCTGTCATCTTATTCATTGGTATATTCCTTTCTATGACATACCACATCTCATTCTTGATTTGTCTCATGGGTTTTGGTGACTGAAGAATTCATTGCCTCAGGGCCAGTCTACTGTTGATCACCTGGGCTGGTGCTTGGAAAGCAGACTCAGTCTACTTGAAAACTTTCCAGCATGGCAGAATTTGTCAGAATTTATGTGGCAGCACATTCAAGAACCTGGCAACAATAAAATTTACATATACATATACATACACATATACATATATAAGTGTGTGTGCATGTGTGTGCACGTGTATACATACATATGTACACACACATATATATGTAAATATATATATATATACATATGTTGGAAGTGAGGGGCATTTCAGGGTCCATGGTATTATCCATATAATGAACTACATGTATGGAAGCTGCTTCCACTAAAGCAAATGAAGAGTTCATCTTTAGCTTTGAGTCTTGAGAATGGCTTTAGTACACTGAGAAAAATAATAACTTGAACATAATCACACAACTAATAGTGTGAACTTTGTAGATTATAAAATGTTCTTTCAAATGTGATCTCATTTAATTCTGAGAAGGTGGGACATGCATTCTTATCCTCATTTTAGACATAAGAAAGAAAGATAGGAAGGAAGGAAGGAAGGAAGGAAGGAAGGAAGGAAGGAAGGAAGGAAGGAAGGAAGGAAGGAAGGAAGGAAGGAAGGAAAGAAGGAAGGAAGGAAGGGAGGAAGGAAGGGAGGAAGGAAGGGAGGAAGGAAGAAAAAGGAAAGAAAGAAAGAAAGAGAGAAAGAAAGATAGATAGATAGAAAGTGAGAAAGAAAGAAACAAAGAGAGAGAAAGGAAGGAAGAAAGAAAAAAGAAAGAAAAAAGCAAGAAAGAAAGAAAACAGAAGGAAAAATAAAACAAAGAAAGAAAGAGAGAGAAGGAAGACAGAAAAAGAAAGAAAGAAAGAAAGAAAGAAAGAAAGAAAGAAAGAAAGAAAGAAAGAAAGAAAGAAAGAAAGAAAGAAAGAAAGAAAGGAAGAAAGAAAGGAAGGAAGGAAGGAAGAAAAAGGAAGGAAGGAAGGAAGGAAGGAAGGAAGGAAGAAAAAGAAAAAAAGGAAGGAAGAAAGAAAGAAAAGAAGGAAGGAAGGAAGGAGAGAGGGAGGAAGGAAGGAGAGAGGGAGGGAAGGAAGAAAGAAAGAAACCAAGACCCAGAAGGTGCTTGGGACAAAGCAGGTACATCATAAATGCTTGTTGATTGAATGATTCTTCAAAATGAAAAGCACCTTGGGGGTAGCTAGGTGGCGAAGTGAATAAAGCAGAAGGACATGAGTTCAAATTCAGCCTCAGACACTTGACACTGACTAGCTATGTGACCCTTAGGCAAGTCTTGCCTTCTCCCTTTCAAAAAAAAAAGCACCTTGGATATCACCTAGTGACTATTCTAACTCTCCCATTTTCTAGATGAAAACACTGAAAGTTCTAAAATCTTGTGACCCTGTGGTCATGATTAAAGACTTGCAATCTTTGAATTTCTGTAAATTATCAGAAAACCAAGAGATTGTGCTTATGTCAACTCTTTTGTACACAACACAGTTGATTATTTAATTAATGGCTTCTCTTGAGTCTTTTAATTTATTAAAAAAAGAATTAAAAAAACTGTAGTTGTGGGAGATAGCTGAGCAAGGCCTTTAATGATAGGTAGGGTTTGGATAAGAAGAATCGTTGGCTTCTTAGAAAGCACAGCTCAGGAGTCATCAAGTATGGAAGGCTTTCTGGATGTCCTGACTGTTACTGTTGTCATTTTGCTTGCTTCTCAGTTTATATGTTCTAGTCTTCAGTAGAATGTAACCTCTTTGAGGACAGAAACTGTTTTTTTTTATTTTGTCAGCAGGGTTTCAGTGCCTGGTATAATGAATGCAGTGCACATTGTTGGTATTTTTTTTTCTTAATGTTGAGTCCAGTCTAGAAAGGGGGAGCAACCTAAATTAAAACATTCATAATAATAATAATGATACATTCATATAGTGCTTTAAGGAAGGTTTGAAAACTTCTTTATAAATATTATCTCATTTTATTCTTACAACAACCTTACAAGGTGTGTGTTATTTTTAACCCCATTTTACAGATAAGGAAACTGAGGCAGGCAGAAATTAAGTAATTTTTCCCATGGTTATACAGCTAGTAAGTGGCTGAAGTTGGACTTGAACCCTTCACATTGCCTGGCCCAGCACTTTATCCACTGTACTACAGCTTTCAATAGAAAGGTTTTTTTTTAAGCAAAACTAGGGAAATTTATAAGGATATTTAAGTTTTATATGATCTCAACTATGATTTGTTAAAGCTCTTGAAATTTAGGCCTCTTATAAATACTTTTAATGTGATCTATAAACTCAGTTTTATTTAGGAAAGCATTTTTGATAGAGATATACTTGATCCTTCATTAAAAGTATTTTTAATTTTCTTTTTGACATATTTGATTACCTTATTTTGCCATTTTTTATCAAATTTGCAAATGATCATGAAAGCTTATGATGTTTTCTTTTTGGTTGGAAATCATATTGGTTGAATCTTTTTTCATCATGTTAAGTGACATCATTTAATGCTGTTTTAAATGTATTATAAATACCTGTAACCAAATCATTTGAAGGCTTAAACATTTTTTTAAAAAATTGTTCATTTCTATCCAAGATTTTAGTATTGTTTTACTGAGTAATGTGATTAATTTTTATTTTTAATCCGTGTGCCCAGATTTGGAGTTGAGAGGATTTCAATAACAAATGTAAGATATACGCACATATATGCACATGTGTATGTGTATGTATATGAATATACGTATTGTGTATGTGTGTGTGTGAAATAGCCACAATTCTATTTTCATTTTCCATCCTTTTAGTTCATATACCTTTTCCCTGAACATTCCATGAGCAGATAAAGTAATAATCATAATCATCTAGAATTTATATATGGTCTTTAATGTTTAAAGAGTATTTTACAATTAATTGCTCATTGTCTTTTTATAATTCTGGGAGGCAGATACTATTAATATCATCATTTAACAAAGGAGGAAGTGAAAGCAAATAGAAGTTAAGTGACTCATCCAGGGTGGCACAGCTAATATATGTCTGAAGCAAGATTTAACTCAGGTTTTTGATTCCTGATCCATCACTATACCACCTAGCTACTACCTAGACTAATAAGTAAGCATAAGGTTGTCCACATTTCAGGGAATATTAGAGGCTCACTTAGAGCATTTTGCAACTCTACTAATTTTTTGAGGTAATGGTGTTTACTAGTCTATGATTGCTGTCTATCCTTCTACTCTATTCTATTCTATTCTGTTATTTAATGTTATGTTACATTATATTGTGTTGTGTTGTGTTATGTTATATTGTATTGTATTGTGTTATGTTATGTTATATTATATTATATTGCATTACATTGCATTATATTATACCATACCAGACTATGTTATATCATACTATATCATGTTATATTATGTTACTTTAGGTTACATTTAAAATATTTATTAAAATATATTTCTTAATACCAACACTACTGAAATTGTACTCCCCAAAGTCAGTTTCTAGCAAGCTGCTAAAATTTGGGGTATGGAGCTAAAGATTTAGGAGACATGCACATAAGAGGTAACTCAAGCTCCAAGATTAGATGAGACGTAATGTGATTGATTGACTTTGATGCCCCATTTCTGATACATATTAGCCATGTGACCTTGGCCAAATGGCAAACAAATGGCATGACCATGGCAACATTTCGAAAAGGAATGGAGAATCAACTTAATCAATATTCATTAAGCACCAGCCATCTTCCAGGTGCTATGCTAAGCACTAGGGATATTAAAAACAAATTTTAAGAAAAGACAATCTCTGTCCTCAAGGGGCTTGTAATCTAATAAGGGAGGGCAATACACAAAAGAAAGCTTAAAAGTGGTAGAGAGTACATGCAGAAGGGCATGTTGCAGAGTTCTAGAGAAGTCCAGTAGCATTACAGTTAGTAAGAAATGGTAAGAAAAGGAAGGAGATCAAAGCATGAGACTCCCACACTTACTGACTGTGTAAAATGTAGAAAGCACTTTTACTTTTCTGAGACACATTCACATAATGTGGATAATAATATTTGTATTGTTTACTTCACAAGATTTTGAAGGATAAGTTTATAAATGTGTTGGCATAATATATATATATGAATGTATGTGTCTATGATAGGACATGTGCATGTATGTATATATATGTGTATGTATATGTATGTATGTATATAGGACAGCTAGCTGGAACAGTGGATAGAATGGCAGGCCTGGAGTCAAGAAGTCTAATCTCCCTGAGTTCAAATTCAGCTTCAGACACTTACTAACCATGTGACACTGGGCAAGCCATTTAACCCTGTTTGCCTCAGTTTCCTCATCTGTAAAAGGAGCTGGAGAAGGAAATGGTAAATTACCCCAATATCTTTTCCAAGAAAACCTCAACAAGTTGGACATGACTAAAGCTACTGAACAACATGAGTGTGTATATGTACACACATGCACACACACATATGTGTGTATATATATACACATGAAATTTTACATCATTTTCACTTCTCAATATATTCCTCCCTAACCCTTTCCCAGTGATCTTTCCCCCATAACATACCCAACTGAGTGTGTATGTTATTCCCTCCTCAGGTCAAATCCAATGAGAGCAAGATACACTCATTCCCCCACACCTGCCCCCTCTTTCCTTCCAATGTAATGCTTTTTCTTGCCACTTTTAAGTGAGATAATTTACTCCATTCTATCTCTCTCTTTCTCTCTCTCTCAATATATCCTTTCTCATCCTTTAATTTAATTTAATTTTTTATATATCATCCTTTCATATTCAACTCACCCCGTGCCCTCTCTTTATGTATATATGTACTGCTACCCTACTACTGAGGTCTCATGAATTATACACACCATCTTTCCATGTAGGAATGTAAATAAAACAGTTCCACTTTAGTAAGTCCTTATGATTTCTTTCTTGTTTACCTTTTCATGCTTCTCTTGATTCTTGTGTTTGAAAGTCAAATTTTCTATTCAGTTCTGGTCTTTTCACTGAGAAAGCTTGCAAGTCCTCTATTTTATTGGAAATCCACATTTTGCCTTGGAGCATGATACTCAATTTTGCTGGGTAGGTGATTCTTGGTTTTAATCCTAGCTTCATTTACCTCCAGAATATCATATTCCAATCCCTTCAATCTATTAATGTAGAAGCTTCTAGATCTTGTGTTATCCCGATTGTGTTTCCACAATGCTCAAATTGTTTCTTTCTGGCTGCTTGCAATATTTTCTCCTTGATCTGGGAGCTCTGGAATTCGGCGACAATATTCCTAGGAGTTTTCTTTTTGGGATCTTTTTCAGGAGGTGATTGGTGGATTCTTTCAATTTCTATTTTAACCTTTGGCTCTAGAATATCAAGGCAGTTCTCCTTGATAATTTCTTGAAAGATGATATCTGGGCTCTTTTTTTGATCATGACTTTCAGGTAGTCCAATAATTTTTTAAATTATCTTTCCTGGATCTATTTTCCAGGTCAGTGGTTTTTCCAATGAGATATTTCACATTGTCTTCCATTTTTCATTCCTTTGGCTCTGTTTTATAATATCTTGATTTCTCATCAAGTCACTAGCTTCCACTTGCTCCAATCTAATTTT
>CM053627.1:186400139-186422376 GCA_028646595.1 Phalanger gymnotis | reverse complement strand
GGCGTTCTCAAGCCCCGCCTCAATGACCAGAGACCATTGGTTCCCCAGCTGGCCCCTCCTAAGTCACCAATCCACACCCACACAGGTTTCACACCTGACAGGGCCCTGGGCCTGGGGCTTAGCACTTAACAGCTGAAAGAAACTCAAAAGAAACAAAAGCCATGCTAATGAGACAATTTTGCTTAACAACACATCCTTTTAGGTTGGTGTGCTCCTGAGAGAGGATCTCAGTGCTCTCATGGTCTGAGCTTTGGTCTTTATCCAGAAAGGGACCCTCATCCCCTGCACCCACACGTGCTAACAATGCTCTTTGCTTTGGAACTGTGACCAGGGTCCCTGCTTTTCTGTGAACAACCACCAACACTCATCTCTGCCCTGGAACTGCAACCTAGTACTGTGTATGGGAAATAAAGTTAACAATCAGCACCAGCTGTACCCAGTGTCAGCAAAGAGTTACCTATAATCTCTTTCTGATCCATTGTCTTTAAAAAAATTATCAAGGAAAAGTGCTCTAATATCCTAAAATCAGAGAGTATAATAGAAATTGAAAAAAATCCACCTATCACTTCCTGAAAGAGATCCCCAAATAAAACTCCCAGGCAGAATATAACCAAATTCTGGAATACCCAAGTCAACCTTTTACCATTTAAGGGCTGAAAGCTCCCAAAGTTGCTGCAGCAACAGCTGCTGCTATCCATGTGCTGTCACTGTTTATGTAGGCTGTGGATAGATTTATTCCCCAATGTCACAGACTTTTTCTGCCAACCTCTTTAGGTTTCTTAGGCCAGAAAAATGTCTCAACCTGACCTTTTGTTGGTTG
This sequence comes from Phalanger gymnotis, assembly GCA_028646595.1. Taxonomy (NCBI): domain Eukaryota; kingdom Metazoa; phylum Chordata; class Mammalia; order Diprotodontia; family Phalangeridae; genus Phalanger; species Phalanger gymnotis. Next base: position 186,421,556 of record CM053627.1, on the reverse strand, counting down.
CACCACTCCAAAATTTGATTTGAAGCATTATCTCAAAGTCATTTTGGGGGAATGCTAAGAGAGTTCAGCTGCATGGCTGCCCCTAATCCACCATGTCTCTCCAGTATTCTTTCTACCACATGTAGCACCAGCCATTAGGAAATATTATTGAAAATTCACTGAACAGACATAAAATATAGTTACTCTTTTGTGCATTGCACAAACAAACCCCAACAAACAATTGGTTCCATTCCAAGAATTCACCTAATATTTAGGTAGTTGTAATTCCAAAAACTTCTCATATCAGCCCCCTCCAAAAATATGCTTGGTAGATCCCTCGCTAGTGGTAGGTCCATAAAAGACTCTTTAACAAACAGTTAGGAATAACACAGGAAGGAATGTAACAACCAAGAAAACTAAAATGGTATATGGACCAGCACCCAAATGAAGATTTTCCTGATCCCCATCCAATGCTGTCCTCCTTCCCAAAAATACTTTGTTTTCATTTGTAAATAGTCTCTCTGAGTGTGTATAAAAACACAACATGGATATATATATATATATATATATATATATATATATATATACATATATATATGTATAAATGTATGTGTATATACACAAACACATATATGTGTAAACACATATATACAGATACACAACACACTATTTCTCTCTCACACACATATACATATTTACATAGATAAAATTTATTATCCCCATGAAGTGTGACATGATGTATGGGATATAGAACTAGTCTCAAAGTTTGGAAGACTGTCTATTAAATCCTGATATATTGTTTATGAGACCTCAGTCAATTCATTGAACTTGTCAATAACCCAGCACTCTAAGTTGTAGAGCAGTTTCTAGTCTACATTGGCAGAAGGAGTTTCTTCACTGGGATTTCCTAACACTAATGAAATCCACAAGGCTACTTGTATTTGTATTTTTTATAAATCCCCATTTTAGAGATGAGTAAACTGAGGTTTCATAAATTCACACATCTCATGCATGTCAGATTTGGCATATCCTTTGTATGGCACCAAGCTATTGGCTAAAACTCTTTTATTGTACCCAAGATGGATCGTTGAAATTCTCTTTCCCTTGGTCCTCCAACTAACACAGTTTTTCAAATTATATTTCATATTCCAGGCTCTTGAAAAAGTCCTGGCAGAATTTGGGTCTTCTGATCTTATCATTCTCTTTTTATATTCTCTTTACTGGCTTCCTGTAAGGTTTCAATTGGATTTAAGGGTGCTTTAAGGCTTCTGATAACATTGAGCCTGAATATCTTTTTGATGTACTTTATCATTTTGCTCCTAATTGTTCCTTGTGATCTAATCCTGCACATTAACTGTTTCCTCTATTAATTGCATTTAGAAAACTTTCTGAGCAAGACTTCAGTCCTCTCAAAAGAGAGAAAGGAGATCATGTTTTTAGATACTATTTAATTGTGGTCGTCCTGGGGGTTTATAACTGATTAATTTCATTAGAATAAGAACTGGACATATTACCATTCAGATTATTATCATAATAGTCATTTATTGCTTCCAAGTATATATAGTGTGTCTCTTTCTGGCTTTTGTACTCCCTGGAAAGACTGAAAATGGGAATAATATGTCCCTTATAATGATGCCATAATGATCAAATGAGATCAATCAATCAAGCCATCTGTCAGCAAATATTTATTTTATTCCTACTACGTGCAAGTGACTGTGAGGTATTGAAGTACAAAAAAAAATGATATCATCCCTGAATTCAAGTAAATTACATTCTATTTGGGAATATATCATCTAAATATGTTAAGTATGTACAAAATAAATACAAGATATTTTCTGGATTGCACGCTGGAAGCTAGAGAGGATCAGGGGAGGCTTCCTGTATATGTAGTATAAGCTGAGCTTTGAAGGAAACTAGATATTCTAAGAGGCATAGATAAGAAGGAAGTTCATTATAGATGCATTCTTTAACAGTGCAGAGTCCTCTTTATGAGCTACAAGGTATTAGACAAATAGAAACAGCCACTATCAGAGGCTTAGAGAATATTCGATCTGGAAAGGGCCTTGGAGGTCATTTTATTATGATCCCCGCCCAATTTTACAGGTGAAGAAACTAAGTCCTATAGAAGTTCAATGACATCCTAAAGTTGTTACTGATTTAGGACTAGAAATCAGGTCCCTATGACTTCATTAATTTATTTCTGTATTTAGGATTCTAGATAAATAAGTGACCTTAGTCTTTACTAGTTTTTCTGAGAAAAAATGGAGGATATTTCATCCTTGGATACTTGGCATATAACTCAAAATGTCTAAATCTTAACTGATTAGGTTCTTCCCAATTTCTGCACAATCTTGGGACAGGATGTCACTTATGTCTGAAATCAGGGTGTGGTAGAGTCAGCTTAAATTGATTATTAAACTTCCAGTGTAATCATCTACATTTCAGAAAATGGCAGATTAAATTACACTTTAAATTAGAATTTGATTTACTATTTTGTTGATTGGCCTTAAGAATGTACTGGAGATTATGTTAATATTGAAAATCAAATTTAAAAGTATGCTGTGCTTATTTACATATATATATATGTATGTATGTATTTTAGAAACTCTGTTTTTTTAAACATTTACCAACACACTCCTGCCCAGAATATTCTCCTTCCTTATTTCTGTCTCTTGGAATCACTTCAAATTCTCCTTAAGTCTCAGCTCCAGTGACATCAGTAGTTAATGCTTCTTCTTCCCAAATCACGCAAAGGAACCTGAATGAACTATAGTCTGACGTCAAGAATGAGTACCATGTTTTCAGAGGTCAGTAAGGAAACTGGCCTGGTAAATATTCATGATGCCAAATGGTGGGAGATATAATTGGCTGCATAGAATGGAGACCACTTTATTGAGAACCTCGAAATTGGAGAAGTGGACCTGAGAAGAGGAATTTTATTCTCTGGACATTCAAGAACATCAGAGGTTTTTGATCAGGGATATCATGATGGAATTCTTTGAGATTGTGTATAGGATAGAGAGGATGAAAAAGAGACAAAAGCAGGCAGGACATTTGTTCCATTTGGACTCAGTTCTCTCATCTGTAAAATAAGAAAGTTGGGCTATATGACCTTTTATAAATTGTACACGTAGGATTCAGACCTGGATCTTTTGACTCCAAATCCAATGCTTTTTTTTCCTCATATCAAAATGTCTTCTGCAACATGGTTGCAGTTGTTAATTTCTGAAGTAAGTAATAAGTGCTTGGACAAGAGTAGTGGTAGGGGCTCTGGAAAAAAGGGAGAGATGTGAAAGGACTTTCCAAAAAAATAAATGAGACTTGATGACTGATTAAAAAGAGAGACTGAAGGAGAGGAAAATAGTGCTGAAATTTCAAGAAACCATGATTTGGAAAAAAAAAAAAAAGAGATAGTGACTGACAAAAACAGAGAGAATTATCTTTTCTTGAGGGAGCGGTTGTTGCAGGAGAGATAGGTCCCATTTTGATCATGTCAAAGTGACATGTGACAGTGAATTATCTAAGTGTACAGGTACTATATGTAACTGAAGAAGTGGAACTGAAGCATAGGTGATGGTTGAAAACATAGACTTATAAATTAATGTATAGTTAATAAGGATTTTGCAATTCATCTTCCCTTTCTGGGCCTCCATTTTCTCAGCTAAATCCGCTCATTAAATTGAGAAGATATTACTAGAAAAAGTTTTCTCAATTCTTTCTGAGTTCTAAAAGTTTATGACTTCTATGAGGTAAATGTGATTTGATAGGCTGTTTTCAGTGGGCTATGTAGTCTCCATGATCAGACTTTTTTAAAGAAGTCAATTCTCCACAGGTAAGTCAATTTCACTCAGACTTAATGACCATAGAGTTTTATCTGCCCAATAGTATGAATGAAGTATACCCCATGTATAACTAACAAGAAGCCCCAAATGAGCTGCACTCAGAATTATAGACTGAGGTTTTACAATAAATATATATATTTTATAAAAAATGCACTCTCGTTAAAATCGAACATACTTATGAAATCCCAACACATTACTTTTATTCTTATTCTTATTTTGATCTTTTGTTTTAATATTACTTTCATTTCTCTTCTCCTCATCTACTATTACGACAAATATTTGAAAAGGAAGAGGAAGAGTTATCTCAAAGAGATAAAGCAGTAAATCAACACTTCTAACAATATATTCAGTATTCTACATCCATGTCCCCTGCCGCTGCAATTAAGGAAAGGAGGTGAAATTTCTCTAATCTCTCTACCTACCATTCATTATTATTATTATTATTATTATTATTATTATTATTATTAATTACAATTATTATTGCCATTGTTTACAAATGGATGCTGATAGTTTTCCATGAAGGCAAACATTTAAAATGACAGTACTTTCCTAAAAAAAAATAGAATTTAAAACAGGATCACAATCAATGCATCATACCCATTATTAAAAAATGCATTCTCCAATAACGCATAACTTATTTTTCAACTTAATCCATATTTTTAACATTTTATTCACAATTTTAAGGCTAGAAATAAAAGAATAAATAAATCTCTAATTTGTAGTGTTTCCTAATTTCCAAGGTATAAATATTCACAATGAAAATTTTACAATTACAATTACAAGACAGTATGAGCTAACTCCAGCACCTCCTTAGCTATGAGATAAAGTAGAAACTATCATCTTCTATAACTGATAAGAATCAGTTTAACTGGGCAAATTCAATTACATACAACCATCATTTGTCCTAGGAAATAATACGTAAATGAAGATACTGAAAAGATTAGGGAACTTTGTAAAATTCCGTAAGGGACAGGTACAGCACCATTTAAAGTAACCAGATTTAGAATGAAAAACATCTGCATTCAAATATCATTTTTGCTACTTGTGACTTCTGTTTACTAGAACGAGTCTCTTAACTTCACTTGACTTTAGTTTCCTTTTTTGTAAAATGATGTCTGAATGAATTCGAGGACTTTTTGTACCTCTGAGTACTATGAAAATAGAGTGCTTACCTATATATAGGTAAACTTTGCATTTTCCATCAGCTGCTCAGCCTGGTTTCAACTCCCCTGTTTCCATCTGACTGCTAATATCCTTCCGGCATATTAAACTCGATTTGTTTTAAATCAAATTTATGATCTTCCCTGGATTTCCTATCACCATGTTTACCATTTACCTTTATATTTCCCATTACCATAGTCCCTCCATCACCTCCCTTGGTCAATAGCATTGACTACTATTTTAGCCACCTAATCACAAATTGGTTAAAACCTTATGCCTGACATATATTTGGCATTTAATAATTTCATGTTGATTTTATAGACTCTTTTTTTTACATTTATGTCAATTCCTGAAGTAGATTTTTGAGAATCATCTATTTCTGACAGAAATGCATCTTCTGAGAGTAGGTTTGATATTTGGAAACAATCAGAAGTCATATGGCGATAAGTATAGGAAAAGGGTTGTTCATAACACTAAAAAACAACGTGCAATCATGAAGTTATCCTTTTTTATGGGTTGTAACTGGCTCTAGCCACAGTTTTCACCAGAGTGATGACCTCAATTTTTCTTCATTGACATACATAGGTTCATAAGTATATGTAGAACACTCAACAGAATATTTAAATTTTGTTATTTTTGCCTAATGATTAGCTTTATGGGTCTCTCATCTCACTTAGAAGGTGGCTATATCAGTCCTGTTAAAGATATGTTTAGATACAGAGAATCTCCTTTTTTCTACATTCCCTCAGTTTTGCATCCACTTGTACAGCATGACCAAATGGAGACACGTCCTTCACTTTTTTCCATCTCCAATGTACATTTGATATTTTCAACCAATATCCAAGTAGATGAAGGCAGCAATACAGGCTCAGTCAGGAGGTGGAGAAGATTTCAGTCATAATTTCCATTGTAATAAATAGCTTTGAGGAATGTATAGAATGCAAAACAGAAGCCACTTGTAGATAATTAGCATACTGTCTAAGACAAGTGTCAAGTTTATGTAGCATTATAAAGAATTTGGAAAATATTTGCATTCAATTCCAGGCATTGAAACAATCATTTTTTTAAAATCCTAACTTCTACATCCTAGGCACTATATATCCAGAACAAAAGAATTTTGAAAAATAAAGGACTTCTGCACAGTTGTAACTAAGGAGGAACAGCTAGGGCTTTGCTCCCTATTAGATAATATAAAGAGGGTTGATGTACCCTTTATGTGAAGTTCTTCCTGCTTATTAGTTTCATCATCTGGTAGTCGTCTTTGCTGGACTCAACCACAGCACACTTGCTTCTTGCTAAGTATTGTCAGCCAGACACAATCTTGACAGAATCTTACAAAGAAGGGTGAAAGGTGACTAAAGGTAAAAAAAAAAATGGTCCCCCAAGTAGAAGGATGGTATGAATTCCTTTGCTTACAGGAAGAAGATATCTTTCCATCAAATTATTTCACAGTTATTTGGGGCTTACATAAAAGGAGATATACTATGTTTTAATTATTATTCTTTTTGACTTGTTTGGGAATTTTTAGACAAATGGAATTGTCACTTTAATGACTATAAATGGAGGTATATACATATGTTTCATATGTACATACATACATATTTGTAAATATATGCCTATACATGCATCTACATACACACATATATTTGTTCAAGCCTATCTCTATTAAAAGAGTATGGTGAAATTTACCTATAGACCATTTATTTCTGTCATATGGGGCCAGAATGAACCATATAGAATTATGTATTTGAGAAGAATTCAGAGGACTCTGGTGAAATTTCCAGTCCACAATTTACAAAGCAGAAAGCTCATGTTGTCAAAGCAGCCACCTTCAAGGTCTCCAAATGTATAAAATTCTCCCTGTTTTGCTGCCCGCTGGTGTAAATCATACCACAGATTGTCTTGCCACATTAAGGCAATTCTGTCTCTCTTTTCCTCCCCCTACAGTTAAGAGGATGTGTTGGCTTTTTTTTTTCCACATTCTGCTCCCATTCACAGATGAGCATTAGAGAGAATTTGGAAATGGAAGGCCTTTATGTCTGTAGCCAGCAGGGTCAATTCAGTGTGGCAGCTGTAAGCTGGTGACATAGACTTATATTGACACAACCCACTTTTTAGCTGCAGAATCACAAAGTGAGAGCACCCGGGGCTTTTCTGCCTTTCTCAATAAGATACGAATTTTTGTCTTCCTTGTATTAAGCAGAGATCTGTCATCTTGACTTGTACACTAAATGGTCCATTCTGACTGCCTTGTTTGTGTCCAATCCCAGCCAGAATCTAGAAACATGTGTTAACATTCGGCATGTTTGGGGGCTAGTTGGAAGGGCCTCGGGCTAGACTCCCTGATGCCTGCTGGAGGGTAGTCAATAATCATTAGCCCTTCAAGTGGTAGATGCCCAACATAAACTGTATTTATTTATTTAAAAAATCTTTACTTTAAGCCACAGGGAAAGGCATTTTAGAGGAGGAAGCTCCCCTGCAGTAACTGAATTGTAATAAAGATACAGTGCCAGGGAGTGGGATGTAAACAGGTAGAGGGCCCCTGTTCTAAGCACTCTGTCCCAGGAAAAGAAATGGAAAGACAAGTCATAGCAATTAGTCCTTGTGTGGCAGTCACTATAATTGTCTTTCCACAGGGGGAAGTATTATTGGCCTCAAGTAATTCTGTATTGGTGACTGCAGGTCATTTCTACCTAACCAATGTTCCAAAGCTTCCCACAAAGACCAACCAAGGGTCCACTTGAGAAGAGAAATCAGCATTCACTAGTTATATCACAGTGTTGATTAAGTGAGCAAGCTAACTAGACACATTCCCAGGCCTAGAAAATTTCTGACTCTAAAGAGTGACATGATGTGTATGGCAAGGGTGGGAAAACAAACAAATAGTTCTCGAGTCAAGCCGGGCATTTGTACTTTACAGGAATTTCTTCCTCTTATATTATCAAGGTGGAGAGCAGTTGTACAGGTCAGTCTGATGAGATAAATGAATATGGATTTATAGGCATTTTCTCCATATTCTTTTTAAGTTTATTTATATTTCCACTCAGAGTTATAATGAGAGTGGGTCAACCAGAGCTTAGTTCTAGGGAAGCAAATTTAGAGGTCGCTAAGAGCGTTTAAAATCTTTTAGCAATGTAGACACAACAGAGCTTAGAACTTAGGTAACAAGAATAATGTATTAAAATCGGAAGCTATCAGATGTCAGTCTGAGAAAACTTCCTTGCCTGCCCTGCCCTGCCCTGATTGCCCTTCCAGGGTTTGAGTTTTGTCTCTGACAGTATATTGCTGTGTGCTGTGTGAACCTGGGCAAGCCACTTAAATCCTCTGTTTTCTAGGTACCTCTCTAGGACTAAAAGTTCAGGTGCCAACACTTCATTGGTAGTGGAAGTTCCCTATATCAATGAATCACTGGTCTAGTCCCCATCTCTGTGTTCTAGGCACCAAGCAATGTGCAGGAGATGGAACAAAGAAAATAATCCTTGCCATAAAGGAGTTTAAACTCTACTGTTTTAAGACATTTGAAGAAGTTACTAAGATGAAAAGTGATTTCAGAAAGAAAAACAAAAGTTATGCAAAACCAAAGAAAACTTAAAAGAAAATTAGAGGACCATCTTCAGTGTAACTTTAAAAATAATTTCTCAGCAGGCTGCCAGGCAAGCTGCAAATCATAATTTTGGCAACATTCATTTTTTACCCAATTTTCCTCCAACTTCCTGCATATATCCTCTGGCTTTAATTGTTAAAAACAATGTCTTTTGCCAATCTGCGGATTTCATTGGTTTCCTGGTGCTTGATTTCTATTAATACAGTGCATCTATAACAAGTCCTTGGAATTAGGGTCCTCCTTTAAGGCATTTCATAAGATTGTTGATCTGGTGGTACAGTACACTTCAGCAGTTATCTAGCTGACCTCCCTACTTCCTCATCTTATAAAGAAAATTAAATCTAGTGAGTTGAAGTGGCCTGTCTAGGCTTTTAGTGGTAATAAATATCAGAGTTGAGATTTGTACCTTGGTCCTATGATTCCCAAGCCACTTTTCTTTCTACTGTACTGTGTTGCCTCCATTTTAGTTAACTTTATGTCTGTTACCAGTCACAGTTCATGTTTACTAGCACTCCTTGCCTATATTAAGCCTATAGAAAATACCAAGCAATTCCACACTTTCCATTTTCCAAGGACAGTTGTGGCAAATGGTGACAAAGACAGTCCTTCAAAGCTCTTAATGTAATAAGGAATAAACATAACTGCACATTTCCATACCTCTTACTTTCTTTTCAGCTTTGAAGTCTGTATGATGGTATTCTGGGGGTCCGTTGAGTGGGTAAGAAGATGTGGCAAAAACTGCTCGGCAGAAAATTATTGGTAGAAAGCAAAATCTGTAGGCAGCTCAGGAGGAGCTGGTGACATCCCCAAGATCTGATCTCTCTTACCCCTAGACCTAATAATAAATGCCAAATAAACTGCAGTCTATACGCACCTGTCATCTGTGGCTGAGAAAAGCATACAGAGTGACATCCATCCCACTACAGCTGAGGCTTGTACTAATACACCTGTCAAGACTGAGATAAACAGTGAAAGGGGTAAAGTAAGCCCATCTCCCTTCAACAAGGAATGCCGATTCTCTTGTCCCTGTCTCTGACATCCAAGAAAAGTGCTTGAAGAACTGAAGATAGTTCCACAACAGCAAGGCTGAGACATATTGATACTGCTCTCAGAACAACCCTAGTTCAGATATGGACACCACAGAGCAAGAGAGCGAGGGTTGCTTGCATCATTCATCTTCCTGGCATTGCTAGTGCTATTTGACAATTATCTTATGATGCTGCTCATTTGAATCCCTATGAACACTTTAAGTAGGACATGTTCCATGCGTTAAGGACATTTACTTTGTAATTTGTGACTTGTATCCGTTACGTCCTTCCCAGATCTGGTGGCAAATTATAATTCTTGCAGAAGACTGCTTTTCCTCAACCCTTTTCATGACGACCTATTAATTTTCAAACCCCTGAATATTTCTAATATTAGAATAAACAGCCTTTCTGCAATTCTACAGTGAGTTTTCTCTAGCTCTTTGGAAGCACTGACACAGGCATATACCAGGCACACTGCTGACCTAAGGAGCAAGAAGTCATAGCCTTAAATCTACGAGGGCCAATTATAGTGCTGCAAATGCAGAAGGGCTGTTTTATTGGCATATTATTTTGTGGCATTTTGAAGGAAAAACCAAAAGGCAGCACATTTATTATTTAGAATTGTTTTCTTAGATTAGAATTGCTTCCCCCATATGTCAGAAGAAGATTGCTAACAGAAAAGAAAAAAAATTAGATGGGAAAAGAAAAACTCTCTGTTTGACACCACACAAAGACCCTGCTGGTACATAATCCAATTCAAAAAATATGGAATCAGGGTGGGGAAATGCTCTCTGAATGATGCTATTTCAGTTAGGAAGAGATAAAGACTGTGAGTGACATAAAATTGGTGTCAACAATGGGAATACCTTGAGATATGGAGTGCTGTATCTTCCACACAGAGCAGGGTGTTGAGAGGGAAAGAACATTAACCTACAAGTCTAGAAACCTGGTTTATATTCTTAGTTCTGCCATTAACTGGATAATTTTACCATTAACTGGATCAATGCCTCACTTTTCTTGGCCTCAGTATTTTTTCACCTGCAAAATGAATGAGTTGGAATATATGCTATATAGGCTCTCTTCAAGCTGTAACAGTTTGCAAACTATAACTATGAATGACAGTTTCCCTTTGACTTTGGTGGCAATATCAAAAGCCAAAGAGCATATTGATGCTGAGTTGTGTTGGAATACAGAAGTGAGCCTTTTTCATTCTGAGCAGCCTATATTTTCTGCAATAATATTTAAAACATATTTCATTTTTCCCCAGTTACATAAAAAGACAACTTTTAACTTTCATTTAAAAATTTTTTGAGTTCCAAATTTTCTATCTTCCTGCCTCCCTGAGATAGTAAGCAATTTGACATAGGTTACACATGTTCAATCATGCAAAATATATTACCAAATTAGTCATGTTTTTAAAAAACATGAAAAAATAAAGTGAAAAACAGTATGCTTCGATTTGCATTCAGACTTCATCAGTTATTTCTCTGGAGATGGATAGCATTTTTTATCATGAGTCCTTTGGAATTGTCTTAGATCATTATCTTGCTGAGAATAGCTAAGTCATTCGCATTTGATTATTCAACACTATTGCTTTTACTGTATACAATGTTCTCTTGGTTCTGCTCACTTCACTTTGCATGCGTTCATTGAAGTCTTTTCAGATTTTTTTCTGAAATCAGCCTGCTCATCACTTCTTATAGCACAATAACATACCACAACTCATTCAGCCATTCCCCAATTGATGGGCATCTCCTCAATTTCCAAGTTTTGGGGCTACAAGAAGAGTTGCTTTAAATATTTTGTATAAATAGGCCCTTTCCCCCTTTTTTGATCTTTTTGGAATAAAGACCTATTGCTGGATCAAATAGTATGCACTATTTTATAGCCTTTTGAGCATAGTTCTAAATTGCTCTCCAGAATAATTGGATAAGTTCACAACTCCAATAGTTCACTAGTGTCCCAATTTTTCCACATCCTCTCCAATATTTATTATTTTCTTCAGTCACATTAGCCAGTCCCATAGGTGTGAAGTGGTACCTCCAAGTTGTTTTAATTTGCATTTCTCTAATCAAAAGTGATTTAGATAATTTTTATATGATCTAACTTAAGGTAACTTGAAATCCTTCATCTGGAACCTGACTGTTCATATCTTTGCCCACTTATCAATTAGGAATAACTTGTATTCTTATAAATTTGACTCAGTTCTCTAAATATTTGAGAAATGAAGCTGTTATCAGAGACACTTGCTTTAAAAATTGTTTCCCAATTCTCTGTTTTCCTTCTAATCTTGGTTGCATTGATTTTATTTGTGGGGAAAAAAAACCTTTTAAATTCAGTATAGTCAGAACTGTTCATTTTTTATCTAGTAATATTCTTTATCTTTATTTGGTAATACATTCTTCCCTTCTCCATAGATCTGACAGGTAAACTATTCCTTGCTCTCAATTTGCTAATAGTATCACCCTTTATGTTTGCATCATGTGCCCACTTTGATCTTATCTTGATATTTGGTATAAGGTGTTGGTCTAAACCTAGTTTATTCCATACTGCCTTCCAGTTTTCCCAGCAGTTCTTTTTGTTTGTTTTATCAAATAGTGAATTCTTGTCCCCAAAGCTGGGGTCTTTGAATTTGTAAAACACCAGATTACTATAGTCATTTACTACTGAGTCTCATAAATCTAATCTGTCTCACTGAACCGCCATTCTTTTTGTTAGCCAGTACCAGATAGTTTTGATGATTATTGCTTTATAACACAGTTTGAGATCTGGCGTGGCAAGGCTTCTTTCACATTTGTTTTCGTTCTTCAATTTTTGTTCTTCCAGATGAATTTTTTATGATTTTTTTGTTCTGCTATGATTTTTTCCAGTTCTACAAAATCATTTTGGTATTTTTATTGCTATTACATGGAATAGGTAAATTAGTTTTAGCAGTATTGTCATCTTTATTATATTGGTTCGGACTACACATAAGCAATGAGCATTTTTTCCAATTGTTTAGATTTGTTTGTGTGAGGAGTGTTTTATAATTGTGTCATATTGTTCTTGGGCTTGTCTTGTAGACTCCCAAGTATTTTATCTTGTTTAAAGTTATTTTAAAAGGAATTTCTCTTTCTATCTCTGCTGTCAGATTTTTTAGAAATTATAGAAATGATGATGATGTATATGGGTATATTTTATATCTTGCAACTTTGCTAAAGATGTTAATTATACAAATTGGTTTTTAGATGATTCTCTAGGATTTTCTAAATATACCATCATATCATTTCTAAACAGTGATAGTTTTGCTTCCTCATTTCCTATTCTAATTCCTTCAATTACTTTTTGTGCTCTTATTGCTATAGTTAACATTTCTAGTACAATATTGAATAATAATGGTAATAATGGAATTCCTTGCTTCAACCTTGATCTTATTTGGAAGGTTTTTTAGCTTATTGCTATTACAAATAATGCTTGTTGGTGGTTTTAGATAGAGACTACTTATTATTTTAAGAAAAGTTCCAATTATTCCTGTGCTTTCTCATGTTTTAATAGCTATGGGTATTGTGTTTTGTAAAAAGTTTTTTCTGCATCTATTGAAATAATCATATGATTTCTGTTGGATTTTTATTTATATGGACAATTATACTGATAGTTTTCCTAATATTGAACCAGCCTTGCATTCCTGGTATAAAGTGCACTCAGTCATAGTGCGTGATCCTTGTGTCATATTGCTATAATTTTCTTGCTAATAGTTTATTTAAAAATTTTGCATCAATGTGCATTAGGGAACATATGGTGGTCTATATGGTTTTTTTTCTCTATTTTGGCTCTTCCTAGTTTAGGTATCAGCACCATATTTTTTAACATAAAAAGAATTTGGTAGGACTCATTCTTTGCTTATTTTCCCAAATAGTTTATATATCATTGGAATTAATTGTTTTTTTTTTAATTTAGTCGAATTCATTTGTGAATTCCTCTGGTCCTGGGGATTATTTTCTTAGAGAGTTCATTGATGACTTGTTTGATTTCTTTTTTCTAAAATGGGGTTATTTAAGTATTCTATTCCCTCTTTGGTTAAGCTTGACAATTTACATATTTTAATTAATTTATTTATTTTAAGTTTTCAACATTCACTTCTATTAGATTTGGGGTTTTTAATTTTCTGCTTTCTCTCCCCTTCCCACTCCCCAAGACAGCATGCAATCTGATATAGCCTCTATATATACATTCATAATAAGCATATTTTTGCCTTAGTCATGTTGTAAAGAAGAATTAGAACCAATCAGAGAAACCATGAGAAAGAAGGAGCAAAATTTAAAAAAAGAGAGAGAACAAATAGTAGGCTTGATCTGCATTCAGATGCCAAAGTTCTTTCTCTGGATGTGGATAGCACTTTCCATCATGAGTCTTTTAGAGTTATCTTAGATACTTGCATTGCTGAGAAGAGCTAAGTCTATCAAAGCTAGTCATTGCACAGTGCGGCTGGTTCTGTGTATAATGTTCTCCTGGTACTGCTCGTTTCATTCAATATAGTTCATATAAGTCTTTCCAGGTTTTTTCTGAAGTCTGTGTGCTCATCAATTCTTATAGCACAATAGTATTCCATTCCATTCATATACCACACATTCTTCAACCATTCCCCAATTGATGGGCATCTTCTCAATTTCCAGTTCTTAGCCATCACAAACAGAGCTGCTATAAATATTTTTTGTACATGTAGGTCTTTTCCCCATTTTTATGATCTCTTTGGAATACAGCCCTGGAAGTGGTATTGCTCGTTCAAAGGGTATGCAAAGTTTTATAGCCCTTTGGGCATAGTTCCCATTTGCTCTCCAGAATGGTTGGATCATTTCACCACTTCACCAGCAATGCATTAGTGTTCCAATTTTCTCACATCTTTTCTAGCATTTATCAGTTTCTTATTTTGCCATGTTAGCTCATCTGATAGGTATGATGTAGTACTTCAGAGTTGTTTTGATCTGTATTTCTCTAATCAATAATGATTTAGAGCATTTTTTCATATGACTATAGAAAGCATCAGAAAACTGCCTGTTCATATCCTTTGACTATTAATCAGTTGGGGAATAACTTGTATTTTTATAAATTTGACTCGGTTTTCCATATATTTGAGAAATGATGCCTTTCTCAGAAACACTGGCTGTAAAAATTGTTTCCCAGCTTTCTGCTTCCCTCCTAATTTCGGTTGCATTGGCTTAGTTTGTGCAAAAGCTTTGAAATTTACTGTAATCAAAATCATCAGTTTTGCATTTGATAATAGTCTCTCTCTTGTTTGTTCATAAATTCTTTCCTTTTCCACAGATTGGAAAGGCAAACTATTCCTTTATCTCCCGGGGTGCTTAGAGCATCAGTTTTTATATCCAAATCATCTAATGATTTTGATAATATCTTGGTATACAGTGTAAGATGCTGATATATGCCTAGGTACTGCCAAAACTGTTTTCCAGTTTTTCCAGAAGTTTTTGTTTAATAGCGAGTTCTCATCCCAGAAACTGGAGTCTTTGGGTTTATCAAATGGGAGATTATTATAGTCATTGATTTTTATGTCTTTTGTACCTAACCTATTCCACAAATCCATTACTCTCTTTCTTAGCCAGTATCAAGTATTTTTGATAATTGCTGCTTTATAATGCAATTTAAGATCAGGGACAGCTAGGACAGCTTTTTTTGCACTTCTTTTCATTAATTCCCTTGATATTCTGGACCTTTTGTTCTTCCAGATAAATTTTGTTATCATTTCTTCTAACTCTATAAAATATTTTTTGGTAGTTTGATTGGAATGGTACTGAATAAGTAGATTAATTTTGGCAGATTGTCATTTTTATTATATTAGTTCATTCTACCATGAACAACCAATTTTTTCCAGTTATTTAGATCTGACTTTATTTGTGTGGTGTTTTGTAATTGTGTTCGTATAGTTCCTCAGTTTGTTTTGTCAAATAGACTCCCAAATATTTTATAATGTGTACAGTCACTTTAAATGGAATTTCTCTTTCTTTCTCTTGCTGTTGGGCTTTGTTAGTAATACGTAGAAATGCCAATGATTTATATGACTTTATTTTATATCCTGCAACTTTGCAAAATTTGTTTACTATTTCAAGTAGATTTTACATGATTCTCTAGGATTCTCAAAGTATATCATCATATCATCTGCAAAGAGTGATAGCTTTGTTTCTTCTTTGCCTATTTGAATTCCTTCAATTTCTTTTTTTCTCTCCTATTGCTAAACCTAACCTTTCTAGAACAATATTGAGTAACAGTGGTGATAATTGATATCCTTATTTCACTCCTGATCTTACTGGAAACACTTCTAGTTTATCCCCATTACATATATTGCTTACTGATGGC
Source organism: Phalanger gymnotis (assembly GCA_028646595.1). Lineage (NCBI taxonomy): Eukaryota > Metazoa > Chordata > Mammalia > Diprotodontia > Phalangeridae > Phalanger > Phalanger gymnotis. The sequence continues at coordinate 186,405,594 of CM053627.1, read as the reverse complement.
TTAAGATATATGTTACTTATCATTTTAAGGAAGACTTCATTTATTCCTACACTCACTAGTGTTTTACATAGGCATCAGTGCTGTATTTTGTCAAAAGCTTTTTTTCTGCATCTATTGAGATAATTATATGATTTGTTAGTTTTGTTATTGATATGGTCAATTATGCTGATAGTTTTCCTAATATTAAACCAGCCCTACATTCTTGGTGTAAGTTGCTGTAGTGTCCTTGCTAATATTTTATTTAAAATTTGTGCTTTTATATTCATCATGGTAATTGGCCTATAATTTTCTTTCTCTGCTTTTGTTCTTCATGTTTTAGATATCAGCATCAAATTTTTATCATAAAAAGAATTTGGTAGGACTCTTTCCTTGTCTATTTTCCCAAATACTTTATATAATATTGGAATTAAATGCTCTTTAAATATTTTATAAAATTCACTTGTAAATCCCTCTGTCCCTGGAGATTTTTTCCTAGGGAGTTCCTTGATGGCTTGTTCAATTTTTTTTTCTGGGTTAAGTATTTTATTTCTTCTTCTGTCTATCTGGGCAATACATACATACATACATACATACATACATACATACATACATATGTATATATATAATTTTTAAAAAATATTCATCCATTTCACTAAGCTTGTCAAATTTATTGTCATACCATTGGGCAAAATACCTCCTAATTATTGTTTTAATTTCCTCTTCTTTGGTGATGAATTCACCCTTTTCATTTTTGATACTGGTAATTTGGTTTTCTTTCTTTTTTAATCAAATTAACCAATGGTTTATCTATTTTATTTTGTGTCCATAAAACCAGTTCTTGGTTTTATTTATTTGTTCAATAGGTTTCTTAATTTTAATTTTATTAATCTCTCCTTTCATTTTCAGAATTTCCAATGTGGTATTTAATTGAGGATTTTTAATTTGTCCTTTTTCTAGTTTTTTTTCAGTTCTATGCCCAATTCATTGATCTCTTCTTTCTCTATTTTATTCATGTAAGCATTGAGAGATAGAAAACTTCCCTTAAGAACTGCTTTCACTGCATTCCATAAGTTTTAGTATGTTGTCTCATTTTTGTAATTCTCTTGGATGGAGTTATTGATTGTCTCTATCTGACCCACTCATTCTTTAGGATTATATTATTTAGTTTCTAATTCATCATTAGTCTATTTTTTCATAGTCCTTTATTATATGTAATTTTTATCACATCATGATCTTAAAAGAATGCACTTAATAGATCTGATTTGGATTGGTAGATTTTTGCGCCCTCATACTTAGTAAATTTTTGTGTAGGTACCATGTACCACTGAGAAAAAGGTATATTACTTTCTAGCCCCATTCAATTTTCTCCAGGCATCTACCATACCTAACTTTTCTAAAATTCCATTCACCTCTTTAACTTACTTCTTGTTTATTTTGTGGTTAGATTTATCCAGTTCGGAGAGGGGGAAGTCGATATCCTCCACTAGTATAGTTTTGTTGTCTATTTCTTCCTGCAGCTCTCTTAACTTCTCTAATAATCTTAATGCTATATCACTTGGTACATATATGTTTAGTAATGATACTACCGCATTGTTTATGGTAGCTTTTAGCAGGATGTAATTGTGTTGGCAAACAAAATGGGCTCTTAGCACTCAGTTCAACCAAGTGCCCTTGAAGAGTTTGGCCTTTGTTTCCTTGATTAGACTGGGAATCCTTGGTGACCTCCTTGCCTCAGGGGAAAGCCTAGTTTACACATGAGTTTGAGTGACATGTTTGGGACATCAGAGGCTTTTAGACCATGCGGGTTTAAGTGGCCTCTTTGTGATGATTCTAGGTCACATGGGTGAGTCGCATGTGTGACTCACCCTTGAACCTGAAAAAGATGTAAAACCAATGATTGGCTTTCTCTTTTTTTGGAGCTCTTACCCACAGCCATGGTGGTGCACGTGACTCTGGGCCAGCCCTTGTTATGAGCTCCTGGGCTGAACCTAGATGTTGGTAACTAAGAATTGTATTTGGTCTGTCTGTCGATGTTTGTAATTTGTATTTGCTCCTTAGTTCAGAGTGCTGGCTTTTCCCCCTGAACTAAGTGAATGGTATTTGTACGCTGAATTAAAGTCAACTTGTTAATCCCTTAATGGTGCTTTCCTTAGTGAAGCAGATCAAAAGAAGCTGGGGCTTTTGCAGTGTGCTGGTAGCATGCTTGTTGTTGGGCTTGTGTTGGTCTTTCACCCTGACAACAGCTGCTAGACAGATTGTTGAAACAGTAATTTCCTTCCTTGTCTCTTTTACTTAAATCTATTTTTGCTTTTGATTTGTCTGAGATCAGGATTGCTACCTTGCCTTTTTTTTTTTACTACTGCTAAAGCATATAATTTACTCCAGACTTTTACCTTTACTTGTGTGTATCCCTCTGCTTCAAATGTATTTCTTTTAAGCAACATATTGTAGGATTATGATTTTTAATCCACTCTGCTATCCATTTCCATTTTATGGGAGAGTTCATCCCATTCACATTCACAGTTGTGATTACTCTCTAGGTCTTTCTCGTCATCCTATTTTCCCCACTGTTCGTGCTTTTCTCTCTCCTTTCTCCTTTTCCCTCCTCACTAGAATTTTGCTTTTGGCCACTGCCTCCCTCAATATGCCCTCTCTTCTATCAACCCCCTCCCTTTTCTTTCCCTTTTTCCTTACTACTCATTTCCCTCCTTTCTATCTACCCCTCCCTCCCCCTTTTTTCCTTCTACTACCTATAGAGTAAGTTAGATTTCTATACTTCATTATGTTATTCCCTCTTTGAGCCAAATCTTAGGAGAGTAAGGTTCAAATAATGCTCATCTCCCTTCCTTCTTTCCTTCTATTTAATAGGTCTTTATGCCTCTTCATGTGTTGTAATTTACCCATTTCTGCCTCCTCCTCCTTTCCTCTTCTCCCAGCACATTCCCTTTACATCATTTACTTAGATTTTTATCATCACATCAAAGTCATTTTATACCCATGACCTCTGTCTATGTATACCCCTTCTAAATGCCATAATAAAGATTCAATTCTCTAGAACTATAAGTATAATTTTCCTTTGTAGGGAAGTAAACAGTTTACTTCTATTTAATAACATGTTGTTTTCTTATTTCTTCCCTCTTTACCTTTTTATGCCTTTCTTGAGTCTTGTATTTGAAGATCAAATTTTCTGTCGAGCTCTTGTCTTTTCATCAAGAAGATTTGGAAGTCCCCTATTGCATTGAATGTCCATCTCCTCCTCTGAGAGATCATGCTTATTTTTGGTGGGTAGTTGAAACTTGTTTGTAATCCAAGCTCCTTTGCCTTTAGGAAAATCAAAGCCCTCTGATCTTTTAATGCACAAGCTGCAACATATTGCATAATCCTGACTATGATTCCTTAATATTGAAATTGTTTCTGGTTGCTTCCAATATTTTCTTCTTGACCTTGTAATTCTGCAATTTGGCTACAATATCCCTTGGCACTTTCAATTTGAGATCTCTTTCAGGAGGTGATCAGTAGATTATTTTAAAGACTATTTTGTCATCTGGTTCTAGGACCTCAGGGCAGTTTTTCTTGTGAATTTCTTGAAAGATGCTGTCCAGTCTCTTTTTTTGGTCATGGATTTCAGAAGGTAGACCAATAATTCTGAAATTATGTCTCTGATCCATTTTCCAGGCAAGTTGTTTTTCTAATGAGATATTTTATGCTTTGTTCTATTTTTCATTCTTTTGATTTTGTTTAACTGATTCTCGATGTTTCATAGATGTTTCATTAACTTCCACTTGATCAGTTCTAATTTTTAATGGTTTTTTTCAGTTAGTTTTTGTACCTCCTTTTTTATTTGGCCAATTCTCCTTTTTAAAGAGATGTTTTCATTAGTGTACTTTTCACTCTCATTTGGTCAATTATATTTTTAAGGAATTATTTTCTACAGTTAATTTTTGTGCTTCCTTTTCCAAGCTATTGATTCTCTCTTACACACCTCTCGTTTATTTTCCCAACTTTTCTTCTACCTCTCTTATTTGACTTTTAAAATCCTTCTTGAGCTCTTCCAAAAAGGCTTCTTTGGGTTTGAGACCAGCTCACATTCCCTTTTGAAGTTTCAGTTGTGGGTTGTCATCTTCTATGTTGTCATCTTCTGAATTTGTGTTTTGATCTTCCCTGTCCTCATAGTGAGAATCTCTGGTTATTGTCCACTTCTGCTATTTACTCATGATGTTTGCCTATTTCCTGGCTTTTAAAGTTCTGCTCTCCTGCTGGAGCACAGTGGGTACTGGCCTAATCTTCTTGTGCTGGTGGCCAGGTACCTGGTCACTGCCTTTGCATGCTTGGTCCTCAGATGCTGGTTACAGGAGGATTTGGGGGTCTGTTAGCTTACCTGGCACTAAAACTGGGGTCAGCAACACTTGAAGCTCTTAGAGTGGAGGGGGCTCTGGCACCTGGAGAATGGCTGTTATGAAACACCAGAAGGTTTGTCTGCTGGAGGATGCCCACCTGCCTGGAGTTGTGCTCCCCGGAGTTGTGCCGAAGCACAGGGAAGTTTGGCTGCTGGAGTCTACCAGTTCCCCTCCTTGTGCCAAGATACTCAGAGGGTGCTGGCATTGGTACTTTCCTGCTCTGCCACCCTTGGGCTCAGGATCTCCCACTGGTTTTCTGATGAAGGTCTTGCTGCTGACTTGGGAGAGCACCTCCTGTCCTGTACTGTTCCTTTTCCACCACAGTGAGTGGGACCTTTCCTGTTAATCCCCCAAGCTTCCCAAGTTAAAAAACAGCTGCACCCCATCTTTCTGCTGGCTCACCTTTTCAAAGGTTTTTCTTGGAGCAACATTTTCTAGCTTTTTAGAGGTCAATAAGGAATAGTGAGAGCAACTTACTTCTTATTCTGCCATCTCGGGTCCTGAAAGTGCACAATTCATATTTGTGTTGATATTCATCCATATTGCTTAAATTGTCAGATTTATTAGCATGCAAGTGGGAAAAAATAGCTCCTAATTATTGCCTCAATTTCCTCATTGTTAGTGGTGAATTAACACTTTTCCTTTTTGATACTGGTAATTTGGTTTTTTTAATGAAATTAACCAAGGATTTATCAATTTTATTGCTAATTTTTCATAAGCCAGATTCTAGCTTTACATATTCTTTCAATGGTTCTCATACTTTCAATTTTATTAATCTCTCCTTTGGTTTTCAAGATTTTCATTTTGGTGTTTAATTGAAGATTTTTAATTTTTTCTTTTTCTGGTATTTTTTTAGTTGCATGCCTAATTCAGTGATTCACTCTCTCTGTTTTATTGAGGTAATGGTTTAGAGATATAAATTTTCTCTTAATTACTGCTTTGGCTGAATCACATAAATTTTGGTATATTTTTTCATTGTTGTCATTCTCTTTAATGAAATATTTGATTGATTCTATGATTTGTTTTTAGACCAACTCATTCTTTAGGATTAGATTATTTAATTTCCAATTAATTTTTTT
>CM053627.1:186384016-186399639 GCA_028646595.1 Phalanger gymnotis | reverse complement strand
AAAAAATACCCTTTGTGAAAACTGACCCTCCTCCTAAAATAACTACCTAGAGGAGCAAAAGGGCCTTGCTCTATTGATAGAATAAAATTGGGAGCTAAGGTATGTGTAAAACGGAAGCCAGATGATATTCCAAACACTGCAGAAGTCATAGCCCATGGGAAGGACAACACCATAACAGTTGTCTATTCAGGGGAAGATAATTACCAAATCGTACCCCTGAACCATGTATTTTACCATGAATAGGACTATAATAATAGATTCATAGACTCCATAAGTATGGCTAGTATAATAGCCCATACTTGCTGACTCTTTTGTTCTTTGTCTTTGTTCTTTGTTAACCTCGTTGCTAGTTCTGCCTCCTTTAGGCTTAAGCACCCTACACTCTCCAGTGACTGCCTAAGCAGGGAGCATTCTTGGAATTCCTGCCAGCTTGCTAAAGAACTGACCTCTGGAATAGGACTCTTGGGGCAGGGACAACTCTACGTCCAATTTCAGCAAGAAGAAGCCATGGAAAATGAGACCTTCACCCCTTACCCCAAGATTTTGAGCTCCAGTCGTTTGAGTGGGGGTGAATGATGATACTGTTCTATGTACTTGCTTTGTATTATCCTGGCTGTATTGTTTTATTGTTATAGTATTACTGACATTCCCTTTCCTATGTAATGGATACAAAGATCTAGGGGCGGACATATGAATTGTAAAACAAGGATTTTGGAAATGATTGATTGAAGAGATTATCTTGCTAGGACCTACAGGTGGGTCATGTTTGTATTTTAACAAATATTTGAGAATGTCACTGAATGATATATTTTGCTTTGTTGTGAATGATATGTTTCAGTTTCCTGCGTAATTGGATCACAATGCATAATGGGTCAGTGTATGTTCTAGGATACATGGCTGATTAAATTATGTATCCTATAACAAGGGGTGGAGTGTGTTGATAAGTAAAATGGTCTTTGTTTTCTTTGAGTAACTCAGTGTATTTCATTGAGCCTTGCTAAGTGTTAAGCCCCAGGCCCAGAGCCCTATTGGGTGTGGAACCTATGTGGATGTGAGCCTCCCAGAATCCTGAGGGGAGTGGCTAGGACTGCAGCCAATGGAAGCCTGTGGTGAGAGGAGGTTGCTGAACAGTTGGAGCAGAGCTAACATGCAGTTGGAGAGGCAGTTGGTGAGGCAGTTGGTGACAGGAGTTAAGAGCTGAAGGAGAGAGGAAGCTGTCAGCTAGCTGGAACACAGCTTGGAGATTGTGGCGGAAGAGGCAGTGACAGCGGCAAAGACAGCTACAGCTGAAGCTGAATCAGGAGTTGCAGAAGCAGAGCCGACCCGAAAGTAGAGCGACCTGTGTGTGGACCAAGGAGTGCCAAGCAAGAACTTAAGGGCAGTTTGTGATCTTCTTACAGGTAGCATGAATATGATTTGGTTTAATGCCATTATGCTTTTCTGTGGCCTCCTGGTTACTCTTGTGAGGCGGACTTATTGGGCCTGGAAACTTGTGATCAAAGTGTCGAAATGGGGAGGCTGGTTCATGAATCTGTTACTGTGGAGCCTAAATAAATGTTTGAATCCTTCTGCCTTCTACTTAGAGAATTCCTTATATCTAACGATTCCTAACCATTCAGATATATGTGTGATTCTCTTTGAGATCATAAATTTGGCCTTCTTACTACAGGAAGACTCCATTAATCTCTATGCTCTCCATTGTTTTAATAGGAATGGGTGTTGTATTTTGTCAAAAGCTTTTTCTGCCTCTATTGAGATAATCATATGGTTTCTGTTAGTTTTGTTGTTGATATGATCAATTATGCTGATAGTTTTCCTGATATTGAACCAGCCCTGCATTCCTGGCATAAATCCTATCTCATCAAAATGTATTATTTTAGTTATAAGTTACTGCAATCTTTTTGCTAATATTTATTTAAAATTTTTGCATCTATATTCATCAGAACAATTGGTCTATAATTTTCTTTCTCTGTTTTGGCTCTTCTCAGTTTAGGTATCAGTACCATATTTGTATCATAAAAAGAATTTCATAGCATCCCTTCTTTGCCTATTTTCCCATATAGTCTAATAAAATATTGGAATTAATTCTTCTTTAAATGTTTGATAGCATTCACTTGTAAATCACTCTTGCCCTGGAGATATTTTTCTAGTAGTTCATTGATGGCTTGTTCAATATCTTTTTCTGTTGTGGGGTTAAGTATTTTACTTCCTCCTTTGTTAATCTGGCCAATTTCTATTTTTGTAAATATTAATTTATTTCACTTAGTCAAATTTATGGGCATACAATTAGGCAAAATAATTATTAATTATTGTTTTAACTTCCTCTTCATTGTTGGTGGATTCATCTTTTTCATTTTTGATACTAGTAATTTGGTTTTCTTCTTTCTTTTTTTTTTAATCAAATTAAACAAAGGTTTATCAATTTTATTGGTTTTAATCCTTCATAAAACCAGCTTTTAGTTTTATTTGTTAGTTCAATAGTTTTCTTAATTTAAATTTCATTAATTTCTCCTTTGGTTTTCAGTATTTCTAATTTGGTATTTGATTAGGGATTATTAATTTGTTATTTTCCTAGCTTTTTCAGCTGCATGCCCAATTCATTGATCTCCTTTCTCTCTATTTTATTCATGTAAACATTCAGAGATATAAAACTTCCCCTAAAAACTGTTTTTGTTAAATCGCATAAGTTTTGGTATGGGTATGTTGTGTTGTTATTGTCATTCTCTTGAATGAACTTATTAATTATTTCTACAATTTGCTGTTTGACCCACTCATTCTTTAGAATTAGATTATTTAGTTTCCAATTAATTTTTAGTCTATTTTTCCATGGCCCTTTATTCCACATAATTTTTCTTGAATCATGACCTGAAAAGGATGCATTTAATATTTCTGCCTTTCTGCATTGGATTCTAAGGTTTTTATGCCCTAGTCCATGGTCAATTTCTGTGTACGTGCCATATACTGCTGAGAAACAGGTATATTCCTTTCTATCCCCGCTCCATTTTCTCTAGTGGTCTACCATATCTACTTTTTCTAAAATTCTATTCACATCCTTAACTTTTTTCTTGTTTACTTTTTGGTTAAGTTTACCAAGTTCAGAGAGGGGGAGTTTGAGGTCCCCCACTAGTATAGTTTTGCTGTCTATTTCTGCCTGTAACTCCCTTAACATTTCCTCTAAGAATCTGGATGCTATACCACTTGGTTCACATGTGTTTAGTAATGATTTTACTGCATTGTCTATGGTAACTTTTACCGGATATGGTTTCCTTCCTTATCTCTTTTGATTAGATCTATTTTTGCTTTTGCTTTGTCTGAGATTAGGATTGCTAACCCTGCTTTTTTACATCAGCTGGAGCACAATATATTCTACTCCAGCCTTTGGTCTTTACCCTGTGTGTATCCTCCTGCTTCAAATGTGTTTCTTATAAACAATATGTTTTAAGATTATGGCTTTTAATGCATTCTACTATCTGCTTCTGTTTTATAGGAGAGTCCATCTCATTCACATTCATAATTATGATTACTATCTGTGTCTTTCACTCCATCCTACTTCCCTCCAGGTTATGCTTTTATTTCTCCCTTCTTCCTTTTCCTTTTCAAAAAGAGTTCTGTTTTTGATCACTACCTGTCTCAATCTCCCCTCCTTTCTATCAGCCCCCCTCCCTTTTCTTTCCCTTTTCCCTTACTATATCTTCCCTTCCTTCTAACCACCCCCTCCCTCTTCTTTCCCCTTTCCCCTCCTACTGCCTGTAGGACAAGTTAGAATTCTATATTTAACTGAATATGTTATTCCCTCCTTGAACCAAATTCAATGAGAATAAAATTCAGACAATGTTAATCCCCCTCCCTTCTTTCCCTCTACTGTAGTATGTTTTTTGCCCCTTTATGTGATGTAATTTACCCTTTTCTGCCTCCTCTTTTCCTCTTCTCCAATTATACTCCATTTACACCCCTTAATTGGGTTTTTTATCATCGCACCAGTTAATTTGCACCCACACCCTCTCTCTATGTATATCCCTTTTAAATGTATTAATAAAGATACAGTTCTTAAGATTTACAAGCATCATCCTTCCATGTAGGGATGTAAACATTTTCCCTTATTGAATAACTTTTTTTTCCAGTTTGTCTTTTTATGCCTCTCTTGAGTCTTGTATTTGAAGATCCAATTTTCCACTGAGTTCTGGCCTTTTCATCAGGAAGATCTGGAAGTCTCTTATTTCATTGAATGAATGAATATTTCATCTCCTTGACTGAAAGATTATGTTCAATTTCCTTGGGTAGTTGATCCTTGGTTGTAGTAGTGCAAGCTCCTTTGCCTTATGGAATATCATATTCCAGGCCCTCTGATCTTTTAATGTAGAAGTCGCAAGGTCCTATGGGGTCCTGACTCTAGTTCCACGATATTTGAATTGTTTGTGGCTGCTTGCAGTATTTTCTCCTTGACCTGATAATTCTGAAATTTGGCTACAATATTGCTTGGCATTTTCAATTTGGGATCTCTTTTAGGAGGTGATCAATGGATTCTTTTGATGACTATTCTGCCCTCTGGTTTTAGAACCACGAGTCAATTTTCCTTGATGATTTCTTGAAAGATACTGTCCAGGCTCTTTTTTTACATCATGGCTTTCTGGTAGACCAATAATTCTTAGATGATCTCTCCTGGATCTATTTTCCTGTTGTTTTTCCAATGTGATATTTTACATTTTCTTCACTTTTTCATTCTTTTGATTTTGTTTAACCAAGTCTTGATGCCTCAAAAAGTCATTCACTTCTACTTGCCCAATTCTAATTTTTAATGAATTGCTTTCCTCAGTTAGCTTTTTTACCTCCTTTTCCATTTGGCCAATTTTATTTTTAAGGAGTTGTTTTCTCCAGTTAGATTTTGTACCTCCTTATCCATTTGGTCAATTTTACTTTTTAAAGAGTTATTTTCTTCAGCTATTTTTTTCCCATTTTATCAATTGTATTTTTAAAAGAATTCAACAATTTTTCTTCCATCTTTCTAATATAACTTTCAAAATCTTTCTTGAATTTTTATAAGAATGCTTTTTGGGCTTGAGTCAAGTTCATATTCTGTTTTGATATTTCAGATGTGGGCATAGTATCAGTGCTGTCTTGTTCGGAATTCATACTTTGATCTTGTCTGTCCTCATAGTAAGAATCTATGGTCTTTGCTTTTCTAATTTGCTTTTTGCTCATTGTGATTGCCTTTTTCCTGGCTTTTAAAGTGGATGTCTCTTTCTGGGGAACATGGGACTCTGTGCCATGTTTCTTGTGCTAGGATCTAGGGGCCTGGTTACTGGCTTTGTGTGCCTCTGATTCTGGCAGCTGGAAGTTACATAATGTTGTAGCTTACCTATTGCTGAGCTGAAGCTGGCTGGTATGTGCCAAGGGCAGGTGAGGTCTTTCTGTGTTTCCTCAGGGTTACACTGAAGCTCCTACTATGAGGTGTGGGGGCAGGGTAGTCTGGCCATTGGAGGCCTCCTCCTCCCCTAGGGCTGTGATAGAGCTTTGGTAGGCTCAGCCCCTGGTGGATGCCTGTCCATGCTGCTCTCTGCTGATTCCCCTGGCTATGCAAAGGCATGCCTAGGGTCTTGGTGTTGGTGCTTGCCAGCTCCACCACCCTATGGCTCAGGATCTCCCACTGGTATGCTGAGGTGGGGCTTGCTGCTGGCTTGCTGAGACACCTCCCGTCCTGTACTGGTCTCCTTCAGCCACAACAGGAGCCACCTTTCCTATTAATCCCCCTAGACTCCTGAGCTAAAAGACTGCCATGGCCTGTTTTTCTGCTGGCTCCGTTATTCCAGGAATTTTCCTGAGCAATATTGTCTGGGTTTTTCAAGGTCAACAAGGGAGGGTGAGAGTGACTCACTATTTACACTACTATCTTGGCTCCCAGAAGTGTAAATAGGTGTCTTTCAAACATTCAATCTGTGAGCTCTTAGCTTATAACAGCAAGCACCATAGCTTACCACAGGTTCTTTAATCTACTTTTCTAAAGATTTCTAATCTACTTTAAGGGGGTCAACAATCTTATTTTAACTACAGATAAGTAGAAAATACAAGCAAAGAAATTAGCACAGAGATTCAACAGACAATGCTCCAACTGTCTGAACAAAGTACTACAACCATCTACATACAGCACTACATTGGAAGAGCACCAACATCTGAGCAGTCGGGGGCTCTTAACAAATGGCTACTTAGAGTCCCATCCAAGGAGTCAAAAGGTCATTCTCATGAGCAAGCCCCCAAAGCAAAATCTCACCTCAGAATATAAACATATGTATACACACACACACACATACACACACACACACACACACACACACACACACACACACACACTTTTGCAGTGCCTAATTAGCTTAGTACCAAAAGGTGTGAAGGCCTTTCTACAAGAAGCCTTTCCGTAAGCAAGCCTCGTGCAAAGAAGCTTCTCCTTAGGCAAGTTCCTCCCACAGTGGGCTCTATGTGACTCAGGATGTATCACAGCTGGGCCAGATACATCCGTGATTGGACACACGTGGTCACATAGGCCTATTAATGGATGGGGAAGATCTTCCTATTCCATTAACATTACATAGCCCCAGGAGTAGCTGCTGCTGCTCCTGCTGCTGCCACTGCCACAGGCCCTGGGTAGGACTGTACTTCTCTCTCAGCCAGTTCTGACAGAACCCCACCCCACCTCCTGTTCTGAGATGTCTGGAAATTGCCACTGCCACCAGCACTTCAGTCTGCTGGGGTCTGCCCTGGCCTTGTTATGGTAGAGCCCGTGCTGGTGTAGCCTGTGTGTAAGGCTGTGCTCCTCTCCCAATCTTGGTGCAACAGATCCTTCCTGTCAACCTTGCAGGTCATCTTGGGCTGAAAATCTGCCCCACTCTGTCTCTTTGTGATTCTGCCACTCTAAAATTTGTTCAGATTCACTTTTTAGAGGCATTTGAAGGAGTTTGTGGGAGAGCTCAGGTGAGTCCCTGCTTTCACTCCCAGGGCAGTTTTTCTTGCTGATTTCCCAAAAGATGCTGTTCAGATTTTTTTTTGATTATGGCTTTCAGGTAGGCCAAGAGTTTTTAAATTACTTCTACTGGATCCATTTTCCTGGTCAATGACTTTTCCAATGAGATATTTCATATTTTCTTCTATTTTTTCATGCTTTTGTTTTTGTTTCATTGATTCTTGATGTCTCATGGAACCACCAGCTTCCACTTACCCAATTTTAATTTTGAAGGAATCATATTTTTTTCAATGAGCTTTTCTACTTCCTTTTCTATTTGGCCAATTCTACTTTTTAACAAGTTGTTTTCTTCAGTGAATTCTCTTACAAATTTTCCCTCCATGTTTTGTGCTTCCTTTACCAAGCTCTTGACTGTTTTTCATGATTCTCTTATATAACTCTCATTTCTTTTCCCAATTTTTCTTCTACCTATCTCATTTGATTTTTAAAATTTTTTGAGCTTTTCTAAAAGTTCTTTTTGGGCTTGAGACTAATTTCTGTTTCTCTTTGAGGCTTCACATACACATCTTTTTACACCACCATCCTGCTTTAAGTTTGTGTTTTGATCTTCCTGTCCCTGTAATAACATCCTATTGTCAGATTTGTTTATTTGTTGCTCATTTTCCAGCCTATGTTGTGACTTTTAAAGTTGTCCTCTGCTCCTGAGGTACAGAGTACACTTTCCAAAACTTCTTGTGCTTGGGAACCAGGGATCCAGTTACTCTCCTGCTGTGCCAGGGCTGCCAGACCTAGCCATTCAACTTCTTTGTCAGGAACTGGAAGCCTCACAACTATCCTGCTGTGTCACTGGCCTGTTGCACCATAGCTTCATGGACTCAGTTTCTGACCTGTGCTAAAGCTAGGGGCCTCCTGATGGCTTTTCTGGACACCACGTGTGCTAGGCTGAATGCCCTGTTTACATGAACGAAACAGACCTTTACTGGAATCCTTCTAAGTTGTCTTGGGCTGAAAACAGTGGTGGGATTCAAATAAATTAACAACTGGCTCTCCACAGAACCAAGCCGACATGCTGCCATTGTTGACGTGGCAGGTGCAGGCCCTGTCCTTGTTAACACCTGGTTTGCTGAACTCAACCTAAAATTAGGTATGGGGTTCTACTGAACCGGTGCAAACTGGCTGAATCCCATCACTGGCCGAAAGATTGTTTTACCCCATTCCTTTGTTGGTTTTTCCTCTGCGGAATATTATTTGGAGGAGAATTTGGGAGAGTTCAAGCAAGTTCGTGGCTTTTTACCATCTTTACTCTCATCACCTGTAACAGCAATATGGCTTGCCACTACTGTGGCTGTGTAAGACCAAGAACACCAGCACACAGAAGAGCTTCCAGCACAGGTTCTTTGATCTGATTTTCTAAGGAAATTAGCCTTAAGGGGTTAACAATCTCACCTTAATCAAACATACATATATCATTCACTTAGTTCAGGGGGAAAAGCCAACACCCAGAACTTCAGAGCAAATACAAACAGAAATTACAGAGACAATATAAACAGAGCAAACACACCCATTTATCAACAGACAGTCCTCTAGCAGCCTGACCAAAGAACTACATTGTTACCAGAGAGAGAGAGAGGCACAAACATCTGGGTTTTCAAAGCTGAGGGGCCCCAGTGGCTACCCTGGCTCTCATCTGGTTAAATTATATGACACTCTTCCAATGAGTGAGAGACCCAAAACAAAATGCCAACCTCAGAGCTCTTGTACCCTGCTTATGGCCCTGAGGGCTCAGAGCCTACTTAGCAAAAAACATGTGGAGCCTGGGGCTTGGGGCTTTCCTCTTTCTTAAGCAGGTCAAAGACTCTTGGTTCAATCAAAGAAACAAAACTGCAAAAAGTCCACTTTGTTTGCCATTACTTTTGAAAGGCAAGATCCATCAAAGGTACCTGATTACCTTACCATTCTAAAAGAGAAAACAAAAAAAGTCCCACCTTAATTACCATAACATCACCCCTGCCCTGTTTGGCAATTTAAAAAAAATGTTATCTAAACTTTTTTCATATTTATGGGTTTCAGGTACTTTAGATCCAAAGATTTTTGTGCGGTTTTTTTCCTCCTTGATTTGTTTTCCTGATGAGTTGGGTTTTTTTTAATTATTATTATTAAATACTTTATATTTTATTCAGTCTTTTGATTATTTCTCTTGTGCTTATTAACTTCTATCTGATCCACTCTAATTTTCAGAGTCTGTTACTTGTGTAAAGTATTGCACCTTTTACAGTAAACTATTAATTCTTTTTCTAAGGCTTCCCTCTAGAGATCTCATTTCTTCTAAATGTTTTTCCTCTAGAAGTACCATTTCATTCAGAATGTTATTTTTAACTCTCATATCATTTCTTCCAGAAATTCGAGTTGATCTTATAGTAAAGCAGTATTTTTCTTTGAGGCTTTAAATATAGGTGTATGAATAATGAAAAAATGAAGAACCATCTTTATCTTTGAGTTTATGTGATGGACATCCCTGATCTATATTAATTCTATTATGGGCATATACTTAATATATACATACATATATATTATATATATAATATATATAGTATATATACATATGTGTGTGTGTGCGTGTGAGTGTGTGTGTGTTAAAGTTTTACTTCTTGAATCAGCACTTTCTGTGAAGGCCAAGATATTTGTACTTCTAGAGTAAATATCAGGTATTGAGAAATGTATCATTTCTGGGGTATTGAGAGATGTAGTCTTTAAGAATATGAGGGGTGGCTCAGGCCAAGGAACAGCAAACTTTTAACATATTCTAAATGATCTATTCTTGGGTGAAATGTGATTGTTGCCATTTTGGTCTGAGCTTTACAAGTTGCAGTACAAATTGTATATAATGCATGTATAGTTATGCCCCTGCTAGGAGCTTTAACAGATAGCTGTTTACCTTGTTCCATCCTCAGCTAGCCAGATGCTTCTAAAAGTTCACAGAAAAAACCTAAAGGTTAATAACCCTTAATCTGATCTCTCTGCCATTGTTCCTCAGCAACAAACACTAGCCTAGGTTCATCAGATGAATTTGAGATCTTGCTGTGAGGTCAGAATTACATATTTTCAGGCTTTTTTCTGCTCCTTCTCCAGGCTTTTGTGAACCTCAGGTATCATCCCTGCTAGATTTGCCTTTATCTTTCCTCTCCATTCTCCTTTCTTGTCCTGATTTGCTGGAAGTCCCTGGACTCAGTCAAAACCAGTTTTATGAGTCTATTCAGAAACCAAACAATAGCTGCCAGCTGTCTTGTATTTAACACCTTGAATCCACAATTGCTTTTTACTATGGCACACAGTCATAGGCCTAGCCCAGTGTCAGTGATGCAAGGCCTTTCATGGGCCTTCCCAGTTGGCTAGATCCCCTCTCTTGTGCTTATAGGCCTCTAGCTCTGTTCTTGTATTTATCTAGGCTGGAGAAATGATTCATTGTGGTTTCTCCTTGTATTGCTGATCACTAATTCATCTGGCACTTTTTCTCATTATTTGAGTATTCATAAAAAAGATTTTTCTTGATTTGCTTCCTCTTACTCTACCATTTTTGCTCATATCTCTTCCATTTATGTATATGGATATGTGCACATGCACACATACATTACATATGTGTGTATATAAATACACAGATATACATATATGTGTGTGTATGTGTGTAATATGCTGTATTGAGAGAGAGCATTTTTTTTGCTCAATAAGGAGAAATGCTGTAGATATAGTTGCATTTCACCAACACATTTAAAGTTTCTCATGAGTGTTCCTCACTCTGGGCCTGGAACTTTATCTGCCGTGCCACCTAGTTGTCCCATTTATTCAATATGGTGTGCTAAAGCCCATCACCAAAGAAATGTGTGTGGCCCCATGCTCCAGAGAAATAGATTGCTTTATTTTTCCTTTTGATCATGTACAATATGGCTTTAGACATAAAGACACAACCTATATGTGCTCATTCAATGTTTTCCTATTTCTTTTCATTGTTTTGATGATCTGATCCTCAGGGACCTGTTAATGGGCACTGTCTCCAACAAATCAAATCATATCAAATAAAATGTAGAGAAAATGACAACATCTTTGGGAGATAGAATGGCACAGTGGAATGAGCATTGCCTTTAGAATAATGTCATCTCGGTTCAAAATCCACCTCCAATATATATGCTTACCTGATTTTGTGATTTTGTGATTTTGAACAAGTCAGTGAACATCCCGGGGTCTCAGTTTCCTCATCTGTTAAATGAGAGAGTCGGACTAGATGGCCCCTAAGGTCCTTTCCAGGTCCACATTTATGGCGCTATGATCCTCTTCATATTCTGGCACCTCAGAATTGACCATTAACTTTCTTGCTATGGAATTCAAAGATATCTTTCCTACCTCATGGTGACTGAATTGATTAAAATGATGCAGTAACACATATAAGTTGGAGCTGTATGAGTTCTTTATGGTGGAAAACTCGAGGTACTATGATTGTTCATTAAACTCACCCATGTCTCCTCTCAACAATACTATGTAATGTCTATCACAAAATGAATAGCCCTTTTGAAGATAATATAATTTCCTTGAACTGAACTGTTTTTTTTAAATAAATCAATTTGTTGCCTTCAATAACACAAAAAATTCATCTGGGATATCCTTTTTTTACTTTTATTTTCAAGTACAAGAGGACTGTAAGAGAAAATCATCCACATGCTTCTGATTTGGTTACATTTAACTCGTTGGAATGTTTTAAAAGAGCCATTTGATGTCCTAGAAGTCCCTTGAGCTTTCTTGAAGGCTTATTCCCATCTCCCATTCCCCTGAGAAACAGAAAGCTGTATTTAGCCCCAGGTATGTAAACCTAGGTACCAAAAAGTGTCCCTTTGGTTTGAGACTCATCTCCAAAGGTTTTAGTAGGTGTGAAGAGAAACTGAGCTTGTTTTCCATTGCACACTTTGTGAAAGGTGACAGCTCCAAAGGCATAAGAAGAAAAAGCCCTTGTCCTCCTTGCACTATTACATATGGGGACTGAAATGTTAATGGTCATCTTTTGATGAAACTTGGTACTTTAGGGAAATGTCCCCAGGACAAGGTGATTTTCGCTACTTATTTCTATTAGAGCTCCTTGTTTCATTCTTATTTGAAATGACAGATACTAGGACAATGGCACAGATAAGTTGACCCAACTTCTCAAGTTACAAAGTTTATTTATACAACTTCTTATCAGCAAGGAGTCTGATGGGAAATGTAGTTTTCCCAATTAGAATAAAGGACTCAAGGATGACAGAAGCTGGAAGATGTAAAGGAGCACGGGAAGCCCAGGAACTTTGAAGTTTGATGGAGAAGAGAGGATCCTTGGATGGTACAGATGAATGCCAGTACTAGTAGACAATAAATTACAAGTGAAGACCACTGACACCCATCTTCAACCACATGTAACCATGAGCAGTTGAGTGGTGCAGTGGATAGAGTGTTGGGCCTGAAGTCCTGAAGATCGGAGTTTAAATGTGGCCTCAGACATTTACTAGCTGTGCGACCCTGGGCAAGTCATTTAACTTCTACTTGCCTCAGTTCCCCCAACTGTAAAATAAGGACAATAACAGCACCTATCTCACAAGGTTGTAAGGGTCAAAGGAAATAGTACTTGTTAAAAAGTGCCTGACACATAGTAGTCAAATAAATGCTTATTCCCTTCCTTATTGCCTTATCTGTTTCATTAACCTGCCTAAGGATTAATCTGCTGGGATTGAATTTTACTGTTTTACCTCTCTTTGGACTTAGTGAATTTAACCCGTCTTCACTTCTTCCTCCTTCTCAGTCTAATACTGCTTGGTGGACCTGGCATGTTTACTCTTAAATCTTATTTTCTGTCTGTACTTTTGCAGTGTTTTGTCCCAAATACAGATAAGCTGATTTTTATTTCATTCTGAGCATGTTTTGCTCTGAATAAGTTGACTACTTTATGGCAAAGGAAAATGGGGAACCTCTGGAAAATCACTCTAGACTTAAACATATTGATTTCTTTCACTCTCTCTGTCTCTTCCTTGATATATATGTAGATAGATAGATAGATAGATAGATAGATAGATAGATAGATAGATAGATAGATAGATAGATAGATATATCTATATATATCTAGATATCTAGATATCTAGATATAGATATATATATATGTTCTCTGTCCCTCTTTTTCTCTCTCCAAACAGGGATTTTATACACAAAAGTAATATCTGCCCTAGACTGAAAAGAGGGCTTACTTAGGTTTCTTGTTTGTTCTGATTGGATTTGATTTGTTTTTGGTGGAGCCAAATAGCCAAATAACTCAGATAGGCAGGGACCAAAATCTCTTTACTGGGAGAATATTCCAGAGCTATTAGGTAGCCTTTTTCACTCTATCACTGTCATAATTACTTGCATTGCCTCTGGGGTTCTCTAATATTTCTCCCTTCTGTACTCCAGATTCTCCTGAAGTAGGCACCTTCTTTTGCCTGGTAAACCTTTGTGAAGTAATCCTCACATCTATTTCTCCCTGCACTGCTCAGGTGTTGGGGTACCCTATACTCTCATTGGCAAGGGTTTCTCTCCTCACCTCTGCTTCTCAGAATCCCTAGCTACCCCCAAGCCTCAGCTCAAGTGCTCCCTCCTATATGAGACTGCTGCCTTTTATTCTTTTCTTCCCCAATAGTTAGTGTTCTCCTCTCCTCCCTAAAAATTATGTTGTACTTTGTAAAATAGCCCCACCCCTCCCAGAATGTAAACTCCTTAAGGTCTGGAAGCTACTTCATTTTTGTCTTTGTACCCCACTGCCTAACACAGTGCCTAATAAATTTGGTGCTTAATAAATGCTTATTGAATTGAACTGTTCGAATCCCACCTCCGAAAATTACTACCTTTGTGAACCTTTGGCAAGCTATATAACCTCCCTTTGTCTCAGTTTCCTCATATGTAAAATACTGGGGTTGGATCAGATGACCTCTTCAGTCTCTGCCAGTTCTATGCCAGATCTGTAATCTTAGAATCTTTTGAACTGTCTCCATTATTCGACAGTATTCCATGTCCTTGCGATATTCCTTATTGCTTTCTCACTGCCAATTGCCAGATTAGCCAAACTGTGGCTCATCAGATCCTCTGACCAGGATATCCTGCCACAAAGCAAAGATTTGTTTGAAGCATCCAAAGAAGTATAGTTTGTCTGCAAATGTTGGAGCCCTTCATTTACAGGGTCATTTGTTTACATAGGACACCAGCTGAGACAGAGTTGTTTCTCCTCCGATATGGCTGAGTTAATGAGAGAATCTGGAAAGAGGTAAAATGAGATTCATTCCTCTCTCTTTCACACCTGGGAAATTTAAATTCTTTAGTTCAAATGGATAAGTTAGATCTGTGAATTCTTAAATCAAAGTCCACTTCTCTATTTCTATATGACACCTGTAGTAGGAGTTGTATCTCTTTTTTTATAGGCTGGGCTAGTTTTCCTTTAAAAGGGTGGGAAACACCTCTTTGGATTATCTTTGGTTCCACTTCCTCATAGCCTGAGGCATGAAAAGCTTAGCCTATGGGAAGTTAGTGTAGAAGGCTTAATGACATTCTCAGTCTTCTGTGAAGATACTTTTCTGATTTGGCAAGACCTATATATGGTGGATACATTGGAAGAGGGTAATAGTTTTATCTGAATTTAGCTCTTTTTAACCTTATCTTAAGTAAATTTGTCCTTATTTAATTTGCAGGGTAGATGGGAGTCTCATTGTGTTTTAATCCTAAACCAGAATCATTGGAGTGGTTTGAGTTCTGGCCTGATCCAGAAGAACCTCCAAAATGGGTAATGCGGTATAATAGAAATAATGATGGAAGACAGACCAATTGGATCTAAAAGATGAGCTCCTTCACTAATTAGTGTTGGAAACTTGTACATGTCATTTAATGTCTTAAAGCCATGTTTTTTTCTTTTTTTTAAGATGTGAAAGGAGTGGATTAAACAAGATCATTCATAAAGCCACTCTTCCATTAGTTATATTAGTGGCTTATAATTATAACCAAAGTGAAATTCAGTTCAAATTATGACTGTGCGTCCAATTTTTATTTCTTTGTATTGGGTATCAATTATAAAAATAGACATGGAATCATAAATCCAAATATAAGAAGAAAGTAAGCAACATAGATTCGACAAATGCATCCAGTCTTCAAAAGGCCAGCCAATACACCTCCTCAGACACATCATCATCATTCTTTTTTTAAATTGTTTTATTATTTAATATATTTAGTTTTCAGCATTGATTTTCACAAGAGTTTGAATTACAAATTTTCTCCCTGTTTCTACCCTCCCCCCCCACTCCAATATGGCGTATATTCTGTTGCCCTGTTCCCCAGTCAGCCCTCCCTTCTGTCACCCCACTCCCCTCCCATCCCCTTTTCCCTTCCTTTCTTGTAGGGCAAGATAAATTTCTATGCCCCATTGCCTGTGTATCTTATTTCCTAGTTGCATGCAAAAACTTTTTTGTTGTTTTTGAACATCTGTTTTTAAAACTTTGAATTCCAAATTCTCTCGCCTCTTCCCTTCCCACCCACCCTCCATCCCTAAGAAGTCAAGCAATTCAACATGGGCCACATGCGTATCATTATGTATAACCCTTCTACAATACTCATGTTGTGAAAGACTAACTATATTTTGATTCTT
>CM053627.1:186362535-186383516 GCA_028646595.1 Phalanger gymnotis | reverse complement strand
TATATATTTATATGTGCATGTATATACTTATATGTAAATATGTGTTTTATATATATATACATACATATATATTATATATATACATATATATATGAAAGTTCAACTTTAGTAAGTCCCTTGCAATTTCTTTTTCTTGTTCTTTTTCTTGATTACCTTTTCAAGCTTCTCTTGATTCTTGTGTTTGAAAGACAAATTTTCTATTCAGCTATGGTCTTTTCACTGAGAAAGCTTGAAAGTCCTCTATTTTATTGAAAATCCATAATTTGCCTTGGAGCATGATACTCAGTTTTGCTGGGTAGGTGATTCTTGGTTTTAATCCTAGCTCCATCGACCTCTGCAATATCCTATTCCAAGCCCTTTGATCTCTTAATGCAGAAGCTGCTAGACCTTGGGTTATTCTGATTATGCTTCCACAATACTTGAATTGTTTCTTTCTGGCTGCTTGCAGTATTTTCTCCTTGACCTGGGAGCTCTGGAATTTGGCCACAATATTGCTAGGAGATTTCTTTTTGGGATCTATTTGAGGAGGTGATCGGTAGATTCTTTCAATTTCTATTTTGCCCTGTGGCTCTAGTTTAACATTGTTATTTTGTAAATGAGGAAACTAAGTCCCCTGCAGAAGATGCAACATTAAGTCACAAAGGTATTAAGTGGCAATGCTGGTACTTCTCAACTCCTTCCAATCTATTTTTCCTTCCTTCCTTCATTCCTTCCTTCTTTCCTTCCTTCCTTCTTTCTTTCCTTCCTTCCTTCTTTCCTCTTCTCCCTCCCTCCCTACCCCATCTCCATCTCTCTCAGAAAACCTGAAACCTAGTTCACTCTGAAGCTCATAGACTGGACCACAATAGGTCCCTGCCCAAGCTCCATTTAATGGCTGTATTTTGGGCCCTCCTAGCTTAGAGTAAATGTCAATGGTAACTATTTCTCTTTGGAACAGCAACCCTGACAGTTTTCCCCTCCAAGCTTATTTTTTTTCTTTTTTTCTAATTGAAGGGACCAACATTTGACTCAGTGAATAGGCCTAAGGTGGCCTATTCACTGAATGGGCCTTACAGCACTCTAAATGAGTACATAAAAAGGCCTTACCCTAAGAGGGCCAGGGTGTCCCATTGAATCCTGGGCCATCTCCAGTCATCCTGACAAATATCTGGTTACTGGATCCTGGTGACTCTGGAGGAAAAAGTGAAGCTGGTGACCTTGCACAGCCCTCCTTCACTCAAATCAAAGACAACTGCAAGTCATGTCATCATTTCCCTGATGTCATGGGCCTCCTCAAAAACAAAAGACAAACATAACAATCTGATAGGTGTGATGTGGTACTTCAGAATTGTTTTGATTTGCATTTCTCTAATCAATAATGATTTAGAGCATTTTTTCAAATGACTATAGATAACTTTAATTTCTTCATCTGAAAACTACCTGTTTTCATTCTTTGACCATTTATAAATTGGGGAATGACTTGTATTCTTATAAATTTGACTCTGTTCTGTATATAGTTGAGAAAAGAAGCCTTTATCAGAAACAGAAAAATTATTTCCTAGCTTACTGATTTCCTTGAACCCTTGACTATATTGACTTTGTGCAAAACCTTTTCAATTTAATGTAATCAAAATTATCCCTTTTGCATTTCATAAGGTTCTCTATCTCTTGTTTGATCATAAATTCTTCCCTTCTCCATATATCTGAAAGGTAAACTATTCCTTGCTCTCCTAATTTGTTTATGCTATCACCCTTTATGTTTAAATCATTTTGACCTTATGTTGGTATGAGGCGTGAGATGTTGGTCGATGCCTAGTTTCTACCATACTGTTTTCCTCTTTTCCTGGCAATTTTTGTCATAGTGAGTTCTTATCCCAGAAACTGGAGTCTCTTCATTTATCAAACAGTAAATTACTGTAGTCATTGACTACTGTGTCTTGTGTACCTAAACTGTTCCATTGATCCACCGCTCTATTACTTAGCCAGTACCAAATAGTTTTGACAATTGCTGCTTCATAATATAATAGTGTAATGTAACAGTATAGTATGGCTAGGCCATTTTCCTTTGCATTATTTTAATTTATTTCCCTTGATATTCTTGACCTTTTGTTCTTCCAGATAAATTTTGTCATTATTTTTCCTAGTTCTATAAAATAATTTTTGGTAGTTTGATTGGTATGGCAATTGGTTCAGATTCTTATCTAAAGGTTGGAAGTAAAATAACACACAGGATACTGTCAGTGATGTCCTTTTTTACCTTCTTAGCCAAAGGTTCTTAAATTCAATAGGATCCTAGATAACTGATGTAATCAACTCTCCTTTGATTATATGTAGATGTATTTAAGTGTACATATCTAATACTTTACCTTTATAGAACTGTAGCTGGGATGTGGAAACCCAGAACAAAAGAATCTATTACCAGAGGGCCCCATTAGTTGATCATATGCCTCTTCCATATTTTTTGGCTTTATCTTTGATTTTCCTTGCTCTTTATTTTTTTGTAGAATTTAGGATTCCTCTACTGTGCAACTCATCTATTCCAACAGATCTCTTTTGCTTTATGAGTGTGACACCTTCAGTTTATTAACTCTTTGGCTCATGTACCAACTATGTCTCCTTCATTGTTTTGCTTCAGGCAGTTCATCATTTTTACATCCATGCAACTTCTAGGTACCCCAGTATCCTAGCATTACAGTTGTTAATCCTCGCTTTCTAGTTGCAAGTAATAGTACATTTGAGGGGATTGCTTGTTTTGTGTATTATCTGCCACATATGTTGAATTCCAGATTAGCTTTCCCTTATGACCCAACACATTTCTGTGTCATCTTCTCTTGTCTGTTAGCCAATGAAATTTAAATGAATTTAAATAGTTGCCAGCAGCAAACAAAATTCAGAAGGTAAATCTTCTATGAAAGAAATCACCTCATGTACTACAAGGCCAACTATGAATGATTATTGGATTATCAAACAAACAAACAATGGGTGTGTTGCAGACTTGGTCTTGCTATAATATGTCCTTATATAAAAGCATTTTGCAAGGGAAGATATATCTTACTTTAAACTCATTTACTTTTTATTGGTATCTTTGAGATACGACAGTCTATTCTAATTGGACATATTTTGTGAATCCTCAATAAATACATCCTGCCTGACCTTTCTCAGATTCAAATAAGTTTCAATTATAAACTTCATTGTATGTGTCCTTCAGTTGTATGTCATAGATTGGAATGAAGGTTTGGCAGTTCCAATTTGTTGTCTCTTTGTTTGCTTATCTCTATGAGTAGGAATAAGTTTGGAAGTATGAGTGCGCACCATTCATAGGGCAGAATTCACAGGCTATAATGAATGAGTACTAACAGTATGGCAGGAGTGAGAGCCTCTGAGTCATAGGATCATAAAACCTCAGCTTGAAGGGACCTCAAAGGACTCATACCTGATTTTCTCTTCAGTATTCCTGACAAGCAGGCCTGTGGCCTCTTCCTGAAGTCCTCCATAGATGGGGAAACTTATAACCTCTTAAGATTAAATGAGAAAATATATGTAAAGCTCCTTTCCAATACTGAAGTGCTATACCAATGTGATGATCATGATGAGGATAACAGAACATACTACTTTGGATAGAAACATTTAGCAGGAAGTTTTTTTTCCCCTTATATTGAACTGAAAGCTAGAGCCCTTTAACTTTCATCTGTAGCTATGTATTCTGTCTTCTAGGATAAATCAGAACAAGCCTACTACTTTTTAAAATGTAATATCCCTTCAAATAGTTGATGGTAGCAGTCATGTCCCTCATAAGTCATTTCTTCTTTAGGCTAAATTTACCCAGTTTTTGTATCCAGGTATTATCTGGAATAATTTCAAGTACCTTTACTTTCTTGATTCTACTTCTTTAGATATTCTTAATCTTGAAAATATTCTATCTATAACCCAATACTAATGTGTGTGTGGTCCAACTAATAACAAACAACATAGGACCATCCCTATCTTCAATTGCTCAAATGATATGGAGTTGGGAAAATAGTATTGTGGTTTAAAATTAGAAATGCAGGGTTTAAAGCTTGCCTCTACTACTTATCCACTTTACGATTTGGGGCAAGTCTCTTAACTTTTATAAGTCTCACATTCATCCTTTGTCAAATGAAGAATTAAGAACAAAAGTTCTCACCTTCAAGATTTAAATCCACTGACAGTGATTCTCTTAATTTAGGTTAATACATAATTAGCTTATTATTTTGACCACTATACCAAATTCTTGATTCATAATGAACTTCTTGTCTCCCCAAATTCCCAAATCTTTTTTGACATTTACTTATATCTAGCTCCCTGATCCTGTATGCGCACAGGTTTTTTTTTTTGAAACTAAGTATAGTACTTGCATTTATCCCAATGAAATTTTACGCTATTAAATTTGGTATATTGTTCTAAGCTGTCAAGATCTTAAATTTGATGTTTTTATCCAACATGCTAGCTATCACTCCCAGTTTTATGGCATCCATAAATTTATATGCATTCCAACTATGCCTTCAAGTCATGGATAAAAATGTTGAATAAAATAAAGGAAAGGAAAAAAAAAACCCTGGGTTTTTTTTTTGGAGACATGCAATTATGTAGATCTACCATGAATGGTAAAAATAAAGAACTTTTAGCTTCCTCCACATTCCAGCCAAAGAGGAATTTCTAAGATGTTTTCACTTGGCAAAATAAGTCTAATTAGATGAATCTTTATGAAAGCCAATACTATTTAGTATTGTAAATAGTAATAGTAGTAGTAATGGTAATAGTAAATAGTAAAAATAGTAAAAAATAGTAAAAAAAAATAGGAAATAGTAAAAAAGTAAATACTATTTAGATGTTATAGCATCTCTCAGCAAAATGGAATAAACATGACATCATACTCATTATGCTATGACCTCAAAGTACGTTCCTATCAAGGGATATGGTTTCAATTTGTCCTAACCATTTTGGGAAAGTTCTTCATCCAGTTTTAAATATGAAAGTGCCTAAGAAATGTCAGCTGACATTGCATCACTGATTTATTTGGCTTTCTCCAAGAATAACCTAGATATTTTATTTTACCTCTAACATTTGTCCTGAGGTGGGTTTGAAGTTAACATTTATTTGGGGATAGATTTAACATTTACCAGTTCCATATTATTTAACCTTTTGTTGTAGGAGCAATTGGAACCAGTGGAGATAAATCTCAACCCTGATCATATCTGTAAAGGCTGAAGGCAATATGAGCTTGCCAGGAAAAAATATACCTTAAGGCTACTTAATCACTCAATTTACCAGCTTAGCCCTGTTTAGCCTAATGGAATAAATGGTACACTTTTAAAGATGCTGCTGATAAGGGATAATTATAACAGAAAGGGTAATGGGTTTACTCTCTTGCCTAGGGGATGCTCAGATCCCACATTTTTCCTTCTAATGCTGACTGACCACAGTTAGTACTTAAAAGCATGCCAGAGACCTATGGTAAAAACAAATCATCACAGCACTGAATAACGTAGTTTGAGGCTTATTGAAGGAATAACTTCTATGTCATGTCATGTAAAACTCAGCTCCAGGTAGAGGGAAATCATCCTTTAGGGTCTAGCAAATGAAGTTTAGAAGCCAAATATCTTGGACATATTATGCAAATGTCTTGTGAGCTTGTAAAGAGATCTCTATGATTGAATGTAAGAAAAACAATGTGGGAATTAGATCCAGACAGACCAGAACAAAGATGTTGGATGGATAATCTCAGGTACTTGCTTTCTCCATACAATGAGGATTTGATAGAACAAACATATTTTAACTTAAGAGGGGAGAATGGAGATCCATGGCCTAGATGAGCCATCACCTATAACTTGACTTTTGATTCTCCCCTGGTAATCATTTCTTCCACTTTCTTTCATCTAAATCTTACTGAAAACATATAATCTGACTTCATCCCTTATCCTGATGTCTCTTAAATGTATGCAAATCCCTCTCTTAGTTTTTCTAAGATTTTTTTTCTTTAAAAAGGTTTAAATTCTCTAATTTTGAAAAATCTTAATTGTAATCTGTGCAATATTCTTTGAGCCCTCTCCCTCATTCATTTATTTTTGTCACATGGAGAACCAGACCCCTTGTGAAATCCTGGAGATCGTAGGTGCCCCCAAATAACTCAAAAAGATTCATTTACATCCCTGAGAGAACACAAAGCTGCCACTCCTCATCTCTCTATGGAAACAGTACCTGTTTTCTCTGATTCTGTGTGTACCTGTTGAGGTAGGAAGAATGGAAGAACATGTAAACAAAAAGCAAAATTGTTCTTTTGGTTCTCCTATTCCCTCTCATCTCATCAAGGAAAAGAGTGCTTGTCATCATGGACCAGACAAGACGAATACTCTGATTTCTCCTTTACATTTCTTCCCATCCCAGTTTGGCTACTTACTTTACATTTCTTCCCATCCCAGTTCAGTTACTTACTTTACTATCTATGTGACATGGAACATGGCCCTTCAGTACTACTTATCAGTTTCCTCATTTATAAGATGAAGAGCTAAAACTGTATAGCCTCTAAGGTCCCTTTCCAGCTCTACATTTGTGATCTTGTCATCTTAGGATGTCTCTTTCATTCAATTCTATCTTTACCAGTACTCCTTTCCAAACCTCTAGGTTCAGCAATGGAAAGCTAGGCAGCACCGTAAATACAGTGGTGGGCCTGGAGTCAGGAAGTCATAGTCCTGAGTTCAAATTTGGCCTCAGACACTTATTAGCTGTGTGACCCTGAGCAAGTCACTTAATCCTATTTGCCTCTGTAAAATGGGCTGGAGAGAGAAATGGCAAACTACTCCAATATTTTTGCCAAGAAAATCCAAATGGGGTCACAAAATGTCTGACACTCCTGAAAAGTAATTGAACAACAATGAAAGGCTCAGCAATGTGTCCATACTATGTACACACACACACACACACACACACACACACACACACACACACACACATACACACACATACTTTCT
Source organism: Phalanger gymnotis (assembly GCA_028646595.1). Classification (NCBI taxonomy): domain Eukaryota; kingdom Metazoa; phylum Chordata; class Mammalia; order Diprotodontia; family Phalangeridae; genus Phalanger; species Phalanger gymnotis. The sequence continues at coordinate 186,376,548 of CM053627.1, read as the reverse complement.
ATTGGGACAGATGTTTCAGAACCGTCTCCCAAAGACGGAGTCTTCCTGGTCCAAAAACATTATGGAAACATGGTAGTCCTCTGGGAGGGCATATTTATCTACTGATAACTTATTTCTGGGTCCCTAAATTCACTTTTTCCAGTTTACTATCTGTACATCAAAAATTCCTTAGAAGATCCAAGGAGCACCTGAATTTTAACACAGAACTGTGGTTAGGGCAATATATGGCAATATACAGATATACTCAGGAAAGAAATTCAGTGCTTCCTACCCTGTCTAGACTCAGTAAATACATTTGATGTGCTAGAATGAGCTGTCCATTAATATTTATAAGAAAATCCTAAATAGCTCAATAAGAAATGAGTTAAATGGCTTAGACTAATACTAGTGTTCTTTACCTAAGGTAGCCCTACTTTAAGATTTCTTAACTTTAAAATATTATCAAAGGAGATGTTGAGAATTCCCCTCCCTAAGAATCTTTAATAAGATTAATTTGTTAGCAAGCTTAGTTCTTTTCTGGAGGCAAGGTGAAGGAATAGGATGCTATAGCAAAACTTCATCATCCCTAAGAATGCAAAATACAGTCTTATTAAAGATGTCTCCTTCTCTTATTAAAGATATCTCCTTCTCCCTCTCTGCTCCATTTCAATGGCTGAAGACTGCCTCCTTACCTTTGGGTTTACTGGCTAGATTTCTTTCTCAAAAACCAAGCCTTGAACCGAACTCACTTTGGAGCTCATAGATTGAACAATAGGTCCCTGCATTCCTACCACAGAGTGAATGTAAATACCAAATAGTAACTGTTTCTCTTTTAGCCAGGAACCCTAAGAGTCTTCCCCTCCCAGTTTGATTTTTTTTTGACTTTTGATTAAAGGGGCCATCCATTGATTAACTTTTTAAAGAGGCCTATTCACTGAATGGGTGTTACCTCATTCAAAGTGAAAACGTGAAAAGACCTCAGCCTGAAAGGGCCAGAGTCTCCCAATGCATCCTGGGCCACCTCTAGTCATCATGGTGAATATCAGGCCACTGGACCCAGATGGCTCTGGAGGAGAAAGTGAGACTGGTGACCTTGCACAGCCCTCCCTAACTCAAATCAAAGTCAACTGAAGGTCATGTCATCATTTCCCTGATGCCATGGTCCTCTTTGAGAAAGAACAAACACAACTTATACAAAATAAATACAAGCTATTTTTGAGGGGGAGGGGAAATCAGCAGCAGCTGGGAAAAGTCATAAAGGTAACTTAGTAGATAATAGAAGGTATAAGTTGATGATTTCAGGAAAAAGTCTTTGAGCAGAGTCTAGGGATTCTAAGATATGGAGGTGAGCAGGTAGTATAAGGCCTGGTGGTTGGTCAGAGTAAAAGACACAGAGATGTATAAATGGATGGAAGGAAAGAAAGCAGGAAGGAGAGAAGGCAGACAGAGAGGGAGGGGGAGGGGTGAGGAAAGATGGAAAGAAAGAAAGAAGGAAGGAAGGAAGGAAATGGAATGGAATGGAATGGAATGGAATGGAATGGAATGGAATGGAATGGAATGGAATGGAATGGAGAGAGGAAAGGAAGGAGGAAGGAGTAGAAGAGGTAAGAGGCAAAATTCAGACTGATAGGAAAAATTCCCTAACCATGAGGATTATCCCAAAGTGAGATGAGTTGCCACAGTAGTTTGGTTATTCACCCTTACTTGAAAATTCCCAGAACATTATGAATGTTTGTTTGATATGTTGTAGAGGATTTGTGTTCAAGTATGATTTGGAATAGGTGACTTCTGAGGTTCCTTCTAACTCTGAGAATTATATTCTACGATTCTCTAAGTGCAGGACAGGTATCTCCCCCAGCGAATAAAAAGTTAAGGCTAGAAAAATAGTCACTCTAATAAGAGTGTGAAAAAACACACACATACACAGCCAGTAAGGGCATTTTCCAGTTTGCATTTAAGGCCACAAAAAACCCTGGAGCCAGAGCTGGCTCTGTGTGTGGGAGGCAGCGAAAAACAAAAACTGATGAAGTCCTCATCTTCACTGCCCTTCTCCTACCCCTTGAGGTCTCCGTGGGAGTTCCCCTGAGAAATAGCCATAGCAAGCTTGTGAGGCTCTGAGGGTTTATGTCACAAGCAGTTTTTCAAAACACTGCAAGTTGGTCCCCAAGTTCCCAGGCAAAGCTGTGGAATGAGGGCACAGCATTCTGAGTGAATATAGAAACCCAAGTTTTTACTTTACTTTAAGGTAGGTGTATGGAATATGTGATTAGGAAAAGACCAATTTAAAAGTTAACTTATCATCATTCTTCATTTTAAATTAGTCCAATTTACTTGTCTCAGAGACTTCTACATAGCTTTAGTAAGAAAAAAAATTAACCCACCTGAAACTATCAAATAACAATTAATGAAGCCCTTTTGGGACAGATTATACTATTTTAGCTTTATAGGACAACATTCTTCTGAGGAATCCCTAAGGACATAAACAGGAGAATTGTTGTAGAAAAACCAGAGTTCTGCCTTGACTTCTGGCTTCGACCTTAGTACCAAATAACTATGTGACCTCAGGCAAATAACATAAGCTATCTGTGAAAACAGCTCAAAATTGGACTAGATTATCACCATGGCACCAAACAGTTCTATTGTTTTTTATGCATAGCTGGGTAGTATAGTGTATAGTGTGCTGGGCGTCAGGAAGACCTGAGTTCAAATCCAGTCTCAGACAATTATCTGTATGACTATAGCCAAGTCACTTAACCTATATTTACCTCAGTTTTCTCACCTATAAAATGTGGATAATTACAGCATCTAACTCCAGGATTAGTATGAGGAATAAATGGGATCATATTTTTAAAATTAAATTAAATTTTTGAGTGACATTTTATGTTCCAAACTGTCTTCTTTCCTTCTCCACCCCACACTGAAGGCCACCGTTTCTCTCTCTCTCTCTCTCTCTCTCTCTTCTGCTCTCTCTCTCTTTCTCTTTCTCTCTCTCTCTCTCACACACACGCATGCATACACTTGCATAGCATGCACATGCATTTATGTGTGTGTGTGTGTGTGTGTGTGTAAAACCATACTAATGGGTAGTATCTTCCTTCATCGGTTCTTTGTACTCCATTTGAATATTTATAATACTCAGAATAGCTTAGTCGTTCACAGTTATTCTTTGAACAATATTGCTGTTACTGTATCCAGTGTTCTCTTAGTTCTGCTCATTTCACTTTCATTATTTCATGCAAATCTTTCCATGTTTTTTTCTAAAATCAACCTGCTCATAATTTCTTGCAACATAGTAGTATTCCATCACAGTCATATACCACAACTTGTTCAGCTTCCGCAATTGATTGAGAGGTTGCATTGTTAAATACTGTGCAAATTTTAAAGCAGTATATAAATGCTATTACTACTATTGATTATGTGTGTGTGTGTGTGTTTGTGTGTGTGTGCAGCACCCATAAGAGGCAGCTGAGGTAGATAAAGTGGATAGAGTGCTACATGTGGAAACAGGAAGATCTAAGTTTAAATCTACAACAGGTACTTACTAGGTTTATGACCCTGGGCATATCACAACCTCTCATCCTCAGTTTCCTCATCTATAGAATGGAGATAATCATGATATCTACCTCTCAGGGTTTTATAAGGAAGATGTAGATAACATATATAAAAAGCTTTGCAAACCCTAAAATTCTATATAAAATTGTTAGCATTGTTGCTATTGTCATCACTATTATTAAACCTCTGCATTCATATTAGGGAAAGTTGCTTTTCATCCCCATATCCATTTTATAGATGTAAAAGCAAAGCTTTAGAGGGTGAAAGTAAATTGTTGGATACTACTTATCAAATAGAATGTCGGGCCTGGAATCAGGAAGAATTGTCTTCCTGAGTTAAAGTATGGCCTCAGACATTTACTGGCTCTGTGATCCTTGGCAAGTCACTTAACCCTGTTTGCCTCAGTTTCCTCATCTTTAAAATGAGCTCAAGAAGGAAATGGAAAAACATCCTAGTATCTTTGCCAAGCAAACACCAAATAGAGTCACCAAGAGTCAGACGTAACAGAAATAACTCAATAATAACTTAGCAATCTTGGCCAGACAGAGTTTAAAGATGTATATTCCAAGCCAATTTGACTGTTCTTATATAAAATACATAAAATGAAAGACAACACAGTATTAAAGGTCAGGAGGATCACAGTTCAAATCTTGGCTACTGACACATTCTAGCATAGTGACCAGGAGAAAGTAACTTAACATCTCAGTGCCCTCAGCAACTCCTTAAGACTATAAATGATAAATGATTTTGAAGGAGTTCTCCACTGATAAAGTAACAGCCTAGAATAACCACAACTACAACAACAAGTCCCAGCCAAGAACATTTCATTTTGGAAAATGTTCATAGAGAACTACTCATCCAGGCACTCATAACATGATCATTTCCTCCCAATCCATTTTCCTGGTTTCTCCCTTTTGTCTAGGCACACACCCAAGTAAAGGGGAGAATCACTTGGCTGTCTCTGGGAGCCAGTTGCATAGTCTTATTTTTAAGAACATATGGGGTAGCATCTGGAATGCCCAGTGAATCTGCTAGTATTTTCCCCATAAATTCTGTGAGCTTTGATTTTATATCTCTGGGCTGTATCTCTGAGTTGTCTATAATAGAGATATCAAACACTCCACCTGCGTTGTGGCAAGCACTTCTTCCACTGTACGATCCTTAAGTATAGCTTAGCGACTCCAACTTCGATTTTAGTTTGATGCCACTGATCTACATTAGTCCTCTGGTTTGTACTTAATTAGTGTCTCTATGTCGAGATCCTTCTTCCATACCTTAGACCTAGAAGTAATATAAAACTCCCTAGAGGCCTAGGCACCAAGATTTTAGGGTCCTTTCTTCTTTAATTTATAATTTTAAAAATATCCATATTAAGGGCTTATTTCTCTATAACCTTAATTTCCCAACATATCCCATGCCCATCTCTTCTGGAGAAGCAGCCCTGATAACTAAAGATGGAAAAGAAAAGGCAGAGTGCAAAACAGTTCAGAAAACTAAACAATATATGAACTAAGTTGAATATTATTTGCAGTGTCCCACACTCACAGACATCCACTTCTTCTAAGAAGGAGAAAACGGTACCTTCTCATCTCTATTCTTTGGGTCAACATAATTTCATTACATTCAATTTTAATTGCTTTGTTGTTATTACCTCTAGTTGCACTTTTGTTGTCATTGTGTGTATCGTTTTCCTAGTTCTGCTTGTTTGACTTTGCATTGGTTCATAGAGGTCTTCTGATGTGTCTCTCTATTGAATAAAAAAAATTGTTTCATTTTTTCTTACAAGACAGTAGTATTTCATTACATTTATGTATAATTCCCCAATGGATGTGTATGGATGTTCTTTGCTCTCAGTTCTTTCCTTCTACAAAAAAAGGGTTTTTTTTAATATAGATATTTAGAGATATGGGGCATTTCTTTTTATCTTTGACGTCTTTAACTTATATCTGTTAATCAACAAGCATTTATTAAATGCCTACTATGTGCCAGGCAATGGAGATACAAATACAATAAATGAAGAAAAAAATTCCAATCTAAAAGGAGCTTATATTCTAAGGGAGATGGGGACAAAAAGGGCAAATATATATGTGTATATAGAAGGAATACAAAGAGAATAAATGCAAATAAATAGAAGGTAGTTTGAGAAGAAAGGGCACTAGCCTTAGGGTCTCTGTGTCAAAAGATTTAAGTATGTTAGTTACATTCTTAGCATAATTCCATTTTTTCCCAGAATGATTGGAGAAATTGGCAGATTCACTGCAACCCTTCCAACACTCACTGTTCTCATCTTTTGCTTTTCTGCCAATTTGCTGGGTATAAGATGATAGTTCAAAATTGTTTTGATTTATATTTATCTTATTACTGGTGATTTAGAGCAATCTTTCAGATGTTTGATAACGGTTTGTAATTCTTTTGAGAACTGTGTTTATATCCTTTGAGTAATTATACTATTGGGAGCAGCTTTTCATCTCATAAATTGTACTAGTTCCCTATCTGAAACATAAGATATTTGACACAAATATTTTATTTTTCCCAATTAAACTCTCCCATACTTATCTTAATTGTGTTAATTTTGTTCATAATGATCTCTTCAAATTCATACAATTAGAATTATCTATTTTACTTAGAAGTAGTATGGTCAAGTGTTGAGAGCACTGGACTTAGCATCAGAGAGACTTATGTTCAAAGCTTGCCTCAGATACTTACTAATATTTGTCAATACAGGTAAGCCACTTCACCACCTCACTTTTAAATTGAGAACATGAAACTTAGTGGTTTATAAGGTTCCTTCTATATCTATGATCCTATGATCTTATGATCCTTTGTGACTTCCTCTATCCTTTCTCAGGTTAAAAATTCTCCTCCTAGTCATAGTTGTGAAAGGTTCTGATATAGTTTATTTCTTTTTCCTTTTTTCCCCCTATGCTTCTGTGTGTGATGACCTATAATGCTGAGGTCAAGCATCCATTGTGAGCTTAATATGCCACATAGGGGGTAGCTAAGTGGTGTAGTGTATAGCATGCCAGGTCTAAATAATTCCTGTGCTCAAATCTGGCCTGGGGTACTTATTAGGTGTGATCAAGTCACCTAACCCTGTTTGCCTCAGTTTTCTTATCTGTAATATCTGGAGAAAGAAATGCAAACCAATATCTTTGCCAAGAAAACCTCAACTAGGGTTATGAACAGTTGGATATGACTGAAATTATTGAAGATGGTACATAGTGTAAAATACTATTTTAAATCTAATTTTTACCAGACTTCTTTCCAATTTTCCCAGAAAATTTTATCAAATATGTAGTTCTTCTCAAGGTAACTTATGTTTTTAGATTTATCAAACACTGTCATTCAACTGATTCTTATTTAATCTGTTCCGGTGTTTTACTTTACTATTTTTAATTAGATATAAATGATTTTGGTGATCACTGAGTATTGATTATACTTTATATATGATAATATATATATAAATATATATGATTATACTTTAAATATTCAATACTATAATTTGAACACTTCTAGTTCTTTCTAGGGATTCTTTGCCCACTGGGAACTTTAGGAACCAACAATTTAGAGATCTTTTTTCAAGATTATTTTTAAACCTATGGTATATCACTACACACATGTGCACATACACACCCACACACACACACACACACATACACACACACACACACCAATGCGCATACATGCACACATGCACACACACATTTTGTTTTTAATATAACTGTTTTCTTAATGGATGAAATATTTTTCTACTTTTTTCACTTTTGAAAATTAGATAGATATAGAATTAAAAAGTATCTAAAGTGTTAATGGGGGAGAAGCTAATGGGACACTTTCACTATTTTTCTCCCTTTCTTGGCACTTGTGAGAATTCTGGAGGATCTGTTTTCCTTCCTAATGCCACCCCCAGAGTCCTTGGTGGTCAACAATACAACAGGTGGAAGGGAATCACTGAGGCTTTGGTTCTCATTCTTTCATTTTAGCAGGACCTGAGCTATCAAAAGGAAAACTATATAGCCCAAGAGAAGAAAGACTCAGGCTAACCATTTCCCTTCGGATACAATGAGATAGAAAATGTGGGAGAGACTAGGTCCTTACCTAGTATAGTGATTTTATATACTGGCATTGTTTAAGCCATATTCCTCCTCCAGCACCCAAGCAAGCTAAAATTCATGTTTCAGATATTTGCTCATTAGCACCTCAACATTTCTGCATAAGAATAAGGACTTAATCTCCCCCAATAGTACTTGTGATAGGTTCCTCCCTCCTCCACATGAGAAAGAGAATTGAGTAGGCCCTCCAAGGCCTTACATTAAGGCCTATCCTCCTTTCTACTATCTTACTTATTCAAGAAACTATACAAAAACATACATATACACAGACACACACACACACACAATGTCCTTATTCACAAGTTAATTTTGAGTAACAATACTCAGTAGAGAGAGTATCTTGACCTCAATATGAAAACATTTTCATTTTGCTTTTCAGATCATTTATATGTACCTCATTTCACCATTTCATTATTTTTGTTTCATACATTTGAAACGAGATGAGGAATAGAGATTGCCAGAAATGGAACTCCTTTCCTTTTGCCTAACAGATTTCTGTCCAGGAAAAACTGACTCTCTTCTACTCTCAATCCTCATACTTGTTAGAGGGCAAGTTATACTGTCTACACTTAGCTATCTATAAATTATGTTTTCTCTGGTAAGTTCCTTGAGGGCAGACACTATTTTTCATTTTGTTTTTGCATTTGTGTCTGCCTCTCATCATGCAGGTAATAGGATCATACAGCTAGAGGGGATCTCACAAGCTGTCTATGCCAATCCCTTATCTTGCAATTGAGAGAACTGAGGTCCAGTAAGTTTAAGTGACTTGCCTGAGGTCATACAGGTAGCGAGCATCAGTTGCACTTACTAAATGTTTAATGGATTGAGTTGAACCAGACCCAAGCACAGGGCTCTAAACTAGTAACTAACTTGGTTCCAGGATCTGTGAAGCAGAAAGACCAATGTTGTAACTTCCTTAAATCCATGGGGCGCTTAGGGACATTAGGACTGTGCTTCTTTCTCTTTCTTTCTTTTGCTTCAGCTCTCTTTATTATCTTCCTAATGCTTTGTAAAAGAGAACAGATTACGCCAAGTGCAGAGATAATGAAATATAAATTAGTGGGTTTCCCAGCCTTTATCCACAGCACTGTCAGAGTGCATTATCTGGTATATCGAGTTCAGAGCAGTCAGTTAAATTTCCCCTTATCAGAAACTGAGTATGAAGCGTGGTAATGTTGCTAAGTGCAGAACAAAAATCTCTCTTTTTTGCATCCCATGACTGCTCCAGGCAACATTCTTGGAAACCTCTGACTAGGAAGGAAAAGAAGACCCTGAGATATATACAGTGTGACAAGCCAGGAGGCTAGGCTGCTTCGGCAACCGTCCTGTGAGCGGCAGTCGCCTGTGGCTGTGACATTACCTCACTTTGCTCAACTTCAGAAAGGGAAATTTAACTGACGACTGCTATGAACTGAAGCCACAGCCTCAACCAGATAATACACCCTGACAATGCTGTCAGGCAAAAAAGGCTGGGTTCCCATTGATTCCATCGCATTAAGAGACATATTACCCTGAGCTGTGTATGTTTGAGGGTGTATGTGAACACTGGGGGAATATCAAAGGGAACGGCACACTGATTTAGGCAGGAACAGGCCTCGCAGCGAGAAATCTCTCGAGTGTGCTGCCTGAAACATATAGTCTTTAGTAAAATAGAGACTGGGCTACCAATGACTGTAATCATTACTTAATCCTTAATCTGCATCAACTCTAACCTGCTGTCTTCATTGGGGAAGAAAATTAATGTGAAGATGCCCTTAGAACCTTGAAATGGATAAAGGAGGGAAGGAACCTTTGCTTTTTAATATAACAACTATGTGAATTGTGGGTGGGCTGAAATAGCATGACTATGTCCAAAATTTGAAATTATACAAAGTTGGGAATTTACTGGCCAGGAATTCTCAAAATAGAAGACAGTGGATGGACTGTTTCCAGGTCACTGCATTTGGGGAAAAGGCCTAGCTGGGAAGTCATAGGATCAGATGTTTAGAGCCAGAAGGAACTTTATAGATCATTTGTCCAATTCCCTCATTGTACAGATGAGGAAACAGATAAGTGAGCTGCCCATGGTCTCATAATTATCAATGGATTTGAACATAAGTTCTCTGATTCCAAGTCCAGTGGTCTTTTCATTCTTCTGCATTACCTAAAGTGTCATTTTCCCCAACCCTCTCACTTTGCAGAAGATAAAACCAAAGCTTAGTAGGGTTGGGAGACTCATCTATGCTCACAAGTTGCAGGGCCAATATTCCAACCCAAGTCATCTAGTTCTAAATCCTTTACTCTCCCCATTATTGCTCACCACCCACTAGATACTTAATATACATCAAAAGCAATGCTAATCAATTGTCACAGGATCCGCCATTGCTAGAGAAGCAGTACATCCTTTACATTGCCCTGGACTGTTTGCTGTTGTTGTTTGTATTGGTGGAGGAGTGTACATGCATGCATGTGTACATGCGTGCGTGTGGGGGGGGGCGTGTATCAATGGAGAGTAGGATAAAAAGTGGCATTCTATTCCATTTGAGGGCATGGTGGCTGTATTTGAAGTCAGAACGATCTGAGTTCAAATGCGGCATTTTACAAGCTGTGTGGCCTTGAGAAAGTCACTTAACCTCTTTCAGCCTTAGTTTCCTCATCCGTAAAATGTGGATAATAATAACACATACCCCCATGGTTGTGAGGATAAAAACGAGGTGGTATTTGTGAAATCTTTAAATATAAATGTGTGAAACCTTAAGTATATAAAAACTTAAATTTTATGTGTGTGTGTGTGTGAAACCTAAAATACATAAGAAGTAGCTGGCTATCTATAGCAATAGCAGTAGTTGTTGCAGCAAAAGCAGTTGTAGTAGCAACAGTAATAGCAGCAGCAGTGGCAGGAACAGCAGTAGTAGCAGGAGCAGGAGCAGGAGCAGTAGGAGTAGGAGTAATAGTTGCAACCCCTGTCATTGGATGAATCATCTTCCAGTATCAGGTATCAGTAATCAAGCCAACTAGCAATAGCCTAACAACCTGATCTGAATGGAAAATTTGAATCATCTGTCACTGGTGAATTTTTATATAACCAATAACATTTTGGAGGGGCCATTACTGTAAAATTCCTCTATATAATCTTGCAAAAGATGTTCCTATACTTAAGGACTCCTCCTATTTGGATTCAATGTTATAATTAACTTTTTTTAAGGCAAATTAATTTGAGGTAATAGATATACATTATGGAGAGGTCTCAGAGTCTAGGACTCATAACCCCATGGAAAGAAATGTCTCAGGACGCTCTCCAACAATGGTGAGATAGAGACTCTGGGACATGGAACTTTGCAGATAAAAACCTGATACTCTAAAAGAAGTTTCTGTTTGTAGGCCACTGCAGGGGAAGGAAACACATGAGGTCCCAATCAACTGGCTGTTGTTTGTTGTTGTTTGTCCTTCATTCTTGAAGAGGACCATAACATCAGGAAAGTGATGCCATGACTTGCATGTGAATTGGATTTAAGTGAGAAAAGGCTGTCCAAAGTCACCAGCCTCACTTTCTCCTCAGGGGTCATCTGGGCTCAGTGGCAAAATATAGATCAGAATGACTGGAGATGCCCCCCCAAACAACTGGTATATAACTTCCGGGCAGAGTGAGGAAGGAGTGGAGAAAAGAACAAATTTTAAAACTTCCTATATTGATTATTTTTTAAAAAAAACATATTAACATATTGTGTTGTTATATCACCTATTTTCTTCAATGCACCATTTTCCCGAACCTACCAGGAAAGTCATCCATTATAAAAGAAAAAATATTCACAAAACTGAACAATGTATCAATTAAGTCTGACATTATATACAACATTCTACACCTTAAATTTCCCAAATTCTCCAAAAATGGAAGGAAGTAAATTCTTAATTTCTTCTTTGCAGCCAAATTATAATTTCACAGCATACTTTTTAAATGTTTTGTTGTTGCTATGCTTTTTAAAAATTTTTCATTGGTGTAGACATGTGTAGCCTGCTTCCTCTTATTATTTACTTCAATATGCATTGAAGTTGTCTCTGTATTTATGATGTCCATTATTTCTTACACAGTAATATTCTATTGCATTCATGTTCCATAGCTGGCTTAGCCATTCCCTAATCAATGGGTATGCATTTCTTCTCACACTTTACTATAAGAAAAAATACCAACACATGTATTTTGGATCTTTTTTTTTATCACTGACCACTTAGGGGTAAATGCCTACCAGTGGGATCTCTAGATCAAAGAGTATTTACATGTCAATCACTTCTTTAGCATAATGTTAAATTATTTTTTTTCAGAATCATTGAACTAATTCACAGTTCCAACATGATTATACCAATTGCCTATCTTTGTACAAACCCTTATTTATCATCTTTATTAATTTCTTTATTATAAGATGAAACCTCTTTATAATGACTATTCTTACAAATTAAGGGCTAATTTCAATTATACTCATCTTCTGAAGAAGTATTAGTGCCATGAGTGCCACTTAAATTTTAGTTCTGGAGCATCTTGCCCTGTTACTTCTCTGTTCCCAGTTAGGATCCAGAGGAGCAAAGGGGAAGAAATGCAAAGAAAAACTTAAATTCTCTATTTTTTTCAGAAACTCAAAGAACACCAGATTCTAAAAATATTTTAAGGGTCATACTCAACTCCAGTTTAAGCAAAGTAGCTCACTCTAACCTTAAAGTAGTTCACTTTAACCTCTAATTCAAACTTTGTTAGTTAGCCTTTGCTCATCTCCTTTTATTTCAAAGCTGTCCAAACTGTTCCTCTCAAGATCATATGCCTTGCCCAGGGCGCATCTCATAATATCCTCGTTCTTTGGAAACCTCCCCTTGATTTCCCTACTGTCTGAAGTTCAGGCTTATGTGGTCTGACATTAATCATTTATCACAACTGTGCCCCAATGATATCTGGCCCCTTCTCAACAACCAAATCACAGTAATCATCATCAACATCTTGACACATTGCTACCCATCTCTTCAGTTAAGGCCCTGAAAATCCTGCTTATCAGTTTTGTGTTAACCCTGCTGATTTTTTTTAAATGTGAGAACCTAGGGCAATGCACAAAATGGCAAGTGTGTATCTCAAGAGAGCTGAATATCCCAGTAGGGAGGGTTGATCCAGTATCAGTAAGCCTTACCTTAGGTAGGAGCAGGAGTTTTCGGATTAGCATAACAGATGATGGGAAGTAGGTTGAGAAGGGAATGAGGGGAAATAGCAGATACATTTAACCTCCAGTGATTTTTTTCACCTGGTCTATCATGAACCATAGTTCTTCATCACTCTCCTAAAATCATCATAAAGCTTCCTCATTTTTGTCACCATCAAGAGACAGGAAGGCATAGTGGACGGAAAGCTGATCTCAGAATCAGAATGACTTGAATTCACGTTCCCTCTCTGTTATATACTGGCTATGTGACTCTTGGAAAATCACTTTATCTCTCAGTGATTCAAGCAATGCTCTATCTATTTCTATAAAGATGTAGAATGGCTGCTGATCTATATTGATAAAGGGTCTTTTCTCACTAAGGCAATCCCTATATTAATAAAATCTCAGATCATCATAACTGTCATTCAAAAATACTTTAAAGTGTTCAGGGAGCTTTTCATATCTTACATCATTTACTCCTTACAGCAACCTTATGGGAATTATTATTCCCCCTCCCTATTTTTCAGAACAAGAAATTTAGGCTTAGGAGGATTAGATGTAAGCAGGAAGGAGGTATTGTGGATAGAGAACTGGTCCTGGAGTCAGGAAGACTCCAGTGCAAATTCCTATTTATGTGACCATGGGAAAGTCACTTAACCCTGTTTGCTTCAGTTTTCTCATTGTAAGGTAAATTAGAGAAGGAAATAGCAAACTTCTCCAACATCTTTGCAAGAAAACCTCAGAAGGATCACAAAGAACTGGACACAACTAAAACCAAGTAAATAAAAACAAAAAGAATATATAATTCAACCAGGATACTTTGGCTAGTGACAGAGGCAGGATTTTAATTCAGTTCTTCCTGATTTCAAGTCCAGTGTTCTCTTGACCATATACTGCTCCCTTTCTCAAAGGGAATGAGACATGGGGGAAAACTGTATTCATTCTGTCTCCCATGAAGATTGAAATAGCACATAGAACAGGAAGGTAATCACTCATAGAAAGGCTGAGACTCCATTTCCCCCTCTTTCACTGGGAGATCCTTTTCATAGATGTGATTTCTCAAATAATACTTCTCTATTAAGATTTTCATCTATACTCGTGCTTGCCAACCTCTAATTCTTGGAATATTTTTATTGTTTCTGTAAGAACTTCATTATCAGATATCTTACTTAAAATCAATAAATATACATGTACATATATATATACATACATAT
>CM053627.1:186344369-186362035 GCA_028646595.1 Phalanger gymnotis | reverse complement strand
GAGGATGGGAGGGAAGTGGGGTGACAGAAGGGAGGGCTGACTGGGAAACAGGGACACCAGAATGTATGCCATCTTGGAGTAGGGAGGAGGGTAGAAATGGGGAGAAAAGTTGTAATTCAAACTCTTGTGAAAATCAATGCTGAAAACTAAATATATTAAAGAAAAAAAGTTTAAAAAAAAAGATTAGGTGACTTGCTCAGGGTCACACAATTAGAATATATCTAATTCAGGACTCCCTGACTCAAAGACCAACAGCCATTTAATGAGGGTATCTTACTCTCTGCCTGCCACTACTCTCTATTTGAACTAGTATTCTTCATATCAGATCTGGACCTTGAGACCTTGACATTCACATTTCACAAAGGACCTCCTGAATTCATGTACCCAACCTCTGAGGAAGTTAATCCACTCATTTTGAGGGCTTTCACCCTGGAGCAAAGAACGGTTGATAGATTATTGATAAACCAGATAACTTAATACATAATATCTACTAAATGACCTAGCTTCAGACACCAAAATATGTTTCATTTCTGTATCTCATCCAGTCATCCAGATATCCACACAAGCCATATGCCTGTTACCATGCTCTTCAACTATTCTCATTCATTTTCCTTTCCGCCTTTCTGCTCTGAGCACAGAAGATGAAGCAGTAGCACCATAACTTCTAAAAGGGATGTGTTAATTAACATGTCAATTTAAAATATTCAGAATGATTTTGCTGATCTCATCGCTGTAAGCTTGTGCCTATGAAACCTGGATAGTATGCCAGCACCATGTCAGGAAACTAATTACTTGGAAAGATTAAGGTACCAGACACTGAGGTCCTTTCTTCAGCTAAACTGCCAAGCATTCAAACTCTACTATAGAGAGTATAATTCCAATGATCTGGCCGCATTGTTCAAAAGCCAAATGTATGTTTTCCTAAAAGACTATTTTACAGAGGACTCACACAAGGGAAGCTCACACAGAGGTCAGAAGAAGCAATACAAGGACACTCTCAAATTCTCTCTGAAGAAATTTGGAATTGATTGTAAGACATGAGAGATACTGTCAGAGGACCAACCAGCAGGGCATGCCTGCATCAAAGAAAGCACTGTGATCTATGAGCAAAGCATAATTGTAGTAGCTCAAAAGAAACATGAGACACGCAAATTTAGAGACACTTCCATTCCAAATATTCTTATGGCTCATTTGTTTCTAAACTGCTCCAGAGCCTTCCCAACTCATTCAGATTGGTCTCATCAGCCACAGTCAGACATGCTAGACCTTGACCCCAACATAGTGTTGTCACTTTAGTCCTCTGTGAGAACAAAGGACCACAACCAACATAAATGAATTCAGACATCTATGAATAAATATTACACACACACACACACACACACACACACACACACACACACACACACAAAGGAAAATTAATTGACAACCGAGGAGGCAAGAATTGTGGATTTCCAAGAGAACATGCAACCATAGCAAGATGTTCCTTATTTGTTCAAGAAGGAAATTAGATTTGTGAAAGAGAAATCTGTGGCCTACACAGCAGATATAATAGAACAGAAAAATCTTGAATCCAAATCCACAATGGTAAACTGAGACAGAGACAAAGGGACAGAAAGAGACAGAAAAAGACAAAAGAGAGAGATTAACAGAGACAGAGACATAAAGAAAAAGAATAACTGGTTGGGAATACCAGCACCAAGAAATAAAGATCAATTTGGCAGAAGAAAAGAAAAAGGCAAAAAAAATTAAAGAAAACACGATCTCTCTATTAATAGAAACATTTTTATGTAAAAGACTTTGTGTGTAATGCAAAATTAAGGATTATAGGTCTCTTATAAGAACACAATAAGTCAAAAACCCTGCAAAAAACCCCTATAATGCAAAAAACAATGCAAGAAAACTGCCTAGAACTGAACACAGAAAACAAAATAACAAAAGATTCTACTAATCACTTCAGATTAAAAGAATCAAAAACAAACAATAACAATAATAAAAACTCTATGCTAGAAACTCCAAGATACATAATGTTTAAACTTAACTCTCCCAATGACAAACAACAAATTCTGCATGCCACCAGTAGAAAGACATTCAAATTTAGAGGGAAGGAAAATTCAATAACACGGGTCTATTTGGCACCCATCAGGAACTGCAGGAGATATTGGAATAATGTATTCCAAAGAAGCAAAGAGATCAAAATACAAGATCTCATACCCTTCAAATCTGACTCTAATCACTGATGGAAGAAGTCATTTGGGGACATTCTTACCAAGAAAACTAGACCTGAATAGATTATTTGCTTTGCAAACACCCTAGACTAAATAAATAAATAAAAGATAAAAAGGCAACCAAAGAAGCCAATATGATGAAATAACTCCCACCCACCAAAATCCAAAAATAGAGAAAGAAAGCTGTGTTATTCACTACCACCACCATAACAATAACAAAACAACAACATAGAGACCATTAAGATATTTCTAAGTATATACAAGGTGACAAAAAGGAAAATAGCAGTCAAATAGAAGTACTAAGGGAACAAGTCTGAAATATCACAGACTTAATTTTACACCACCATTTCTACACACAAATTAGTTTTATATGGCACTAAATTCCAGAATGGGAGAGCATATAAAAAGGAAGGGGGGGAGATAAAAGAATCTGTGATATATTCTAATCGAGTCAAAAGTTAATACATAAGGAAAACAAATTCCTCTAGTTTCTCAGGAATAAAAAACAAATAAATATTAAAATGTGTAAAGAAGAAAAAGAAGAGATTCAAACATGTGGAAAGAAAAGGAAAATCTCATTTCAGTGGTGAGAAAGTATCCATTAAGGAATGCTTTTATAGGGGAAAATGACATTCCTTGTTTGAAGATAATTTATAGGAATTTGAAACTGAGAAACCACTCATCTTGCCTCAGGAGAAGGAAGTGGGGCTTCTATGAGGAAATGAAAGCAAGGACAGTGGAAAGCATAGGCCAAGAGAAAAGATTTCATAAAAAATGGAGGGAGGGGTGAAGGATCATATTGGGATAGCAATGGGCAATAATTACTGTATGGTCAGAGATGTCAGAAAATTCCTACAATAGGTCAATATTTCCAGGGGTATGCTTCAACTGGCTCATTTCTCATAAGAGCTAATTGTTAATTTTTCAATGTGAGCATGTATCCCTCAGAAATCAGCAAATACTATGGGGATTGATTTATTGGTCTAGATTTAAGAAAATGATGGGAAAATGTTAATATTAAAATTGAGCATTTTGTGCTTACATTTTTTTCCTCAGAGAACTAGTTTGTAAACAATTATCAGTACATCACTTCATATTCCTATACTTTTCATCACCTATAGGAAATGCTATTTCTAAGAGTGCAAAAAAGAAGACCAAGGGGAAATATATTCAAAATAATAATATAGAAATTGTTTAGAAGAGATAACTCAATATAGCCACCTCAGAAACATTAATTCCATGAGTAACATCGAGAGTGACATAGTCTAAGCATCAAAGTATAATAGCCAGGAATCAAAGAATGAAAGTCTAGATTAACAGAAAGGAAAAGAAATAATAAATAAAATGAGGGAAACAAATCATCTTTGTAAAAAGGCAAAGAAAATGAAAGGAAAAACTAACCAAAAACTGATTGAAGGAAAGGAAAGGAATGGAGATTTTATTTTACTACTTAACTGAGCAGGAGGAGAAGAGGGGGGCAGAATTAGATAGCTAGATAAAAGGAAGAAAGAAAAAGGAAATAATAAGCTAAGTAAAACACCAAAACCAGGGAAAAGAGTGACAGAAAACAATGAGGGAGTGGGGCTTGAGGCTGAAGTGAAGAGAGCCAAGGGGAATCAGGTTGACTTAAAGTAACTAAACTTCAATAACTGAAGTGACAAAGTTTTTTATAGTTTTCTGTCTTTATAGAGGAAATAGGGTAGATGGGCAGGAATCTTAATTCAGAAAAATACCAATATCAGGGACAAATAAAGGAAAATATGAACCTAACTCACCAAATTGTAGATGTGAATTCATTAAATAATACAATAAAATGAAAGACATATACAAAACCCCAAGCTATTGCCTACAAGAAAACACCTAAAAAAGCCACAATGAAAATAAAAATAAGGTATTGGAAAAATATACTATGCATCTAATAATTCCAAAAAGGATAGAGTTTCAATCATGCTCTTAGGCAAAGAAAAAAAAAGAAACATTTAAAATGTAACAAGAAAAAAGCAAAAAAAGTACATTATATTCAATATGCATGCACCAAATGCCTTAGAATCTAAATTCATAAAAGAAAATTTAACTGACTTACAAGATGATATAGACAGTAACACAACAGTGGCACAAGATTCTAATGTTCCTCAGTTTTTGTATAAGTCTAACAGAAAGATAAACAAAATGGAAAATATAGAACTGAAGAAATTTCTGGAAAAACCAGAGCTGAAAGATTTAATACATCTTATAATTAAGAATGACAAAGAATATAGGCATTTCTCAGTACCACATGGAACTTCTTCAAAAACTGACCTGTTATTAAAGCTCAGAGATATTTTAAATAAATGAAAAATGTATAAATAGTAAAAACATTCTTTATAGACCATAATACGGCAAAATGGAAACAATTTCAAGAATTACAAACAAAAGAAATTGACCCAACTGGAAATTTGACAATGAAATCCTAAACAATGAGGAAGTCAAAGAACAAATCAAAGAAATAGTTAATTAGAGTCTGAAAGAAAGTAAAATGATGAAACAATGTACCATGTGAGCAGACAAGCAGAAGTATAGTATTGAAGTCCACAATGATAGAAGCAGATATGGGAGAGGAATGAAGGATGGCTCCCCTGCTCCCCTTAACCACCCTCCCCTCAATAGAAGCATCAGGAAAAACTAGTCAGTAGGAGAAGGGGAAGTTGGTAGCCTTCATTGTAGAAGAATGTTCCAAGGTGAGGAGAACACAGGCCCTGAGGGAAGTTCCAGATTGAGAGGGTAGATGAGGTATGGTATTGAAGTCCAAAAGGATGGAAGTAAATCCAGAAGGCCCATGAAATTTGGAAAAAAATAAAAGATTAGGAGATCAAGGGGAAGCGATGAAGGTGGATTTTCACTTCCCAGACCTCAAATTTTATAATAAAGCAGCAGTCATTAAAAATATGAGCTACTGTTTAAAAAATACAGAAGGAGATCAGTCTGACAACCTAGACAAAGAAAAGTCAGAAACAATGAATCTCAAAAACTTAGCGTTTGATAAACTGGAAAACATAAATTATTTAGAGATGAACTTTCTATTTTATAAAACGTGTTGAAGAAACTGGAAAGCAATCTGGCAGAAATTAGACTTAGACCATAACCTTATACCATATTCAACAACTGATTCTAGACATGTAACCTTATCTCATGCCATTTAAAAAAAATAAAAGGGAAACAGATAATATATATTTTCACACCTATGAATTGGAGACATACTCTTAGCAAATAAGGGATGCACACGTGCGCACGCACACACACACACACACACACACACACACACACACACGTATACATGGTAGAAGGATGTTCCAGGTGAGGAGGACCCTGGTACTGAGGGAAGATTCACAATGTGTATATATACATGTGCATGTGTGTATGTGTACACACAGAGATATACAAATATTTTCCCTCTGATTGCACTATAATATCTTTAACGGAACCCTCATAATATGTGAGTTTTCTCCTTCTATGTCTATTCTGCTTATATTTTAAAAGCAGCTATATTAGAAACTATATAAAAACACAAAAATGCAAAGGAGGTGTACAGTCACTGATAATGGAATGATGGG
This sequence comes from Phalanger gymnotis, assembly GCA_028646595.1. Lineage (NCBI taxonomy): Eukaryota > Metazoa > Chordata > Mammalia > Diprotodontia > Phalangeridae > Phalanger > Phalanger gymnotis. The sequence continues at coordinate 186,356,220 of CM053627.1, read as the reverse complement.
GGTGGGGGGCAAGTGAAGATGAGGGAGGGAACAGTGTCAATGCTGATTCCTCATGGTTGTGAGAACGCCTAATTCAGGGTGAGTGAATTTATACATTATATATAAAAATAGGTCTTCTTGTTGTTATTGGTTTATTTTTTTCAGCCATCTGTATATTTCATCCTGAATTACACAAAATGCAATTTTTGGAGAGTTGCGTCAAAAGAAAGTCCATTCTCTAAGAGTCCAACAGAAAGTAATGTGAATATCCTAAACAAAACAAAACAAAAACATATTTTATGACATAGTTTTGTTGGTAAAACATATAATATCACTTATGGTCAAGTTCTCGCCACATACGGAAAAAATAAGTTGATTTTCTTCCAGACTGAATGTGTCTCTCTACCTCATTTTATATGGTGTCCACACAGAGTGAGAACATAGAATGAATGTTATAAAAATATATCTTTGTATATATGTTATAAATATATAGACGAAAAAGACTTAGAAATTCTAGTTGACAGCGAGCTCAGTATGTGAACTAGCGAACTACACGATGGAGCTTTTATTAAAAAACTAATGAAATCTTACGCACCATTAAAAAGAAATATAATTTTAGTCAGTGGAGAACCATTGTAGCCACTGGTGAGGAGTCATGTGGTAGCTACATCTTTAGTAAACTACTCTGGTGGTAATATGCATAATGAATTGCAATAAAGAGAAACTTGGAAGGTACTAGTTAGGCTTCTGTAGAAGTAGAGGCATGATGTGAAAGGGGGCTGAACTAGGAAGGTGGTAGTGAGAATGGAAAAGAAAACAAGGATTCAGAGATATTAGGAAGGATCTATATAATTTGGTAACTGGCTGACTCTTGTCAAGCTAGAGAATAAAATAGGAAATACAATCATCAACAGAAATCAGGAACTGAAGCAGCTTTGGCTTTATTAGTTTTGCTTGAATTTAATTGTTGTTTCTTCTTTGTTTTTGAAGAGGACCAATGGCATCATAGGGTGATGTATTGACTTGTGCATGAATTGGATTTAAGTGAGACAGAGTTGCACAAAGTCATCAGCCTCACTCTCTCTTCTAGAGGGATGATGCAGGATTCAGTGGATGACCTTGGCATCTTCTATGTCTGACCAAGCTCCAAGCACTCCACAGAGCCTACTTTAGCCATGTTCACAGTCATTGGAACAAATTATTCTCATCTGCCCATTACGCTGGGCGAAGTCTTCACATGCTTGGGAGTAAACACCCCCTTAACTTACTGATTGGTTTGATACCTGTTAGTTACCCTCAACCTGGTTCAGCCCATCTGCTGAGACAGTTTTATTGGCATGTTGCCTCTGTGAATGCTACAGCTTCTTAATTGGACATTGGATTGTAGTTGACCATGAGAAATACAAGTGGAAATGACCAGCGAATGATTCATTAGAAATCTAAGACTAAAACATAGTGGAGAGGACAAGGCTATGGAAAGGAAAGAGAAATAGTTTATCCAGTGACAATCAAATGTATATCTTCTCCCAATCATTGCCAGAAACATTCTTGCTAGAGTTCTCCTTAATAGAATGATCCTTTACCTGGGAGATGGTCATCTATCCGAGAGCCAGTGTTGCTTCAGAAAGGGCCAAGGAACAATTGACATGGTGCTTGTTACTGAACACCTCTAGGAGAAATGTATTGATGCTGTCAGTCATGAGAGCTTGTGGAAAATTATGGCAAAACTTAGGTGCCCAGAGAAGTTCATTAGTATTGTATTTCAGTTTCATGATGGCATGCTTGCATGGGTTCTGAAAATGAACAATGCTTTCATGCTTTCTCACTCACCAATAGAGTGAAGCAGGGCTGTGTTAGACACCTTCAACAAGGATTAAAATGGCATTCAGGTCAGCTACTGTACTGAAGGTAAATTATTTAATTAGAAAAGGCTACAAGCCAAGCCTAAACTGGGAGGACAGTTGGTTTATGATTTTTTGTTCAAAGATTTGTTCAACCAATGCAATCTCTGAGGCTGAGATACAACATAGTATGGATCTATTCTCTGCTGCTTGTCCTAATTTTGTCCTAACAATTAACACCAAAAACACAGGTGTTCCATCAGCCAATGCCACACCATCCATAAGTGGAACCATTGATTACAGCAAATGGAGAAATTGTGAATGCTGTGGATAAAGTCACTTAACCTTTGAAGTATACTTTCCAGGGATGTACAAATAGATGATGAGGTCAATGCATGCATTGCCAGAGATAACTCAGTGTTTGGTAGGCTCCAAACGAAAGTGTGGGAGAGAAGAGGTATTAGACTGCCTACCAAACAGAAGGTCTACTGAGCCATTATGCTGACTTCATTGTTGTATGCCTGGGAAACCTTGACAGTATACCAGTGCCATGCCAGGACACTGAATAACTTTCATTTGAACTGTCTTAGAAAGATTCTGAAGATCACCTGGCAAGATAAGATACCAGAGACCAAAGTTTTCTCTTGAGCTGAACTGCGAAGCATTCAAACTCTACTGCAGAGAGCATAACTCTGGTGGGTTGGCCACATTGTTCAAATGCCAAAGAATGCTTGCCTAAAAGACTATTTTATGGACTACTCACACAAGGCAAGTAGTCTCAAGGTCTCTCTGAAGAACTTGGGAATCTACTGGGAGAGATACTGGCACAGGACTGCTTAGCATGGCATGCCTGCATTAAAGAAGGTGCTGTGTTCTATGAGCAAAGCAGAATTGCAGTAGCTTAAAAGAAATGTAAGATGTGCAAATTTAGAGATATCTTCATTCCAAATATTACGGACTATTTGTGCCTGACTTGTGGTAGAGGCTTCTGAGCTCTGAGCGTATTGGTCTTATCTGTCACAGTCGGACACACTGTACCTTGACCCCACCATAGTGATGTCATTTTGGTTCCCTTTGAGATCAAAGGACAAGAACCAACTGACCAAGACTAAAACACAGGCAAAAGGACAAGGTCGGGGCAGGTGGGGGGGATATCTGTATCAATTTAGCTTTTGATCCTGATTTTACAACTGATTATGTAGGTGTTCTTTGTCAAATTATAGCCTATCTGAACTTCAATTATCTAATCTATAAAATGAAAAGGCCGAATCAAATAATCTCTAAGTTCTCCTCCCCTTCCATATTCTCTGACTTAGTGATTCTTCTAAGTGCATTCTCCCTAATCATTAAATAAGTCATCTTTTAGGTAAAGGGATCCTATATGAAACTATGAGATTACATAATAATTACCATAATGCATATTACTAAGCTTTAGAGTTTCCAAGTGTTATGCATGTAGGTCCACACAACAATTCTATGAGATAGTATAGGTGTATTGAAAGGAGTTTTGGACTTAAATTCTAAAGACCTGGGTTCTAGTGCTAGCTAGATCTTCCACTTTGACAATGATAAATCATTTTACCTCCATCCATCTCATTTTTTAAGTTATCAGAAAACAAAGCAATACCATGCACAATTCACAGTAATTAGTTGATGAGAAGTTATATATGACAATAATTTCTGTAATTCATACTATACTTAAAATGTATCAATGTGCTTTATTACACATTTATATTCATATAGTGCATTACAGACCATTTTATCTATGTTATCCAAAGCATCCTTACAATAACTCTGTAAGGTAGATAGTAAAAGTTATCATTCCCATTTTATAGATTAGTAAATTGAGGTGCAATGGCATAATGCTTCTTTCTAATAATCACAAGCAAAAAAGATTTTCAATCCAGACTGATACCAAATCCAATACTCTTTGTACTATTCAATCTGCTTTTCTACCCTACAAGTCTTGCAAGGCGAGATACAGAAAGAACACAATTGGAGATGAGCTCTGAGGACTAAGTTTATTAAGTCAGTGATTGCTTTTTTTAGCTAGATATGATTTAATTAGTATAGAGAACTCTTAGGAGTAAATTTTCCTCTACAAATGCAGATGAGCAATTATAATTTATAGTTCTAAAGAATTATGGGGGAACAAGAGGCCAAGTGAACTATGTATGATCACATAACCAGTCTTTTTCTGAGGCCACACATGAATCCAGTTCTTCCTGACTTTTAGGCTGACTCTCTATTTTTTATAATATGCTGCCCTTGAATAGCCATTTTATTCCCTTTTTTGAAAATCATATTTCCATTAAAACAGGATGATAGAGGTAAAAAGGACACATCAAAAGTTATCTAGTTCAACACTCATTTTAGAGATAAGAAAACTCATCCAAAATCACATGGGTGTCAGTAGTGGTCTGTTAACCCAAGTCTTCTGATTTCTGAGCCAGTGATCTTTCTATAGTACTGTACTGCCTCTAATATATTAATATATTCATGAGACTTAATTTCCTCTACTCAAATGAACAGCAATTTTTGTCTTTTCTGTTTCTTTCTCATTGCTTAGAAATTCCTCTTCTTTCCTTCAAAGTAAACACAAAAAAAGCAAGCCTGTCCTGGAGTCTAACCCAAGAATGTGGACATATGAGCAGGCTAAAGTCAAAAAAGCAATTCGTAAAAGAGAAGGAAGTTTGATTAAGAGATAAAAAAATAACAGCTATGGATAGGATGTCATGGAAACACAGAACCCTAAGAAATTATGAAGAATCATGTGAATGTCCCATTGCATCCATTTCTCCTCTGCCATACCATGCAACAGCGCTAGCAGGCAACTTACCCCTGTCAAAAGACCAGACAGAGGGGCTGAAAGGAATTACCTCAGTGACTCCAAAATTGCACTGATTCTCAATTGTCTTTCTTGTAGCCATTCATAGAAAACCAAAAACACATTCAATAGCAAACAAAGTTCGAGCTGTATGTTGTGCCGCTTGTTTCTCCTCCAGGCCTGATGTCCCACCAGTTTTTTGCCTATGGAAATGTTTTAGCATTAATTTCATCATGGGCTCTTTCACACCCTCTTCACTAAGGTACTAAAAAAGGGAATTCACAAGAATTCATAAGGCGCCATAAGTGCCATTCTCGCAAGTCTAAAACAAATGAATATGAAAATCACTTTCGTACTAAGTTCCTCTTCTATTTATTTAGTTCAGTAGCTGTCAAAAGAATATTTACTAATAGTCCATGCATGTCCAAGTAAAGTTTGATCTTTAATAATTAGTAGGTAAGCTCCCATCACAAGCAATGACATTAAAGTCTTACTTAGGATCACAGGATTTAGGGCTGAAAGGGACTTCTGAAGTCATCTAGCCGGTGCTTTATTTTACAGTGGAGGAAACAGGCATAGGTAGAAATTACCTACTCGGGGTCATATCTGTAATCACTAGCAGATTAGTATTACAGACTTTATTGGATTCCAGCCAAGTTTCTTAGATTCAAAATCCCATGCTCTTCCCACTGGATTAATATGCTTTTAAAAAATAAACTTTATTCAGTGATACCAGAGACATAGCAATATCCCCTTCATATTTCATGCTTTACGTGAAATGGTAGAGGATCAATGAATATTTGTGAAATAGATGAAATGAAGGAAGGAGAAAGTGCATAGAAAAGTCAATCAGTTTTATGCAATCGAGACAAAGACTCGCTCAGTTCAGCCCAGACTCCATTAATAATCCTCTACCTCTATCCTGTAGAATAAAACTGAGCTTTGAGTGAAAGCCAGTTTATGTAACTAAAGACCACTTAGATGTAGCCATTTTTGGTGTGCAGATTCAAAATGTTTCAAATTGAACTCTTTTACAGCAAAATTTCTGTGTTGGTTATAAACAGAAGGATTCCAAGGAAACCAAGATCGCATGACTCATAACAGTCCATTTATGCACTTAATATTAATCTTCCTAGTGAGGCAGCAATTAAGAGAGGACACAAGGGCTACTGTCAATCAATTAAGCAAATATTTATTAAGTCCCTCGTACCTACCAAGCATTATGTTAGCTAAGTGCTGGGAATATATTAGGAAGCCTGAATAAAATCTTTTATTTGGTAATAGCAATAGTAATATGTTGAATGAATGAATACCAGTTAGTTTATTCATTTATTCAATAAGCTTATTTTGGCACTTGCAAAGACTTGTATTAGCATCCTTGGGAAATGTGAAAGAATTTAAAGGATAACATCTATTTTCAGAGTTTACAATATAATTAGAGGGACAAGAAACCTGAAGTCAACCATAAGGCGTAAAGCTTATTGTTCTTCAGCTGTGTCTGACTCTTCCTTATTCTGTGGATCATAGCTGTCCATGAGGTTTTCTTGGCAAAGATACTGGAATGGTTTGCCATTTCCTTCTCCAGTGAATACTTTTGTCAGGAAATCAGAGGTTAAGTGACTTGCCCAGGGTCAAACAGCTAGGAAATATCTGAGGCTAGATTTGAACTCAGATATTCCTGACTCCAAGCCCAGTGCTCTATCCACTGAGCAACCAGCTGCCTCTAAGGCATAAAGCAAATGGATTATAATTTTAGATAGCCTACAGGTATATTCCATACATATTTCATTGCCCCCAAATACCACATAAGTTCTATGGGAACCATGAAGTAAAGGAAAATTGATCACTAAAGTTGGCATAGATTCAATCAGGTAAACCTGTCTGAATCTGTTTAAACCAGTCTAGACTAATAGACTGGGAAGAGTGCTTGATGTGTGGAGACAGGAACAAGCATTGAGCTAGATGACTTCTAAGGTTCCCATTCTATCCAAAAATCATCATTTTACAGGTAAGGAGAGTAAGCTGTTAAAAGTGATTATCTGAAATAAAAAGGAAACTGAGGACAATGTTACAGAGCCAACTACGACTTAATTTGCAAAGTTAGGATTTGCACGTCAATCCAGGTCACCCGACTCCTCAAAGGTCAGAGACAAGGAGTGATTTAGAGAGTTGATTTTTATGACAACAAAAAGGGGGAATAACAATTGACAAAAACTCATTTTGAGCATAATTCAATTGGACGAGGCAGGTCACCTGACTAGTTAGCATCTCTCAGACTTTTAAAATCCTATTTCAGAAGTCCTTTCCTGCAGGTGGTACCTTCTGTAACCAAAAAGTGAACTGGGAAAGGGGATTTGTGGTCAGTGGTAAGTAGTCACCCCCACCACCCCCATCTTCCTTAGAAGAGTCTGTACTCAACTTCGACTCTAGCTCAAGAAAGGAAATGGGTTTATCCACTAAGACTGGAAAAAATAACTTACCCTTGGCCTAACCTTTCTTCAGCTACCAGAAAGGGGAACTTAGCCTCTGGTCAATGCCCCTTTCTGCTACAAAGGGGGAACTAGCCTTTGGTCATCCTGCCTTTCTGCTGTTAAGGGAGATTTAATGTTTTGGAAAACCTTATTGTCTTATGATTATTTTATTCTTCTAAATTATCTGCTACTACATGGCAAAGTCTTCTCTATCTGTTCACTAAATCAATAGGTAATTTAGACTTGAGAGACTATCTGCGTTAGTTTGACTTAACTTAGGGCTAGCTCTACCTAAAGAAGGGAATTTAATCCTATAATCAAACTAAAAAAACAAAGTAATAAATAATAGCTGATTTCCTTCTCAAGGCCCAGGGATGTTGCCTAAGTTCACACAGGTGCTAAGTCTCAGAGATGGGATTTGAACTCTAATGTTTTAGTTCTAGAGTCAACAGTCTTTCCACTGTGTAATACTTTCTTCAATGTCCCTCTCAAGGAATCAAAACTTCTTGAAGAAAGAGAGCAAGTGAGCTGAGACTTCCCATTCTAGGAATGGGAATTCTTGATAGCTAGGTAGGTAGAAAGTCAGAGAGGGAAAATATGAGCATAATGACAGAAACAGAAAGTAAAGTAGCAATAGAAACTTTCACTTGCTTTTTTATTTCCTTTATGCCTCTATTTACTGCAAAAGATGAGTGGCTAACCTTCTTTCTCTTAATCCCTTCTGCTCAAGGCTGTGTTGCATCACACCATCAGGTCAATCCTCCTGAGAAGCTGCTTCATCATTCATTCTCCTTCCAGAAGAACCTATCATGCCTCTTTGTGGTGTAATAGGTCATGTGCAAATTTATCAGAGTAGTATCCAAGGACCCTGGCTAATTCTTTTGCTTATTTTCATGTACTTGGTCTCATTACTCCTCTGACCTGGCCCTGGATAAAACAAGGGAGGATTTGTAAAATGCCTTTTCAAGCCATAAAGGGATTCATAAATGCTAGTTATTTATTATTACTGTTACTATTATTAAATAACATAAGTTACAAAATAGTTGTCAAATCTATAGATGAAAATCTTTGACAGGCATTAATTATAATTTTCTTATTGAAGAGATGTGGTTTTAAATCCAAGCTGTGCTACCTACTTTCTTCAAAAAAGAGATCTTCTTGCATACACAGGTGGAATCATAGATCTAAACAACAATAAAAGATCATGTTGGCTTTTTTCGCTGCCATGATTTTATTGTCCAATAAAACCTATTAAAATTTCATATAAACATCTTCTATCTTCCTTGTCTATCAAATCTTCCCTGCCCCTGTACTTAGATAGTTAAATTTGTGAGTCCAGATGTAGGACTTCCCACTCAATTTCTTCTTCAGATAGAATAAGTCATCATTATAGCTTGTTGAGAACATTTTTTCAGATTCACATTTAAACATATTACATATTAGTTATTTTCCTGCCTATGTATCATCCAGATTCAACAAATATATGACTTGTTCATTTATCCAACTAGTAAGTAAAATGTTGAGTGGAATGAGCCAGGACAGAACTTTGCAGCCCTCTATTAGATATAGATATAGATATAGATATAGATATAGATATAGATATAGATATAGATATAGATATAGATATAGATATAGATATAGATATAGATATAGATATAGATATAGATATAGATGTAGATATAGATATAGATATAGACGTAGATGTAGATATAGACATAGATAAAGACATCGATATAGACATAGATATATAGATATAGATATAGCCCTATAGGTTTTGACTGATGCATTAATCACATGCTTTAGGTCTGGTTATTTAACTAGTTACTAATCATATAACTATCCTATCAGCTAGGCCTCCATTCCTCCATCTCATCTATAAAGATATCATGAGAGACTACCAGAGGTCTTACTGAATTCTAAATAGTGGATTTACATTATATCTACAATGTTCTCCTGATGAAATAGTATATCTGCTCAAAAAGAGTAGAAATGAGGTTAGCCTTCCATGATTTGTTCATGATATATCCATGTGGGCTTGTAGTTATCAGTGCTTCTCTAAGTTCTCACAAACCACCATTTTAATATGCACTCTAGAATTTTGCCAGGAGTTACAATCAAGTTCACCAGCTAATAGTTGGGAAATTTTATTTCATTCTCTTATTTGAAAATTTGTACATTTACCTATCCCCAGCCCTTTAGTAACCCTCCTGATATTCACATTATTTCAAAGAGCACCAACAATGGCCCAGCAATCAAATGCAAAAAAAAAATTATTTCAGAATCCTCATATGTCATTTTCTCAAGCCTAGAATTTTTAACTTATTGAAGGCAGCTGCTCTAAGTGTTCTCATTTATTTCACTATCTCTTCACTTATCTTGAGTTTAAATTCTCTTTTAATATTTTCATCCTATACATTCCAGTGCAAAAATCATTCTTCTGGGGAGAGAAAAAAAACAGTAAAACAAAGAAGGGGTACATTTATCTTCTCTCCATTATAGGTTATCATCATTCTATACCCTACAGCATCAGTTTCTATCCATTATTTTGTCTTCTTGCTTCATTTTTGTTATCCTTTTGATTCAACATATACCTAAACTCATTCTATTCTTCAATGTTAATGACCTTTTTCTTACTTTTTTTATTCATTCCCTACCACGTGCCCTTGCTTTGACATTCTCCAAATATGTTTTTGAAAAACCCAAATTGGTGAGTTCTCTTCTTATCCTTTAGATAGGGTGCCACTTTACTCTCTCTTTAGAATAGTTTCTATTCATATTTTCAGAATTTCGTGACTGTAAATATTTCATCTCCTGGGCTGACTTCCCCTGTGGAATTTTTGGCTATTGGCAGCATACCTATCCCTCTGTGAACTCTGAAATCTGCTATGTCCAAATCTAGGGCACCTGTGAGACTTAAACGTTGGATGGTCTCTTTCATTTAAGACTTCATTGATGTCTACTTTGGAAATTAAAATTCTTTATTAGACAGGATCAAGTAATTTACCTGATTGCTTCCTCCACCTTTAGAGGAATGCAATTACCATTAAGTCAAGTTATCAGCTGCTCTGTTTTTAGCAGAAAGGGGCCTCTCACAAATATCCGGATGATTCAAGTTCCCCTATCAGTATTTCCTCATCCTAATGTACCAGCTATTCCTCTTTACTGGGCTTCTACAACTCATCATACATTTTCTTCATTTTGACCAGATGATTTAACCACACCAACACTATCAATTTCTCCCTCTATTGATCCTAATTCAAATGATCTCCAATCTGGCTTGTGCTTCTGGTTTGTAGATTTCCTTACATGTTCATTCTTTCTTGATATACAATACTGCTCTATCACCCCCTTTTAAAAAATCACTTCTGTTTCTTTTTGAGTGAGGCAAACCCTTCCACTACCACATTCTTAGTCATAAATCTTATTCCACCCAAGATCAGCGATACCTGAAAAAGATGATAAAAATGGAATGATGGGAAACAGTGAGTTTAGAGGTAAAGTTAGAATATCTAAAACCGTCTGCAACCAGGGTGACTTTGTAGTGACAGATCAAGGCTAAATCTAGGGAAGTCCTATTTCTCAGGGAACCAAAGGATGACAGAAGGGATGAACTAGGCACAATCTGGGAAGTATAAGAAAAGAAGAATGACATAAAGGAATAAATAAGGGGTATAGGAAAATATAGATTATGTCAGAGACTACAAAAGTAGCAAAATTCTGCATGCAGAAGAACATAAAAAGACAAAAATGGGAAAGCTGCAGATTCTTTAAGTGTTCCAAATGGAGTACTGGAGTTGGGGCATCTCTATCAGTTGTTACCTAGGGGGATTACTATTTTGAGAAGGCTAAAAACTATAGGTTTAAAATCTGGTGTGTTGCTGGAGGAGAGAAGAAGGCTCATAGGATCTTAAGATTTAGAGTTGGAAAAGGCTTTAGAGATCATCTAGGCAAAGCCCCTATTTTACAGATAAGGAAATTGAAGCCCTAAGAGGGGAAATGACTCATCCAAAGTGACATGATAGCATAACCTGGATTTAAAAACACATTTTTTCTTACTCCAGATTCAGTGCTAGAAGCTTGAAGGGCTTTGGGGTGAGGCCCTGGATTAAATGCTTGAGACTAGGTATGAGCAACATACTAAAAGTGCATATAATCAAAATTCATTCCTAGAGGAAGAGTTAATTTCATGATGATCTGTATTCAACTGGGTCTCCAAACTTTTCTGACCTTAGCCCTTCAAATTGGTTTCCATGGGGATTCTTTAGACAGCAGAAATAACCCTCAAAATACAGTATTCATGAACTGAAACACTATTAAACAACCAGAACCATACTCTATTCGACAGTGGGATGTTAGAGAGAAATTTTCAGGGCTTCTGAGAGAATGCCAAAATAGAAGAGATTGTGATCATGTAAGAAACGTTCTAGAACAAAAATAAAAGGATAATCATTTACCTAAATATAGTAATAATAATAGCTTACATCTATATAGTGCTTTAAGCTTTAGAAAGCATTTTATACATATTACTTCATATCAGTTTCACAATTCTCCTTTGAGGCAGGTAAAGTAAGTACTGCTATGGTCATTTTATATGGGAAAACTGAGATGTAGAAAGAATAAATGGCCCAGGATACACTACTAAGTGGCAAGGTCACCAAAATCCAGCTTCCCTTACAGAACACTATACCATTCATATTATACTTATACAGTATACATGTATGGGTTGTTATGTC
>CM053627.1:186337926-186343869 GCA_028646595.1 Phalanger gymnotis | reverse complement strand
TTTGTGAATCTGTCACTGTGGGGCCTAAATAAATGTTTTGTTGCTTTCTACTTAGAGAATCTCTCATACCTAGTGATTTCGAACCATTCAAACATATACATGATTATGTTTGAGATTATAAATTCGGCCTTCCTACTACAGTTGTATACATACATTTTACAATGTGTCTACACATGCACTGTCCTGTATATGTATATATGTATATGTGTTTATATATGTATATATAACATGCATACATTTATATATGTATGCATATGTATATACGTACGTATAAAACATTATATATGTGCATATATGCATTGTGTGTATTTTTTCTACCAGACCCTTTCTGTGCCAATCCCTCCAAAGATCCTTCAGGCCTTACCATCTGCTCTGCTTCTATGTTCTCCAGTTCTCCATTTCTTCTCCCTACCACACTATCATTTTTAACTGCTTAAGCAACATAATATTTATGAAATATGCCATCTATACCATCATTGCTTACCTAGGACTTCTGGTCATTTTCATTTCCTCTGCAGCTGAACTTTGTCTTATGGGTAGTCTACCCCAAATTAGAGCATGAATTCCTCAAGACAAGGGACTGTCTATCTTTTTTTTTGTATTTGTGTCTCCAGAGCTTAGAATGATACTTGATATACATCAAGGGCTTAATAAATGCTTTCTCATTCATTCAAGTTGAGTCACACCATTTAAACAATTACTATGGGCCCACTACTGTGCTAAGTATTGGGGATACAAATATAAGTGAAAAGAAAGATAATCTCTGCCCTCAAGGACATTATATTCTAATGGGGGAAGAAAATTCATGTAAAAGAGATGGAAAGGGGAAGAGGGATCGAGATGAACTCTGGATGATGAAAGATGGATGGGAGGTCTGAGCCCTTCCTCAAAATGGAGGTTCCAAGAAGAATTCATTAATGGGAGAAAGGAACTGCAGGGACAGAGAAAAGAAGACCACAGTGGTGGAGGGAGAAAGAAGCTGAAGCATGATGGCAAAGTCTTGATTAACTCATATGTGTGTGTGAATTTAGAAAACCCACCCCAAATGTTCACATGGACTATTTGTACCCAACCTGTACTAGAGCATTCCGAGGTCATATTGGTCTGATCAGCTGGACACACTGTAACTTGGCTCTAACATATTGATGTCATCTTTATCCTCTTCAAGAACAAAAGACAACAACCAACCATGAATGCATGTAGGCACATATTTATATACATGCACATATACACATATGTACATACACATATACATGCAAACACATACACATTCATAAGCATATGTGTATATACATACATACACATATACGTATTAGCATCTAGTAGTGCAATGGATAGTGTGTCAGAGACCTAGAGCCAGGAAGACTCAACTTGGTGACTTCAAAACTGGCCTCAGGCACTTACTAGCTGTGTGACTCTGGGCAACTCACTTAACCCTGTTTGCTTCAGTTTCTTCATCTATAAAATGATCTGGAGAAAGAAATGGTAAACCACTCCAGTATCTTTGCCCAGAAAATCCCAAATGGGATCATTAAGAGTCAGACACAACTGAAAATGACTGAACAACAAATTAGACAGACAGACAGATAGATAGATAGATAGATAGATAGACAGACATATAGATAGATAGACGTATAGACATAGATATAAATATACATATATAGATACATGTATATATGCATAATACATTATGTAGATGCTGTGTATATGTATGCACATATGTACTACATATAGGAAAGTATAAAATTCTTTGTAAAGCATAAAAATACTCTATAATATATATATCACATTTTTATTATTAGGAACACAACTTTCCTTTTCTCAAATTTTATAACTTCATTTAACTCATAGAGTGAATTGGTAATGTTATGTAATTGAGAGTATGTTGGATTTTCCAAGAAGACTTGAGTTCAAATCTTGCCCGCAAAGCTTATTTTCACCATTGTGTTCTAGGGCAAGTTGCCTCAACTCTCTGGTCTCAGCTTCTTCACCTCTAAAATGAGCATACTCACCGAAGCTCCTCAGTGGTATGTTGGTAAATGTTTAAAAACCGGCTCCTTAGGGGGAAAATAATAATGAGTGTTGGCGAGATTTTCTCTATCATTTTCTTAAGTCTAGATAACCAACAAAACATAAATCAACTTTGATTGATAAAGTTTGCCACTTTCTGAGGTGCGAATGCTCATGCTGAAATTTTAACAATTGGCTCTTACTAGTCAAAAAATGATCTGAGGCTACCTCTTAGCTTTGTGATGATGTTCAAACTAAACCATCTATGCAAATTACTTGGCATGCAAGCATTAAAGTGCTATGTAAAAATAGATTTTATTATATATTAGAACCTTGACATTGTTCAGATGGCTCTTTATGGTTTGTGAAGCACTTCAGATATTTTATCTCATGGCATTCCCATGGCAACCCTGGCACATCAGCACCATTATTATTCCTGTTTCACAGAGGAGGAAACTGAGGCAGAATCCCTTTATATTCTGGCACACTACTGTTAAAATGGTGAATTGAATTCTATTTCTCAAATATAACACAGCACATAGAAACCTGGTATTATACAGTTAGCCTTTGATATTGGTGTTAGAGCTGCTTTCCAAGATGGACTTCAAATTCATTCAATCCTTTGTAATTATTACTGAGAACTGGTGCCAAACATGTGTCTATCAGCAAATTTGCCCCATCTTGTGCTCTGATTTTCACATGGAAACTATAAATTCATAAGCAACTTCTTAATCATTTTATTCGAACCAGGAATTTTATCCAAGCTGAAGCCTCATATTTCTGCCTTCCCTGACTTGGGCATGTTATAATAGCCTTGGCAGAATTGGAAGGGAAGCAAAAAGAAACTAACAGTGAATTCTCACATTTCCTTTTTCCTTTTTTTTTCTTGTTCTTGATTTAAACTAAAGGAAAACCTCTAGTCACCAGAGGAACATGAATCTCTCCTCTCTCTATGGACCTATGTCACTGGTTGGGTTTAGAGTGAAAACATTTTCTGGGTCTCTAGTCTTATGACTCACACTGAAGGGACACAGAAAGACATTTGCATTTCCTTAGAAGACTTTTTAACTCAGCTGCTCTAACAACTCCTTTTGAGCAAGGGGAAATTAGCTAACTTTGAAGATCAAAGCCTTCTACTCTATGTTTCTTCCTTACCACTGTAACCGGATCTGTAACTGACAAGGCCTAGAGATATAGGGGTGGAGAGAGTTCGCTGAGTGTAGAGGGGTGGGGAACAAAATGAACCCTAAAGGAATAGAATGTCGCCTTCAAGGTACTGTAGGCTTCAATGGGAGGCTGTTGATTGTCTCCATTTCTCCAGGAGCCAGAAGGTGGCATCTGTCTCCTTATTTGTAAGATCTGAGTCTTTGTCCTTATTGAACATGTTTAAATTTGTATTCCCAAATGGGAGAGGCAGTGTGGTGTGATGAGCATTGTGTTGAATGCGGAATCAGAGGACCCTGGTTCAAATCTTTGCTCTATTTGCTACCTATGTGTCCTTAGGCATGGCACTTCCTGTCTCTAGTCCTCAGTTTCCTCATTTCTTAAATGAGAGAGCACCGGATTAAGTGTCCTCTAAGTACCTTTCAGGTTCTGTGGCCTGTTATATGCTTTGCATGTTAAAGAATGGAATTTTTTGTCCTTAAAAATTACAATAGAATAGCTGCCCGCAAGATGAGATTTGACAGCCAATAAATAAATACATGTAACTAGTCCAGGAGAGCATTGCTTTGGATTCATGGAGAAGTTCAAATAAGTTTTCAAATAATTATGCCCCAAATGAATTTGCCAAACACTTTGCCTGCAGCTTTAAAAAGGTTATGGATTAAGCAGAGCTAAGAACATCAAAATCTTCATAGGATCTTCACCAGGATGGTGAAGTAATCAGATGCTAAAGGGGAAAAAAATCTTTCCCATCACATCTGCTTTTGTCTGGGCTCAAATCCAGATCTCCAATGACTTGGTCTAGGCTTTTGAGAAAGAGCTAGGAAATATATCTACAATATAAAAAGAGAAAAGGAAACTGATCATGTTTCCTTTCTACCAGAAAAACTAGGTTCTTATTCACTGTGACACAGTGACTCCAACACTGTACTAGAATATAATGAAAGTCAGGCAAAACATTTCTATGAAATCAATCAATCAACACTTAATTGCCTTCTAAGTCCTTCTGTTTATAATGCATACATAGTTTCAATTGAGTTTGTTAAAATGTCATATTTGATGCCAAAGGAATATATTTTTAACGCTTTTGTTTTCTCAAACTTAATAGGTGCCCATCTTCAATTCTTCCCCATGTTTTACCTAATATACTGGGTGTTCTGAAAGTCTTAGTGCAGTTTTAAGGTACTAAAACTTAGAATGAATAGTTTTAAGTTGATTTGAAAGACACAGGCCATGCTATTTGCCTGGCCCTGAAGTTATCGAAGCTTAAAACTGCACTCTAAGTTTTGGGACACCCTGTAAAAACAACAAATGGTTTACCATGACTTAAAAGCAGCTCCTTCCCCAATCTGGCTGTGATCTATCTCAGTAGCTTTATTTCTAAGGGTACACTGGTGAATATTTAACAACCTGCCTTCCTGGAGTATGCAAGGCATACTTTTAAGTTTAATTTTCATTATTAGCATTGCTTTCTTAAGTGTACACAATCAATAAAACCATAAATCGAACATTGATTTATAGTTTGCCAATTTCTGAGGTGTAAATTCTCACTCTGAAGATTTAACAATCAACTCTCCTGAAACAGTTCAAGCTGGATCCAGGAAACCTCTGCTTGTCTGCCATTACCATCTTTCTCTACCTTATGTTCTAGCCAAAATAGGCTACTCACCGTTTCATAAACATATATTCCACCTTGCTACCACAATGCCTTTGCCTCAGCTATTCTGTACACTTAGAATATCCTCTCTTAATCCTTATTCTTAAAATCAAAACAATCCTTCAAGTTCCAGATCAAATGCCACCACCTCCTTTCCTAATCAAGCTCCCTTGTTCCCTATTCATCATCATCAGCATGGTCATTGTCATCATCATCGTTGTCACATTGATATAGTTCTTTAAAGTTTGGGAAGCACTTTATACTTTATACTATATTTATAGTATTTATATTTATATTTATACTATACTAGCACTTTATATGGTATGTAATTTGTGATCTGTTTCTCCCCTGAATTCTCATAGAACCTTTTTAACCTCTCTCAGTCATTTAGTAAACTCTACTTTGCTCTATTAATAGAAATATTAACTTACCTTTTATATATTATATACTGTCAAGGGTAATGTCCCAATAATCTTTGTATTCTTCTCAATGAGGTATATGAAGTGTTCGGGGTGGATGAGGGTCTCTGGTGTGAGGGCTTGCTAAGCCCTTTTCAGGGCTTAGAGCTTGGTCAGAGATGGAAGACAGCAGCGTTACCCATTGCACCCTCAGTCATTGCCAGTCTTCCTCGCTTTTGTCTTGTGGCTGGACTTTGATGATTCTGGAAGAGAGCTGAGGATTCTGTGCAATGCTTCCTCACTTAATTCCAATTCATGCACAAGTAAAGACATCACCCAGGATGTCATTAGTCCTTTTCAAAAACAAACAATGAACAACAACATCTCTCTCAATAATGAACGCAGTATCTTCCACTCACTAGGTTTTTGCTGAATGAATCAGTAAATGAATATTAATCATATAGTGTTTCAAGGAGTAAATTCCAAAAGTAGGTAATTCTAATTAAATTTGTAAATCTCCTTCTGTAAATTTGGCAACTTGTAGGAGTGAGTTGTAAAGATAAATTCTTCTCCTTCCTCAAACCCATAAGTTGTTATTTCACCCATGTCTGGACATCAAGCTACAATTATCATTTCTTGCAGCTGTTAATATTAGCTAGCATGTATATAGTGCCTTAAGGTTTACAAAATCTTTACAAATATCTTAGTTGAAAC
>CM053627.1:186307926-186332926 GCA_028646595.1 Phalanger gymnotis | reverse complement strand
GGATATAAACAGGCAGGTTCTCAAGGGCAGTAATCCAAGCTACCAACAGTAAAATGGAAAAAAAATGTATTAAATCTCTAATGACTAGAGAAATGTAAATCACAGTATAACTCTGAGCTTCCACCTCCCACCCATCAGATGGGCAAAGATAACAAAAAATGGGCAAAAAGACAAATTTGGCAGAATCTACAGTAAAATAAGCACAACAGCTCAGTGTTGATTGAGCTGTGTGTAGCACCAGACATTCTGGAAAGCAATTTGGAACTACTCCCCAGAAGTCCCTTATCTGTGCTTACCCACTGATGCAGCGATGCCACCACTCAGCCCATTGCCCTGAAAAGGTCAAAGAAGTAGAAAAAGGAACTTGAAATCTCACAAAATTGAATGTTAAAAATAAAAAATAAATAAATATTTTTTTTTTAAATAAGGAAAGGACACACACAAAAAATAATGATAGAAGCTCTTTTTATAGTGGTAACAAACTGGAAGATGAAGCAATGGCCATCAGTTGAAGACATGATGGTATCTGAATATAGTGAAATATTATTGTGTCATAACAAATGATAAACAGAATAGTTTTAGAAAAAGCCTGGAAGATTTGTATGAACTAAAGCAGAATGAAGTGAGCAGAACCAGGAAAAAATTTATCCAATAGCAACAACAGTGTAAATACAGACAATTTTGAAAGACTTATTAATCCAATAACCAAGCATGATTCCAAAGAACTAATAATGAAACACTCTGTCAACATCCTAATGGAGATATGATGAATTAAGATGCAGAATGAAACATGAATTTTTGGAAATTATCGGTATGGGAATTTGTTTTGTTTTGCTATGAATGTTTGTTAGGAGTTTACTTTTCTTCTCTTTTTCTTTTTTTTTTTAATTTGGGGAGAGGAGCAGTTAAGAAATACAGTAAAAGTTAAATCTCTGGAACAAAAATTCGAGAAACTAATTTACTCTTGATATATGGATTTTAGAAAAGAAAAAAAGTAATCAACAAGATTCTGAAGTTTTCTCACTCCCTAGGGAAACATATGGATGTTATTTCAGATTAATTCAGAAAAAAAGACATTTGATTTAAAGCAATTATATATACATAATTACTCATTACTTCTTACCATATCATTGAATGACATATGTTCCATTCTAAGTTTATGAACATTATCTCTTTACTTCTTGATTCCTCTTGGCCCTTGAATAGCTTTTTAACTTTAACTATCACGCCTATGCTATATGAAGGACTCAGCGTGACATGGAATGTGCAATCGACTAGGGCATCAGAGTACCTGGTGCTGTTGCTTACTAGCTGTGTGACCTGGAATAAGTCACTTAATAGAACTGGACCTCATTTCCCTTATTCGCAAAATGAGGAGATTGAATTGGATCATCACCGCGGTCTTTTTTTCTTGCTTCTAAATATTGTACTCTAATTTTTGCTACTATACAATACTTACATAATTAGATAAATTTAAAATAATAAAATTTCATTTATCTCAAGAGCCAAATTAATACAAGAATAATATTATTTTATAGCTTTTCATTGTTAATTCCCCAAAGCTAAAGAACCAATATGTTAAGCCACTTTTCAATTGTGTCCAATATTCTGTGACCCCATTTAGAGTTTTCTTGGCAAAGATACTGAAGCGGTTTACCATTTCCTTCCTCAGCTCATTTTACACATGAAGAAACTAAGGTAAACAGAGTTAAGTGATTGACCAGAGTCACACACAGCTATTAAATGTGAGGCCTTATTTGAACTCCCAAAGATGAATGAATCTTTCTGACTCCTGTTATCTCCTCTACCCATTGCGCCACCTAGCTGCCCAAAATTGAAAACAAAATTCAACATGTAAAATGCTTCATCACATCACTGATATCAAACTGACTACTCATTTGTACCTACTTGTTGCTGAAAGAAATTGCTGTTTGAGATAAAGTACTGATGGGAAATTTGTATAACAAGGTCAAGGAAAGGAAAGTGTTAAGGCATGAATTTCTTCTAAGTTCACACTCAATTTTAGCCTCAAATTTAAAGTATATGATGCAATATTGTATTAAAAATGCTAGCTATAGCAATAAGAAAAGAAATATAAAATGAAGAAATAAAATAGGTAATAAGGAAACAAAACTGTCACTCTTTTACAGATAATATGATGGTATACTTAGAGAATGCTAGAGAATCAACTAAAATTAGTTAAAATAATTAACTTCAGCAAAGTTGCAGGATATAAAATAAAACCACCTAAATCATCAGCATTTCTATAATATTACCAACAAAACCCAGCAGGAAGAGACAGGAAAAATTCCACTTTAAAAAAACTGTAGACAATAAAAAATACTGTGAGTCTACCTGCCAAGATAAAGTCAGGGACTATATGAACACAATTACAAAACACTTTTCACACAAATAAAGACAATTCTAAGTAATTGGAGAAATATTCATTGCTCATCAGTAGCTGAGTATTAAAAATGACAATTCTGCCTAAATTAATTTACTTATTTAATGTCATGCCAATCAAACTATCAAAAAATTTCAGAAGTAGAAAAAAATAATAAGATTCATCTGGAAGAAAAAAACAAGTCAAGGATATTGAGGGAATCAATGAAAAAAAATATGAAGGAAGGTGGTTTATATCAGTACCAGATTTCAAAGCAGCAATTGTTACCGGCTGAGAAATAGAGTAGTGGATCACTGGAATAGACACACAATATATGGCAGTAAATGATGATAGCAATCTAGTGTTCAATGAGCCCAAAGATTCAAGCTTTTATGGCAAGAACTCGCCATTTGGCAAAAATTCCTGAGAAAAATCAAAAGCAGTTTGTAAAAACTAGGCATAGACCAAAATCTCACACTATATACCAAGATAAGGTCAAAATGGGTGCATGATTTAGACGCAAAACATAATATCATATGCAAATTAGGTAAGAATGGAAAATTTTATATATTAGATTTATAGACAAGGGAAGAGTTTATGACCAAACAAAAGATAGAGAGGATCAGATGAAGTAAAATGGATAATTTTGATTTACATGAAATTTAAAAAGTTTTGCACAAAACTGATGCAACCAAAATTAGAAAAAAAATAAGAAATTGGGGAAATTTACAGTGAATTTCTCTGAAAGGGCCTCATTTTTCAAATATATAGAAAACTGAGCCAAATTTACAAAAGAAAGTGTCATTCTCCTATTGATAAATGGTCAAAAGATATAAAGGGCTGCACTCAGAAGAAGAAATTAAAATTATTACTACATGAAAACTGCTCTAAATCACTATTGATTAGAGAAATTCAGATTAAAATATGTGAGCTACCACTTTACACCTATCAGATTTGCTACTTTGACAGAAAAGGAAAATCATAAATTCTAGAGAAGACATGGGGAAAAAGGATACTCTAACGTACCGTTTGTAGAGATGTGAACTGGTCTGACCATTCTGGATAACAATTTGGAACTATTCCCAAAGGGCTATTACAAAATTGTGCATACTCTTTTATCCAGCAATATCACTGCTAGATAAGTATGTATCCCAAAAAGTTCAAAGAGAAGGGGGAAGGAATCTATTTGTACAAAAAACATTTATTGTAGCTCTTTTTGTGGTGGTGAAGAATTGGAAATTGAGGTGATGCACCAACTGGGGAATGGCTTTGGTATATCACTGTAACGGGATATTATTGTGCTATAAGAAATGATAAGCAAAATGGTTTCAGAAAAACCTATGAAGACTTATATTAATTTATGCTAAGTGGACTGAGAAGAATCAGGAGAGCTTTGTACATAGTAATAGCAATATTGTAAGGATGAACACTTGTGAAAATCTTAGCTACTCTGATCAAAACAATGATCCAAGGCAATTCCAAAAACCCCATAATGAAAAATGCTAACCATCTCCAGAGAAAAAATGAATTAACTCTGAGTGCATATTGACACTTTTTAAAAACTTTCTCTATGTTCGTTGCTTTTTTTATAACATAGCTAATGTGGAAATATATTTTGCATGATGTTACATGTATAATTGATATCAAATTGCTTGCCTTATCGATGTCTCAGGAGGAAGCAGGAGGCAGGGAGAAAATTTGGAACTCAATTTTTAAAAAGTGAATGGTTAAAACAAACAAATAAATAAAGGAAATGATGAAGTATGTGACGTATTGATGGAGAAGCAACTTTTGACTAATTTGCTAGTACATTTCAATTATCAGTCAGTACACCACTTCTAGCAAAGATGTTAGTCTGCATGTGAAAAGTAGTCTACTCAGTTCCCTCACATCTATTGCAGAAAACCCCACCCAAAAAGACAATACAGGGCGGGGGAAGGGTCAAGCTTAGCCTTGGTATATGGACTAAATATGAAGAGAAAAGTAAATAGCAACCAGTATTAAAAAAATTTCCTTCAAATCAAGTTCATAACATTTGCAAGCTGAGACTAAAAGGGAAAAAAGGAGTTTCTAAAAGGACTACATGAATTCTTGGAAGAAATAAGCATAAAGTGTAAAGTGAGAAGAACCAGGAATGTAATTTATGCAGCATTGTAAAAGAAAAAGAAAGGGAAAAAAGTCTTTGCTTAAAGCTCAAGAGCTCTGATCAAAGCAATGACTAACTTTGTGTCTAGAGGATCTATGATAAAGAATACTACCCATCTTCTGACAGACAGATGATGGGCTTAAAGTTCAGAAGCGTACTTCTTTTGTGGAGATGGTGATTGTGTGCATTTGTTCAATTTGACCATGCCTATTTGTTGTATTATTTTTCCCTTCCTTATCTCAGTTAATTGCAGAGGAAAGAAAAGAAAGCAGAGAGGCTAGCAATAGTGATAATGGAAAAAAAAAGTTATTGAAACATTTTAAAATTCACAGAAGTTAACAGAAAAAAAATTTAGAAGGAAGCACAATGTAGAATTTATTATATATTTTTAAAAATTCAAGAGGTACAAATTGGAGATTCATGATTTCATAGAGTACCCTCTTTTGAGTTCTGTTTTATCTATGATAATACTCTTGTGTGTCTGTGTGTGTGTGTGTGTAGGTTTGTATTTAAGGTTCAAATTTTAAAAATATTATATGTACATATATATACACATACATATATATACATATACGTACATTCATACATGCATATGTGTTTATGAATTGCTTAGAACCACAGAATTATGGAGCTGGAATCTACCCAAAAGTATCTAGTCTAAACTCCCTATTAAGGAAACACCTGGGAACCGACGTTTAGTAAGAATTTGTTGATTGATTAACCCATTAGATTTGAAACTTTAAGGTACCTTAGTGATTATCTTACCCAACACCCTGATTGTACAGGCCCAAAGGGGTAAAATCTCCTGCTGAAAAGAAAGGGAATGAGCATTTATTCGGCATCTACTATAAGCTGGGTACTCTACTAAGCACTTTACAAATATTATTTCATGTGATCCTCATAACAACCCCACGAAGTAGGTGCTATTATCCGTCCTATTTTACATATCAGGAAACTGAGATGGAAGTTAAATGACTTGTCCAAGGTCACACAGACAGTAAATGTCTGAGGCTGGATTTGAACTCAGTCTCCCTGACTCTAGGCCCAACGCTCTATCCCCCTTGCCACCTAGCTGTCCCTAATGTCACACAAGTAATAAGGAGTAGAGATGGCTCTTCATCCTAGGTTGTCTGACCCCAAGTCTAATTCTCTTTCACTATAATATGCTTCCCCACTCCTACAAAATGGGATCATATGAGTTGTAAGAAAAGGAGTTAAAATCTGTAAGTGTTCATACTGATTAGCTTGCTTTTTTCTTCTTCCTCTATTTCCTTAGCATATTCATCTTTTCTTTTCTCCAAGTATACTAGGATGAGGAATAGCCTACAACCATAAACAACATACTAGATGCCCGGATACTACAAATTCTACTGAATTTAAAATAGATGGTAATACCCAAAGACCAGAGGCTATATGGAATTATTTTAGTTGAAAATGTTAACTATGTTATCCTTTGAATCATAGTTTCAGAAGTGAAAGGAACTTCAGAGATAACCTAGAAAAGCTCCCCTCATTTTACACAAGCAGAAGCTGAAGCTTTAGAAAGATTAAGTGGCATGCCCAGGATCACATAGACAGTAATTAGCAGAGCTACTGGGATTTGAAGTCCATTTTTCTTACTGCAACTCCTTGGAGTAAGGACTTTCCACCATGCTATGTTCCCTTGCCTATGACTGTGTATGCAATGTGTATCAATCCACGCATATACACACCTATTACTATTTTCATATGGGAAATATGTTATTTGTGTCCCCAGGAGAGGTGAAGTGTAACTATAGGAAAAAGACATCTTTTCAACCTTTGTCATACTGTGAGCCTATTGCAACTATGAAATAGATAAAAAGAGTAGCTTAAAGGTGTATATTGAAATGACTACAAATAAGTGTTTAATGGATGCTGCCTAGGGTACATCAGTAACCCCCTAAATGATCAAAAACTGTAGCTGCAGGCAAGGTCCAAACCCACCTGTTCATGTAAAGACATTTCCAAAGGGCACTAATGTTCTGCATGTAGCCTGGCATTTTTTTAAATCCTAGGATGAATGCAATGCATTTATATTGATATTTCTAGTTGTCAACAAAAAAAAATCTGCAAAAAGCAAACATATACTGAAGATTAAGATTGCAATTCTGTTCCTGATTCAGCTGGGTTTTAGGGTGCTACAAGTATGATAACCATATGTAATATCACCTCCCCCACCCACACTTCCCTCTCACCTTCCCAAACTCCCCTTCCTCAGCTTAGTACTATATACTGCAGGAAGAAGATTCCAGATTTAGTTAACTTCAATTAAATGAAACAAATATTTGTTACAGTTAATATTCTATTGCTATCATCTCCCCAAGCTCCCCCCTCAAATAGAGTCTTCCCTTATAGCAGACATTCAGTTAAACAAAACAGACTGATACATGAACCACGTCTTATAGCAAATGCCTTATCCAGTATCCATAGTCTACCACCTCTCCATTAAGAGGAAGGAGATATGTTTCATCTTCAGCACCCTAGAGACAAGGTTGGTCATCACACTGATATGAATTCTGATTTCCTTTTCATTACTATACAACACACATTTCCTAAGTACCCACTGTGAATGTAATACTATGTTAGGTACTAGATAAAAAGGCAAAAACCAGAACAAGCCTAGCCTTCAAAGTTTATATTTTGTTTGTACAATAGATGCCAGAACTTGTTCTGTCAGCAAGAACAATCCTGAGCGAACCTGTATAAGGTGGTTTTATTTGCCTTCAATATCCTTCTCCTTACTTCAGCTGCTCAAAATGTCTAGAAACGAATTCATTACTATTACTTTTCACCACCTTCCTCGGCTTCCAAACCCCTACTTCTACAGAAGGCACCATCATTCATGTGGTGTTTCAATTTCATAATCTCAGCTTTATCCTGGAACTCCTCATTCTCCCTCAGCCCATATATCCAGTGAGTTGCCAAATCTCAGTGTTTTTATCTGGACAACATTGTTCCCACCCGTACTTCCTTTTTGCCCAAATAACTAACACCTTAGTTTAGGCCCTCATCACGGTTCACCTACATTATTTTATCATCTTCTTATTTGGTCTCCCTGCCTCATCTCTCACCATTTCAATCTAATCTACACACTGCTGCCAAGGTCATTTTGCTAAAGCAGAAATCTAACTCCACTACTCATCTAACTCGAGTGGATTCCTATGGACTCTAGAATAAAATAGACATTTTTTCCGTTAAACTTTTAAATCCCTAATCAACTGAGCCCCGAACTTCTATTCCAACCTGTTCAAATTATTCCACCACCTGTACTTTTCAAACCTGCCAAATTCACCTTCTCTCTGCTCCTTGCTTACAACATTCTCTCTCCTGTCTCCTGCTTTTTCACTGTTGTTTCCTCATGCCTAGAATGCACTCACTCCTTACCTCTGCCCCATTGAGTCCCTTCTTTCCTTTAAAATAAATCTGAGACACTGTCTTTTGCATTAAGCCTTTCTTGATCCTCCCTACTGCTACGGCCCCCCAAGCCTTTTAAAAATTATTTTGTGAATATGCATGCATTGTTTGCACATGTGCACATGTATGCATGTACACACAGTAAAAACAGACTATAAACTTAACACAGCTCCCACCCACCTGAATGTATGATTCTAGTTGATGCTGTGAATGCTTTACTCCAGTTTTCACATCCTCTTTCTGTTTTGTCCTTCCCTGTTAGAATGCAAATTCTTTTGAGAGGACCGTGTGTTTAGTATAATGCCTGGAATACATGTGTTTAATAAATGCCCTATCTCTATCTATGCATAATAAATAGTCAATAAACATATTTTAAGCACCTATTTTAACCCAGACAATGTTTAGTGCTGAGGATACAAATAAGAAAAAGGAATATAATACCTGCCCTCCAGGAGCTTACAATCTAGTAGAGAAAGACAGTATACAAAAGGAAAGATAGAAAGAAGTAATAGATGGGGAGGTACAACCATGATATTCTATATCTGGACCACATATGATCTGTATATGTACCACTCCATGTGTGATTATCTATGGATTATACATATATTCATACATGGGTACATATATATTTGATTTAGATTCATGTGGTACATTTTTACGTACTTTTTGTCATTCACGCCTTAGGATATAAGCTCATTGTGGGCAAGGATAGTTTTGGTTTTGGCATTTATATTCCTTGAGACAATGGCTGGTAAGTAGTAAGTGCTTATTTGTTGATTAATTACGTGATTGTACATCCCTTTTGTTTCTTTACTGCCATATAAACTTGAGCTCAACGAGAGGGATAAGTGAACAGATTCCTGAGTACATGTTAAGACACTAGAGACAGGAAGTAGACTTCATGTGCTAGCCCTCTTAAGGTTATTTGCACCATATCGAGGAAGAGGGACTTAATCAAATGGAATGATGGACATTAGAGGATCAGAAACATAAATAGAGAGCTTTTGTTGTATTTTGCTTGTTTGTTTTTTGTGGGAGAGATAAAAGCCCTCCTAGAGCTTCACAGATCACACCAGGAGGGCAGATGTCTTCTTTTAATGTTGACTTCAATTGTAAACAGCTGCCAAAAAGAGAGTTCAGGGAGCAGAAAGGTCTCTTGCCTTTCTCTTCAATGGAAGATAACAATCTAAGGTGGTAGGTGGAAGTGCCTGTCCTTTGTTAAAGAGAATCATAGTCACAGACCTTTAGAATAGTGATTCTTAAACTTTTTGAAGGGTCAAGAACTCTTTCACCAGGCTGATAAAGCTTATCAACTATTCTCAGAATGTTTTGAAGTGCATTAATTACATCGGATTGCCAGGGAAATCAATTACAGTGAAGTTCTGTTATTAAAATGTTCATAAAAAAAAGTTCATGGATATCTGTTTAAGAACTTTTGCTTTACATAAGGGAACCTTAGTCATTGCACTGTGGTACACTGCAAATATACTGGATTTGGAGTCTTATAACCTGGCTTTGATGCTTACTGACTAATGGATCTTGGGTGAGCAACATAACTTCCATGGGCCTCTGTTTCCTTATGTGAAAAATTAGGGGAGGTGGACCATATGGTCTTCGAGGACCCTTAAAATTCTAGATCTATGATGCTGTTTTAGTCCAATTCCACCCATTTAAAAGAAATAAATTGAGTACCAGAATCTAAAGAAGATTAACATCTATTATAGATTTTATTCTTGTAGCAACTGTAAGCTTTTTGAGATAAACATCGAGATTATGTGATGATTGTGTTAAATTCTAGAAGGCTTATGAACAATCCAAAACATATGTAGAGAAAGAAACCATGGAGATAAGGTTATTAAAATTGCCATAGTTTGAGTATTGGTTGAAAGCACTCAAAGTGTTGATTGGGGTGGAGAAGGAGTAATAATATAATAGCTGCCTTCCATTCTTTGAAGGGTTGCTATGTAGAACAGTTATTTATTCTACTAGACCCAATGGTAGCCATCTCCCCAGTGAGGTGAGAAAGAGGGAAGAAAAAATAAATAAATTTACATGATAATTTCATTGTATATTTGGAGAGAATAGCAAGTTGTACATGATAGGTTTGCAGTTTCATTTGCAATCATCTTTTTATTGTACTGTTTTATGGAAATACTCGTTTTGTTGCCTGAATAAAAAATATTTTAAAAAAAAAGCTGAAGTGTGCTGCAGATATGGATGTGGAATCAGAGGCTGTTATTGTATATTCATTTTCGGTGGTGTCCCTTCATGACCCTATTTGGCGTTTTCTTGGCCAAAATATTAGAATGGCTTGCCATTTCCTTCTCCAGCTCATTTTACAGATGAGGAAATTGAGGCAGACAGGGTTAAGTGACTTACCCAGGGCCACATAGCTAGTAGGTATTTTGGCCAGATTTGAATTCATGAAGAGGTCCAAGCCCAGTGCTCTATCCACTGCATCACCTGGAATCAGAGGACCTCTGCTTTGACACAGCTATGATATTTGGTACCTGTGTGACCTCGGAGAAAACAATGTCACCAGAGTTCATCTGTAATATGAGGGTGTCTGACTAGGTGATTTCTGAAGCTTTCAGCTCTAAATCTATCATCCTGAGTTTTAAGGAACCATTTTTTTGCCTCGGGAAGCACCAGAAAATGGAAAGAACTACCTCATGAAGTACTGAGTCTCCCATCCCTGGAGATGTGCGAGTAAAGTTTGGATGAAGTACTTGCTGGAGAGTTCAAGGTGTTGAACTATATCAGCTCCAAACTCCTTCCAACTCTAGGAATCTCAGCATAAAAGAACAGCTGGAGGAGTGAAAAGAGGAAGATGGGAACTAGGACATGGTCTTCTGAGCCTATTTAGAGAACTGGCCAGTAGGAGGAAATGCTACCCAGACCAATATGTTGGCACAGGACTAGAATTCCTGGAAAATATTCCTGGAATATTTCTAGCCCTCACTCCATGCACTTATATGAGAACTCAGTTCAGTCAATCTATCAACAAGCATCTATACTATGGCAAAGCACAGTTGATATAAAATAATCCTTACTCTCAAGCTACTAATATTCTAACAGGTCCAAATGAAAGGGCTCCTTGGTGAGTCAAAAGGAAATTCTAAGACCAAGCAGGGTTTTGAAAACTATCAGACTGGGGAAGAGATCAGCAGCCATAGTTCCTAAATCTGTCACGCACAGTATAAATTAGTGCCAAGGGCCTGGACAACATGAACTTTGGAGGTTCTGGCCAGGCCCCATAATCCTTTAGCTGCTCCATGTCCCAGAAAAAGAGGACATGTAACATTTTAAACTTCCTAAAAGTAGTAGTCAGACAAATAACGTCTAAGAACTCTCTGCCATCATGCTTTAATCCCCCACAGGCTCAATTTACTGTTTCGAAGGGAATGTCAGACTTTCAAAAAAACCATTTTTTAAATTACCAAGGCTGCAGGCTCAACCTAGTACTACCTGAAACCAAACTGTTCTTTCATCATTCACTATAAAGATTCTGAGAGCTGAACTTAACGGGCAATTCTGTTGATGATGTGTAAGGCAGAAGAGAACACAGCTTGCCCATCTGTAGCTATATTGGTTCTGCAATGCCTATAGGAAGAAAAGGGGGGGTGTCAATAAACTCAACACACACGACTTGGATCTGAAAGGCACACAGGGAGCAGAGATTTAGAGCAAGCTGCTGCTTTAAAATAGGCATTTTCTTTTCAGTCTCTGGGCCTAATTCTTCCATCTTTCCTTAGGCAACCTCCTTTCTTGCCCTAATAAACCGTATGGGAGGTTACTAGGGGTCCTCTATGAGAAACTGGCTCCTCCATAAACATTGTCATTGCAGATTTAGGCAATATAACAACCAGTTCACATCCAGAAATGTAGCAGAAACACCAAGGCCTAACCCCCATGTCTGTAAGTTCTACTAGATCTTGGAGAACAGAACATTAAGAAGTTTAGTAATATAATCAGAAACACCTCTTATCATACTAGAACTCCAGAAATGCATCTTTATAAAATGTTCCCATTTGTCCATTCATCTCTCTATCTACACAAAGACCCCCTTCATCCATTAGACAGTGTTGAGTCTGATGGCCATTATGTCCTGACTTGGCTGCCATCAGTAGAATGCGATAAGTATTAACTATAGCCTCAAGTATAAGGCAAAATGGTGTTCTGGAAAGAGTCAGAGGTTCAGACACAGAGAACAGAGATGCAAATATAGGAGATGTGACAATGTATACTATCTAGAAAAAGTAGGGAATTTTGATTGAAATCTAAACTACTTTATGGGAAATAATGTGAATATCTTGGTTTGATCCTTTGGTTCTTTTACTTAATAGGTATAACGATATTAGAAAAGTAATTTAACTTCTCTGAGTCTCATTATCCTCATCTGTCATTGAATTATTATAAATAATAATTCTTGTACTATTTTTTCATAGGGCTATAGATTTAGATATGAAAGGGACATAGAAGTCAGTCAGTAAGTCCATCTTCCTCATGTTACAGATAAGGAATCTGAGGTGCAGAGAGGTAAAGTGATGTACCTAGGGTCACCCTATTAATAAGAGTCTGAGACAGCATTAGAACCAAGATCTCCATGACTTGAAGGCCAGCCTTCTAAATACTGTTCAGAGGGTTATTGTAAGAAAGGTAGTTTATAAATTATACAACTTTACAAAAGAAACTTATACCTTATCTTACAGGGCTGCCACAAATAAAGAGGCATGTAAACCATAAAACGTTCTGTAAATATGAGCTGTTTTTAACGTCAGTCTTCTAAAGACCTTGGTACAAATGTGGAGGTTTAGATAGAACAGATAATTTTCCAAGTAAGTGACACAGGTCTTATTCTTTCTTTAAGGGAGGTTCTTCTGAGGCAGAACTAAGATGGCAGAGTAAAGGCAGGGACTCATGTCCAAAATTCCTCTACAAACAAAAATAATGCCTCAAAATGAATTCAGGAATGGCAGAACCAACAAAAGGACAGAATGGGACAACTTTACAGCCTAAGACAACTTAGAAGGTTGACAGGAAAGTCCAATCTCACAGTGAGAGTGGAGCACAAGCTGAGCCCCACAAGCCAGCAGCAGGCCTTGGGAATGACAGAATCAGCAACAGCAGCTTCCAGAACTCTCAGCCCACAGACAGTAAGGGGGCAGAACAACTGGTGAGAAGGAGATTGGAGGAAAACTTTTCCTGGCACTGAGTGAAGGACTCTGATACGTTGCCATACACAGTTCTGGGTCATGGTCCCAGGGTGGGGAAGAGCACTAGCACACAAAAGTGTGCTGCTACAAGGGAGTGGGTACCTTGTTCACAGTTCCAGAGTTGAAGTGTACTTGTGATCTCTCACAGACCAGGACACAAGCCAGGAGAGCAGTGACTATACCTCTCCTCAGATCATATCCTTTTGGAAGAACTTAAACGTTATAGACTGCCAGAAATAGCTCTGAAAACAATAGCAGGAAAAACCTGAAAATTATGACAGTACTCCCTGTGTCTCAGGAGTAAATCTCAACTTTAACATAAAGTTAAAAGTCAAGAAAGAGGCCAGAAAAAACGATCAAACAACAGGAAAGAATCTGATCACAGAAAATTATTCTTGTAACGGAGAAGGTCAAAACACAAACTCGGAAGAAGACAACGAAGTCAAAATATCTATGTCCAAAGCCTCGAAGAAAAATGTGAATTTTTCTCAGTCCTGCCCCTCTCAAAAAAGAATTCCTGGAAGAATTCCAAAAAGATAAAATCAAAGAAGAGAAGTAGAGGAAAAATGGGAAAATAAATGAGAATGATGTAAGCAAACCATGAGAAAAAAGTCAACATCTTGATAAAGGAGGCACAAAAATAAATACTGAAGAAAATAACTTAAAAACAGAATAAGTCAAGTTTGTAAAAGAAGCACAAGAATCCACCGAAGAAAAGAACTCCTTAAAAATCAGAGTTGGCCAAATGGGAAAAGATGTATAAGATCTCACTGAAGAAATTAAGTCCTCAAAAATTAGAACCGGATAAGTGAAGCTAATGACCCCATGAGACATCAAGAAGCAATAAAATAAAATCAAAAGAAGAAAAAGAAGAAGAAAGTATGAAATATCTCATTGGAAAAACAACTGACCTGAAAAATAGATCCAGGAGAGATAACAGAAGAAATTATGGGATTACCTTTAAGCTATGATAAAACAAAAAGAACTTAGACCTCATATTTCAAGAAATTAACAAGGAAAATGTCCTTAATATCCTAGAATCCGAGTGTAAAATATAAATGAAAAAAATCCACTGATCACCTCCTGAAACAGATCCCCAAATTAAAACTCTCAGGAATATTATATCCAAATTCCAGACCTCCTAAGTTAAGAAGAAAATAGTGTAAGCAGACAGAAAGAAACAAATCAAATGTTGTGCAGCCACAGTCAGGATAACACAAGATTTAGCAGCTTCTACATTAAAGGATGAGAGGACATGGGATATAATATTCCAGAAAGTAAAGGAGTTAGGATTACAGCCAATAATCAGCTACCCAGCAAAACTGAGTATAATTCTTCTGGGCAAAAAAAACCCGAAGATTTATTGAAATAGAGGACTTTCATGCACTCTTGATAGAAAGACCAGAGCTGAATAGAAAATTTTACTTTCAAATACTCAAAGGAAGCATAAAAAGGTAAACAATAATGAAAAATCTTAAGGGATTCAATAAGGTTAAACTGTCTACATTCCTACATGGGAAGATAATACTTGTAACTCTTAAAACTATCATTACTAGGGTAGTTAGGAATATATATAGACTATGATGAGACAATATCTAAAAAAAATTAAATTAAGAGGTGAGAAAGGTATACACTGGGAGAAGGTGGAGGAAGAGGTAGAATTGGGTATATTATCCCACATAAAAGAGGTACAAAAGAGTTTTTTTGTTTTGTTTTGTTTTTTATGGTGGGGGGAAGGTGGGGCAAGTGGTGGACAATGCTTGAATCTTACTTTCATCAGAATTGACTCAGAGAGGGAATAATATACAAAAACACTCCGAGTATAGAAAGTTATCTTACCCTACAGGGAAGGAGGAAAGGAAGGAAATAAGAGAAGTTGGGCTGATAGAGGGGAAGATGGATTGAGGGATTGAGGAAGATGGTGATCAGAAGCAAAACACTTTTGAGAAGGGACAGGGTGAAAGGAGGAAGAGGGAGGGAGGGAGAGAGAGAGAGAGAGAGAGAGAGAGAGAGAGAGAGAGAGAGAGAGAGAGAGAAGAATAAACAGTGGAAAATAGGATGGAAGGAAATACACAGTAATCATATCTGTCAAAAAATTATGGTGAGTTTTTCTGATAATGGCCTCACTTCCCAAATATGTATAGAACTGAGTCTAATTTATAACAATGCAATTCATTCCTCAATTGATATATGGTCAAAGGATATGAATAGTCAATTTTCAGATAAAGAAAATAAAGCTATGTATGGTCATAAAAATCGGTCTAAATCACTATTGATTACAGAACTACAGATTAAAAAAAATTCTGAGGTACCAACTCATACCTTTCAGATTGGCTAATATGACAGAAAAGGAAAGTGACCAATGTTGGAGGGCATGTGAGAAAACTGGCACACTAAAGCATTGTTGCTGGAGCTGTGAACTGATTCAACCATTCTCAAGAAAAATTTGGCATTATGCCCAAAGGGGTATGAAACTGTATATATCCTTTGACCCAACAATACCACCAACAGATCGGTAACACAGATTTAAAAAAAAAAAAGAAAAATGACCTATACGTATAAAACTATTCACAGACATTTTTTGCGGTGGCAAAAAAATGGAATTTAAAGGGATGCCCATCAATTGGGGAATGGCTCAACAAGTTGTGGTATATGATCGTGGCAGAATACCATTGTGCTATAAGAAATGACAAGCAGGATACTTTCAGAAAAAACCTCAAAAAAACTTGTAAAAACTGATGCAACCCTCTATTGGTGTTCTGATAAACCTTGTCTTTGGCTGAAGGAAGGCTTGGGCCGAATTCATTTGAGGCAGGACTCTTGTGTCACTATTTTGGGTTGCTAGCACCACTAAACCTCAACACCCACTGGGGATACAATATGGGTTCAGTCTCCCCTTGAGTCAACTCAATCCTATCCATACTGGTTTGTTGAATGCCCAAATGCTGTTTCCTACTACAACTTTCAGGAAAAGCAGTTAGGATTTCTAACATCATTGTTCATGAACTCCCATCCAGTGGATTCCCAATATCATTTAACTAATTAACATCTTTCCAATATCAATTAACCAATTAACATCAATTAGCTTGTATAAAAGGATATTTATTGAAAAAGTACAATGAGGACTAAAGTACAACATCCCCCCAAACAAGGAGGCACATTTTATGTACCTATTTGGCCCCTTGGGAAAGAAGACTCCAAATTAAAGTGATTACTACAAAACACTCCCTGCCCCCCAACCTGTGTGAGTGTGAAGTAGAAATGGAGGCATATTACAGATTTCTTGGCATTGGGAGTACTTTTTTCTCTTTGCAAAGCCCCACCACGCTCTCTTCTAGGTCTGACATAGCCAGCAGATGTTTTGATTTAGCTCCTCGCCAGTCTGGGTCAAACAGATTGCTACTCATGGCCAGCTCCTCATAAGATTTGGCTGCTATGGCTACTGTGACACTGGGCTATCCACTGTTGTTGCTGGACCTTTGATGTTTCTTTTCATCTTTTGAAGTTTACAAGTTCACAATCTGATCTATTTTATTTCCAGATATACATTTGCCCATGATTAAGAAAAAATAAAAAAGAGATAAAAGAAATAGAAAAATCATGCATTCATAGACACATGGTGGTTAGTTGCAAGAAAGTGCCAAATGCCCCTTTCCCACCCAGAGGCCCAAAGTAGTTCTTCTTCATTCAAAAGTTGCTAATGAATCGAATAAGTAGAGATCATCTTCTAGAATCTTTTGTATGCACATTTAGTTCCGGCTTAAACAATTAAAAGGCTTTCTGTAATCACAGTAAAGCAAATACAAAATAGTCAGAGGATGGATTCCTGTGCATGCCCTGAAGTAGGGGAAAGGGTTTGTCCATTATGCTTTCCTGAAAGCAAACACATTCCACCTGTATGAGTTGGAACCAGGAGGGTCATATTGCTCATGATCTAAGGACAAGATCCTCATCCTATCCATTAAACAAAAATGCAACCGTCCTTCCTCTCAAAGATCTTGAACACTGTAGGAGAAATATATACTAATACAATTCTAAACTTATAAAAATGCTGGTATGCTCACAGAGACTAATGAATTATGCTTACTCCCTGTTTAGTACCCAGGCATTCACTATGTCCTGGGTTAAGGCCTGGAGTGCCTGCTCAGAGAGAGAGAGACAGAGACAGAGAGAGAGAGAGAGAGAGAGAGAGAGAGAGAGAGAGAGAGACTCCCTGTTATCACATTGTCTGGTTCCTTAGTTGCCCCATTCTGGTGACTTAGGAATGATCTTATTTCTGTCTAGTGTTCCCCCCACCCCGCCTAGCATCCTCCCTCCAAAAACAAGGAGGTAGAGAGAAAGGTTTTTCAATAAACATTAAGGGTCAGTTAGAGGATGAGGAATTTCTTTCTTCACATGGAAGGAATACTTAATACAAAAGAAGCACAGACACACTGACCAAAACAAACTTAAAAGTTGACTCAGTGATATGACTTACATGAAGAAAGATAATATTTTAACTTTAAAACAAAATTCAGTAATATTCAGGTTAATGTGAACTAACTTAACTTAAAAAGAAAATATACTCACCTCTGACACTTTTAAGTTTAATCTTTAACACTTTCTTAAGTTTAGACAACTAGTGACATACTCAAATAAAATTGGATTCCTGTAGGCTGCATATTGACTTAGAAAACCATAAATTAACACTATCTATGTTGGATCTTATTCTAATTTATTTTGTTAAACATTTTCAATTACATTTTAATCTGGTGCCTTTAAGTGCCTGCAGGCTGGGAGTTTGACTCTTCTGGCCCAGACAATCGACAAATAATAAATCAAAGCCGGATCTATAGCATTTGCTGATGTTGACACTAAAATTTTAACAACCTTTTCCCTTGTGGTTTTGTTATAAGGGTTACCAGTTTTCTGGGAGATAAATTTTAACCCTTACTGGAACGTAAATCATTTTATAGGACTACTAATTAGAGATTTTACATTTCACCTTAGCTCAACACCATCTGGACAGCTCCCCATACTTGACTGCTGGCATGATGGCCAAATTTAGAAAATATTGTTGGAGGCCATCCTTTGAGATGTAGAAGCTTACCTGCCACCTTCACACACTCTCCCAGATGAGTCTCTCTTCATCAACTTTAATCTTCTAAACCAAAATTATTATTTCCTTAGTTATTCCTTTCCACCACCTCCTTTGTTTTATTCTTCAATGCCTTATATATCTCAGATATAAAACTATAGACTGTCAGGCTTTGGAGGGACTAGAGAGATCACCTAGCTCAACTCTAACATGAATATGGATCCAGTCTACAATATTCTGAACAAGGAATAATCTAGCCTTTATTAGAGGGAACCCTTGCTGAGTGGGGAAACCACTACCTCCAATCCAAATTTAAATTTCTAGAATTGTCAGGAAGTTTCTCCTTATAGCAAGTACTGTGAAAATTCCCACTCACAAGGTACTTACATTCTAATAGAAGAGATAATATACATATGCAACATTTAATATAAAGGGAATTAATACAAATATATACGAAGTGAATATACACAAATATATGGATACATACAAAGTACAAGAGTTTGGGGGAGGGAGAGGATGAGTGATTAGGAAGATTAGAAAAGGCTTCACATAGAAAGTGGTACGTTTTCTATGTCTTAAAGGAAGAGAGGGATTCTAAGAGGTCGAAGTAAGGAGGGAGTACCATCTGGATATGTAGAACACTCGGTGCAAAGGGTTGAAGGTAGGAGATGGAGTGTGGTATGTGAGGAACTGAAGAATTTGTGAGTTTGGCTAGACAGCAGAATGAAGTAGGAGGAATAATGACCAAAGGCAGGAAGAATTGTTTGGAACTAGTTTGTATAGGATTTAAGAGCTAAACAGAACAGTTTATTTTTTTTTCTCACAGAGGCAAGAGGATGTCCCAGAGTTAGTACAGTAGGAGAGTCACATGATCAGTGCATTTAAGGAAAATTACTTTGGCAGCAGACTAGAGCAGTTAGAAACTTGAGGCAGGAAGACTAATTAGGAAACTGTTGCAAAAATCCAGGCAGGAAGTCAAATGAGCCTAAACTAAAGTGGAAGACATGTGAGTAGGGAGAAGGGGGTCATAGACAAAAGCTTTTCTGTAGGTAAAAATGGCAAGATTTGAAAACTGATTGGATTTTTGGACTGAAGAAGAGTGAGGAGTACAAGATGATATCAAGACTGAAAACCTGAGAAAGATGGAAAGCTGATGGTGTCTTCAACAGAAATAGGGAAGTTTTGGAAGGTGAAAGGGTTTGGGGGCAAAAATAATGAATTCAGTTGGGATATCATGAATCCATAATTCTTAGTTGCCATTAGAATTTCGACAACTGAAAAGAGTTTTTCAGGTATCATGTGCTACCCCAAAATAAATATAAAGAGTAAATATGTTTGGATGCATTACAATCATGCTTAGCAAGTGGTGGAAACGCTAAGCAATGTTTGTTATTTAGATTATAGCTGATGTTGAAAATTTCAGTCTTATAAGCTCACTCATAAGATGTTCTTAAGGCAAGTCATAAGATTTAATTTGGTCAAAGACTGTGATAATAATTCCTTAAGCCTTAAATCCTTCTATGGCTAACAGAAAAAAGAGAAAGAAATCAGACTTTCACTACCTTACCCACATGGGAATTAAATAACAGTAACAGAATAACCAGGGTAGAACTGACAAGTGTTTTCTGCTATTATATGTCCTTTTTCTCGTTTTAAGAGGCAGTAACTTGAGAGACAGCATGAGATAGACAGTGGGTAGAAAACAGGTCACTTAGTTCATGCCCCCTCTGCCATATATTTGTTGCATGACACTAAGCAATCCACTTATCCTCTTAATGCCCTGGATAATTAAAAATGGGTCAATTAATCAATTAATAAACATTTATTAAATGCTTACTATTTTTCAGGCACTAAGCTAAGTGTTAGTGATGAAAAGAAAAAAAAATGGTCCTGGCCTTCAAGGAACTTACATTCTAATGGGAGAGAAGTATATAAATAGCTGCATCTACAATACTCATGGAGTAGATAGAAGATAACTTTAGAGGGAAATTCACCAACAACTAAAAGGACCTGGAAAGGCTTCCTGTTGAAAGTCAGTCAATCAATTAAATCAAATTTATTAAGAACCTACAATGTGCCAGGCATTGTGCAAAGTGCTAGAAATAAAAATAAGAAGAATCTCTGCCCTCAATGAGTTTACAATCTAATGGGACAAGCCAACACACCAAAAAAAGGTAAAAAAGAGGGAGAAAGGAAAGGGATGTGGCATGGGGACATAGTGGAGTCCAGCCCAGGGAGTGCAGCTGGTGGGAAATGAAGAGTTAGCTGGCCTGAGTCCTCCTTAAATGCAGGCTTTGGAAGGAGATTTTTGCCCCTGCATCCAGCCCTCCAATTAGAGGGTGGAGGGTACTCAGGGTATTGATGAGGTTGGAGTACCTAAGCCTATGCAATTTTGCAGTATGATGTGATTTCCTGGAAGCATGATCATGGTGGAGTAGTGTAGCTGGTAGAAAAAATGGTGGTTTTTGAGCTGAGTCTGTAAGGAGACTAGAGACCCTTAAGAGGCAGAGGTGAGGATGGAGAGCATTCCAGACTGAGTCTGAAATGTTCACTGTATGATCCCAGAGATCAACTAATATAACTTTTTTTTTTAATTTGATGGGTCTTGTGCTTTTCATAGCTCCAGGGAAACTCCTCTAATTAGCTGGGTGGCTTCTTTGTACATTAGTGTTTATATGCCTTTGGGCAAATCACATGATTTCTCCGGGCCTCAGTTTTCTCATCTATAATATGAGAACACTGTATTAAATGATCCCCAAAGTCCTTCCAGGTCTATATCTATTATCTATATCTATTATTCTAAGAAATTCCTTATCAAGAAATATGGTTCAGAAAGACTGGAAGTAAAGCATGAGAGAAAAAAAATCAACAAACACTGGAGAAAGTCAGTCTGACATTGTTTTCTCAGCAAGCCATCATCTCAGAAAGAGTTTAAAGCATATTGTCACATACCTAAGAGAAACGAATGGGAGGAACTTTTATGTGGTTTGAATTTTTAAAAGGAAGCAAGAAGAGAAAGAATGCAAGGACCAGAGCAAATTCACATGGTCACACGGTTGGTAGCTTTGGGATGTTGTGACTCTAGGTGGATCTAAATCAGTAATTGAAACGAACAAGAAGGCATCTGGCAGATACTAGGAGCATCACTTAATGTAATCAGAAGGCACTAGGTAGCTCTCAACACCCCCCTCCCATCCACCCACCCCCACCCCCAGTAGTGACATATCTTTCTGGATCCATTCTTCTCTAGCTTATAAACCTGGTCTTTGTCATCCCTCTCCTGGCTCTGACCTCGGTTTAGCACACCAATTCCTTTCTCTCTCAAAAGCTTGACCTGGGTGCATGTGCATGTGTTCATGTGTGTGTATACACATATGTGTATATATGTATATACATATGTAGATTGGTTGTTGGTTGTTCTGCATTTTTGAAGAGAACCAAAATACATACATACATTTAGGCATGCATACATACATACATGTATATAAAATTATAATCCCTTTTGTAAGGCAGGAATAAATGGTGCAAAGAACAGTAACTGTAGGTGATCCTGGCTTTACCCCTAGCTGTGTCACAAATTAGAGGGTGCTCTTATGAAATAATCAAATTCCTCTGTATGCCCATTTTGTCATCTGTGAGTTGAGGAAGAAGGCTGAAGTAGTGATTTAAAAAAAGATATATAAGGATCCCTTCTACCCCAAAATTTTTAGTTTATGCCTAGGTTTGAAAACTTGCAGTCAATAAATTACTCCCTATATTTCATTCCAGAA
The DNA here is from genome assembly GCA_028646595.1 of Phalanger gymnotis. Classification (NCBI taxonomy): domain Eukaryota; kingdom Metazoa; phylum Chordata; class Mammalia; order Diprotodontia; family Phalangeridae; genus Phalanger; species Phalanger gymnotis. The sequence goes on along the minus strand of CM053627.1, from coordinate 186,310,899 downwards.
TTCAGCACCCGAATTCCTAAACATAGAAGATGACAAAGTTTACTGTATTTTGATATTATCCATTCTGATGAACTCAAAATAAAGTTACAAAAATGGGAGCAAGCTTTTGTATTAGAAGATATAGATGAATGCTTATTCATCTTCAACACTTTGCCTGCTGCTGAATTGAATGACCACAAGGTGAATAGTGACACCTTAGTTCTCTACTCCATAAGGTATATACTTTTGATTGACAAGGTACATCTTTTCATCTCAGATATTTGTGCCATTGACACTACGTGACCTTAGAAAAATCTTTGTGGTGGTGAAATAATTTTAGAATAGAATCCATTCTAGAGGAAGTTAGATTCATTCATATCTTGTTGGCGGTGCTGCATACTGGTTCAACCATTCTGGAAAGCGAATTGGAATCATGCTAAAAAAAATACTAAAATGGATTGGGGCGGAGCCAACGTGGTGGCTGGAAAGCAGGGACTTGCCTGAGCTCCCCCACCAGGTCCCTCCAAAAACCTATAAAAATGGCTCCAAACAAATTCTAGAACTACAGAACCCACAAAATAGCAGAGGGAAACAGGGCTCCAGCCCAGGGCAGCCTGGATGGTCGCTGGGTAAGATCTATCATGTGGAACTGGGAGCAGAGTGGAGCAGAACCCAGCATGATCCGGGCATGGACCATCCAGACAGGAGCCTGGACGAACAGGCCCTAGCATCCTGAATCATTGAGCTATGGCAGTTACCAGACTTCCCAACCCACAAACGCCAAAGGCAACAGAGAAGACCTGCAGAACCCATGAAATAGCAGAGCAAAGCAGGGCTCCAGCCCAGGACAGCCTGTTTGGTCACTGGATAAGGTCTATTGCGCACAGAGCTGAGAGGGGAGTAGAGCAGAGCCCAGCGTGGGTGGCAGCAGGACCAACCAGACAGAGAGTCAGGTGGAACAGGCCCTAGAACCCTGAATCAATGAGCTGTGGCACTTACCAGACTTCTTAACCCACATACACCAAAGACAACAGAGAATGTTAGTGGGAAAAGCAGCAGGGGACAGAGTGAAAGAAGTTCGCGGTTCAGCCACCACCCTGAGTGCAGCAGGGGTGGTGCAGCTACAAAACTACAGCTGCAGTTGCTTCTGGCCCCAGGTCCACCAGGAGGGAGGAATTAAGTGGAGGGTCAGAGCAGGAGTGCAGAGCCTGCTTAAGATCTGAGTCAGGTCCCAGTTGGCCGTTCTTGGGGGAGGAGGAGCGCTTGTGTGGCAGAGGCTGGCTGTATAGAAATAGTTCGGAAAACAACAGCACATCCCCTCAAGCTTGGAACAAAGTATTTTCTACTTTACAAGCAGTCATACTCCAACAAGAAACTCAGGGGTCAAGTATCGGCTGGGAACACAGCCAGGCAGCGAAAATAGACTCAGATTCAGACTCAGACTTTGGAAAATTTCTTTGGTGACAAAGAAGACCAAAACATACAGCCAGAAGAAGTCAACAAAGTCAAAGAGCCTACATCAAAAGCCTCCAAGAAAAACATGAACTGGTCTCAGGCCATGGAAGAGCTCAAAAAGGATTTGGAAAAGTAAGTTAGAGAAGTAGAGGAAAAATTGGGAAGGGAAATGAGAATGATGTGAGAAAACCAAGAAAAACAAGTCAATGACTTGTAAAGGAGACAAAAAAAAATACTGAAGAAAATAACATCTTAAAAAATTGAGTAACTCCAATGGCAAAAGAGCTCCAAAAAGCCAATGAGGAGAATGCCTTGAAAGGCAGAATTACCCAAATGGAAAAGGAGGTCCAAAAGACCACTGAAGAAAATACTACCTTAAAAATTAGATTGGAGCAAGTGGAAGCTAGTGACTTGATGAGAAATCAAGATATTATAAAACAGAACCAAAGGAATAAAAAAGTGGAAGACAATGTGAAATATCTCATTGGAAAAACCACTGACCTGGAAAATAGATCCAGGAGAGAGAATTTAAAAATTATTGGACTACCTGAAAGCCATGATAAAAAAAAAAATCCTAGATATCATCTTTCAAGAATTTATCAAAGAGAACTGCCCTAACATTCTAGAGCCACAGGATAAAACAAAAATTGAAAGAATCCACTGATAGCCTCCTGAAAAATATCCCAAAATGAAAAGTCCTAGGAATATTGTCACCAAATTCCAGAGCTCCCAGATCAAGGAGAAAATACTGCAAGCAGCCAGAAAGAAACAATTTGACTATTGTGGAAACACGATAAGAATAACACAGGATCTAGCAACTTGTATATTAAGGGATCAAAGGGCTTGGAATACAATATTCAGCAGTCAATGGAGCTAGGATTAAAACCAAGAATCACCTACACAGCAAAACTGAGTATCATGCTCCAAGTCAAAATATGGATTTTCAACAAAATAGAGGACTTTCAAGTTTTCTCAGTGAAAAGACCAGAGCTGAATAGAAAATTTGACTTTCAAACACCAGAATTAAGAGGAGAATGAAATGGTAAATGAGGAAGAGAAATCACAAAGGACTTAGTAAAGTTGAACTGTTTTGTTTACATTCCTACATGGAAAGATGATGGGTATGATTCATGAAACCTCGGTATTAGGGTAGCTGAATGGAATATTCATACATATATGTGTGTGTGTGTGTGTGTGTGTGTGTGTGCATATATATATATATATATATAGACAGAGAGCACAGGGTGAGTTGAATATGAAGGGATATCTAAAAAAATAAAATCAAATTAAGGAATCAGAGAGGAATATATTGAGAGAGGGACAAAGGGAGAAAGGGAAAGATAGAATGGCATAAATTATCTCACATAAGATTGGAAAGAAAAGGGAGTTCTGGAGGAAGGAAAGAGGGGGCAGGTGAGAGGGAAATGAGTGAATCTTGCTCTTGTCAGATTTGACCTGAGGAGGGAATAACATACACACTCAATTGGATATCTTACCCCACAGGAAAAAAGGAGGAAAAAGATTTAAAAGGCGGGGGGA
>CM053627.1:186288222-186307426 GCA_028646595.1 Phalanger gymnotis | reverse complement strand
AGGAAGGAAGGAAAGAGAAAGAAATCTAGCCAGTAAAACCTAAGTTAAGTGGGCAGCTTCTGGCCATCAAAATTTACCTTCCTTTGGAGAAGAGAAGGAGAAGGAGAGGGAGAAGGGGAGAATGAGATGAGTTATCCAACTAGCTGGGTCCCCTTTCAGGCAGCTCGGTCTACTCACAGGTTGTGTTTCTCCTTCGTTTTCGAAGAGGACCATGACATCAGGGAAATGATGACATGACTTGCAGTTGACTTTGATTTGAGTGAAGGAGGGCTGTGCAAGGTCACCAGTCTCACTTTTTCCTCCAGATCCATCTGGTTCCAGTGACCAGATATTCATCAGGATGACTGGAGATGACCCAGGAAGCAATGGGAGACCCTGGCCCTTTTAGGCTAAGGCCTTTTCAGGTACTCACATAAAGTAAGGTAATGCCCACACTCAGTGAATAGGTCTTACAGTGAATGTCAATGGTAACTATTTCTCTTTGGAACAGCAACCCTGAGGGTCTTCCCCTCCCAGCTTATTTTTTTTCCTTTTTTTCTAATTAAAGAGGCCATCCCTTGACTCACTTCTTAAAGAGGCCTATTCACTGAATGTGTGTTACCTCACTCTAAGTGAGTACATGAAAAGGCCTGATCCTAAAAGGGCCAGGGTCAGCCATTGCATCCTGGGCCATCTCCAGTTGTCCTGATGAATATCTGGCCACTGGATCCAGATGGCTCTGGAGGAGAAAGGGAGGATGGTGACCTTGCACAGCCCTCCCTCACTCAAATCAATGTCAACTGCAAGTCATGTCATCATTCCCTGATGTCATGGTCCTCTTTGAAAATGAAGGACAAACACAAGAACAGCTTAAAACAATTCAACCAATCAACCAAACTCAAACCTATTTAAAACAAGTCTCGACATTAGGTTTGCAAGCTGGAACTTAGAGATCATGTGGTCTAATCTCTTTGCTTTATAGGAAAAGAAACAGCCTTAGAAAGACCATACCACTTATCTAGGGCCAGTGGTCAATGGCAGAAGTGAAATTTTACCTAAGCCCCAAATGTTAATGACCTCCCTCATCACCTCACCTCAAAATAAATATTATGTTCTTAGTATCTATTGTGTTTCTCTAAAAGATGAAAACTGTTTGAGGGGAAGGGCTTTTTTCATTGTTGTCTTTGCATCTTCTACATCTAGCTTAGTTTCTGGCTCATAGTAGGCACTTAATAAGTGATTGTTGATTGAAAAAAAAACTAAAGCTAAAATTCAGTCTTTTTCACTACACCATGTTGCACTTATCTATAAATTGTTGATACAACCCCTTCTATTTTTATCCAAATGATAGAAAATAAAGGAATAAACTGCACATTCAAAAAAACACTAATTATTCATGTTATATTTGGTGAATATATCCAAATGTTTTTTAAAGGCTCATCCTAATTTTTGTATGTGATTTGTTCATATTTTATTTCAATGTATTGGCCCTATCTCTGTTTCTTTGTGCCCTTTCCCTCTTCCCATTATTCATTTCCCTACATCATCCTTTTCTACTCTTTCCCTCTTTATGGCCACTCCTTCATTTGTTGTCACACTCTCACCATTTTACTACCTTATCCCCATGACTCCTTATCAGCTATTGAGTCTGTGACTAAATTGTTTATAGACCTTGTCTGGAGGTTTTTTAAAGTTCCCCTCCTCCCATAGAAAGAAGAGGAATAATATTTCTTTGTTTTTCCTGCATAGAGTGGTAAGCAAATTTATTCTAGGGATAACTCACCTTCTAACCTACATATTACAGAATTTGGCTAAAGATCTGTTATAACATGACAACTATTTATATAGAATCAAAAACAATTCAATATGTTGACTCCATTACCAAAACCTCTTCCATCTATCTACTTTACCCATCAGTAGAACCTCTTTTTTGTCATGATACTTGTCTTACTTTATAATACAAAATATAGCATAAAGAAGGCCAAAAACATAGCAGAAATTGATGATGACATGTCTGAATACCGTACACTAATTAATCTATTTTAATTCTATTAAGGAAATATAGTTCAACCACTCCAATGCATCTGTGAGGTCATCAGTGTGAGTATTTCCTCCAGTGACACAGAGAAGTGATAGATGGTTTACGATCCATCTGCCTTTATGACCCTAATCCATGTCCTCCCATAAATTTTCTACAAGGAGTTCATTAAACATGCTGGTGGCTTTCCTTGGGTTTTCTTAACATTAAGAGGACCCAGTGGATTACATGGGCTGTCCTTCATCCATTAGTTATTATTTCTTATTCTTTGGCCATAGGAACTAAGCTGACATACTCTACGTTGATGAATAGTGTAAAATTAGAATGATGTTCTGATAAGGCCTTGAAGTTAGTAGGTTTGATCTCTTTTTGGGACAGTTAACTTGACACACTTTGTTCTATATCCACAAGCAGAAATTATCCTAAAGGGAAACAGGTAAACTTGTGGATGGTCCAGTGTGAACCCACCATTTTACTAGGAAAAAAAAAACAAAACAGAACTTAAAGTATATGAAAAGAAGCATAGAGTTTAGAAGAATAAGATAACTGGCAGTCTTACTATACTCTGTTCTAGTCAAACTGCATCTGGGATTATTGTGTCTTATTCTAAGGACTCAACTCAAAGGAACATTAATAACCGGTAACTTATCTCATGGAGAGTAACAAGAATGATGAGGGTTCTCAAAACCATGCCATGTGAGGACTGGTTAAAGGAACTCTAGGTGTTCAACCTCATAAAGAAAAGACTGATGGAGAGGAAGAGGGAGACCTGAAAAGTGGTAATATGGAAGAGAGATCAGACAGGTCTTTCTTGGCCACTAAGACTAGTGGGAAGAAATTGCAAATAAGGAGATTTCAGCCTCCAACATAAGGACTTTTTTTTAAAACAATTAGAGCTGTCCAAAAATTGAGTAGACTGTTTTAGTGGGATTAAAGGATCAGAGAATATTTAAATTCTCATTCCTGGAGATGCTCAAACAAAGATAGGATGACCAGGGTTTTTTGCTTCGTTTTGTTTGTTTTTAAAGTTAAATTTATTTATTTATTTTTAGTTTTCAACATTCACTTCCATAAGATTTTAAGTTCCAGATTTTCTCCCCATCTCTCCCCTCCCCCCAAGCCAAGATGGCATGTAATTTGATGTAGGCTCTACATACACATTTGTATTAAACCTATTTTCAGATTAGTAATGTTGTAAAGAATTAGAACCAATGGGAGAAATCATGAGAAAGAAGAAGCAAATGAGAGAGAGAGAGAGAGAGAGAGAGAGCAAATAATATGATTTGACCTGCATTCAGACTCCATAGTTCTTTTTCTGGATGTGGACAGCATTTTCCATCATGAGTCTTTTGGTATTGTCTTACATCCTTGCATTGCTAAGAAGAGCCAAATCTATCAGAGTTGGTCATCGCACAATGTTATTGTGTACAGCGTTCTCAGGGTTCTGCTCACTTCACTCAGCATCATTTCATATAAGTATTTTCAAGTTTTTTTCTGAAATTTGCCTGCTCATCATTTTTATGGAACAATAGTATTCCATTATACTGATATATCACAATTTGTTCAGCCATTCTTTAGCTGGTGGGCATCCTCTCATTTTCCAATTCTTTACCACCACAAAAAGAGCTGCTATAAATATTTTTGTATGTATGGGTCCTTTTACCATTTGTGTGATCTCTTTGGGATACAGACCTAGAAGTGGTATTGTTGGGTCAAAGGGTATGCACAGTTTTATAGCCCTTTGGCTATAAAATTGCTCTCTAGATTGGTTGGATCAGTTTACAACTCCACCAGCAATGAATTAGTGTTCCAATTTTCCTACATCTTCTCTAGCATTTATCACTTTCCTGTTTTTGTGCTGTTAGCCAATCTGATAGGTGATACTTCAGAATTGTTTTGATTTGCATCCCTCTAATCAACAGTGATTTAGAGCATTTTTTTCATATGACTATAGATAGCTTTAATTTCTTCATCTGAAAACTACCTGTTCATATCCTTTGACCATTTATCGATGGGGGAATGACTTGCATTCTTATAAATGTGACTCTGTTCTCTATATATTTAAATATGAGGCCTTTATCAGAGACACTGGTTGTAAAAATTCCTTCCCAGTTTTCTGCTTCTCTCCTAATCTTGGTTGCATTGGCTTTGTTTGTGCAAAAACTTTTCAATTTAATGTAATCAAAATTATCCATTTTGAATTTCATCATGTTCTCTGTCTCTTGTTTGGTCATAAATTCTTCCATTCTCCATAAATCTGAAAAGTAAACTATTCCTTGCTCTCCCAGTTTGCTTATAGTATCAATCTTTATATCTAAATCATGTACCCATTTTGACTTTATTTTGTATATGGTGCCTAGTTTCTGCCATACTATTTTCCAGTTTTCCCAGCAGTTTTTTTTTCAAATACTGAGCTCTTGTCCCAGAAGCTGGAGTCTCTGGGTTCATCAAAGAGTAGATTACTATAGTCGTTGACTGCTGTGTCTTGTGTACCTAACCTATTCCACTGATCCACTACTCTATTTCTTAGCCAGTACCAAGTAGTTTTGATGATTGCTGCTTTATAATACAATTTAAGATCTGGTATGGCTAGGCCATCTTCCTTTGCATTTCTTTTCATTAAATCCCTTGATATTCTGGACCCTTTGCTTTTCCAGATGAATTTTGACATTATTTTTTCTAGCTCTATAAAATATTTGTTGTAGTTTGATTGGTATGGCACTGAGTAAGTCAATTAATTTAGGTAGAATTGTCATTTTTGTTATATTAGCTCAGCCTGTCTGTGAGCAACTGATGTTTTTCCGATTACTAGATCTGACTTTATTTATGGGAAAAGCATTTTATAACTGTGTTCATCTAGTTCATGGGCTTGTTTTGGCAGGTAGACTCCCAAGTATTTTATACTGTCTACAGTAACTTTAAATGGAATTTCTCTTCCTATCTCTTGCTGTTGGGCTTTTTTGGTAATAGATAGAAATGCCGATGATTTATTTGAGTTTATCTTATATCCTGCAAATTTTGCTAAGATAACCAGTTGTTAAAGATAGAATCCTTGATTTGTATAAGGATTGGAATATACGATCTATAAGGTCTCTTCCAACTTGTCTCCCCTCACTCAGCCATTAAAGTGATTTTTTTCAGTGTAAGTCCCATCATGCCATATTCAATAAATTCCAGCAGCTCCTTATTTTTTCCAAGATCAAATACAATATGGTGTGGTGTTCAAAATCCTTCATAACCTACCCTTCTCCTACCATTCAAGCCTTCCTCCACCTTGCACAAAACACTCCATCTCTCAGCTCTGGACATTTTTTCTGGCTCTCCCCCATGCCTGGAATGTTCTTCCTCCTCATCTCTCCCTACTGGTTTCTCTGGCTTCTTTTAAGTTCCATCTAAGCTACCGTCTTCTTCAGGAAGCTATTCCCATTGCTCTTCATTCTAGAGCCTTCTCTCTGTAAATTGTTTCCTATTTATACTTCCTTGTATATATTTGTTTGCTTATTGTCTCCCCCATTAGACTTTAAGCTCCTTGAGGGCATGGACTGTTGTTTATCTATTTTTGTATCCCCAGTGCTTAACAGTGCCTGGAACATAGTGGATGTTTAATAAATATTTATTGATGAACAACTGGCTAGATTTGTGATTCTTTGTTACCAATTAGCTGCTTTATTTTGACATAGGGTCATAAATTTGGAGTTAGAGACAACCATAGAGGCCATAAACTCCAAGCTGCTGGTTTTTCAGTTGAGGAAACTGAGGGAAAGAAAAATTAAGTAACTCACCCAAGGTCACATTGTGAGTGGCAGAACCAGGCATGGAGCCCAAATCCTCTGGGTATGAGTCTGTTACTATTTTATTTTCTCTCACTATGTCTTTTACAGAAGGCTAGAAGTCATTGAATACAATAACCAAAAATGCTATAATAAAAATACATGTGTAATCCCTCTGTGAAATTGTTAGCTCCATGAGGTCAATGATAGTTACATTCATCTTTTTGCCCCTTGCATAGTACTCTACATATCGAAAGCACTTAATAAACCTTTGTGGAAAATAATGTGTTGAATGGGGGAAGGGGATGAGGGGTAGGACTCTGGAAGTAACACATATTCCTGACTTTATACGTTGTTAGGTTGTTAAAGGAAATGCACTTAGAAAATCCTTCTGGTCCCTTAAAACATTTCCTTGAAGAAGAAAAGGTCCAAAGAAATCAATAGCATTTTTTGTTTCCATTTCCAAAACCAGAGAAGATCAGCAGCTATAGCAGCAAGTAAAAATATTCTTTTCTGTTTCTAGTGCTTTTTTTTCCTTGGATGCTGAGAAGATATTTATGAAAAAGCAGTTTCATGCACTTGTCGAAAATTAACACTAAGATGGATTTTCAGCTAATTAACCTATTCTCAAAGAAGGCAATGGGGAAATGCTTGATTAATGTTTAAGCTATAAGATACACAACAATGTAGGCAATATTTCATCATGGCACCCAGGAGACCCGTGTGTGACACAGTCTAGAGTCTATGTGTAGCTGACTCTCCACAGGACAGGATTCTGAAGCACCAGAATGCTGTGAATTGGCTGTAAAACAATGTTGAAGAAACTCAACATAGAACAGAAGGCACGCTTTCCTTAGGAAGAATGCTGATAAAATTTTAATGAACTAACATGTTGTCATGGGGATTTGTTGCTATTCATTAATTCATTGTGCTTTTCCTCTATAGTTTTGCTGAAGTTGAGTGACAAATTGTCAAGCAACTGTTTGGGAGGCTTCAAGTTTCTCATTGATAACCTCAACTTATGGGGAAATTGTTTTAAAGGCTTACCCCTGTTGCTCATGGGGTAGTGTGTTTTGCAACACAATCTGTACCCGGTTGTGTTTAAAATGAAACTAGGTCTCCTGGGAAGGCTATCGACTTCTCTGCATGGTAAAACATCATTCCCATATGATTGACAGCTTTTGTCACAGATGCCGGCCACCCAAGGAGTTAGACCTGTGCAAAGCTCTGGTATGCCCATCCAGCATTCAACTCAATTCAATAAACATTTACTCAGTATCAACTATATGCAAAACACTAGAATTGCCAACTAGCCTCCTAAATTTGGGTACGACACTGGGCAGGAAAGAGAAATTCAGTTCCCGTGATTCTTTCCTTGGCCTTGTCCCTGAAATTGCTGCCAGATGTGGAAGTTGATGACAGTCCTGGCTTGAAAGTTGCTGTCTCTTGATGACTTGAGAGATGACAATGATGATTGCACTTTTCTTAATAGGGCAGCATGAGGAGTTATGCATTGAACGTAGAGCTGTCATGGTGAATATCACCAATTCATAAGGCTGTGCAGTTCGAGAGTTTATTGTGGCTTTTTCATGTGTATCTACCAAGCTATAATTCCAACATGTTACATAAATGTCTATGATGAGTGAAAAGCCTTTTGTCATAGTCTCTCTAAAGGGCATTTTTGTTATTTCTTTTGATTGTTCACCTTCACTTTCCCAAACAGGAAGGTAAAAATCAGACTAATGAAATGGTCTTGAAAAGGAATGCAGGTTTCAATGTGCTAAAAGTAGAAAATTAAATGAAGATGAATCTTTCCTTCAAGAGCTTTCATTCTAAAATGTTTAATAACATAAGCAGACACACAATAATCATTAGTGCTTGTTCTCTCTCTTTTAATCTTTCTCCCCCCCCCTCCCTCCCTCCCTCCCTCCTATTCCCTCTCTCAATATTCCAGGTTAAAGGATTGTATTTTTTCTTCTTTTTTCTGTTTATGACTTTATTCACACAACTAATTTTTAAAGCAAAGACAATGAGAAGCAGTATGATGCAGTGGTCAAAGCACTGGAGGTGGAGGCAGGAAGATCTTGATTCAAGTACTACTTTTGGTTTTTAAGAGTCATATATAAGATTTACTTAAACTTTCTGAGCCTCAGTTTCCTTATTTGTAGAATTAAGAAGGTATCCTAAATAGCCTCTAGAATTCCTTCCAGTTCTCTACCTATGATCTTATGACTTAGGATTAATGTCTGTAGAAGGAAAATCATCGAACAAACTTATTACTTAGTGTCTGCCCTGAAGTAAATTGTTCCAAGTCCATTAGTGGAGAAAAGTGAATAAAACTACATCTGAATTTCAAAAAAAAAGATTATATTTCATGCATTTTGCAATTTACATCATAAAGACAACATGAAGTATTGGAAAGAGCATTGAATTAAAAGTCAGAGCATCTAGATTCTGGTCCTTTGCCATTAATTATTTCTATGACCTTAAATGAGTCACGCATTCTCTCTGGATTACAGTTACCCCATGTACTGACAGAGAGAGACAGAGACAGAGACAAATACAGAGACAGACAGAGACAGAGAGACAGAGAGATGACTATTTCTCAGACAACATTTTCCTGGGTTGAGATTTTATTTAACCTAAATAGAAAACTGTGCGTGTAGAAAATATGCATCACATATTTTATATTATTCTTATTATTTAATAATAAGCAGAAAATTTAAAAATGTTTTCCCTCATTGTACATTATTAGATCATGATTTTTGACTATAAAGAATCTCTCTTTCTCTCACTATGTCTTTTATAGAAGGCTACAAGTGTGAGAGACAAATGTTATATGTATATATCTATGCATACATATATACATATGTCTATATATTAAGAAATATACTATATTATAATATAGTAAATATGTATACATGCCTCTATAATATATGATTATGAAACATACATTATAATTTAGAGATATACATTATGTGTGCATACACACTTGTATGTATGTAAATACATCTCTATGTACATATACAAGTCAAATACTGGGAGTCTTTGGCTGATGATAGGCAAAACCCCAGAAGATTTTTCAGCTTATATAATTCTGATCGTGCTACCTTTCATGCAGCTAAACAACGATCATGAACTTAAGTATGCATAGTTATTTTCTGTATCCAAACAAGAATCCTGGGCATTTGAGGATCTTGTTACTGGTTCAATTGTTGTTTTATATACATATACATATACCAGCATATATGTACACAGGTATATGTGTGTGTGTGTGTGTGTTTATATCTACACACGCATATACACACATATATACACAATCTCCCAGATTGCGACTTCTAATGCATTTTCTTATTCTCCATGGGACTCTTTCTCATTCTCACACCTAGCTACTGCATTTCCTCTGGAAGAGTAATTCCCATTGATTTCAAGTAGGCCTCCACGAATAGCCAAATTTGGCCCAAAAGGTGGAATTTTTTTTTTTTTGGTGACCTCATAGAAAATTTAGGACAGGCAAAATAACTATCTAGTAAATTAATAGGAAATTAAGATCCACAGTTTTGGCATTTTCTGTGCCCAGGTGTCTTCCATGGACCTTGCTTTAGCCTTCATTACCCAGCCAGTTGATGTACTTTTCTCAGGTACATGAACAAGCAGCCCCAAAACTGTCGGCAAATTTCCATCATGTGATGCCACAGTAATTAATTTGTTACGAGAACCTATAAATAAAATAAATGCTGAAATGATACACTGACTTCTGTTGTCAAAAGCATCCTCTTCTCACACTCCCTACTCACGGGCTGCTGACATTATTTCTTGGTTATTGGCTGACAGTTCAGTGCCTTGAGTGCTGCTCTCGCTGTAGGGTTAGCAGGATAATTGACAAACCACAGGGATCAGATCCTGGGATTAGGATGACCGGACTGTCAAAACAGCCATGACAAACTCTCACATCAACTTCTACTGCAAGTCAAGTCTGTGAGGGAAAAATTCACCTTGGCAGGGCCAGGAGGGAAGTCTTTAGTTTAAAATCTTTTCCCACTGCAACGAGAACTTCAGCTAGGGGAGGGAGTCAGGCTGGTTTTCCATCGATTCATCGAAAGCCATTCTTCCACAAGTCAGAGTTAATTAGAGCATTTATTATAAGTAAACATTTTGAGGTCTTGTTTCATTTCACTAGTGTATCAGTTGAATGGCATGACATTTCTGCATCTTTTACGAGATTGCAGAAAGACAACTACACAGGATACAAACACTGCATATATACAAACAGTATGTGTATATGCATGTATCACAGGGATATACATGAAGCCATGTATGTGCATGCATGTTCTCTAGGCTGGGGGAGGGAGCAGTGACAGTAGGTAGAGTGAGGCATACAATATCTTTGTTTGAAACATATCTTGTAACCTTTAAATCAAACTGGTGCATATGCATAATTCATACTAATGTATTAATAACTTGTTACAAGTTGCAATCATTATTTACTGAAATAATTTCTTTTCTTTTTTCGCATCTTAATGAAAATAGTTGAAACACTGGTTCAAATCACTGCCTGAATTTGTCACTTTTCCCATTTTATCTAGACTTTCAGAAATCCTACCACAGACCTTTGAAATGACAGCTCAAGTGACATCTATTTAGAAAGAAAGAGTGTTCTCTGTATGAAAACAGAGATTGCAAAACCGTTAAAGGGAAATTAAAATGCAAATACCAAAAGGGGTTATTTACTTAGTTCTGTGCCAGCTAACACATGGGATGCAGACACCTAGGATTAGAAAGATCCAATTATTTTAAAAAATATAAAACTTAAAGAATTTATTCATGTACCACTTGGGTCTTGGAATATGATCAAAATGGTTTTGGAATAGTTAATCAGGATTTTTCTTTTCCATCAGAGTCCCATTTTTTCAAAACATTAAAAAAAGGCAGAGCAAGAAGCTTGAGTGAATGTTATTTACTGACAGACACAGCAGCTTAGCAAATAGTGAAATGTTCAAAAACAAGGATTGGAAATAAGATGACATTAAACTATCAGTTTTTGTCTATGAAAACTGACATTTTGGGACAATTTTGTTAGAATTTGTGAATTTGGAAAACAACAAAATTTTGTCAGCCCCAGCAGAGAATAGACAGTTTTCCCTCATAGCATCCATCAAAATATAACCCCTGAAACACATAGCAACTTCCCGAGTATTTACCCTACATCTATGTTTTGCCATTAGCTTTAAGTCATTAGGTTTTCTTTTACTTTTTTAAATTTGGGTCCAGATATTCAGATGCAGGGTAGAGTAAATGTTGGAAAAAATAGGGCATTGCATTGAATCAACTGAAAAATGGAGATAATTATTAAGGAAATTATGAACAGGTACTGAATAAGACCCTCATATTTTCATTCATGAATATGGAAGTATGAGTCAAAAGAGGATAGGACCAGGTTAGCCTATACTGTAGTTAGATGGAGTCCATTGCCTGGCAGATGTGCCACCCACTAGACCACTCCCCAAACATGGTAAATACTGATACTTCCTTTTGGAGTACGGTCTTAGCAATTGGGGGAGAAGATGATGCAGGAAAGGTCGTCTACTCCATCTTCCATTCAATTCTACGACAATAGCCTTTTCTGTCCTCTGACTAGGCTGAGAGGCAGCATTGAAGAACATAGGCTAAAAGCATGAGGGTTTCAAGAATTTGCTTCTACAATTTTTCTCTCTACAAAATCAGCAGGCAGTGAAAAGAAAAAAAAAATCTAAACTATAACAGCCATCACAAAGGACTGAAAGTGCTGACACATTTGATAATTTTACCTACAAGAACCTTCAACAACATAACTACTACACTTAAACATTCTTAAATTTAAGCCTGTATCTTTTGAAATTTAGGTTGCCTCAGCTATCCTCATGATGAGAGTCACCTAGACATTGAGTGCAGTTAAAAGAAAAAATTCAAGTTTATCTGCGATTCAACTTGTGAGTCATTGTTGCTGCATTTTCTCCTCTGTAAATAATGTCAATTCACCCATTAAAAATAAGATGGAATAAATCATCTTCCCTCCCCAACCAAAAGGACAATTATCCTGTAAGTACATGGAGGGTAGGAATCTATGATTACAGGGTGTTCCTAAAGTCTGGACACATAGGCAAAAATGCATATTTTCAAGAAATGAATAAAAATTTCAACAACATTTTATTTAATTGGCATATTAGCAGATAAAATCTTCAATATGATTTCCATCATTTGTGATGCAAAGGTTGATGTGCTTTGCAAGATTCACATGACCTCGATGCAGTAACTCCACATTGCCAACAATTTTAACACATTGACTTCATGCATTCAATCAACCATGTTGCATCTGTGATTTTCATTGAGTACACCTCCTTTAGCATACCCCAGAAAAAGAAGTCAAGGGGGCTAAGGTCTGTTAATATTCCAAATATTTCAAAATATGTATTTTTGCCTCTGTGTCCAGACTTTAGGGACACCCTTTATAGTCATTTGTTCTCTGAGCTCTCTTTTGGATTACCACATACACACACACACACACGTGTGTGTGCATATGTGTATATATATGTACATATACACATACATGTAGTACATATGTGTATGACCAGAATAACTGCTTAGCTCTAGAGGGATTAAGAACAAGATGTGTAAGTGACAGGGAAGCAGGTTTCATTAACTTAAGGAAGACCTTCCATATAATTAGAACTGTCAAAAAATAGAATAGCTTATCTTATAAGGTGGTGAGTTCCTTGTCATTAGAGGTGTTCAAGCAAAAGTTAGATAGCCCCTTATTAGGGACATTACACTAGAGGATACGCCTCAAGTTTGGGTTCGACTAGGTGGTTTTAAGGGCATTTTTCAACTCTTACCTTCTATGAATAACAGAATAATATAAATAATAATAAAGCCCAACTTTTCTCCTTTGTGAGCCTGGGAAAGGATTGTCTGGGGGAACCTAAGATAAGTCTGGAGAATGTTCCAGCACTTGCTTTTGGCCATGCTTCTGGTCATACAGCTAACAAAGCAACTAGCTAAGCTTTACTCCACTTTCTACAACCTCCTTGAGGAGACGTAGGGAGCTGGAGCAAGTGCCCCAGAGAATCATGGGATTCATAAAGAAAGAAGCACTCTATCCAGTTCCTCCTCTGCCCAGTTCCAAACTGAATCCAAGCAGAGGCTTTCCAGGGCTGTATATGGCAACACGCAGCACCATTGTACCTCAGAAAAAGAGAAAAACAGAGTAATTGTGAAGTTTTAGGAGACCTTAGAAATCATCAATTCAACCTCCTTATTTTGTGGTTAAGAAAACAGAGCCCCAGGAAAGGGAAGTAATTCACCCACGGTCACACCACTAGTCAGTAAATATTCTTTCACTTCTGAGTAGTGATTCTGTGCATTTCTGTTCTATATACATAGGGACAGCATAGGGAAGAGCGAAGATAGGGAAGCAAAATCAGAGAGAGAATTGGATTGAATGTTTATTAAGAGTTGTGTGAAACTCTGTAATTTCAGAAAGTCAACAGGTATAAGTTAGATATTCTTCTAAGTGTGAGGTTTTTAACCTTTTCTGTTTGTATGGATGGACCTTTTTGGCATTCTGATTGCCATTGTTATTGTCCAATTGTATGTGACTCTTCATGACCCCATGGACCATAGCATGCCAGGATCCCTTCTTAGAAAAACATTTTAAAAAATGAACAAAATGATCAATTCCAGTTAAATATTGACAAAAAATAAAGATGTATTGGATTCTAAATTCAAAGACTACCTGAAATCTCTCCATGGCCCCCCAATAGGACCATGGACCACAGATTAAAAACTCCGAACTAGGAACTATGACATATATACACATGTGTGTGTGTGTGTGTGTGTATAGAGAGAGTCAGATAGATATAGATAAATATAAATATAGATATATAATTTTCCTTTTCAGCTTCTTCATGTTGATAATTACTTGTTTACAAAATATTCTATCACTGCCACAGATGGCACAGAGTACCACCTGGTGAGTGAGTTGGAAAACATTAGGGTCACATCTTAAAGGAAGATCCTTAGACATATGGAGACTAAGGGATTCTTCACTTCCAGGCAGGACTACACTTAAATTCCCCCTTAAGTCTCACCACTGTCTATATTTTTCTCATATAATGCTATATGTTCCTTGTTTCAATCTTATATCTGTTAGCCTTGACTCATAGTCAACAATGTTTATTAATCATCTACTATGTGAAAGGCACTGTTTTGAAATTTTCTCTCCTTAAATTCAAAAAGTACATTGCTGTATTTCAGATTCTTCTTGCCTGCTAGTTCCTACAAGCTGAAAGGGAATATTTCAGACAATGCTGCTAAATCAACACAAAGATACCTTAAAGAGATAGAATAGTATAATGGGAGAAGGAAATGGCTCAGGGGTCAGAAGAAACTGAATTCTAATCCTACTGATGCTATTAATTAGTTGTATGTCTCTGGAAGTCACCTTTCCTTTTTGGGCCTCAGTTTTGTCATCTAAAAAATTAGGGTTTAGACTATTTTCCCTTCTAATTTTCACCTAATTTCCCTTCTAAATCCTATGATTAAAATATCTGAAGTCTCTAATTTCTCTCCCAGTTATAGTATTCTAGGTTTTAGTCTAATTATTCTAATTGTGAAATTTCTTAAAAGTAAAAATCTATGAATTGAAGAATAGGCAATGTCCTCAACTAGAAATTTTCCATTTTTGTTATACCCAGTAAGGAAGTAATTTAGTTTCACTTGAGTCCTCAGAAACTTACACAGGTTGTACTTTCATAATAACAAACAACTGATGCAAAGATAATTAAAACATAAGACTACAAAGAGTATGAAGAAGGTGGTCCTTACTTATTCAATGGTCGCAGGTATAGAATAGAAGAAAAAATGCAATTAGAAACTGGTAAGCACGTAACATATACTAGGTCCTTCATTGGTTTTGGTTTGGTGAGTTCATTGATGGTAATTCTGTTCTTTTCATTGACCTTACAAAATATTTAAGGGGCAATTTGAATTGCATAAAGATAGATCAGTTCAAAGAGATCATTTCAGTCACAAAATAAATGAGTTAGACTCAAAAATAACTGCTCTGGCTGACCTCCACTGAAGTTGTCTGATCCCTCATTATGACATAGTGCTGAGTCCTAAGTTCTCAAAGGTTATGCTAATAGAATACAAACTTTGGTAATTCCTACCAAGGTGGACAAGTTTTAATGATGCACCTGGTAGAAGATTCCACTCCTATTATCATTAGGCCAGTGTAGCTAAATGTAGCAAAACTCTCATAACGTGACAACAGATGATGAATTTTTCTAACTATGACAAATGACAAACATGGCCCCCTAAGGCATGGAGAATTTGTGATCTATGACTGTGGGAGGGATATTCCCACAGATAGCTAAGTCTTACTCTACCCTTTGAATTCCTCAAGGTCAATTAAGTTTAAATTCCACTTACCTCCACCACTGCTTTGGTTGAGAAAAACAATACTTCTTTCACAATTACTGTTATGTTTGAAGAAACAGGATAGTTCACATTTATATAGCATTTTGCACTTTACAAAGCATTTTCCTCAAAACCACCCTATACTGTAGATAGTATTGTAGGCAGTAGTTTTTGTTTTGTTTTTAACCCAACCCATGATTATCATTATAATGGGAACTCGGGAGAAATTCTCCCTCTCAATACAAATTAGCACCTGTTCAGTTTCACATAGCTTCTATGTGTCAGAAGCAGGACTTGTACCCAGGTCTTCTTCATTCAAAACTACTTTAATTATTCCACACAGCAACTTTGCAAGAGTTAGCATCACTATTTAAAGATAAAGAACCTAAGACCCAGAGAGATAAAGTTACTGGCCAAATATCACATTGCCCAAGTGGCGGAGCTGGGATTCCAAATCTGGTCTTTTTTGTTTAGGACTTGTGCCCTTTCCATGACACCTCATTGCACCCCAGGATAATGATCACCTTCAATTTTCAGAAAATCTGTACAATATCCAAGATCCACAAGATGTAGAATTGAAAGAAATCTCAATGATCATTAAATCTAATTTCCTCATTTTTCCAATAAGAGAACCCAAACCAAGGAAGATAAAGTATCTTTTCCAAAGTTAAACAGGGAGCAAGACCCAGAAGTAGGATTCAAACCCAGGTCTCTGACTTCAAATCCAATGCTCTTCTTTCCCAAGTAAACTATTTTTCTTACCCAGTGTCATCTCTCAGTCCTTTGAAAAAGATTACAAGGGGCTTTGACTTCTCTACAGAAAGTTTCAAACACGGAGTGTGGAAAATAAGAGCAGAGGTTTTCTGCTGAAAATTCTTCTCTCACATACACACAAAATGAGTTTTCTCTGGCCTTTGTTACTAGATTGACATGTGTAAAGAATAAAATCTTTTCTTTTCCTGCCTATAACATTTCTTTGTATGCCTTGTAAGACTTCAGATATCCTGCCTGCATCTCTAGCATCTAAAAGGCTTCGGACTGAAACACCTTTTAACTTTCTTCTATAACATTAAGTAATAAATACCCCTGAATATATCAAACCAAATTCTGTATTGAGATTTAGGACTAATGATCAAAAATTACGCAATAAATACTATAATCTCAAGAGCCTATGAAATGGTCTGATGTGAATCAAGTAACTTCTTTTTCTAGTCTATATCTTACTTTTAAAAATCCTTTGATCCCAGCATAATTTTAAGTCATCCAGAGTTCAGCAGGAAAAGAATCTGCCA
This sequence comes from Phalanger gymnotis, assembly GCA_028646595.1. Taxonomy (NCBI): domain Eukaryota; kingdom Metazoa; phylum Chordata; class Mammalia; order Diprotodontia; family Phalangeridae; genus Phalanger; species Phalanger gymnotis. The sequence goes on along the minus strand of CM053627.1, from coordinate 186,290,891 downwards.
ATTAAAAAAACTTTTTCCTTCATTGAATAATTATACTTCTTATCAAAAATATTTTTCTTCAAAAAGCTAGAGATATGGGATTTAAACATTTCTCTTTCATTTTTTCTTCTCCCCACATATTTTTCTGTGTAAATTTAGAATAGTTCTTGTTCTTTTCATTAAGCATTTCAAAAAATGACTAGCAAAAACTCTGAAGTTTTCGATATGGTGGTCTATCTCTTTGGTATGCTTAAAAATGTATTTTTTCATACATTTCTCTGGGTATTAAATAAATAATAGATATTGTCCTGCCTCTCTACAAAATTAAATTGGCCCCACACGAATGAGATGTTATTCCACCTGTTGACAAAGAGATCTAAAGCCTCACACCTAAAGTACAGATCATTTTCTCCCTAATGCTGTCCAAATTCCACCTGAAGATTGTTTCTTCATATTTGTGTATATGTATATATATATGTGTGTGTGTGTGTATGTATATATATGTATATATATATGTTAGCAGCTTATATTATTATTAAAAAGTTCTTTTGTTAATTGTATTAGTTTTCAAAATGTTCATCTATAATAGCAGCAATGAGTGTTAACAATAAATATAGATGTTCCTTTACACAAACACACACACACACACACATACATATTATATATCATCACTAAACCATTCCATTTATTTTAAAGATACAGTGTACTTTATCCAGTGAACAGCTTGCAAAAGAGTACCAAGAATCAGGAGCTAGTCTCTGTTTTAATGGAAAAGTATCACAGGAAAACATATGGAGTATCTAAAAAAAAATCTCAGTGCAAATATAAGCAACTTAAAACTTCACAAAGACCTTTGGGACATTCTTCAGAGGAGTGCTCATGAGAACCAATTGTTAAATTTTCAGTATGAGAATTTATACCTCAAAAATCAGCAAATACTATGAATCAGAAATTGATTTATTGTTTTGTTGATGGTCTAGACTTAAGAAAGTGATAGGAAAATGTTAATATCACAAATTAAAATTAAAGTACCCATGCTACATTATTTTTTTTCAAGCAGAGAGCCAATTGTTAAGTATTTACCAGCATCCCTGGTATTTAACCGACCACTGCTCTGTATTAATTCAAGATGTAATAATAAGAGTTTAACATTCTAAAAATTTTAAGGATCATATATTTTGATGTTGAAGGGATTCAGAGGTGATCTAATCTAACCATCTCATTTAAAAATGAAGAAACTAAGGCCCTGCAACAACAATGTTGCTAGGAGCTGCTGTGGGGGTGAAAGACCAACAACGAGAGCACACAGAAGGGCTGCCAGCGCAGATTCTTTGATCTGCTTTTCTAAGGAAAGCAACTATAAGCGGTTAACAATCTTACTTTAATCAAACATACATATATCATTCACTTAGTTCAGGGGGAAAAGCTAGCACCCTGAACTTCAGAGCAAATACAAAAAGAAGTTACAAACAGAGACAATATAAACAGAGCAAACACACACAGTTATCAACAGACAGGCCTCTACGTGTCTGACCAAAGAATTACATAATTATCACAGAGAGAGGCACCAACATCTGGGTCTGGTCTAGTCTGGTCAAATCATAGGACATTCTTTCAGTGAGTGAGAGCCTCAAAGCAAAATGCTAACCTCTGAGCATATACACCCTTCTGAGGCTTCACACTTAATCAGCAAAAGGGTGTGGGATTGGGGTTTCACATCTAGTTAGCAAAAGGGTATGGGCCTGGTGCTTACCACCTAGCAAGACTTAATCAAAAGCACTTGATAACTTTAGCATTCTAAAAGGGAAAACAAAAAAGTCCCAGCCTAATTACTATAACAGGCCCATACAAATAAGTGACTTACTTAAATCCATACAAATAATAAGTATCAGAGGCAGGATTCAAACCCATATCCTCTGTCCTCACAAGCAGTATTCCACATATATTATCTCATTTGAGCCTCACAAAAACACTATAAGGTAGGTTATTAATACCCTCATCATAAAGATGAAGAAACCTATTAAAACATCTTTGTATTATTATTAAGATAACGTTTGACCTCATAGACACCCTAAAATGGTCTTAGGGACCTCCGTTCATCTTCAGACCACACTATGAGAACCGTTGTACTGTATCACAGTTTTTCAATATGTTTGTGCTTCCCTCAAAGTTGTAAAAATTCTTTGAAACTCCTCTTCCAGGTTAGTCCCTCTAAACTGATCTTTTGTTTACAGATTTCTAAATTATTGTGTAATATGATATTGTAAATGTTTATTGCTAATCATTTTAGGATAAGGAACATCCATAGACATATACTGATAAGAAATAGCTCGATAGAGTGCTTAGAAAGTAGGATTGGAAGATGGCGGCTGGAAAGCAGGGACTGGCGTGACCTCCCCACCAAGTCCCTCCAAAAACCTATAAAAAATGGCTCTGAACCAATTCTAGAACTGCAGAACCCACAAAGTGGCAGAGGGAAGCAGGGCTCCAGCTCAGGACAGCCTGGATGGTCTCTGGGTAAGGTCTATCCCTCACGGAGCTGGGAGCTGAGGGGAGAGGAGCTGAGCCAAGCAGAGCCCAGCGAGAACCGGGCGGAGCGTGCCTTAGCGCCCTGAATCAGTGAGCTGCACTAGACCTCTCAACCCACAATCAGCAAAGACAACAGAGAAGGTTAGTGGGAAAAGCTGTCG
>CM053627.1:186271238-186287722 GCA_028646595.1 Phalanger gymnotis | reverse complement strand
GAATTTGAAACTCAAGGTTCTAAAAAAATAGATGTTCAAAAGTAAAAAAGTTTTTTTTTAATGCAAATAGAAAATAAGATGCACAGGCAATGGGGTGTAGAGATTTATCTTGCCCTACAAGAAAGGAAGGAAAAGGGGGAGGGGAGGGGAGTGTGGTGACGGAGGGGAGGGCTGACTGGGGAACAGGGCAACCAGAGCGTATGTCACCTTGGAGTGGGGGGGGATGGAAATGGGGAGAAAATTTGTAATTCAAACTCCTGTGAAAATCAATGCTGAAAACTAAACATATCAAAAAACAATAAAATAAAATTAAAATGTGAAAAAAGAACAAAAAAAAAAGAAAGTAGGATTGGAAATCATGAAGACTTGTTCAAATTCTACTTCTAACACATACTATGTGTGAACCTGCCCAAGTCACTTAATCTCTCAGGGTCTCAGTTTCCTCGTCTATAAAATGAAGGGGTTGAATCAGGCTAAATCCAGATTTAGCTCCTGGTTCCATGTAGATCTAGAGATCTCTATACTTCAGGCAACTACCTGGAATGTATCTACTAAGTCATACATGGTTCTCATTCCCAGAATTTGATTTGAATGTGATCATTATTGAATTTCATGTTTTTCTTCATTGAATGATGGTTCATTCCCATTTAACACACATAAGTATGGACTGTGTGCAAGGCACAGAGTGAGGTGCTAGGGAGAAAATTTGAGAAGTGATTGATACTGACCTCAGTAAGCTGATAGTCTATTAGATAGATAGATAGATAGATAGATAGATAGATAGATAGATAGACAGATAGACAGATAGATAGATCGATAGATAGATCTACAAAAGTAAACTGAAGAGCAAAAGAATGACCCATGCTTCTAGGAATTAAATTAAAATGAACTGAAGAAATAATCAACAAGTAGGCATCTACTGTGCCAAGGCAGTGGAGGATACAAAGGTCAATAAGATTCCATTCCTGCCCTCAAGGAGTTTACAGTCTAGTTAAATACATGAGATACCATTTGAGTAAGAGGTCACAATACAATGCGGGGTCCAGTAATGAAACATTCATTGTATTTTAGGAGTCAGGAGATACATGGATTCTAATCCTAATTCTCTTACTCTTCAGCAAATAAACTATTTGTGTGGGCTTCGGTCTCCTTTTATGTAAAATCAGGATAATAAGATAGGGTTCTTGTAAGTACTTTACATCTAGTATGTGCTTAATAAATGCCTCTCAATTGATAGTAGAAGAGCACATCACACTTTGCCCTTTCTTCTCTACTCTGATGTATCTCCTCCCTACAGAAATACTACAGAGGGCAAATAAAATGATTGAGACATACACATGGAACACAACTTAGAAATGCTTACAGTTGACTCAAACAGAAATAGTTGAAAGGAACAGAAAAAGAGACAGAGAAAGCAAAAACAGAGATAGAAAGAGATCAAAATTTTAAAAATTTATTTTATTCTGAATTTAGGAAATAAAATAAGCATTTTTATAACACAGTAGAATAGAAAAAAAGATGATTGTATATGAAACTGCAAATCTATTGTGTACAACTTACTATTTTTTAAATACATAATAAAACTGTCATGCAACTTTTTTCTGCTTTCCCCCCTTCCACCCTAAAGATGGCTACCATTAGACGCAGATATGTATGTGTATGTGTATGTGTATGCATATGTGTGTGTGTGTATACATATATATACATATGTTAAACCATTCTATACATACTTCTATTTATCAGTTCTTTCTCTGGATACAGATAGTAACTTCCTTCATATGTACTTTGTAGTTAATTTAGGTATTTATAATGGTCAAAATTACTTAGTCACTGAAAATTGTTCTTAAAACAATATCGCTGTTACTGTAAACAACATTCTATTGTGTATATGTGTATGTTTTTATGAATATATGTATTTGTATATAATAAACTAAATATTCAGTTATTAAAAATATTTTACCCAAATATTTTCTTTTTTCTGTCTTTCAGGGATATTTGTCACATCAGCCATAGAAAAGAGATTCTCTGTAACCAAAGCAGGTATGCCCACACTTAGAAATTCCTCGGGTTCAATAACTGTAAATCCCGAAGAGTCCTAGGCAAAAATTCAAATAAGCTTTAACTTTTACAGCCTGGGAACCAATACATAGTCAGAAAGTTAGCTCTAAAATGCCTGAGGGGACAAACAGTTGTTTAATGAGGACAAATGGAATAAAATTAAAATTCAGCCTAATAAAGATAACTTCCCCATGTAATCTTAGCACAGACATGTGGCCCTACCAATATTCTGGCTCAGAGCTAACACTACTCTGATCTTAACGGTAAAGCAAAAGAAAATGTGCAGGTCCCTAAATCATGTCACTGTGAAAAATAAGGGAAAGTGGGGAAATGTACCCCAAATGGTTAATTGTGAATTTTTAAAACCTCAGATCAAGGGACATAATTTCTCAGGAGGAAGTATAGCTTTAAATATCCATAAAGTTCCTGGTATTAATCTCCAGTCTGGTAAAGATACCATATTCGTATATCTGAAGACAGCCTTCAGCATAGCAATCTTCATGGGAGATAGTGCTCCAAGGCTGATTAGAATTCTGGTGAACAAGCTTCCACAATTATGATTTGACTTTAATTAGTTTAGATATTCTCAAGCCAGGTCCCAGCAGCATTTAAATGTCACGGAGTTTCCCAGAAGGCCAATAGGGTCTTACCATCCTTCATACTCAGTCCAAAGGGCCTCCGGGAAGCCAAGAAAAAGCCAAGAAGTATCAAAGACTTCAGGATACACTGGTCACCCACATTAATCAGCCCTGTGCCTGCTAAGTGTCTCTCTGACTTATATTACCAAACCTCTCTTAAAGAAAGGCATGTTAATTATTTCATGACATTACCCACTAAGGGCATTTGTTAACATTTAGCACTGCTAAATAAGTCTAATCTCTCTGTCACCATCTGCTGGTTTGGCGAACTCGCTGGATTGAGTGGTGAGCTTTGCCTCTCTCTGGCTCCCAAGGACACACAAGCTGGCAGAACACTTAAAAGTAAGGCAGAGGTTTCATAGCCTCTGCAGCTATATAGGACCTTTGTAATTGTCAAGTCCAACCTCTTCTTTTTAACAGAGGAGAAAACAGGCCCAGAGAGAAGTGACCTATCAACCGTCAATGCAGTGAGTCTATGACCTCTCCACCATTATGATCTGGGACCCCTGCCTCCAAATCCAGTGCTCGTTTACTATACCCTGGTGCTAATTTCTGTCCTTGAACCATGGTTGTTTTCTTTTGTTGTGGACACGCTTGTTTGTAAATCATACGAAGTTTTTCTTACTGACCTCAATGGGAAGCATTGGCCTCCCATCTCCCTCTTCCTCAGCTGCCTGATCCCTTAGGCACTGATGTCAGTCTGATGACTTGCCATCTCTGTCCTGTCTTGGCTCACTCTTCCATGGTACTCACATGTTTCTCCCTAGAGCAGTTGACCTTCTGCCTGAAGTAATAATGACAGCTAACCTTTTTATAGTGCTTAAGGTTTACAAAGTATTTTTCATATATTATCTTATTTGATCTTTGTAACAAACTTGTGAGAAAGGGGCTGTTATTATTCCTGCTTTACAAATGCGTTTATTGACACAGATTAGGTTAAGTGACTTGCCTAGGGTCACCCAGATAATACATAAGCTAGCCATTAAGGTAGAATTTGAACTCAGATCTTCTGAACTCAGAATCCATCACTCTAGCCACTATGCCAAGTTGCCATAACCCTAATCTCACAATCTTCGAAAAAGATTTTATTTTTAGAAAGAATATAGACAGGTGCTGAAACAGAATTGGCCAGAAGGAACCTTATCCTATACAGTAAGGCATTTGGGGGTGTGAGGAAACTATACAAATAGTAAAGTTAGGAGCAAATTCTAAATAAAATTCCATGTTTGTTCGTTTGTTTTTTCCTTTACACACTTCTGCGTTGCCACTGTTGAAACGACTTCAATAGGCCTTCCACTATGTGGCAAAATTGTATTCCCAAGATATACAAGGCCAAAAGTTCTCAAAAAGCGTGTCAGTAAATTGCCAAATATAGCATACATTAATTGACATTAATCTTCATTGCCCATAAATTTCCCTTTCTCTTGACTCATCTATGCACACCCCAGCTTAGGCTCTAGTCCCCATACTACTAGTAAGCAATCCCCCTTGCACTACTAGTAAGTAATTAATAATTTTAATAAAATATATGAGTTAATGTATAAAATTGTAGATAGTTAATAGAATTGTGGGGATTGGTTGTTCTTCCCATAGGCTTTCCCTACAATTTTGCCCGTAAGTATTTATTAGTAATGATCATTTAACCAATCTTTCCTCAATTTCTGCCTACTAATCAAGAGCAATTGAGTTTCTGAAGTTCATCGTAGGTTGACTTTCCTTTGTGTAAGGGTGAATCAGCTCCTGTCTGAGGTGGACTCCTTTTTGCCTCTGTCTTGTAGAAATCAAGACAAAGCTCAAGAGCTAACTTCGACACCAAGCCTTGGCTGTTCCCTTCATTGTCAGATTTCCTTCCCTCTGGAAATCACTTATTATTACCTAGTATATGCTTTGGATTTACTTACTTATACTATTGTTGTTTCTCCTTCACAGAATGCAAACTCCTTGAGGGCAGAGACTATTTCATTTTTTTGTCTTTTTGTCTAGCACAGTGCCTTGCACATATCAAGTGTTTAATGACTTTATTTAATTTAATTGGATCTCATAACCTGCTTTCTGGAGATAATAGCTCATGTTTCTTCAGCCCTTTAAGGGTTTGAAAAACACCTTCCTTATAACTGCTAGGTAAGTGGCGTAACATTATTATCCCCTTTTACAGATGAGTATATTGAGAATCAAAGTATTTAAGTCATTTGCCTATTGTTACATACCTAGTAAAGATCAAAGGGGCCAACAACACAGGTCTTTTGTCTCTAAGTCTAGGGTTCTTTCCTCTAACCTTGAGAAGTATCTAAAATTTAAATACCTTTTTCTCCAGTGACTAGCCAGTGAATGCTTTTTTCATAGAATCACAGAATTTGGAAGTTCAAAGAAACCCCAACAGCTGTCCACTCCAACATTACCACCAGCACCATGTCCTCCAGAAAGAAATGAGTCTCTTTTGTGTCTATTTGTACTGCGTTGCCTTGGCATAATAGTCGTACAATAAATGGTTGCTGAAATTAGATTTCAAATTTCTTACAAAGTATATAGGGTTCATAGGTAACTAAAACCTCATGTGGTATATAAGGTTCATGACTGAAAGGGACCTTAAAGGCCTTCTAATCTAACCCTTTCCATATTACAAATGAGTTATCTGAGGTGCAGGGAGGTTAAGAAATGGATATACACACATATTCACACATACACATATACATAAACACATGTGTTTATATGTATTTGTATATCTGTGTATTGATAGAGTGTTTCCACTGTACTACAAGATGGTAAGAATGCACACACATAGGTGTATGTGTGTGTGTAGAACCTTATCACTACTGAGGAGACAGGTAAAGCATTGTAAACAATTAGGTCACAAGCCCAATCCAGAGGAATAAAGGTATTACGTAGAAGAGCGGAAAAAAGGATATCTTCATTCCTGGGCAAAGCTTGGTGGACACACATACATACACATACACACACGTATGTGTATGTATGTGTGTGTTACATGTGTGTGTTATATGTTACATTATATGTGTGTGTGTCCACCAAGCTCTGCCCAGGAATGAAGACATTCTTCTTTGGGAGAGAGACATGAAAACCTAGGAAAATATATTAAAATGTTTCTGTCAGCACTCTACGATTGATGGCTGTGAGAAAGATTTCCAACTTGACATTGATATTAACTACCATGATTTCGAATGAACTAAAAACTGAACAGATTGGAAAGTCGCCAATAATTAATGCAAAATAATAATGAGAAGGACTGATCAGATGTTTCCATTTGTGGGAAGGAAACCAAAATTTTAATGGACAAAATGATGGTAATTTCACCTCTAATCCCACTATTTAGCCAATTTAAACCTCCTCTGATTAAAGATAATTCCAGCATTTTAGAGATCAAAGCAGCTCTGGCTGGCTGATTGGCTTCTAAGTTCTGATTTTACACTCTTAATCTAAACCATACATACAGTTTCTTAAAAAAAGAAAGAAATCTACATTTGACACAGTGGGGATATTACTTCTAATGAAAAAGAAATAATACATGCCTTCCCCCAACATGAGGTCAGCTCTTCTTAATATATGCAAAGAATGTTCTACTCTCATTGCAGAGATTTAGATATCCCACTCTATCGCTATGATCCCCCTTACATCCATGATGACCAGAACACCCTCCCTATCTCACTCATCTTATGAAGAAACCTCTTTCTGATTCATAAGAGGCTCTTGAAATCTCTCTAGATTCATGATACCCTCCTCACTTCCTAAAACTGGTGGCAAAAATTAAACCACACGTAGCACACAGCACAGAATAGGCATTTTAAAACACTAAATCATAAAATGTCAGATTTGGGAGAGACATGAAATTTTTTCTAATTCAACCCCTATTACAAACAAGGAAGTGGAGGTTCCCCAAAGTTAAACCGCTTGTTGACATTATGCACCTAACTAGCTGCAGTCCTAGAAGGATAATGTGGTACAGTAGAACTAACTCTGTTTCTTACTTGTGTGTCTTTGGGTCTGTTTCTTCCTCTCAGTTGTCTGTACTAGTTGATCTCTCAGGGATCTTCTAGCTCTAAATCTCATTATTCTATGAATGTAATTCTCAGCCCTACACTGTTTCCTAGAGATAATAGAGATCCCTCCCACTTCTGAATTCCTATGAATACTTAAGGACTTTACCATCCCTTAATATTTATCTTATACTGTTTTGTACTGTTAGTTATATGTATCATATGTGTACACAAAGATATGTAGTGCCTTCTCTCTGCTAATATTTGCTATTTCTCCTGTATATAGCTTGATAGTATATATATGTATATATATACAAATAAATATAATATATGTATTTATTTGTTTGTGTGATGTCTCCCCTGTTAGAATATAAGCTCATTGTGGGCAGAGACTTGTCTTTTACCACTTTTTATATCCACGGTACTTAGCTCAGTGCCTGGCACATTTGTTGATGTTGTTTCATTGATGAGTTGTGTCTGACTCTTCATGATTCTGTAGACAAACAGTCCACGGGGTTTTCTTGGCAAAGATTCTGGAGTGGTTTGCCATTTCCTTTCCACATTGGACCCAGTGGATCCTTTTGTCAGACAACAGGAGGTTAAATGACTTCCTCAGGGTCATCCCACTCAGAAGTGTTTGAGGCTGGATTTGACCTCAAGATTTGACCAAGGATTTGACCAAGACCTGGAGTCTTTCTAACTCCAGGCTCAGTGCTCTATCTCCTGAGCCACCAGCTGTCTCTTCCTGGAATACAGTAGGTGCTAAATAAATGTTTATTGATACAAATATATATAGACGACCCCAATAGTATTATGAGAATCTTGAAGATGAGGTCAGTGATACTTCTTTGGATACCAAGTTTGGTGACATACACACTTTCCCGCCCTGGTCCAGACCTATGATTTCATCCATGTAGGAAACTACCAGTATAGAAACTCCTTTGACCAATACAAATCTTCAACTTGTCCATTACTTGCCATCTTAGAGAACTGCCTGGGATTTTTAGTGGCTTGGCAAATTGATCAATGACACAAAGTCAAAATGTATAAGAAGCACAATTTGAACCTAGGTCTTCTTAGCTTCAAGACTAGCCCTCTACTCAGTATATCACATTGCTTCCCATGCACATAATAGATGTTCAATAAATATTCGTAAGCCATATCAGTGAACATGTCCTTCAACATCCAAGGAAATGGTTGTTCCCTAGGAGCTTAGGAAATAATCTTCTACCTCCTTCCTTCAGCCATTATTTCTCCTACATGCACATTCAGGTGAAGAAGAAAATGTTCTCATACCTGTACAAGGAAGCCAACTGAGAGCTAACCACCGAACATTGGAAAAGCATAAGTCAATCACAAGAACAGTCCTAGAGAGATGGGTACCAAGAACAAACCTCAGGGAATTCCTAGGTTACCTATCCCTGGGTTCAACCTAGTCACACCCTTCTGTACACAAACATTGATAGCATATAGACTACCTATCCCTATGTTCAACCTACTCACACCCTTATGTATGCAAGCATTGTGGGAAGACATGTTCCTAAGGAAAGAGCTCTATATCTGGAGTCAGAGGACCAGAGTAATGACTGAGATTTCAACACCTGTGTGACCTTAGAAAAAATTATCTAATATTTCTGGGCTTCATTTTCTTTATCCTTAAAAATTTGGGACTTCTAAGATCCCTTTCAGTTCTAAATCTACATTCTCTCTGATCCTAGTATTTCCCCTCTATTATGTTAATTTGTGCCAGCTGAACCAACAAGGATATATTTGATATTGTCCTTGCCTTCACTCCAAACTCTTAGCTTAGAAAGAAACAGCTAGAATATGCAGTAGATAGAGTGCTGGCCTTAGAGACAGAAACAGCTAAGTTTGAATCCTGCCCGGACGCCTACTAGCTGCATGACTCCAGCTAACCCACCCATTTAACCACTCTTGGTCTCAGTTTGTTTAGCTGTAAGTTGGAGTTAATAATATTACCTACCTATCATGGTTGTTGTAAAGATCGAATGAGACAGTATATGGAAAGTGCTTTCTAAACCTTAAAGTGCTATATAAATGCTAACTCTTAATAATAATAATAATAATAATAAAACCTTGATGATTGAAGAGATCATGAGAATTCCCCTTTTTCAATGCCCCTGAAATAGATAAGCCCTAGATAAACAGTTGTTGATTTTAATGTTAAAGATCACTGAGTGGAAATTCCATCCCTTGAACTATATTCAGTTTCGATCTTCCTCATCCTTAAAAAACAAAAACCTCCTAAATCAAACAAGTTCATTTCCTTTTAGTCTCTATCCTTCTGGTGTTATTTCTTAAGCAGTTCTTAAGTTACCCTGCAGCTTTCTCTTTCCTAAATTGCACCATCCCAACTCCTTCAACTTTTCTTCAAAGGCCTAATTGTCACTTGCTCTAGTTTTCTGGATCTTCTTCAGGGATGTTGAGGGCTTTGGAGCAGGCGAAAGAAAGGTGGATGTAAAGTCAGAAGGAAAAGGGAAGGGAATAAGAATGTACCAAACATTTATCATTTATTTAGCAAAGCACTTACATCTCTACTCTGTGCCAGGTATTAGGCTAAATGCTTTACAAATACCCCATTTGATCCTCACAACAACCTTGTGAGGTAGGTGCTGTTTGGTTTCTCATTTTCAGTTGAGGAAACTAAAGTAGAGAGAGGTTAAGTGAGTTGTCCAGCTAATAGTTTTCTGAGGCTAAATTTGAACTCAGGTCTTCTGACTCCAGACCCAGCACTATGTCTGTCACATAGCTGCTTCTAGGCCACTTAGCTGCCTTTGAACACAGGTTCAACTATTAACCTTGTGACAGTGACATCGAATAAATATTTTGAGTTTCCTTATCTATAAATTGAGAATAAAAATATCTGCTTTGCCTCACTGAAGCATTTTAAGAATGAACTAAGACAGGGATTCTTAACTCAGGCTATATGAATTTGGTGAGAGAGAGAGAGAGAGAGAAAGAGAGAGAGAGAGAGAGAGAGAGAGAGAGAGAGAGAGAGAGAGAGAGAGAGTTCAGAATAACTGCCATTTCAATATAATTAGCTTCTTTTGTAATCTTATGTATCTTATGCATTTAAAAATATTCTGAAAGAAGAGGTCTATAGGCTTCGCTTTCAATTGTTTCAGTCATGTCTGACTCTTTATGACCCCATTTGGGGTTTTCTTGGCACAGTGACTAAAGTAGTTTGCTATTTTCTTCTCCGGCTCATTTTACAGATGAAGAAACTGAGGCAAATGGGGTTCAGTGACTTGCCCAGGGTCACAGAGCTAGTAAGTGTCTGAGGCACATTTGAATTCAGGTCTTGCTGACTCCAGGTCCAGCACTCTATTCACTACACTACCCAGCTACCCATCCCCAAAAGGGACCACAGCATTAAAAAAGTTTGAACCCCTAAAAAGAGAGAATCCGTTTTAAAGTATTTTGTAACACTGTACAACTGAGCCATCCAATTGCATCTATCCCTAAATAAAGAGAATGCATTTAAAAGTATTGCATAACTGCAAGGCATTGCATAAGTGAGAGATATCCATCTAATAGCCAATTTGCCTGGAGAGTTAAATTTAGATTTTATGTACAGAAAACTTTTTAGAGCACACCCAAAGTGGAATAAGCAGCTTCAAGAGGTAATTGGTTCCCACTTACTAGAGGGCTTCAAACAAAGGTTGTTGGAGCCCTTAGTAAGTAGGTTGTAGAGGGGGTATTTTTTTTAAGTATATGGGTTGGACATGGTGGCAGTGAGGATTCCTTTCAACTAAGATTCTGTGATTCTTCTTAAAATGTGACAATGATACCTAGACACAGAATTCTTTTTTTTTTTAAGAAAAGTTGTCTTTTTTTGAGCATAACCTCTTCTAGAATGGATAGAATGGAGGTAAGGGAGAGAAGATTAGTTAAATACGATTTGACAAGTTTAATGATGCAAAGCCCTTCTAGAGAATCTATGGTACGGTCATGTTTCCTTCCCCTTCTAACCTATACAAGAAATTAAAGAAGAGAAATCAGGTCCAAAATGCCCACAGTACCATCACCATTTCCTCCAGTACAAACATTCTCAAGTTTCCCTCCTCTTTTTTTTTCTTACAGTGAAAGTTTTAGGAAGTTTATATAAATTAATAAAATCCTGGGCTCTATGAAGCCAATCTAGCTTTGAACACACTTTTATTGATCTTTCAGGTAAATCTACTGTGAATGTTATGAGCCAAGCCCAGATCACCAACTTCAAACAGAATCACAGGTACCTGTAGAGAGTTCTGCTGGCAGACAGGCTTTTACTAAAGCCAGCAGAGCAGAGGTGAGGATAAAAAAAATGCTTAATTAACATTTTAGATGTATTACTGGTTGGGCGATTTAAGGCAGCTTATTAAACTCTCCCTGTTGTCTACAGACGGCTATAATTTTTTCTCTTCTATTTTCCAGATGCAATCAATGTGGTTCTAATAGCTAAACACATTAGCATGGGGAGGTTTTGATATGCATGACCTACGTTCCTCTTCTATCTACACACATCAATCAGTTATCTTGCTTGAAGATATTAAAGCATTTCCCTACTACCACAACTATTACCAACACAACTAAAACAAGTGCTATCAATCCTCATTCTTCTTACAGAATATACAGTGTCTGGTGGCAGAGAGGGAGGTACGTCTACTGTGTCACGTGTTTCCATTCATTCGATAGGCCCTTAGTAACCATTTATTAGGTGCCAAGAATCTTATTAATTGCCAAAGATATAAAATCCAAAACAGAACAATTTCAGCCCTCAAGGTGATTACACTCCATTGAAGAGAACCAATACACACACAGGTAGGCAAATAAAAACGCAAAATAATTCAAACAGGGGAAGGTACATGAAGCTTTGTGGATCAGCTTAGGATTCCCATAGGAGGCGGCAATTGTTGTTCATCCTTCCTTCTTGAAGAGGACCAATGACATCAGAAGGGTGATATCTTGATTTGCAAGTGAATTGAATTTAAGTGAAGCAGAGCTGTGCAAAGTCATCAGCCTCACTCTCTACTCCAGAGTCATCTGAATCCAGTGGCCAGACATAAGGCCAGGATGGCTGGAGATGGCCCTGGATGCAGGGAGAGACTATGGCCTTTTTAAGCTAAGGTCTTTCCCAGGTCCCAGTTTGTCTGTGACAACACCCATTTAGTGATTTAGGGCTAGGTCAGAATTTAGGCAAAAGATAGCCTAATTTGTCTACTCCAATCAATCTGGGAGGGGAAGACCCTCAGGGTTTCTGGTCAGAACAGAAACAATTGATATTTACACTCATTCTGAGCTATTAAAATTCAAACAAGTGAGGCTTAAGTTGAGACCTATTTTTGGCCAATCAGTGAAAGCCAGAGTTGATTTGGTTTTAAAGGCATAGTCAAGTAGCCCCATTTGAATCTCAATGGGTTATATCAAAGCCTGGTTTTCCAGAGTTCTATTTCAAGAAATCATAAATGAAACTACATGAGACAAAAGAGTTAATGTCCCAGTTTCTTGAGAAAAAGTTATAGAATAAATAAGTAGGGAAGAAAGAAAAAAAATAGTCCCCAAACCCCAAGATATCTTGTAAGGTTTAAGAAATCAAAATTTATATTCCTTTTGACAGAGTACCACATGTAAGGTATGATTCTCCATGTGGACAGAGGGAGAGAAAGAGAAAAAGAAGGAAGGAAGCAAGGAAGGAAGCAGCAGAATTGCCCAACTGGAGTTAGCCAGTTGGATCCCCAGTGGGGCAGCTACTACTATTCACAAATTGTTGTTCGTTCTTCATTCTCGAAGAGGGCCAATCAGGTGGCAATTGAACTAAGCTCTGAAAGGAAACTAGGGCTTCTCAAAACCTATTATACATTCAAAGAGACAGGAGATGGAATATTATGTCTGTAATCCATTACATGATTAGCAAGAATTTATTAAACATTTGAGGGGCAGTTAAGTGTTACAGTGGATACAGCACCATGCCTGGAGTCAGAAAGACCTGAGTTCAAATCGCAGAAATGTGTGACCCTGGGCAAGTCACTTAACTTTGTCTATTGTGATTTCCTCATCTATAAAATGAGCTAGAGAAGGAAATGTCAAACCACTCCAGCATCTTTGCAAAAAAGACCTTAAATGGGGTCATGAAGAGTAGGGTATGACCGAAACAACTGAACTACAACATTAAGCACTTACTATGTGCCAGATCTTTTGCTAGCTGCAAAGGATAAAAAGCAAAAGTAAAAACACTTCCTATGCTCAATCAATAAGTGTTTATTATGTTATTATTTATTTACTATGTGCCAAGAACTGTGCTTTGCACTGACTACGCCTCCTTTAAGAAGACTACATTCTAAGGGGGAGAGGAGGCAAGGAGAAACAGTATATACAAAAATCAATAGATAATTTTAAAAAATACAGAATTGATGGAAGAAAGTCTTAAAAAAAGAAGGCATTTTGGAGCTGGAGGGACCAAGAAAGGTCTCTTGTCAGAGGTTTTGTCTGAGTGGAATCTTGAAGGATGCCAGGAATTCTAAGAGGTGGCATTCAGGAGGAAGGATGTTCTAGTCATGGGGGACAGCTGTGCAAAGATCATGTATCATGTGTGAAGAACAGAAAGTAATCTAGTGTGGCTGGACTGTAGAATACATGGAGGGAGGTAATATGTCAAAATACTAGAAAGATAGGAAAATGGCTAGGTTGCAAAGCACCTTAAGTATCAAAAATTGGAGTTTATATTTCATTTAGAATTAGTTCTTCTCCTGCATTTTCAAAGAGGAATAATATGACATCACTATATTGGGGTCAAGGTACAGTGTGTCTGACTGTGGCCTATCAAACCAACACAAGCTCAGAAGACTCTAGCCAAATCAGGCACAGATAGTCCATAGGAACATGTGGAGTGGAGATGCCTCTAAATTTGTGTGTCTCATGTTTCTTTTGACCTATTGGAATTCTGCTTCACTCATAGAGCACAGCACTTTCTTCGATCACTCTTCTGCCAATGTCTCCCATGTCAAGCAATCTATTCCAAAGTTCTTCAGAGAAACCTTGAGGATCTCCTTGTATCACTTCTGATTACCATATGAGGGCCTCCCTTGCATGAGCTCTGCATAGGATAGTCTTAGTCAAAAGGACGTTTGGCATTTGAGCAACATGGCCAGCCCATCAGACTTGCACTCTCTGCAGCAGAGTTTCAATACTTCATAGTTTACCTTGAAAAAGGATTTCAGTGTCCAGTACCTTATCTTGCCAAGTGATCTTCAGACTCTTCGTAAGACAATTCAAGTGGAAGTGATTAAGTTTCCTGGCATAGCACTAGTATACTGTACAGTTTTGACAGGCATACAAGAATGAGATCGGCACAGTGGCTCTGTAGTCCTTTAGTCTTGTAGGTAGTCTAATACCCCGTCTCTCCCACAACTTCCTTTGGAGCCTCCCAAACACTGAGCAAGCTCTGGCAATGAATGCATCGACCTCATCATCAACGTGTACATCCCTGGAAAGCATACTGCCAAGGTAAATGAACTTATCCATAACGTTCAATATTTCTCCATTTGCTGTAACCAAAGTTCCATGTATGGATGGTGTGTTACTGGCTGGTAAAGAACATGCATTTTCTTGGGGTTAATCATTAGACCCAAATTAGCACAAGCAGCAGAGAATTGATCCATATTTGTCACATCTCAGAGGCTGCATTGAGTGCATAATCATCTGCAAACAAATAATCACACACCAGCTCTCTCTGTACACTAGCCTTGGTTTGTAGCTTTTCAAGTTAAATAATTTACCATTAGTGCAATAGCTGACCCTGCTGCAGTATTCAGCCTCATTTAAGGCATCTGACATTATGGCTGAAGACATCATACTAAAAAAACATGGGAGGAAGTACACAGCCTTGCTTCACACCATTGGTGACTGGGAAAGCACAAAAGCATCATCCATAATCCAAAATCTGGGCAAGTATATGTAATGGCAAGCAAAGTGGAACTTTTTGTTGTCTTTTGCTTTGGAGTGCTTCTCAGCACTAAGGCAATCAAATGCCTTTGAGTATTGCCTTTGTTTCAATCAAGAGTCTTTTATTGAATCAAGAATCTTTGATGACCTGCTTAAGTCACAAGAAAGCCTAAGTCATGTGAGTTTGGGTCACATGGTTGTGACACCTTCTGACCCTGAAGTATATATATATACTCTGGGGTTAGCATTTTGCTCTGGGTAGCCATTAAGGAGCCCACGGGCTTTGACGACCCAGATATTGGTGCCTCTCTCTCTCTGGTAACTATGTCTGTATAGCTTTGGTCAGATAGCTAGGAGCCTGTCTGTTTATTCGGTTATTTGCTCTGTTTATTTATTTTTTCTGTTTGTAATTTCTGTTTGTATTTGCTCTGAAGTTCAGGGTGCTGACTTTTTCCCCTGAACTAAGTGAATGATATATGTATGTTTAATTGAAGTGAGAGTGTAAATCCCTTAAAGTTGCTTTCCTTAGAAAAGCAGATCAAAGCCAGCAGCCCTCCCATGTACTGGTGTTATTGGCCTTCCACAGCCACAGTAGCTGCAAGTAACATTGTTGTTACAGCATGCCATCATGAAATTGACTTACAATACTGAAGAACTTCTCTAGGCAACCAAATTTTGACATAATTTTCCATAAGCCCTTATGATTGACAGTATCAAAGGCCTTGGTCAGATCAACAAATGTTACATACAAACCTCTGTTCTGTTCCTCTCATTTCTCCTGGAGTTGTCAGGAAACACAAACACCATATTAACTATTACTCAGCCCTTTATGAAGCCACATTCAGGTGGATGACAATCCTCCAGATAAAGGATAAGCCTATTAAGGAGTTTACTATTAATGAAGACTCTGGCAAAAATCTTGCCCGAAATGACTAAAAAAGAGAACCCCCCTTCTGCTTGTGATTATCACAGGACAATAGATTTCCTTTACCTATATAGAGATGGACAATGGAGGTATCCTTGAACTCCTGGGGGTTAATCTCCTGTTGCCATATAACCTGGAAGATTTTAGTCAGCTTTTGTATGAGCAGTGGATCCCCCACCTTTCAAATCTCAGCTGGAAGAGAATTAGCAACTGGCACTTTGCCACACGAAAGTAGCCTAATGACATTCCAAACCTCTTCTTCAGTTGGAAATTTGGCTAGATTGACTGCAACCTGAGGTATATGGTCAATGGCTATGGTATTGATTGATGACAGTCCCTTCAGAACACTATGAAAGTGTTCAGACCATCACTCCAGGACTAATCCTCAGCACTAATCAATGTGGCTCCATCAGGACTAAGTATTTGAGATTACCATAGGTCTTTGGCCCATAAAAAGACTTCAAGGCATCATAAAAGTGCTTTGAATTGTTACTATCAGCATAAAATTGAATTTCATCTGCCTCCTTATTGAGCAAAAAATCCAACATCTCTCTAAACTTTGCTTGTACTTTACTTTTTTTGGAATTGGGAAATATTTTTTTAATATATTTAGTTTTCAGCATTGATTTTCACAAGAGTTTGAATTACAAATTTTCTCCTCATTTCTACCCTCCCCCCCCCAGTCCAAGATGGCATATATTCTGGTTGTCCTGTTCCCCAGTCAGCCCTCCCTTCTGTCACCCCACTCCCCTCCCATCCGCTTTTTCCTTTCTTTCTTGTAGGGCAAGATAAATTTCTATGCCCCATTGCCTGTGTATTTTATTTTCTAGTTGCATGCAAAAACTTTTCATTTTTGTTTCTGAACATCTACTTTTTAAAACTTTTGAGTTCCAAATTCTCTCCCCTCTTCCCTTCCCATCCACCCTCCCT
>CM053627.1:186247304-186270738 GCA_028646595.1 Phalanger gymnotis | reverse complement strand
ACCAGCACTCCTCCTTCCCCAAGAACCCTCAACCTGGACTGGACTTAGATCTTCAGCAGGCTCTTCACTCCTGCTCTGATCTGCCACTTAATTCCTCCCACTAGGTGGGCTTGGGGCCAGAAGCAACTGCAGCTGTAGTTCTGTAGTTCTGCCCTACCTCCGCTGCCCCTGGGGTGATGGCCAAACTGCAAACATTATCCCAGCCCCAGCAGCTTCTCCCACTAACCAACTTTGTTGTCCTTGGTGTTTGTGGGTTGAGAAGTCTGGTAACTGCCGCAGCTCACTGATTCCTGTACTTTACTTTTGAAGAATTAAATGCTGCCTTCTTAGAAATGATGAGCTATCCTGCTGATAAACTGTGGAGTACTCCTTTTTCATTTAGCAGCTTCTGAATTTCCCCATAATATTAGTCAAACTAGTATTGATGTTTGTGTGTTATGACACAAATGAGTAATTTCAGTGCTGTACACCAAACCTCTGAAAGCTGTTCAAGCCTTTTCTGCTCCTCTGTTGCCAGCTGTGTGTTGGTTCAACTTTCCTTCCAAGTTAACAAAGAACTGTTCACACTCAGAGAAGCACTCTAATCTGTTGACATTATGTCTGCTGGTAATCATCTTGCCTTGGGCCTCCTGCTTTTAAATATTTAGCTTGGAGAGGATAAGTCTATGATCAGTCTAGCTCTTTGTGCCACACAGCACCTTCATTATGCTCCTATCCTCTTTGTCTCTTGTCCTTCCTTACAAATGACATGCTCTATTAAATGCTAATGTTTGCTTCAAGGGTGCATCCACTAGGTTTTATTGCATTTAGCTAAGTAGAAAATGGTTTTTTGTGATGAAAAGGTCATGAGATGCACAAGTCTTCAGTAGTAGGTAGCCATTGTTGTTTCTCTTTCTGACTCCATTTTTCCCAAGGACTCCCTGCCATTTCTACTTGGCTATGCCTACTCTTGCATTAGTTACCCAGAATTATGATCTTGTCATCTTTTGGCACATAGATGATGAGGTTCTCCAGGTCTTCATAATTTTTTTCTTTCACCTCATCAAGGTTCATCATGGTGGGAGCATACATGCTGATGATAGTGACTTGGCTCTCTCCTGCAAGTGGTAATCTCCTTGTCATGAGTCTGTCATTCACTCCTTTTGGTGAGCATACAAGTTTGTTGACTAGATTAGTTTTGATTGCAAAACCTATGCCAGCTTCACATTGTTCCCCTTCACTGTGGCCACTCCAGAAAAACACGTGTCCAGCTCCGACTTCTGTAAGCTGGCCTTCATTTGCCAGCTTTGTTTCACTCACAGCTGCTATTAGATGTAATACCTGCTGAGTTCTCTTGCA
Source organism: Phalanger gymnotis (assembly GCA_028646595.1). Taxonomy (NCBI): domain Eukaryota; kingdom Metazoa; phylum Chordata; class Mammalia; order Diprotodontia; family Phalangeridae; genus Phalanger; species Phalanger gymnotis. The sequence goes on along the minus strand of CM053627.1, from coordinate 186,269,400 downwards.
ACAAGAGGAGCTGTTTGTCTTTCAGATCTACTGGATTTCTTGTTGTCCATAACCGTGCATACATTCCATGTACCAATGGTTAGTAGAATCATCCTCACAAAAGTTTTTGTATGTGTTTGTGTGTGTTGACCACAGGGTAGCATCCCCACTTACCTCAGTAAGCAGGCCAGGGTTTTAGGGCATCTTTTGTAGCCTCCTCCTCACACCAGGAAGTGAGCAATGTGATCCTTAAAAGGCTGCTCAGACACCCAGGGTGCTGCTGAATCCTACTATTGCTTCCAGTGAGAAGATGACTTTATAGTCCAGGCCACTTGTGTGCAAGTTTGTGACTACAGCTCCCAGTGTTTCTGCACCTGCTGCTTCATCACTGGCCTATCTCCACAGGACTTTGAGGTAGGTGAAAGGGTATGGGTGATGTATTTTCATTTATGCACACATTGGATTTAAGTGAGTCACTAGCCTCACTCTCTCCTCCAGAGTCTTCATAGTACAATGACAAGACAAAATAAAGACAACTCATGATGGCTTGGGATGCAGTAACCCTGGTATCTTTGATGTCTAACCAAGCTCTAAGTGCTTTACAATGTCTGCTTCAGCTGCCTTCATAGCCACTGGAACAATTTTTCTTCATTTGCCCTTCCACTGTGGGAAGTCTTTAGTGGGGTAGATACCCCCCTAAATCACCAAAGGTTTTGAGACCCCTTAGTTGCTTTCAACCTTGTTGAGCCCATCTACCAAAACAGCTCACTAGCATGTGGCCACTGCACATTCTACAAATTCTTGGAGCCACAAGTGAGAGCTGAATGGATCAGGTGGATACCAAGGGTGAAAAGCAGCCCTAAAAAGGGCATGGCAGCCTATACAACAGAGGTACTGGTCTTCTCTGAACACAGCCTCCACCTCGGATAATAAGGAGTCATTGGAGTTCATTTAGTAGTGAAAGAGATGACTTAATTTGACCTACACTTTCCAAAATTCATTTTGGAAAGTGTATGGCAGATGGATTAGAGTAAGAAGAGATTTGATTGAAGAATTCCAATAAGGCAAAAGGGATGATGGCCTGAACTAGTGTAGTTACTGTGTGAGAAGGGACATGTGTGAGAGATACTCTAGAAAATTTGTCATCTGGGGTGAGCTAGAGAGGAGAGGAGGATAACATATCTTTGACCATTTGTCAATTGAGAAATAACTTGTGTTTTTACAAATTGTGTGTATGTGTATGTGTGTGCACATGCATGTGTGTGAATAGCCAGATAAGTCTATGGATAGTAGAAAAGTTCAATATCACATAAGAAAGCATCACAGAAAGTAAAATTGAACAATTCCTTAAAAGTAAAATTTTGATTACTTAAAAGTCAAAAAAAGGTTTTATACAAATAGAAGCAAGAGTTAAAATTAAAGGTAAAGCAGGGAACTGAGAAAATATTTGCAGCAAGTTTCTCTAATAAAGGTCTCATTTTGTATATGTGTATCTCATAAAAGTCTCATTTCTGAGAAACTTTGAGTGTATGTGTGTGTGTGAGAGAGAGAGATGTGCATGCACACACACACACACACTTGTATCTCAGATGTGAGACCTTATGAGACATTGACACATCTAGGTGTATGTACACACACATATTTCAGAAGTGAGAAATTTGTTGGAGAAATTTGTTACTGATATTTTTCCCATTTCCTTACTTCTCTAATTTTAGCTTAATTTGTTTTATTTTTGCAAAAACCTTTTTATTTCATGTCATCAAAATTGTCTAATTTACCATCTGTGATCCTCTTTATTTCCTGTTCAATCATAAATTTTTCTCTATCTAAAGATCAGATCAGCAATTTTATCTTTGCTCCTCTCCTTTGTTTGTGATGTCACCCTATTTAAAATATGTATCAATTTGCCAATGATCCTTTATTTTATTTTATAGTATTTTGTTTATCCTCAATTACATGTAAAACAATTTTAACATTCATTTTTAAAACTTTCCGTTCCAAATTCTCTCAATTTCTCCCTCAACACTCCCCTCATTGAGAAGGCAAGCAATTTGATATAGGCTATAAAAATATATATCAATTTGAAGATTATCTTAGTATGTGGTAAGACCTGTTGGTTTATATTTAGTTTCTTCCAGATACCTTTCCTGTTTAATTAATAGTTTTTTTTTAAAAAAAATTGTGAGTTCTTGCCCCAATAGCTGAGATGTTTGGATATATCAAATACGTAGACATTGTATTTGTTTGTTCCTGCATTTTGTGTGCATAATTTGTTCCACTGATCAATCTCCATATTTCTTAATCAGTACCAATTGTTTTAATGGTTATTGCTTTGTAGTATAGTTTGACATTCAGTACTGTTAACCCTTCTTTCCTTCACACTTTCTACCCCTTTATATTCTTGACATTTTGTTCCTCCAAATGAATTCTTTATTATTTTCTCTAGCTCTATAAAATAACTCTTCAGTACTTTGATTGATATAGCCGTGAATAAGTAAAATCATTTAAACTTAAATATTAAAATTTTTAAACTTTATTTTAAAATTTGTTTAAATATTTAATTTTACATTTAAATATTAAAATAATTTAATTTGAATAAGTAAATTAAGTAAATATTGTCATTTCATTATATTAGCTTGATCTACTCATAAGTAATTGATATTTACCCAATTATTTAGATCTATCTTTATTTGAATAAAGAATATTTTGTAATTTTGTTCATATAATTCATTTTTGTGTCTTAGAAAGTAGATTCCCAAGTGTTTCATACTTTCTGTAGAAATTTCAAATAGAATTTCTGTCTCTTCCTGTTGAATTTTATTGACAACATATAGAAATGTTGGTAATTTTATATCCTTCAACTTTGAAGTTGTTGTTTTAGTTTTTTTGGTTAACTCTCTAGAGTCCTTTATCGAGTGCAAAAATAATTTTGTTTCCTCTTTTCCTATGCTTATTCCTTCAATTTCTTTTTCTTCTCATATAGTTATAGCTAGTGTTGCTAGCACCATATTGAATAGTAACAGTGGCAATAATCATCTTTACTTTACTCTTGATCTTAATGGAATAGCCTCTACTTTATTACCATTATGGACAATTCTGGTATTTGGTTTTATATAAATACTACTTATAATAGTAAAAGATCTGTTTATTCCTATGCTTTCTAGTCTTTTTAATAAGGAGTGTTCTGTCTTCTCAAAAAAACATATGGTCAACTAAGTTTATGGGTTTCCTAATATTCAACCAACCTTGCTATCCTGTTATAAATCCAATCTAGTTGCAGTGAATAATTTTTGTGATATATTGCTGTAGTCTCTTTGCTAATATTTTATTTAAAAGTTTTGCATCAGTATTCATTTAAGGATGTTAGTTTATAGTTTTCTTTCTCTGCTTTGTCTTTCCCTGCATTAGGTTTCAAGATCATATTTGTGTTATAGAAGGAATTTGATAGAACTCCTTTTTCCCATTTTTTTCAAACAGGTAGTACTGGAATTAATTCTTCTTTTAATATTTGATAGAATTTACTTACAAATACTCCCCTTTGGGGAGTTTACTTATGGCTTGTTCAATCTCTTTTTCTAAAACTAGGTTATTTAATTACACTTTTTTTCCTATTCTGTTAATCTGAACATTTTATTTGTGCATGTCCATCATTTAATTTATATTATTAGTTTTATTGGCACTTAATTGGGTAAAATTGTTCCTAATAATTTCTTTTATTCCTTCTTCATTAGTTGTGAATTCATTTCTTTTTCTTTGGTGATTGTCACCTCCTAACTATATTATTGCAATAACCTCTTAATTGATCTCTTCCCCACTCCAGACTACCCTACATACTGCTGCCAATCTAACTTCTTAAGCATTTATATGACCATGTCCCCTTCTCAATCAACTCCAGTGGCTTAGCAGCCACTTCAGGATAAAACATAAATTCTTCAATATACCTTTTAAAGCCCTCAATCTAACTTTCCAGTATGAGTGGATGTCATCCCTCTTCCCATATTGAAATCCAGTCAAACTGGCCTCTTCAGTCTCCACAGTTGATACCCCATTTCCAGTCCATGTGCCTTTGTATTATCTGTTCTTCTATGTCTGGAATGTACTCCTCATTTCCACTTCACAAAGTCCCCCTCTTCCTTTAAAATGTAGCTCAAGCACCATCTTTTTTTTTATGAAGTCTTTCCTGATTCCCCAAGTGCTTGTGCCCTTCTTCCTAAACTATATATATATATATATATATGTGTGTGTGTGTGTGTGTGTGTGTGTGTGTATATATTTGTCATGTGTTCTGGAGTTATTATTACAACTCACACTAACACTGATGAACCAGGGTCCCCAGAGTATGGATATCATATCTCCCAAGGGTTCTAGGGATATCCCTGAGGATGTGTCTATTCTACCAATATAGCTTATCAATCCTTGCCAGTGCTCTTCCCTCCAAGATTATCAGTTGAGATTCAATTTAGACAGCACACCTTAAGTAGCCTTTAGAAAGATATAGTTCCTGAGGGGTGGGGTAAAAATACTTAAGACAAAATACTCCTTCTATCCCCTCCCCCAAATACTGATGATATTCTTCTCCACAAATATATACAGAGTCCAGGCAAAGTGCTCTCAAGTGTAGGAAATACAAGTGGCAAAGGGACAAATCATAGTACCTAGCTGAGAGAAGTCTTCTCTTACCTTTCATGAGGGTGCTCAAGAAGTTCCACTTGGGCATAGTATATTTCCATTGTTATACTTTTTGTAAAACTGTGAATCTGTGTTGAGTTTGTCCTTGACTCCCAATGTAGATGAAACCAACAGCTGATCCAAGGATGCTGATAAGAAGATGAGAAATCCAAAATCCCTTTAGATTTCAAAATTAGTAGGAGACCTCTTTAAGGTCTCTGGCTAAGGTCAGAGTCAAACTCTCTTTAATGTTAACCCCATCCGCCCCCCCACAAACACACAAAAACACACTCACAGTATTTTCATTTCTGTATTAGAGTTTTTAACTGGAATATTCTTTCCTCGTTTCAGGACTTTCCAGATAACTCTCCATATTTCATCAACGACTCTGTTTGGTTTGACTTCATGGAACATCAAGATCCTTCCCAGGTGCCTCCTGGTGTCCTCCCCTCCTCCCCCAGCTTTTTTCGGGGGTATTGTCTTCCTCAATTAGATTGTAAACTCTTTGGGGGCAAACACTATCTTTCTTTTTCCATTTATATCTCTAGCACTTAGAATAGTGCCTGGCACACAGTAGGCACTTAATAAATGTTTATTGAATTGAATAATTCTTTTTCCTCTATTAAATGGTTGACTAATGTCCTACTCTCACATTGGAGGTCCTACAGGCTTAATCACAATATTCATGAAAGTGCTGTTATTATATCATTGAGGAGCGTTGAAGATATAAAACAAAAGTTTGTGATATCTGCAAACTGCCAAAAAACCTCCTTTACCTTCTCTTAAAGAGATTTTTTTCCCTAGGCATGGTGGCACATGCTTGAAATCCTTGCTACTGGGAAGTCTGAGGCTGAAGGATCCCTTAAGTTAGGGAGTTCAGAGGTACATTTTGGCCAAAGTCTTTTTGGGTGTCTCCACTGAATCTGGTACCAAAATGATGAACCCCTGGAAGTGGAAAATGACAGGCTCCTAAAGGAGAAGTGAATTGCCCCAGATCAGAAAAACAGAGTAAATTAAAGTTTTGTGCCAGCCAGTATTGGGATCTGTATATATACACACATGTACATATACATATGTGTGTATAGTCTAACATTTACTCAAGATATAACATGCATTTTCTCTCTTCCTATCTACTTCTTATGCTTTCCACATCTGTCTTGTTTCTCATACAAAGTATGTTCTCATCTTTTTCCCTTTCTTTGGTCTTATCTAATTCCAACTGTGAGCCCACAAGCAGGGATTGAATCTAATTCTCTGTTCTTGACAGTGCCTAATACATTGTTGGAAGCTAATTAAATGTTAACTTAGAAGGAAAACCCTTAGTCTTTTGTGCCGACTTCCGTTTGTTGTGGCCCCAGTAATTATGCCATCCACAGACACTGCTGCACCTTGAATAGGTACAGCAAACAAATAGCTTTTCAAAATGCTTCAGGATATCCAACAATTATAAACAGAAGTCTGAATTAATTAGCACCATAAAGCCCTCTAACATCGTGTCAAAGGCACAGGATGTTGATCTTTCCATCTCAGTAAAATCCTATCAAAGCCTCTGGTTTTTTTCAATGTAAGGTATGGCTAGATAGAACCATGATCTCTCTTCTTGCTGGTGGCAATAAAAATATCATTTTATGTTTGAGTGGTTTGTTTCATCTTTCTGATCCCACAATGATTTACAACTTTACAAACTTGTTTGTGATTCAGAAGCTAGGTTTCTTTAACCCCCAAAGCATGAATACAACCTCATGAAGGAGGGACAATCCTGAGAGAATATTTCTACTAATGGAAGGGAAAATGATCTGCCTTAAAGCTTAACAGTACTGGTATTCTCCCTTTTATGAAATGCTAATATGTATTTGTATAATGCTCGAAGATTAGCAAATTACCTTAGACATATTCTCTCTTTTATTCCTGACCACAGCCTTCTAAGATGGATGCCCTAAGTACCAGTAGCCTCATTGTGTGAATTAAAAGACAGAAGTTCAGAGATCCTATAACGAGAGATCTAGAGCCAGAAAATACTTCAGAAGCAGTGTAGCCCAACTCCTTCATTTAAAATTGAAATCCTTCTGTACAGAAAGGTCAGCAAGATGTGAGAAGTGTAGCTTATTGCACTGAGTTGAGAAAGATCATTCCCAGAGAAGTTTAAGTTACGTAGGTAGTAAGCATCAGAGATGGGTTTTGAACACTGGTCTTCTGACTTCAGAGGCAGTAGTCTTTCCATTACAACACACTACACACAATCTGTCAAAGAGATTGACATGTTAACTAATTTACGAGTGGTCAGAATTAGTTGTTTTTAACAATGATTTCTAAAGATAGTGAAAATGTATTCTTAATTAATACTTTCTAGTTGAAGTGACTTCGCATGGAATCAATTAAAAATTCATTGAAATAATTAACAACTTTAGCAAAGTAGCAGTATATAAAATAAATCCACATAAATTACCAGCATTTCTATATATTACCAACAAAGCATAGCAGCAATTTACCATTTAAATTAATGGTAGACAATATAAAACACTTGGGAGTCTACCTGCCAAGACAAACCCAGAAACTATATGAACATAAAACATTTTTTCACACAAAAAAGTCAGATCTAATGAATTGGAAAAATACCAATTGCTCATGGGTATGTTGAGCCAATATAATAAAAATGATAATTCTACCAAACTAGTTTACTTATTCAGTATCATACCAATAAAAATACCAAAATATATTTTCTAAAGCTAGAAAAAAATAACAAAATTCATCTAGATGAATAAAAGAGCAAGAATATCAAGGGAATTAATGAAAAAATGTGAAGGAAGGTGGACTAGCCATGGCAGATCCCAAATATTATAGAGTGGTAATCACCTAAACAATCTGTTACTGGCTAAAAAATAGAGTGGTAAATCTGTAGAATAGATTAGGTACACAATACACAGTAGTAAATTACCATAGACATCTAGTGTTTGAAAGATCTAAGGATCTAAGCTTTTGGCACAAGAATTCACTATTTGTCAAAATTGCTGGTAAAACTGGAAAACAGTATGGCAAAAACTAGATATAGAGCAATATCTTACACTGGATAGCAATATAAGGTCATAAAGTGTACGTGAGTTAGACGTAAAAGGTGATACCATAAGCAAATTATGGAAGAATGGGCTAGTTTATCTGTCAAATCTCTAGATAAGGGAAAACTTTATGACTAAATAAGAGATAGAAAGTGTTACAAGATGTAAAATGGATTTGGGTTATGTTAAGTTTAAAAGGTTTTGAACAAACAAAACCAAATGCAGCCAAGATTTGAAGGGAACCCGGAGGCTGGGATAATGTTTTTATGAGTGTCTCTGATAAAGGTCCCATTTCTCAAATATGTAGAGAATTGATTCAAATTTGAAAGACTACAGGTCATTCCCTGATTGATAACTGGTCAAAGGATGAAGAAATCAAAGCTATCTAGAGTCATTTGAAAAATGTCCTAAGTCACTATTGATTAGAGAAATGTAATCTAAAATAACTCTGAGGTATTTGCATTCCCAGTGCTTTAGCGTAGTACTTGGCACGTGGTAAATAAGTGCTTCTTCTATAATCTATAATACAAATGCAAATATGATCATGTGCATATGCATATATTTGTGTGAACACACACATATACATGCATATACATACATAGATGAGCTTCTATGTGTATGTGCATTAATTTATGCACAGCCCATATTCAAATGCACATGTATATAAATCAATTTTTACTGTATGTTTACATATACATGAATATTTGCTCATATATGCACCCCTATTCTACCACAAGATGTCCACAAAGGTGCACAACCTTCACTAATTACTGTCCATTAAGTGTACTGGTGGTTCATCCTGGGTTCACTGTTTTGAGGTTATCATCTGTTCAGTGAGAGGACTGAGTTCCCACTGTTATGATTCTACTTTCACCTCAGATAGAGTAACAATTGTAGTTTTTGACTAATCTAAGATGTCTTTCCCAAGAAGGGAATCAGGGGAAGAATTTTTTTAAAGGTACCCAGAATGCAAACATGAATCAGGTGTGGAATAGGCAGTTTTATTGCCACAGAGCAAGGGGAATGCAAAACAATGAAGAATCATAGCATGATTACAAGTTGTTGAGAGGCTAGTATTCAAGATATATTGGGAAATATGCAACAGCATTGCTCTTTATTTCCTTTGTATTTCACCTGAACTGAGTATAACACAATCAAAACCAAGTGATTTCTTTCTTCCCCTTAGTCTCTTTCTCTGTAGACAACTGTTTCTCAATAGGTCATGTTCTGCCACTGTTTATGCCATAGCTGTTTCAGTATCCCATACCTAGTTACTTGGATGCCCAGGAAAGTGGAAGACACCAACTCTCTTTTAAGTTCTCACAAGTACCTGTGCAAAAGAAAAGACACAAACAATAGGAAACCTATCCCAGAGATAGGCTTGCTGAGGAAGCCAAGAACTTCTGGTATCATCCCAACATACCCTTTGGAGTTCAAAGGGTTGTCTTTATACTTCCAGGGCAACAGAAAGAAGATTCTAAGTGGTACAGGGTCACCTGTTGTTAGCATATCCATAGAGTTCGGCTCAGCATCTAATTAAAATAGTACTCACTGATAGCAGGAAATAGTTAGAGTTTATCCTTATCTTCTCTGCATTGTGGAGAAGAAAGAGTTTCTCTATAATGTGTCTTCAAGTGGGTGAGGCAGCAAGGTGTTGCAGTGGATAGAATGCCAGGCCTGAAGTCAGGAAGACTCATCTTCCTGAGTTCAAACCTGACCTCAGATATTTACTAGCTCTGTGACCCTGGCAAGTCACTTAACCTTGTTTGCCTCAGTTCCTCAAATGTAAAGTGAGCTGGAAAAAGAAATGGCAAACCACTCCAGTATCTCTGCCATGAAAATCCTAGATGGGGGTCATGAAGAGTTGAACATGACTGAAAATACTAAACAAAAAAATTTATGTGAGTGTAAGCCATTGGCCAAAGCTGCTAAGACACGCTACTGCCAAACCTAAAACAGCTCAGGCTCTTGTGTAAAAGAAACATATACATACTACAGGAGTATCACTAACAGTTCTACCAGAAAGATCACAATTAAGAATAGATCATAGGTCTAAAGCTGGAAATAACCTTAGGGCTCATCTAGTCCAACCATTTCATATTATTGATGGGGAAACAGATTTCACGTGGTTTGGTGACTTGCCTAAGGTCACAGAGTGTGTGAGAAGGTTTCAAAGAAGGGTCTCTGACTGCACAATCAATCCTTTTTCTATTGTACCATACTTTCTCCAGGACTAATTGAGTCATGCCACTCAAGCAAGGTATAGCCAGACCATGGTATAGAATCACATTCCTTACCATCTGTCTCTCAACAGATGCCAATAGGAACTGAATCCCACAGTGCTCCCAAAGCTGATCTTCCAAGATGTTCTTTTCCCCAAGTTAATATTTTCCTGATCACTCACACACAGAGGCAGCCAAAACATCTTCCTTAATAGAGCATATTTTATCCATTCTCTTTTTTCTATCATGCTTATTAGGCCTCCATCTGAAATTCTTGTTGTCTGCTTCCCTGAATTACTTGAGTTACTCTTCGGAGTGTCAAATTCTACACTTCTACTGACAGTCACATATTATTCTGTCAGTATCCTCTTATTTTGTCATATCTCTGAAAACATACATCATTTTGTAGGCTTTCACTTTTATTTTGGTCAAGTGGTTTCTCTGACTTGTATGCTCAAATCTAATGTACTGTACCTTCGAGAAATCATATTTTCTATTTGAAATTGAATGCGCCTTAAAAGTGTTCAAATCACAAAGCTTGCAATTCTAGCCTCTGTCAAACCGAATTTGACTCTCCTCCTAGTGTAAATTCAGAACGGCCCCTTTGCTCCACCAAATTTTCCATCTGCCTTTATTCCACTAAGCTATAAATGGAACATTTTTAGAAGCCATTTCAATTTCCTACTAAAGACTCAGTTGGCAGTGAAAACACATAGGCAAGTCAAATTGGCTTATGCCATTTCTTAGGTATAGTTCACCAAACTCCAATTCCCCATTGTTACCAATGAGAAGTCGGTTTGTATAATAGAAAGCTATTACCATCCTTCCCCAAGGCATCAGCAAGTGAGGGGTTAAATGGATCCACATTGACACAAAACAACAGAAGCCAATTGAGTTCTGACTGGTTATGGTCAGAACAGCTGGATGTATCCTTAGTGTCACGGTTCCATATTTACTGAGTACCAGAATCCCATGACCTCAGGAACTTAGATAAATCCTAGAGAATAAGGAGAGGCTAGAAAGGTATTGTCAAAGACACAAATGTTACTGACCTTGTGATAGAATCACCATCATCTATAACTTTTTCTGTTCTCAATACCTGAAATTTGAGGCAACATTACCATAAAGTCCGATGAGCAATACTCTCCCAGGGACACATACAACACAAACACAAGAATACAAAAAAATCATCCAAGTACCAGGACTCCCTAGAGTTACACTGCTCTTACTCCTCAGTCATAAGATAAGGAGCACTTTAAGAATACCAACTCAAAAACCTAACATTCTCTGCTTTAATATGTTACCTATAATAGCTGATGACCTTATTAGACTAACAGCAGCATCTATTGTTATTCTGCTCCCATAGTTAAACTGTCTTACCTCCCTGATGGTGGTATTAAGTAATTATGATGTCTAAAGAAGTTCTGGGATAGGTTGGAGGGAAAAAGGAATGTGACCAAAGTTCACTGGTGTGCATTATTTTTGGGCAATAATATAATTTGTGGCTCTTGGGGGTGCAAAGGAAAGGGACTGAATAAGGGGAAAGGGAGTGAACCATTTCATGTTATTGATGAGGAAACAGATTTCAGGTGATTTTGGTGACTTGCCTAAGGTCACAGAGGGTATGAGAGGGTTTCTATGAAGGGTCTCTGACTGCACAGTCAATCCTTTTTCTATTGTACCATACTTTCTGCAGGACTAATTGAATTGAGTCATGTCACTCAAGCAAGGTATAGCCAGACCATGGTGTAGAATCATGTTCCTTCCTGTCTTTCAATAGATACCAATAGGAGCCCACAGTGCTCCCAAAGCTGAGAGAGAGAGAGAGAGAGAGAGAGAGAGAGAGAGAGAGAGAAAGAGAGAGAGAGAGAGCATTACCAAGTTCATTGTCTAAGATGAGAAAAAGGGAGAAAACACTTGCCACAGTCACGACGTGACATAATTTTCTAGTGGCAAGGCAATGGGCTTGTGGATCTCTTTAGCCCATGAGTTCTTAGTCAAGGATCTATGAGCACTTATTATTTAGTATTTTGAAAACTATTTCAATAATAGATTTTCTTCATAATTCTATGTCTTTTATTTTACACTTATAAACATATCAAAGTGCCCAAAGGTTTTGCCAGACTACCAAAGAGTGAAATAACATCAAAAAAAGGTTAGGAACCTCTATATGAGACCTAGTCAACTCCCCCTACCTCATACCTATTTTGTTAAAGGGCATATGGAGATGGAGGAATTCTTGGAAAATCTAAACATACATCGAATCATATTTTAAGAGCTCTGAGGGGGAAAAGGTATTACTATTTAAAGAAATACTCTCAGATATGATTATGTAAAGATTCTTTTTGTAAAGAAATTTTTGACAATTATTGCTTTTTGTGCAGTGGATCAACTTTGTACATTCAGATTACATATAATATCGGGGTTAATTGAAGCAAAGCATAACATATAAAATCCAGTTCTACCTTGCTAATCCAGAGATACTTTAAAAACACAGACCTGGCAATAATCTTCTTAATTCTATAACTATTTTAAAATAGAGAGCTTGATATCATTTTTAGTGTCTGCCATTTTCATCTCCACTACACATAGTTTCTTTTTTCTTTGCTTTAACATATTAATCTAGGAAATTGTAATTTCAAAGTATCTTATTTAGCTCAAGGTATATGTTTATTTAACTAACCTCAGTAAAATGAAAATTTATATGTATACTGTCCTTTCTCTTATGCCCCCCACAATAAGGGATGGAGACAATTGCAATTCCCTTTAAATAGTAGCTACATCCTGTCTACTTCTTTTTCTATTCTATTTCTGCAGGCAAAACCCTTTTCTAGCTCCAGGAGGAAAGTTTCATGAATGATTGAATAAATGAATGAAATGACATTTATTGAGCTCTACTTTGTGCAAAGCAATATATTAATACTAGGGTCACAAATAGAAAAGTAAGATAGCTCCTATTCTCAAAAAGCTCACTTTCTGTCACAGGACATATAGGAGGTTCAGCTACAAGCTAAATGGAAAGGCCCTGTGGACTTTAGGGTACAATGGCAAAGCAGATAGTAATGCATCTTCTCTAATCATAAAAATCATATCTATTTCTGATGTTGAGCTTTGTGATAGTGTAAGATTGTGATAACAAGAACTATCTTTTCTGGGTCTTCAGTAGTTATGGTTTCAACACCTTAGGAGGTCTTTTGGATTTACCTGCCCATCATTGGCAGTTGGTATTGATAATGGTGAAGAAGATAGACTCTTACTATATTGATTGCTCCATTTAATAATGGCTACAGAGGTATAATTGGAAGCAGGGCCATTTGCTGTTCCTAAGGTTCTTGGGTTCAGGGGCCTAGGCTATTTCCATCAGGTTACAAGGGAAGGTAATAGTTAAGGTGATAGTGGTTGTTTGACTTGCCTGGCACACAGGACCTCTTGTCTTTCCTGTCTCTCGTGGACAAAGACACTTCAATCTAATTTTATTTTAAAGATATCACTATAAACAAGATTGGGGTGTCTTTAGAATATAATTCATATTCGATTTTACAGTTCTGGCTGTTTTCAGGATATGCTATTATCTTCAAGCCTGTCTTCTAGCTGTGGCTAGCTCCAGATTGGTAGCACTTGCAGATTCAAGGTGACATCTTTTGAGGGGAGGCATTCTAACCTGCCCATTTTGGTGGGCTCTACATCAGCTCTTCCTTCATACCTCACTGCTGGTTTTAGGAATTTCTATAGTTTTTTTTCTGGCAATCAACTCAAAATATTTATTTTAAAAATCTGGAGTGGTTTTTCATTTCTTTCTCCAGCTTACTTTACAGATGAGGAATTGTGGCAAAGAAGGTTAAATGACTTGCCCAGGGTGACTTTTATCAATTCACTTATTTCAGCCTCTAGGTCCCAAGGCATACAATTGGTTCCTACACCAATAAATAATGAATAAAAATCATACTGGCTGGGACAGTAATGTAAGATTCACTTAGAAGTTCACTATCTTGGGGCAGCTAGGTGGCACAGTGAGTAGAGCACCGGCCCTGGAGTAAGGAGGACCTGAGTACAAATCTGGCCCCAGACATTTGACATACTTACTGTGCAACCTTGGGCAAGTCACTGAACCCTGCCTTCACCCCTCCAAAAGAAAAAAGAAAGAGAAATTCACTATCTTTGACGTTAGTCACTCTTAGTTATTCTCTTGTCCAATTTTCCCCATTTGTTTACTATCTATAGATCTCCTAGTTTTTGATTGCCTATCTAAGATGTTGACCATAATTTTATCCTTTTCTTGCTATACTTGAATTCTCCTGATTCCTTTCTACTTATAAGTTTTGAGTGCTCCTGGAAATTCTGCTTACCTTAATAATTTCTGACCTGACCTTTGATTAGTGACAAGAATGGAGGCTGATGGAGGACGAAGGGGAAGAGGGACATTCCATGTAAAAGGAATGGAGCAAGTGAAGGTACAGAGAGAAAATTTTTGTAACATTGTGGAATGGCTGGAAAATAGGTTGCATGAATGTAGGGGGAGGGGAAGATAAGGTAGGTTGAGGTCAGATCATGGAAGCCCCTGAATACCATGTTAAGGAGATTGGGCTGTATCCTATAATCCAGAAGAAAGACCATGAAAGTTTCCAAGCAAGAGCTATATAAGGAAAATGATAATATATTTAAGTTCTTTGCAAATTGTAAAGTACTATGTGAACATTAGCTATCATCCTCTTCCCCCTCCTAACTATTATTACTTTTATTCCTATATAATTATCTTTAACCTTCTAAATTCACTGAATTTGGAATGTGAAAGATATCAGTTTAAAACCCACCTGTGTTATTTTCTAACATTTTAATAGTCACTTAACCTAGTGCCTTCTCTGTACTGATTATTTCCAGCTTAACCTAATATGGCTTGTTTTTGCATGTTGTTTGCATGTTGTCTTCCTCATTAGACTGTGAGCTCCTTAAGAGCAGGGACTATCTTCCATCTTTCTTTATTTCTTTAGCACTTAACTCAGTAACTGGCACATCTAGGTCCTTAATAAAAAAAAGTACCTGATTTCCTGACCTTTAAAATGATAATAATAGTGGAGGCAGAGTCAAGATAGTGGAGTAAAGTCAGAGATTCTCCTAAGCTCTCCTAAATTCCCTTCCAAACAACTTTAAAATAATAGCTCAAAACAAATTCTACTATGCACAACAGAAAGCAAAAGAAAACATAGAAGGAAGAACAGAAAAGAAGGGTAGCTTTGAAAACAATATGTAGTATGTATACAAAGTTGTTTTTTTTATTTTAAACTGAACAGTATAAAATGAAAATTCATCATTTTATATTGAATCATTTTAATGTTGTGCTGTATATATAGGAATGCTCCTCTTTTGCCTTTTTATTTAAGTACAAAATGGATAAAAAAATTTAAAATATTTTTTAAATTATAAAAATGAATTCTGGAGTGGCAGAACCAACAAAAGGACAAGGTGAAAAGATTTTCCAGTCTGAGATAACTTAGATGGTGGACAAGAAAGATCCAAGAGTGGAGTGCAGTCCATCCCAGGTGGTACCTATCAAGCTAGCACAGGCCATGGGGGTTACTGAATCATTGGCAATAACTTCTAGAGCTCCCAGTCTGGAGACATTGAGAGGCAGAACAACTGATCAGAAGGAGATTACTGGGGACACTTTGCTGGCATTTAGGATAGACTCCATTGTATTGCCCATATGGGGATCCTGGTCACTGTTCTAGAGTGAGGAGGAACACTAGCACTCTAGAACATGATGCCACAGGAGAACAGAGACCTTGGTCAGAATTCCAGGCTGTAAAAGAGTGCTTGTGCTTACTCACAGACCAGAGCACAGGCCAGGAGAACAGTGAAGATACCTCTCTTTAAATTTTACCATCTTAAAAAAACTGAAAATTTATAGGTCTCCAGAATTAACTCTCAAAATAGTAGCATAAAAAACCTGAAGATTAGGAAGATCCCTCCATCCCAGGAGTACAGCCCAACTTTAATATAAATTTAAAAGTCAAAAAAATAGGCTGGAAAAAATGAGCAAACGACAGAAAAGAACCTGACCCTAGAGAGTTAATACAATGACAAACATCAAAACACAGACTCAGAAGAGGACAAAAATGTCAAAATGGTTACATGTAAAGCTGTGAAGAAAAATGTGAATTAGTAGTAGCCCCTCCACCAAAAGATAAAGTAAAGTCTGGAGCAGAATCTATTATTCCTCAGCTGAAAAAAAAAGAAACCAGGAGTAGCAATCATGATCTCAGACAAAAGAAAGGGGAAAATAGATCTAATTAAAAAAGATAAGCAGGGAAACTACATTTCGTGAAAAAGAAAAGAAAAAAAGGACCATAGACTATGAAGTGATATCAATGTTCCATATAGTATAGCATCCAATTTCTTAAAAGAAAAGTTAAAAGAGTTACAGGAAGAAATAGACAGTAAAACTATACTAGTGGGGGACCTCAACTTTCCACTCTAAGAACTAGATAAATCCAGCTAAAAATCAATAAGAAAGAAGGTAAGGATATCAATAGGATTTTAGAAAAGTTAAATATAATAGACCTCTGAAGAAAATTGAATGGCAATAGAAGACAGCATAGCTTTTTCTCAGCAGCACAATTGACCATGTTTTAGAACATAAAAACCTCACAACCAAATGCAGAAAAGCAGAAATATTAAATAAATCCTTTTTACACCATAATGCAATAAAAATTACATTCAATGAAGAGCAATGGAAACATAGATTAAAAATTAATTGGAAATAAAATAATCTAATATTAAAGAATGAGTGATCAAAGAACAAATCATAGAAACAATCAATAATTTCAATAAAGAGAATGGCAACAATGAGACAACATACCAAAACTTATGGGATATAGCCAAAACAGTACTTGAAAATAATTGTGGTTCTAAAAGCTTACAAAAAAATAAGATCTATAAATGATACATGCAACATTTTTTTAAAAGGGACAAAAAATCCCAAATTATATACTGAATTAGAAATCCTAAATAACAAAGGACAGAGTAATAAAATTGAAAGCAAGAAAACTAATCGGGGCTCAGACACTTGACACACTAACTGTGTGACCTTGAGCAAGTCACTTAACCCCAATTGCCCTGCCTTCCCCCCCCCCAAAAAAACAAACAAGCAAACAAGAAAGTAAAAAAACAATTTAACTAATAAATAAAACTATGGGCTGATTTTATTAACAAACCAATGAAATAGATAAAAACCACTGGTTAACTTGACTTTTTTAGAAAAGAAAGTAAATGAAATTACCAGTAACAAAAATTAAAAGAAAGTGAATTTACCACCTTGAAGAAGAAATTAAAGCAATAATTAAGTGACTTTTTGTCCAATCACATGCTAATAAATCTGTCATTCTAAGTGAAAATTATGAATATTTACAAAAATAAAACTGCCCAGACAAACATAAGAAATTAAATACTCCCTATCTTAGAGA
Organism: Phalanger gymnotis; assembly: GCA_028646595.1. Taxonomy (NCBI): domain Eukaryota; kingdom Metazoa; phylum Chordata; class Mammalia; order Diprotodontia; family Phalangeridae; genus Phalanger; species Phalanger gymnotis. Next base: position 186,252,018 of record CM053627.1, on the reverse strand, counting down.
AAGAAATTAAAGGCAACAATTACCTCTCTAAGAAAAAGTCCCCAAGGACAGATGGATTCACAAGTAAATTATACTAAACATTTAAAGAATAATTTATTCCAATACCATATAAACTATTTGGAAAAATAGGCAAAAAAAAATCCTACCTAATTCCTTTTATGACATAAATATGGTGCTGATACCTAAACCAGAAAGAGCAAAAATGGAAGAAGAAAAGTATAGACCAGTTTCCCTAATGACTATTAACTCAAAAATTTTATATAAAATACTAGCAAGGAGATTATAGTAATGTATCTCAAAGATCAAACATTATGACCAGGTAGGATTTATACCAGGAATGCAGGAGTGGTTCAATATTATGAAATTTGTCAGTATAATTGAGCAAATAAATAACAAAAACAATAAAAATCATATGACTACCTCAATAGATGATGAAAAAGATTTTGACAAAATGCAACACCCATCTCTATTTTTAAAAACACTAGAAAGTATAGGAATAAATGGAGCTTTCCTTAAAACAATAAGTACTACTTACCTAAAATCATCAGCAACCATTATCAGCAATGGGGATAACCAAGAAGTTTTCCCAATTAGATTGGGGTGAAGCAAGGATGCTGATTATTACTACTATTATTCAATATTGTACTAGAAATGCTATGTATAGCATTAAGCAGAAAAAATTAATTGAAAGAATTAGAATAGGCAACTATTTTTCTTTGCAGATGATATGATGGTATACTTGGAGAATCCTAAATGATCAACTAGGGGCAGCTAGGCAGAGCAGTGAGTAGAGCACCAGCCCTAGAGTCAGGGGGACCTGAGTTCAAATCCAGCCTCAGACACTTGATACATTTACTAGCTGTGTGACATGGGGCAAGTCACTTAACCCCAATTACCTGGCCTTCCTCCCTCCAAAAGAAAAAAACAACAACAACAAAAAAAAAAAAACAAAAAAGAATCAACTAAAAAAACTAGCTGAAATAATTAACATCTTTAGCAAAGTAGCAAGATGTAAAATAAGCCAAAAAAAGTCATGAGCATTTCTACATATTACCAACAAACTTCAACACCAAGAGATAGAAAGAGAAATCCATGTAAAATAACCATACAGAATATAAAACACTTGGGAGTCTACCTGCCAAGACAAATAAAAATGAGTACAGTAATCTAGTGTTTGATAAACCCAAAGAGCCAAGCCTTTGGCACAAGAACTCACTATTTAACAAACAACTGCCCAGAAAACTGGAAAGTAGTTTGGCAAAAACTAGGTTTAGACCAACATCTCACATAAGGACAAAATGAGTACGTAATTTAGACATCAAGGGTGATAACCGTAAGTAAATTAGAGAAGCATGTAATAGTTTACCTGTCAGATGTATGGGTAAAGGAAGCATTTAGGACCAAACAAGAGATAGAGAGCACTACAGGATGTAAAATGGATAATTTTGATTATATTATCTTAAATAGGTCTTGCACAAACAGAACCAATGTAGCTAAGATTACAAGGAAAGCAGAACAATGGGGGAAGGGGGGAGGGAATCTTACAGGAAGCTTCTCTAGTAAATGTTTCATTTCTCAAATATTTAGAGAACTAAGTTAAATTTATAAGAATATAAGTAATTTTTCCACTGATAAATAATTGAAAGGATATAAACAGATAACTTTCAAATAAAAGAATCAAAGTTGTCTACAAGCATATAAAAATACTCTAAATCACTATGGATGAGAAATGTAAATTAAAACAACTCTGAGGTACAACACATTTACTATATTGGATAAAATGACAGATGTTGGAAGGTATGTAGAAAAATTATGGTGGTGGTATGAACTAATACAACCATTCTGAGGAGCAATGAGGAATTATCCCCAAAGAGTTACAAAACTATGGATATCCTTTGATCCAGTAATACCACTACCAGATCTGTATCTCTAAGCAATAAAAAGGGAGAAAGGACTTATATGTCCAAAAATACATATAACAGCTCTTTCTGTGTTGTCAAAGAATTGGAAATTTAGGGGATTCCCATCAATCTGGGAATAGCTGAACAAATGGTGGCATATGATTATAATGGAATATTACATGCTATAAGAAATGATGAGCAGGATGTTTTCAGAAAAGCCTGGCAAGAATTATATGAACTGATACAAAATTAAGTGAGCAGAACTAAGAGAACATTGTACACAGTAACAGAAATATTCTACCATGATCAACTGTACAAGACTTAGCTACTCTCAGCAATAGAATGATCCAAGACAATTTCAAATGACTTATAATAAAAATAATGCTATCCATCTCCAGAGAAAGAACTGATGGAGTCTGAATGCAGATCAAAACATACTGTTTTTTACCTTATTTTTTCATGGTTTTTTTGTTTGTTTTCTTTCACAACATGACTAATGAGGAAATATGTTTTGCAAGATTCAACCTGTATCAAATGGCTTGCTGTCTTGGGGCAGGGGGTAGGGAATGGGAAAATGGAAAGAATTTGGAACTCGAAATGTTAAAAAAGAGAAAGAATGTGAAAATTATTTTTACATGTAACTGGAAAAACAAATATCAAAAAATTAAAGGGTAACAATACTGCTCAATTCATGGGGAACTTGTCAAGAAATTCAACAAATGTGTATTAAATGTCTATCTTGTACAGAACATGCGTTGCCAGGTGAGATGCAACTTCAGATAAAACAAAATTCTTGGCTTCATGGAGCATTCTAAATTGTAAAGCAGTAAATTAATGTGAATTAGGGACTAGAATCTTTAATTTAATTGGTAGAGGAAGCTTCCATATGCTATATCAAGGCATCCTGGCTCCTCTCAAATTTATAATGCCTAGAGTACAAAAGACATTGAGTGAGTTATCCAGAGTCACACAGACAGTGTATGTCAGTTGCAAAATTTGAACATAGGTCTTCCTATCTATTACACTATACTGTCTTACAATGAGATTAGAAATATCAATTTAAAATAATATTAAAACTGCTTTAAGGAGATATTAACCTTGCAGTAATAGTTCAGATAAGTTTGAGGTAAGAGAGATTAAAAATAGAGAGACAAGTTAGAGGGACCCTGAAGTAATGCAAGTTATGAGGACTTTATGGAAATGGACAGGAGTGAGCAAATATGGAAAGCATTGAGGGGGGTGGTAATGGGAAGATAGACTTTTTAGGACAATGGTGGCTATTTGGATATAGGTAAAAGGGAGAAGTAATTGAAGATATTATATATGAAAGCATGAAATTTGTGTTGAGGTTTTCATTCTTATTACTTAGTAAAGGATCATAAGGTACACTAAGAGCACTTCCTATTTATTTCAATTATTAGAACGTTATATTATGAAATATATTCACATGACAGAACAAATAATTATTTTGAGGATACTAACAGTGGGATTTGTTGTATAACTACTTTCTAGCTCTATAAAATAATTTTGGTAATTTGATTGGTATGTCACTGAATAAATAAATTACTTTAGGTAGAATTGTCTTTCTTATTATATTGGCTTGGCCTGCCCATGAGCAATTAACATTTTTCCAATTGTTTGAATTTGCGTGAAAAATGTTTTGTAATTATGTGTAATTCCTGGGTTTATCTTGGCAGGGAGACTACCAAGTATTTTATATCGTATGCAGTTATTTTAAATGGGACTTCTGTATCCATCTCTTCCTGCTGGATTTTGTTGGTAATATGTAGAAATGCTGGTGATTTGTGTGGGTTTATAACTTGCTACTTTACTGAAATTGATAATTATTTCAGCTAGTTTTTTTTAGTTGATTTTCTAATGACACCTCCATATCATCTGCAAAAAGTGATGATAGTTTTTGTTTCCTCATTTCCTGTTCTAATTCCTTCGATTTCTTTTTTCTTCTCTTATTGCTATAGTTAACATTTCTTGTACAATATTGAGTGATAATGGGCATCCTTGCTCACCCTTGATCTTCCTGGGAAAGCTTCTAGCTTATCTCCATCACATATAATGCTTGGTGATGATTTTAGATAGACACTACTTATCATTTTAAGGAAAACTCCATTTATTCCTCTGCTTTCTATTTTTTTATAGTTATGGGTGTTGTATTTTGTCAAAAGATTTTTGGTATTTATTCAGATAATCATATATTTCTTGTTTTTGTTATTGATATGGTCAATTATGTCGATAGTTTTTTCTAATATTGAATCAGCCCTCCATTCCCGGTACGATCAATAGGACATATTTCTAGAATCTGCTTGCTAGTATTTTATTTAAAACTTTTCATCAATATTCATTAGGGAAATTGGTCCACAGTTTTTTTTTTCTGTTTTTGTTCTGTCTGGTTTAGATATTAGCATCATATTTATGTCATAAGAAGAATTTCAGGACTACTTCACCTATTTTTTTTCCAAATAGTTTATATAGTATTAGAATCAATTATTATATGAACTTTTGGTAGAATTAACTTGTGAATCTATTGGATCCTGAGAATGTTTTCATAGTGAGCTTATTCAAGGTTTGTTCAATTTCTTTTTCAAAAATAGAATTATAATGGATAGACTACCAGACCTGAAGTCAGGAAGACCTGAGTTCAAATCCAACCTCAAACACATCTGGCTAGCAGCTTCTGTGGGGGGGGGGGGTCCAGATCCACCCACAGCCAGCACCCAGAAAGATGCTGGACAGCCAGAAAGCCCAGGTTCTTTTAATCTGCCTTAATAAGGAGAGCAAGGTTAAGGGGTTGGCAA
>CM053627.1:186231110-186247204 GCA_028646595.1 Phalanger gymnotis | reverse complement strand
ACTTCGGAGCAAAATACAAGCAAACTACAAACATCAACAGACAGACCTTGTCTGATTCAAATCCCAATACATAGTTACCAGAGTTCAACAAAGTCTCAGCATCCGGGTTTACAAGCTGGAGGGCTCCTTAGCTACAGCTGCCTGGAGTCTCTTCATCAACACCATCTCAAGAGCCCTTAAACAAATTACAAATAGACAGACCCAATACAATTCATAGTTACCAACATCTAGGTTCAGCCCTGGGAGCTCAGAACAAGGGCTGGCCCACAGTCACGTGCGCCACCACTGCTGCGGCAAAGAGCTCCAAGGCAAAGAGCTCCTGGGCAAGTCACTTAATCCTGTTTGCCTCATTTTCCTCATCTGTAAAATGAGCTGGAAAAGGAAATGGCAAACCACTATACTACTTTTGTCAAGAAAACCAAAAAAGGGAGCATGAAGAGTCAGAAACAACTGAAAAGAAAATGATCATATGACAACATTTCCTCTTTCATTAATCTGGGCAGCTTATATTGTTCTAAACATTGATCCACTTCTCTTAGATTTTTATATATTGACATATAATTAGGCAAAATATCCCCTAATTGTTATTCTAATTTCCTTTTCATTGATAGTGAATTTACCTTTCTCACTTTTGATACTGGTAATTTGGTTTTCTTCTTTCTTCTTAATCAAATCAATAATTTTTTCTGTTGTTTTTTTTCATGAAACCAGCTCTTTCTTGTATTAGTTGAATGGTTTCTTATTTTTGATTTCATTAATTGCTCCTTTGATCTTCAGGATTTCCAATTTGGTGTTTAATTGGGGATTTTAAATTTATTCTTTTTCTTGCTTTTTTTCTTTTAGTTATGTGCCCAATTCATTGATTTTCTCTTTCTTTACTTTGTTGATGTAAGCATTTAGAGATAAGCATTTTCCCTAAATACTGCTTTGGCAGCATCCCATATATTTCAGCATGTTGTGCCTTTGTTGTCATTTCCTTTAATGAAGTTTTCCTGTGATTTGTTCTTTGGTCCACTTATTCTTTAGGATTGGATTATTTAGTCTCCAATTATTTTTTAATCTATGTTCCCATGGCCCTTTATTGAATATGACTTTATTGTATTATTATCTAAAAAGGATGCATTTATTGTTTCTTCTTTTCTGCATTAGGTTGTGGGTTTTTTGTGCTTTAATACACTGTCAATTTTTTGTAGGTGCCATGCATAGCTGAAAAAAGGTATATTCCTTTCTATTCTCATTCAGTTTTCTCCAGATCTCTATCACATTTAACTTTTCTAAAATTTTATTTATCTCCTTAATTTGTTGTTGTTGTTGTTGTTAGTTTTGTTAGATTTGCCTAGTTCTGAGAGGGGAGAGTATAGTTTTTCCACTAGTTTATTTTTACTCTTTATTTCCTCCTGTAACTCATCTACTTTTTCCTTTAAGGATTTGAATGCTTATACCTTGGCAACTTGTGCCATCACTTTCTGGCAAATAGAATAGAAAATAGAAACTGTCAGAATTTATATTCTTGGTCTCAAAGATCAATACAGACAGTGACTGCAGCCATGAAATTAAAATGTGCTCGCTCCTTGGAAGGCAAGCTGTGGTAAATCTGGACAGCATACAAAAAAAGCAGAGACATCACCTTGCTGACAAAGGTCCATATAGTCAAGACTATTGTTTTTCCTGTAGCAATGTATGTCTGTGAAAGTTGGACTATAAGAAAAAACTGAGTGCCACAGAATCAATGCTTTTGAATTGTGGTGCTGGAGATTTTTGCAGTATCTTGGATACAATGATATCAAAACAGTCAATACTTAAAGAAATGAATTCAAGCTATTCACTAGATCATCAAATAATGAAGCTGAAGCTTAAATGCTTTGGCCATATAATGAGAAGAAGGGACTCATTGGAAAAGAAATGGATTTGGGAGCAATTGAAGACAAAAGAAAAAGAGTACTGCAGAGTATGAGATGGATAGGTAGTATCCTGTGATCCTGACTGCAGCTCCATGATATTTGAGTGGCTTCTTTCTGTCTGCTTGCAATATTCTCTCCGTGACCTAGTAGTTCTGGAACTTTGCCATAATATTCCTGAGAGTTTTCATTTTGGGATCACTTTCAGGAGGTAATTGGTGAATTATTTCCATTTCTATTTACCCTCTGGTTCTAGGCTACTGGGGCAGTTTTCCTTGGTAATTTCATAAAAGATGGTGTCTAGGCTCTTTTATTTTTATCATGGCTTTCAGATAGGCCAATTCTTAAATCATCTCTCATGAACTTATTTTCCAGGTCAATTTTTTTTTCCAATGCAATATTACATATCTTCTTATTTTTATTTTTGAGATTTTGTTTTGTTAGGGTTTTTTAATGTCTTGTGTTATCATTAGCTTCTACTAGCCAATTCTAATTTTTAAGGAATTATTTTCTTCAGTGAGCTTTTGTACCTCCTTTTCTATTTGGCCTATTCTTTTTAAGAAATTCTTCACTTCAGTGGATTTTGTGCCCCTTTTATGATTTGACCAATTCTGCTTTTAAGGTGTTGTTTTATTTAGTATTTTTGTGCCTCTTTTATCAAGCTGTTGGCTTTCTTTTCATCATTTTCTTGCATCACTATCGTTTCTTTTCCCAATTTTCTCCACCTTTTTAATTTGATTTTAAACATCCATTTTAAGCTTTTTCCAAGAATTCATTTTGGACATATGTCCGATTTATATTTTTCTTTGAATATTTGCTTTAACTATTTTGACTTCACTATTTTCTTCTGATCTTCTGATCTATCTTGATCTTCCCTGTCACCACAATAACTTTCTTTGGTCAGGTTGTCTGTTGCTGTTGTTGTTGGTGGTAGTGTTTATTCATTTTCCTAGCTAACTTCTTGACTTCCAAATTTATGTAGAAGTTAGGCTCTGCTCCTGGGGTGGAGAGAACACTGCCCCAAACTTCATGTTTTTCGTACTGCCTTTTTCAGAGTTAATTCTTGAGATCTGTAAGTTTTCAGTTCTTCTAAAGTAGTATAATGTAAGGAGAGGTGTGGAGTTGGGGTCACTGCTCTCTTGCCCTGTGCTCTGGTCTGTGAGTAAGCAAACTTTTCCACCCTGGAATTGTGATCTATGGGCTCTGTTCCCCCATGGCAGTATGTTCTAATGTGCTAGTGCTCACTCTGGGACCGTGATACAAAACTCTATATGGCCAATGCAATGGGGTCCTTCACCTAATGCCAAGAATGGGTCTCTTGTAATCTCTAAATAGTTATCCAATTCCCTTACTGTATATGGGCTAAGAGCTCCAGAAGCTGCTGGTCTCACTCATGTAAGCCACCTCCAAACCCTGCTGCTGGCTTGTTGGGCATGGTCTACTCTGCGCCATACCCAGACCACCTCCCTGATGAGACAGACCTTTTCTGCTGACCTCCCAAATTGTCTATGGCTGGAAAATTGTTTCACTACAACCTTTTTTGGTTTCATTACTCCAGAATTCAATTTGAGGTATTGTTTTATTCAAGTTATTTGTGGGGGATTTGAAAGAGCTCAGGTGAGTCCCTGCCTTTCCTTCACCATCTTGGTTTTTTCCAAATCGAAATCTATTCAAAGTACATAAACCATTAACTAATTTTATTTTTAAAAGAAATAAAAAGCAAATTACCACTATTCAAAAAAATGAAAATTGATGTCAAATTAAAAAAGAAATGTAAGAAATTGTTTAAAAATATTTTGCCTACCTGTCTGCCAATAAAATGACAGCTTAAGTAAAATGGATACTTACAAAAATAGAAAATATTTATATTAATAAAATGAGAAATAAGCAAATTTTAAGAAACCAATTTCAGAAAAAGAAATCAGAGAAACCATAATTAAATCCAAAAGGGGAAAAAAAGCCCCATAAAATCAGGTCACAGGTCTAATTACATCACTTACATACTAAAGTAACTCTAGTAGGTCTCTATCATTTCAGGGATCAAATATAAAATCCTATATTAGATTTTAAAAACCCTTCCTAATCTGACCTCTTTTCTACATGTCCAGTGTTGCATGTACTCCATGATCCAATGACACTGGTCTTATTGTTCCTCATACACAAACTCTATTTTCCCACTCTGTTCCTTTTCTTTGTCTGTCTACAATGCCTAGATTTCTCTCCCTCCTAATCACTGCCTCTGGTGTCCCCTGGCTTCCTTGAAGACCAACTAAAGTCCTACATTATTTCAGAAGCTTTTCCTCCTACCCTGCACCCTGTGATTTTAGTACTTTCCTTCTGAGATTACCACCAATTTGACTTTTTTTTAAGTTGTATATGTATACACTTGTTTGCATGTTATTTCCCCCATTTGAATGTGAACTTCTTGAGGACAAGGACTGGTTTTGCTTTCCCAGTGCTTAGTACAGTGCCTCATACATTGTGTGCACTTAATACATTTTTGTTGACCTCAGCCGACTTGATTAGAGAAATGCAAATTAAGACAACTCTGACATTCCACCTCACACCCATCAAGTTAGCAAAGTTGAAGAAAAATAATAAATATTGAGGGATTGTGAAAACAGGTACATTAATGCCTTATTGATATAACTGTGAATTGGTACAACTATTGTGGAAAGCTGAAACTATACCCCCCTAAAGTCACTAAACTGTCCACACTCTTTCACCAGTCTATAACCCAAATAAATTAATGAAAGAGAAAATGGATGCATGGGTACAAAAATATTTATAGTAACTCTTTTTGTAGTGGAAAAATCTCTGGAGATTAAGGGGTATGCTCATCACTGGGAAATGCATGAACCAACTATGGTTTATAAATACAGTTGAACTCTATTGTACTATAAAAAAAAATAACAAAGGGGATGGTTTCAGAGAAACTTGAGAAGAGTTGTATGCACTAATACAGTGTGAAGTGAACATAATCATGAAGGCTAGTTATGTAATAAAAAATATTAAAAATGAAAACCATTTTTGAAAGACTTTAGTCTTTCTGTAAAATGACCGACTTCAATTGCATAGGATTTGTGATGAAGAATGCCACCCAGCTCCTGACAGAGAGCTGGTAAAGTCAATGTAAAATAAGACATACATATGTATGTATGTATATATATATATTAAACATGGCCAGTATGGAAATTATTTTTGCTTGACTATGAATATTTGTCATGAAGGTTTGGTTTTTTTTTCCTTTTTTTCATTGAAAACAAGTTAATTTAAAAAAGAAAACTTGTAAAAAATTACCACTCTGTATCAAAGTCCTTTCTATCAGAGTCCCTTGTATCAATGAAATCATAGGCCATCTCCCCAAAATAAAAGTAACATTTTCCATTTTTGATAACCTTCTCTATTATACTTATATCCATATCTAGAGAGAGAGTCTCCTTTAAGTGTTTCAAACATCATGTCTGTCAGTATATCTTCTTGGTCAGACTAGAGATAATTCATGCTGTCTCATCCAGTACATAAACTGCAACATCGCAGCATAAATGCTTTTGACTTAGGCCACACCAGTTATGCAGCCTTTGGCAAATTTCATCATCTCTCTGTGCTACAGATTACCCACCAGTAAAATGAGGGGATAAGACCAGGTGATCTCTAAGGTCTCCATTGGCTCTAACATTTCCTAATCTAATCTGTGACCTAAATGCCAAACATATTCTCATTGAATAGCTTACTCAGAAAGAACCTCTCTAGTTAAGTCCCTAAGGAAGTTCATATGACAATTAGCCAATGGATTTGTGAAATGAGGACAAACCTGACCTACATGCGAAGATTCATGTTCAACTACAAATGTTTTGCCAACTTAATGTGTACCATCCCTTACCTAGAAGAAGAGAAAAGGTGTAAAATGAAAGTAACACAAAAGAGGGATAATTCTAATTGAGTGGTAAAGTGGCATTATGAGTGCCTAGAACTCTGGACCTGGAATCAGGAAGAAGTGGCTTTGGAATACCGCCTCACATATTAGCCGAGTGACCCAGAGTAAGGCATTTAAACTGATTTGATTTCTTCATCTGTAATGTGGGAATGATAATAATAATTGCAATGCTTATATTTTAACATCATCATGAAGATCAAATGAAATAACTATGGAAAGTACTTTGAACAACTTAAATCAGTAAGTTATCAGCACAATTTAGTTCAGGGGTTCATAGAAATTAGAGGTGATAGCACATTAGACATCATCCACTCCTATGCCCTCATTTCACATATGCAAATAAAGAGGTATATTAGCATGCCCTGAAAATTGCAGTTAGTAATAAATGCTAGTACAATCAAAATGAAATATGATTTTAAAAAAATAGGCAAAAGTAAAACCAAACCCAAATTTAGGGACAGAAAGAAGAGAGGAAGATTTGTGTTACCGTTCCCATCATCCCAAAGTCAGCTACTATGTAAGCTGTTATCACTGTTCTCTTCCATGACAAGTCTAGAAGAAAAGAGTAACAGCAAAATCTGGTCCCAACAGCAGCTGGTAGGCAACAGTGCTTGAATCCCTTGTAGACTTGCACGAGCTACTTGTGCCTTGTGGGAAGTGCTGAGAAACATTCCAATTCCATTTGTAGAACTTAAATTTTAAGCACTTCTTTTCTCTGAGCAGCAGGAGCAGATGAACTCTCAAGAAATAAAGATCTCATTTTCATGGAAATCATCTTCCAAGAACAAGAGAAAGAAAAATAAAGGATATTTAGAGGTAGACTTGGGATTGCTCCAAAAGACAACAGGTTTCAGAGTTCTCAATGAGGTCTCAACTATTCCTCAAGGTATTTTTTTAATGACTTTAACAATTGGCATAGTTTTTTCCCCCTTTGGAGTAAACTGAGCCCCAGTAGCAGGTGCAACATAGTCAACTTAACAAAATGCCAAAGCCCTTGATTTATATATAAATGCACTGTAAATGCAGGGTTATAAAAACTCTCCTACCATGTGATAGGGCAGGTGTCCAACAGGACTTGTGGCTCAAAATAGAGCAGTTGATTGCTTTACCGAATGATTACTTGGATAAATCAGAAAACAATGAACAAGTAATTGGCAAAATGGGGAGAACACTGTATTTAGAGTCGTGAGATGTAGATCCAAATTCCAGCTCTACCATTTTTGAATGCGAAGGTAGTACGTCACTCTACCATACCTTTTGATTGTGTAGATAGTAAGTCACCACCTCCCCACTCTGGCCTTCAATTTCATCCTCTGCAAAATGAGGATGTTTGAAAATATTTATAACACTTTTTGTGGTAGCAAAAAAATGGAGGAACGAGTAGATGCCACACATTGAGAAATGGTTAAATGAATTGTGGTACATGAATGAAATGGTATATTACTACTCTGTAGTAACTAATAAATAAAAGTAATTAAGAGAAGCATGGGACTACTTTTATGAACTCATGCAGCCTGAAGGAAGAAATGAATCAATAAACTTTTATTTAAGCACCTACTCTGTGCCAGGCACTGTGCTAAGTGTGGGAGATACAAAAAGAGGCAAAAGATGGTCATTTCCTTCAAGCAGCTTGTGGTCTAATGGAGGAGATAATGTGCAAACAAATATACATAAAGGAAGCTATATATAGGATAAATAGAAAATAAGACAATAAAGGCATGGGAATTAAGAGGGTTTGAGCAAGACTTTCCACACAAGGTGGAATTTTAGTTGGGACTTAGAGGAGTCAGGGAGGTCAGTAATTGTAATAGAGGAAGAAGAACATTCTAGGCACGGGAAACAGCCAGAGAGAATGCCTGGACCCAAAAGATGAAGTGTCTTTTTTATGAAATAGCAAAGAGGCCAGTGTCATTGGATCGAAGAATACGTGTTGGGGTGTAAAGTGTAGCAGAAGTAAATGATACAAACAATAAAAATGGTAAAGTAAATAGAAAGAACAAAAATGAATCAAAACTTTATATAATTATAAAGAACTAGCTTGGCCTTAGAGAAGAAATAAGAAAATGTATCTCTATCTTTCCTTTGCAGAGATGGAGAAATACATATGATAAGCTTTTCCATCCTCTCTAGTCCACTAGGCTCACAACCTAGGTGCCATCCTCAACTTCTCATTCTCATCCTCCATATCCAATTTGTTGCAAAACCCTGTTCATTTTAATTTCTTAACATCTCTTTTATATACCTCTTTCTCTTTTCTGACCGTATAGCTGGTCTGGTCCAAGTCCTTATCACCTCACAGCTGGTCTCTTGAAATAGCCTGCTGATGGGTCTCTCTGCCACAAATCTATCCCCACTCTAATCCATCCTTATCTCAGCTATCAAAGTGATCTTCCTAAAGTACAGGTCTGATCATATCACTCCTATTTCATACTCTATAAGCCCCAGGAACATAATCTAACTATACAATTTATTAGCAATCACTAAATTCCCACAGTCACTATAACAGAATGAAGTCTGGTTTGTCAGTCTGACGGTATCACTTCCTTCCCTTACTCAATAAATTCCAGTGGCTCTGCATCACCTCCAAGTTCAAATATAAAAGTCTTCCATTTGGCCTATTTGGGCCTCAATTTCTTTATGTTGCCACTGTTGCTGCTGTTATTATTAAATTGTTATTATTATTATTATTAAAATAATGAATTGCACTAGACAGCTCTAACAGCCTTTCCAGCAGTATGACTCTATGCCATTTGGGGACCATAACCAACTTGATCTGATAAACGTAAAATCAAAGTTAGAGAATGGTTAGATAATTTGTCCAAAACCACACTGTAAGGAAGAGGCAAGACTGAAATGAGAGCATAATCCATTTTAATGGTCAGATTCAGAAAGGAACAGTGTTATTCATATGCTTTAGATTGATTGTCAGTCACAGGTCAGCTTAAAGGTCAGCATAAACATCAGCTTCGCCCGCTGAAAACAGGACGAATTTTAGGCACAGAAATAACTACAACTCAAAAAAAGCACACATGCTTTATTCCCCTGCCATCCCCATATTTTTGCCCTCTTGTCACTTATTAACCTGTGTGTGTGTGTGTTGTGTGTACATTGTGTGTGTGTGTATGTGTAAACATTGCACTCTATTGGAAGCTCCAACCAAAGGAGGAAAAGTTATTCTGAATGCTAGTTTAAGAGTCCAGGATTCAAACACATATACCATGCATATTATTAAAAAAACAAAACCACATGTATTCAAAAAAACAAAACAATGTATTTCCATTCCTAAGCCATAATAACCTCCTTCATCTACATTTTAAGAACCATGCAAAAGGCATCTGAACTAGAGGCAACTAGGTATAGTGCAATAGTTAGATTGTTGGGCTTGGAGTCAGAAAATCCTGAGTTGGATTATCTGTGTGGCCCTTTATCTCTCATATTTCCCAATTTCAGTTTCCTCATCTGTAAAACAGAGACAATAATAGCACCTAATTCACTGGATTGTCCTGGGGATCAGTTGATATAATATGTGGAAACAACTTTGCAAATTTTACAAGGCTATATAAATGTTAGCTATTATTATTGAAACATATTGAGGAGTATATTAAGGAATAAAAGCTTTTTGCCTTCCTTTTTCATATATAAAGAAGAGGGAAAGTGAATAAACACTTACATAGTACTTTCTATGACCCAGGTATGCTTTTTTTACAAAGATTATCTCATTTGACTTTCACAGCAGCGCTGCAAGATAGATGCTGTTATTATCCCCATTTTAGAGCTGAGGAAACGGAGGCAAACAGGGCTTAAGTGAGTTGCCCAGGGTCACACAGCTAGTAAGTGCCTGAGGCTGTATTTGCACTCATTTCTCTGACTCTGGGTCCAGCTCATTATTCACTGTGCCACCAACTGCTCCAAAAGCCTGGGCTAAATTGATCTTTGCTTGTACCATTATCAGGAAGTAAGTGGATTCCTGAACAACTCTACATTTTAAGTTAAGGAAAAGCATGAGATTAAACGGTATCCCAAATAAGCATAATGATTGAAGTAAGTGTGTTTACATGAAGATAGTAAAGAGTTTACTACAGTGTCTAATCTATGGCTTCTTTTTATTTTCAATGTTAACTGTTTACTCATCCTTAGCAATCCAGCTATAATTGTCTTGTTTCTTACAGGACTTTTTTTTAATTTCAATTTTTTCACCAGCTTGAAAATAGTCTCTATTCCTCAAGGAGCTTAGATTGGGTGTGGGGGGAGAATCTATCAATCACTCGACAAATGACAAAAACAAAAGCAAAACCTTAGGTTCTACTGAAGGAAATCAATCAATCAACAAACAATAAGAAAAAAAGTCAACAAAAATAAAAATTTGTTAAGTACTTACCATGTGTCAGGATTCCAAGATAAAATTAAAGCAATCACAGTCTTTGAAGAGTTTATGTTCAATGGAGAGGAGGGGTGTTAAACACGTACACACAAAAAGAAATATCAAAATAGATTTTAAAAAGTAAATTCAATCTGTACAAGACATAATCAATAGTCTTTTGATACTACACAGCCAAAGCACACATTTCCTTTATTCATTAAAATGTGACCACATAAGAGAGAGTCACTACAGACTCTAAGTCTGGCCTGAATAAATGGAATCTCTTCACAGTTAGAGAAAAAAAAACCCAATTAAAAAATCTTTTTTTTTAATCTTGGAGAAATGGAAGCAAACACTGGGAGGTATAATACATGGAGAAGCATATAATCAATATACCTATTCACAAAATTAATAGATACATTCAAAGGCAGAGCACAAAGATTTAGCACATTCCTCCAGAGTATATAGAGAAAGGTAAAATAGTAAGAGATAACCAATTATCAAAAATTACTCAAGCAAGTAGAATGAACTTTTCATTGTTTTACCTAGAGGCAGCAAGGTTTCTCTTAATTTCTTTCAATCAGCAATACCTAATTTAACCATATGATTTAACCAATCATTCAGTTGTTTTTCAGTCATGTCTGACTCTTCACGATCCCATTTGTGGTTTTCTTGGCAAAGAATGATTTGTCCTTTCCTTCTCTGGCTCATTTTACAGATGAGGAAACTGAGGCAAACAGGGTTGTCACTTGCCCAGGATCATATGTCTGAGGCCAGATTTGAACTCAGGTCTTCCTAACTCCAGGCCCATTGCTCTACCCATCACACCATCTAGCTACCCTTAGCCAATAATATCATTACAGCAGTGTTATCAGATTCTCTAGAAGCACAACAGAGAAAGATAGGAATGGTCCTGATTCCTTAAATATAATTTCATCAGAGGAGAGGTTAGGAAGAAGCAACTTCAGGAGAGAAGCAAAGAATACTAACTATTGAGGAGGTCAGAAAAGATCCTCAAATGTGAGGTAGCTCCTGAGTTGAGACTTGAAGGGACCTGAGATATTCTAAGAGGTGGAGGTGGGAAGAGAAAACATTTTACACCTTAGAAAGAGCCTGTGAAAAGCCAGAAAGGCAAGAAATTGAATATTGTGCATGGAGGAATAATAAAGAGGTCAATAGGGCTGGGATATAGTGTAGGATAACATAAAATAAGCCTAAAAAGGTAGTTTGGAATGACATTGTGAAGAGCTCTAAATGCCAAAGAGAAGGTCATATAACAGCTTCTGTGGGTTTCCATGAAGGTGTCTTATATTTGGGAAATGAAGCATTCCCGTTATTTCTGTATGCATTTAAAGGTCATATGATGGAGAAGTCAAAAGACTTCTATAAGAGTCCAAATTTGGCCAAAAGATAGAGTTTTTCCATAAAAAAACTACCAAACGCATGAGGAAACAATGAAGGATGGCATAATCCAGGGTCTGTATGGAGCCAATTCAAATCATTTCAATAGAGCTGATTGTTAAATTTTCAATATGAGCATTTATATCTTGGAAATTGGCAAATGCTATAAACAAGGAGTCGATTTATTGTTTTATTAAGAACATGATGAAAATGTTAATGCAGATTAAACTTAAAAGGGTATTTGCATACATTTTTAGAGAGCTTTAAATATTTCCTGCACACTACTGGTTATGACAAGAACACAGTGCAAGACCAACATCCTAGGTTTCAGCTTGGATCCCACCCTCAATTTTTCCACTTTACCCATTAAATATATTCTACCAAAAATCAATAGTTAAGTGTGAATGAATAAATAACAAGCCTTCTCTGTAAGAGATTCCTGCTTGTAGATCTAGATTTGATACAGGGTATAACTGAACAATGGAAATTAACTGTCATCTTCCCCAAGATCACTAATAAAAAAAAATCCTAATGTCCATGAAAAACTAGTCTATAGGATGAAGGAGATGAATGGATGAGGGGAAGTTTTATATATAACATGAAGGAATAAATAGCACAATAGATCAACAGCCTGGATGGCTGTCAAAGGTAACTGCACAGTCAAACTAAGGAAATAAATAAAAATCGAGTCTCTACCAGATAATTATAAAAATAAGGAGTGAAAAGGTCATTAGGGTGAAAATGCCAAAGGTCCACCTTCACCTTGGCAAACCCAACTCAGAAAGGAACAGTTATGGAGATGATAGAAACATAATATTTACCCACACTGTGAACACTAAGATAAGAGAGATGGGAGCAGAACCTCAGACATAATCACACATCAGCATGGGCTAATGGCAATTGACAACCAAATGATAGTTATATTTATTTTGCTTTTAGAAATATAAATTCAGTATTCTATGGGAAAGGGGAGGTTGCTTTAAAACAAATGATAATAGTGTGTTTGTATTTGTCCATGAGGTAAAGCCAGACTCAAGTCTCATTTACCCATGGGGAAAAATTCTCCATTATAGAGGTAATTGCCTGAAATTTTATTAGTTCAATTGGATCAAGAGTGAGAGTGAGTTAAATATCATATTTATTTTGTATCTGCTAGAAATATAAATATAGAAATAGAAATATAAATCCATCTTCATCCATTAAATAACTAAAATTCCTTCCCTCAATCACTACTTTTAATGTGGAACCTGAAATGACAGCAGATGAAGGCATCCAGACAATGGGGGTAGAGGGGAAATCCCCTCTCTGTGGACGGAGCCCTGAGGCCTGCTTCTGTGAGAGAAAGATGGCTGAAAAAGATAATGAAGAAGTAGTTTCAGGGAAAGAAAAGAGGAAGAGAAGAGTATGATCGTCTGATCTCAGAGAAAAGAATCCTTGCTGTCTTTATAATCCAAATCATAACATGATTTCTTTCGAGCCTAAGTTTGTGACTGATCTGGGGGAGCATCCATAGTTTTAAATTAGATGCTCTTAAAAGAATTAGAATTATGAATCTCTGAGAACATTCCCTGTAGAGTCCATAACTCTTAAACTATAGAGAGTTGATCTTATTGGCAGTCTTGGGACTCTGCATTTGACCCTGATCTAAGGAATGTATTTGTTCTATGCATTACTCATTAAAGTAACATGCATACAATAGGAGAATTATTTGTGAGCCTGCAGTATGGGAGCCTAATACAATGAAAGGCACATGGTAGATATTTAATAATTACTTATTAAATGATTGACTGGTAGCTGGGGCAGATAGGGGATAAAGCCATATTTTCCATCTCGTCTCAGAGCAGGAGCCTTACATCAAACAACCTGCTTCTCTAGAAGACAGCTACTAGTTAGGCCCTGGTGGGGGCTCTCAAATTAACCGAGAGGATCGGTGGATAACATTTCTGTTTAAAGTGCTAAATGGACTGCAACTTTCCAAACTAACCTGCCTGCCAAATTGTGATTTAAAGTGAAATTGGCATCAGCAGACATTTCCACATCAGCCTGTAGCACATCTGGTCCAGACCAAACAAACAGAAGATTTATTCTGTCAGGGAGATCATTTAGCATTCCTTTTTATGCTTCAGAAGGAGCCTGTACCTGTCACTCACCAAAGCACTCGGCTTTTGGTGGCTAGGCTCTGTTGCTCTCTCTGACTAGCCTTGATCTAACACTTCTAAGGAGGCTCATGTGCACCCGCTCCACCTGGGAGCCCAGTACCCATGCCAAGTTCATTTCCATAGTCTTAGAGAAACCTCCTGGAGGATTTCAAACATCTGCTCATAAGTAAAGAAACATTGTCTTGAGCTCTAACAATAATAAAAAGGGCAACTGAACCTTCCTTTGCAAATAAAACCAAGCCGATAAATGATTTTATTTCTCTGGATTTGGGGTAGGTTTCAGTTCATAAGTGTGTTTGTGTTTGTTATAATTCAGAATCCCAAAATGAATACAGTTAATTAAGCTCATTAAAAAAACTGTCAGGTACTTGGTATTGTTTTGTTAACACCTTCAGAGGTGTTGAGTATTTGGAGTATAAAATGAACTATTTTTTTTAATTTCTAGGGGCTTGTTGTTATTGACAACCTCGTTTGAATTCAAAGGTCCTTTCCCTAAAATGAAATCAGCAAGTTTGCAAAATTGTGTCATTATCTCTAACAATAGAATAGCATGTATTGGTGAAGGTGTTTTTCTTTCTCCCATATCTAGGACAGAGGGGCTGCCACACCTGTAAGAACCAGATGTGAGGTGCGACTGCTCAGCTCTCTTCCTCCTTAGCATATTAATCTGTTCTTGCCATGTAACTTCCAGAGGATCTCTTCTGGTCCCTTTTCATCTTGAGTGCATAATCCTCTTCTCTCCCACTTCTGGAGTTCAGTAGAGTCTTTGAAAGATGAAATTCCATTCAGTGGAATATTTGTTTTCCTAATTAAAATTCCCTTTGATATTACCCAAGATAAATTCCAAGATTCACCTTTTTTTCAAAATGGATATGAAAAGAAGAGGAAATGGTTGTTCTGAAGGTATATTCTTGGCTTTGCCATTAAAATCTGCCTCAGTTTCACAATCTGTAAAAATCAGGAAATTGGATGATGTGATCTCAAAGATACCTTACAACTACAATATTCTGCAAAAGCTATGATTTTTTTTTATTTAAGGAACAATGCTACTGTTTTACTTCCACACTCATGTTCTATACTCATTACATACCAAATGAAGATTGATCCTGCACATGATTGTAAATATATTTTGACTTCTAGCATTTAAAAATGCATACATGAACAAAGACTAAAGACTCTATACCTAATTATAAAAGTATGCTCACATTCCATAGATTGCACATATTATATGTTATATATGTGTGTGGGTATAAGTATAGAGAGGCAGATAGCTAGATAGCTAGATAGCTAAATAGCTAAATAGATAGACAGATAGATGAGAGAGATAGATAGATAGATAGATAGATAGATAGATAGATAGATAGATAGATAGATAGATAGATAGATAGAATATGGGTGTACTTAGGATGCATCTCCACTCACAATGTAGCACCTTCTACTTCTCACCTGGATGTGTAGATACTGACATTTTCTAGATTGAGTCACTTGTTCCAACATGCTCTCATATTGACAGAGATAGGTTCCATGAATGAACCATACCATGTGGTGATGCTTCTAAACTCTCTCAGGGTCATAAGGGTAAACTTATTGAGGAGAAACATTCTCTTTACTTAACACTTTAGTTCTTGTTATTTTACTGATGAACATTTATTTGCACATACCATCCACTCATAGCTATGACACTTTTAGAACTTAAATATGACTGTTTTCTCAGCAATAGGGTAAGAGAAATAATAATATTTCAGGCACTCAAAATAAGTACACGAATAATAAAATGCTTCACCATCCATAATTAAATCTGGGTCACACTCTTCTATCAATATACTCAGTGTCTGTTGGGGAGAGTGAGCCCCTCATAGTGGAAATTTGGTAGAGAAGCAAAGCACATGCAGTAAAAAAAAAAAACTATTTGCTCAAGATAACACAATTCTGTACTGCAAGCTTGAAAGTCACTGATTCTTTCACAACCATCTGTACCAAATAAGTCCTCTTTCCTGTAAATTGCTTCTGTGTTAGTCCTTACTGATCTCTAGCTAGATAAATCCTCTTTTATTCACCAAATGATGTCATATTTAAAACTTATGTCAACCTACTATCATCCTTAAGAAAGAGGTGTTTTTTCTACACTAAGAGATCGAAAGGCTTGGAATACGATATTCCGGAGGTCAATGGAGCTAGGATTAAAACCAAGAATCACCTACCCAGCAAAACTGAGTATCATGCTCCAAGGCAAAATATGGACTTTCAATAAAATAGAGGACTTTCAAGCTTTCTCAGTGAAAAGACCAGAGCTGAATAGAAAATTTGACTTTCAAACACAAGAATCAAGAGAAGCATGA
>CM053627.1:186213687-186230610 GCA_028646595.1 Phalanger gymnotis | reverse complement strand
GTAGAGAATGTGGTGATGTAAGCAGAAACCTGAGAAGCACTTTAGTGCTTCCTCTTAAGAAAACAAAAACCTTGAATTTTGAAACTTAATATCTCAAGCTCCAATTAAAGGGAGACCAGATAGCAAACATTCTGGAAAAAAATAGTAAGAAAAAAAACACAGATATTTATTGTGCACAATATTTCTAGCCATTGAATTTTCCATAAGGATTTTTAGCACATGCAGTTAATTTGCATGAGAGGCAGCTGGAGCATATTGGTTCTTTCAAAGCCACTGTGATTTATTAGTTCAATAATGCATGAGCTTAGACAAAGTTACACAACAGTCTGTATTTTTATGTTATGGATGAAATAGGGAACTTGATAAGTAGCTATTCCAGACCCAGGTCACTGAAAATAGGTTGGCTTATCTACATACATATGAACCAAACTTTATGGCTCTTTTTGTCTTATTTTATTTTCAGATTCTTCTTTTCTGAAAATAAATATTTTGCTTAGGGAAGGTGCCAGACTGACAGACAGTCTGGGAGAGTGAAATCATCTGTTCATCTGAAGAGCTGAAGCAATATGGAAAGTGTCAATAGCAATCATCACTAGGCCGACCCCTGCCAATGGATGGACAGTCTCCAGAGAACGAGTAGAGAATTTCAGAGCCATCATAATCCCCAGATAAATATGGTTTTTGGACATTTAAACCCAGGTAGAATTTAGACAAGGCGATTCATAGGAAATGAGTAGTTGATGATCCTCACTGAACACTGGGGAAAACTTGAAGTTAAGAAAAACAACTAAGTTATCACTATAATCTACAGGTGAATTGCCTAGGCTAAGGCGGAAACCTTGGAATTGGGAACAAGGTGTGACTATGCCAGGTATTTCAAAAGAAAAGTTAAGATGGTACTTCATTGTTAAGTGGAAATAGAGATAAAAGAAAGAGGGAGGAGTCTTTTAAAGTGTCCATATTTTCAATTCTGAGTGGCTAGAAGGATAATCATTCAATTAACAAGAATGTATTAAAGGCTTACTATGTACCACTAGGCAACCTACTTAACCCTGTTTGCCACAGTTTCCTCATCTGTAAAATGAGCTAGGAAAAGTAACGGCAAACTGCTCCAGTATCTTTGCTAAGAAAGCCCTACCCAAATGGGGTCATGAAGAGTAGGATAGGACTGAAACAAATGAACTACAATGTGTACCACTTAAAGTTAATTCAGCATTTGCTTCAACAAATGCTAAGTATCTTCTGTGCATCAAGATACTACTCAGAAGACAGAAAAGTTGGGGAGAGGGACTGTGTTGGTAAGCAAAATGGGCTCCTTGAATAGTTTGGCTTTTGTTCCCTTTGAGTAATTCAGTGCATTTCATTGAGCCTTACTAGGTGTTAAGCTCCAGGCCCAAACCCCTATTTTGCGTAAAACCTGTGTGAGTGTGGATTGGCAGCTAAGATGGGGCCCACGGTAGGGCTAACTCCAGGGAGGGCCTAGTTTACACGTCTGGGACAGCAGAGGCTTTTAGACCACGTGGGTTTAAGTCTCCTCTTTGTGACGATTCTGGGTCACGTGGGTGAGTCTCATATGTGACTCACCCCTGACCCTGAAAAAGATATAAAACCAGAGATAGTCGTCTCTTCTTTGGAGCTCTTCCCCACGGCAGCGGTGGCGCGAGTGACTCTGGGCCAGCCCTTGTTCTGAGCTCCCGGGCTGAACCTAGATGTTGGTAATTATGAATTGTGTTGGGTCTGTCTGTTGATGTTTGTAATTTGTTTGTATTTTGTTCTGAAGTCCAGGGTGCTGGCTTTTTCCCCTGAATTAAGTGAATGATATTTGTATGCTGAATTAAAGTAAGCTTGTCAACCCCTTAATATAGCTTTCCTTAGTTAAGCAGATCAAAAGAACCTGTGCTTTTGCAGCGTGTTGGCAGCTTTCTGGGTGCTAGTTGTTGGTGGATCTTACACCCCCACAACAGCTGCTAGCTGGATTGTTGAAACAGGAACTTGATCATGGTCATCAGAACTGTAACTAGGAATTCTAACCCCTAGGGCAAGTACCATGAAAGGCACTCTTGCATCAACTTTTTTGTGACTGTGGCAGAGAGAGACCCTACAACTTCCATCTGGTAGTTTCCCACTTTAACTAATTATTAGTGATATTTACATGCTCAGTTCAGTTGTCTCTGACTATTGGAATAGTCTCTTGCTGTCAATACTTCCTAGATTTCAGCAACCTGTGACAAAGTCCTAATCACTTTAGTTATGGTTCTGAACATGATGGAAGTGTAGGGTGGGGGTGGGGAGGTGGGAAGGGACTAAGCATTTGTACAGGGCGTTGTGCTAAGCATTTTACAAATATCATTTCTTTCAGTCCTCAAAACAACCCTTCAAGGTAGGTGCTCTTCTAATCCCCATTTTGCAGCTAAAGAAATTGAAGCAAGTAGATGTTAGGTGATATGCCCGCGTTCACAAATTAGTAATTGTTTGAGACCAGATTTGAACACAGCTCTTCCTAACTATAGGTCTAGCATTCCATCCATTGATTCACCTTGCCTCCTCTAGGGAAATACAAATTTAGTTTTAAAGACATTGAGTTTGAAGCTAGAACAAGATAATTTATCACACCGATCAAGCTTTTTAAAGTTTCCTTCTAACAATTCTGTGACATAACCAAGGCAGGTATTAACCTAGGTGGTGCAGCACAGCATTGGGCCTGGAGTCAGGAAGACAAGTTCAAATCCAGCCTCAGATAATTAGAATGTGTCTGACCCCAAGTGAATCACTTAAATTTGTTTACCTCTTATTTCCTTGATTACAAAATGAGGATGATGATAGCACCTACCTTCCAGGGTTGTTGTGAGGATTAAATGAGATAATATTTGTAAAGCATTTAGCACAGTGCCAAGCAAATAAGTACTATATAAAAACTTATTGTCTTCCTATTCCATTCCAAAAAGGCAATGCCCTGAGATTTTAAATGGCTTGCCCATATTCGTACAACCAGGAAGTACCTGAGGTGGATTTTTGAATCTAGGTAGTCTGACTCCATTTTGTTCTCTATACCAGGAGTTCATAAACTGGGAGATCTATGAACTTGGATGGGGGAAAATTTTATTTTTCATATATATTTGAAAGTCTATTTATTACATTTTATCCATTAAAAACATTATTTATGGAGCAGCTAGGTGGCTCAATGAGTGGAGCACCAGCCCTGGAGTCAGGAAGACCTGAGTTCAAATCCGGCCTCAGACACTTGACATGCTTACCAGCTGTGTGATCTTGGGTAAGTCACTTAACCCCAATTGCCCTGCCTTCCCCCTCCAAAAAAAAAACATTATCCCGAGAAGGGGTCCATAGGCTTCACCAAATTACCAAAAGGGTCTATGCAAGAGGTGTGCTGAAGCCAGCTCAAATCAGGTCTGTGTGATCATTATCAATAAAAGCTAAAATCAGGGTTTGATTTATTGTTTTTTTGGTTGTCTAGACTCAAGAAAGTGATGGTGAAATGTTAATGATGCAAATTAAACTTAAAAGTTGTATGGTTTTAACATTTAAATTTATAATATTTTTCTTTTTCTTTTCTTACTATGTATTTGTTTTAGTATTTAAGTGTAAAATTTTTTAAATTATAAAAAAAAACCTAAAAGTTGTGTGTACATTCATCTTCCCCCCACCCCCCAGAGAACCATCTGTTAAACATTTACCAGCAGAACTCTAGGTTTATAACACACACACACACACACACACACACACACACACACACACACGCCTTGGAAACCCTGTTCTACACTATGTTGCTTCCAAATATGTCAGAGTGGGGGGGCCCTGAAAAAGTTGACCAGAATACCAACAATCTAAGCTTCTTTCAGGTCACACACCTTTTCAGTCAGGCTTATATACTTATCTATTAGTTAAGTTGTTAACGTGATAATCTATAGGTAAGACAGTGAGGGGCTGGATTACAGGTGGCAACACTGAGAATTTGGAGAAAGGTATGGATATAAGAGATATTATGAAGGAAAAAAAGAAGACAGGATTTGTCAGCTAACTGTATATACAGATAAAAGAGAAATGAATGAGTCTTTTGAAAATTCCAAGTATTCAGGGACTCCTTTCAGTCATGGCTAGGAATGAATGACCTCAGAAAGTCTGTCTAAACTTTAAAATTCTATGATTCATTAAGATCACTCTCTAAGAGTACATTACGAGTAATGTCTTATACTATTTCAGTCATATTTATATACTCAAGAATCAGTACAGTCAAGAAAAGTGACTGCCCCTCCCTATAACTTTTCATGTTAGCTTCTCTGGACCTCCCCTCTGCATTTATAGAATTCTGTCTTAGGTCACTCCAATTGAGTGCACTCATGTCAAATTCCCTCTGACCCCATTCATAGTTGCATCTTCATTGCACAATATAATGTCTTGCCCACAGTAGGTACATTAAATTTTTCTAAGTTTTAATTTGAAAAATCATAAACATGAAGGATAGTTGCATAGGTAGATACTTCCCCCCACCCCGCCATATCCCAAATTCTACAGTATCTACAAATTCTGTACTCCACAAATATCCAAATTCCATATCTATAAATTCTGCAATCAGTAGTCAAACACAACTAGAGTTAGTGGTGGTTGAAGCCCTGAATTTAGAGTCAGAGAACAAGAGTAAATATTCCATCTCTGTGATTTATGTGATTGCATAAAAGTCATTTAACCTCTTTGGGTCTCTGATTCCTCATCTGTAAAATAAAGGGGTTGAATTCTATGTCCTTTAAGATCCCTTCTTATGCTACATCTATGAGGTCATTATTCTTATCTTCAAATATAGAATAGTTATATAGAAACGCGTGTGGAGAATTCAAATGTTTTCATCCAGGTTCTAATGATCACGGCTTGTGCAATTACCCAAGAGTACAAAAACTACTTCAGAAGCAACTGGACTTCAAAACATATATTCAGTGAGAATGCCTTTTGCCCTTAAAGATGTCTACAAACCTACATTTATGAATCTCTTGATGCTACTGCAGACACAGACACAATTTCTTCCTGAGGTTGGAATCTTCCAGTATCTCCACTATCTATCACACAAGATTGTGATGTTGTGGAATATATTTGCAAGACCAAGATAGCAATTCAACATATAACAAGGGAAAAAAATCCGAAAGTGACTGTCACACAAGAAAATATGCCTTCACACCGGTAATTCAGAGACCTACTAACATATAAATGTTCACACCCATGAGAGATAATAGTTTAAACGTAGGATAAAATGAATCGTGGTATAAATAAATGGCAAGGAATTTTCAGAGGAAAAATAAGTAAATTATATCAGATTATGCAGATATATGATTACAGAAATGAAGAACAGGGTCTAATTTTGGCTTCTATGTGGATGATTTCTAAATCTTCATCCACTGATACCACTGCCCTCCTAAACTCCAGACCTGCCTCTTCCTGCCTGTTGGACATTTTTATTCAGATACCTTCTATCATCTCAATCTCAACATATGTATACATATGTGAATGCTATTAGATAGATAGATATGAATAATATATAATATGTAATGTATAATACAAC
This sequence comes from Phalanger gymnotis, assembly GCA_028646595.1. Classification (NCBI taxonomy): domain Eukaryota; kingdom Metazoa; phylum Chordata; class Mammalia; order Diprotodontia; family Phalangeridae; genus Phalanger; species Phalanger gymnotis. The sequence continues at coordinate 186,225,044 of CM053627.1, read as the reverse complement.
ACATATGAATGATATATAATACATGACCATATATAACATTACATATTCATATATATGAATTTATGAACTTATGTATATGAACGGTATATATGTATTCATATAAGACTATATATGTATATATATGAATATATGGAAACTTTTTATGGAAGAAAGAACAGTTTGGGTTTGGAGCTGGTGGGCTTGAATTTGAATTCTAGCTCTTCTGCTTACGAACTATAGGAAATTTAGCAAGTCACTTAAATTCCCTAGAATAGAGATAGAATTAGGGACTGGACCTGTGATTTCATTGGCTTGGGAATTCCTAGATGAGGAAATGCCCTCTACCAATGAACACTGATACCTTCTCTGTACTTCTGAGTTCTGAGAGTTCATCTGGGGTACTGTGTGGTTAGGTGGCTTGCCAGAGTAACAGGGTCTTTATTTGTCAACAGTGGAACTTGAGCCTGGGTCTACTTGACTCTGAGATAGACTCTCTATGCATTATGCTAAGCTGCCTCTCTATGCCTCTATAAAATGAGTGGGTTAGGTAAATGATCTTTAAGGATGCTTGTAGCTCTAAATCCATGATTCTGGGATCCCTCTTGACTTCTCTATTTCTGTTAATAGTAGTAATGCAAATTAGTGGTTATGCTTTCCTCCCTTTCTACATAAAGTTAGTTACAACAGAGGTGTCAAACATGCCAAGTGCTGCCTGGAACAGATTAAAACGTAATTGGAAAAGATTGAACAAAATAAATAAAAATGTGACACAACACGTATAATATTACATTCTAAAACTAAGACAATCTGCAACTACAGGGATCCTTACATATGGATTAATGATCCCCGTTTCAATTTGAGTGGGACACTACTGAGTTGCAGCATCCTACTCATTCTTTCTTCCTAGTGTCTGGCCACATCTAATTCCTCCTCCCTGTTGTCACTGCTACAACCGTATTTCAGGTGCTCATTATTTTATGCTTAGTTGACTGCAGTATGACAAGGTCATTGCAGCAGAAGGCAGACAGCACGGTATAATAGAAATTGGAGTCGGAGGACTTAGATTTGAATTCCATCTCTGTCATTTAAAACTTATGTGATCATGGGCGATTGACTATGTCTCTCTAACAGCTTGGTTTCCTCAACTACAAAATGAAGGAGGTTGGAATAAAAGACTTATGAAGTCCCTTCTATCCCTAAATCTATGATTTATGATGTGATATCAGTCATCCCTTGGTTCTTATCCTATCTTCAATATTAACTGAGTCACTATAGGTGAATACAGCCTTAGCTTTCTCATCTGTAAAGTGGGGGTAACTGTAGAACCTAGCTCATAGGATTATTGTAAAGCTTCAGTGAGATAATTTATGTAAAACACTACATCTATTATCATTGCAGTAGCTTCCCGTTTAGTTTCCCTTCCTCCAGGTGTTCCCCTTCCAATCCATTTTGCTCACTTCTGCCAGAATAATCTTCCTAAAGCAATAATTTCACCTACTCAAAAAACTTCCATAGCTCTCAAGAGTTTCAGAAGAAAATTTATTAGTCTGGTATTTAAAGACTTCTGCAGTTTGCTTCCAACCTGCATTTCCCACTTTAATTTGTTCAGTCAGAGAAACCATCCACTTTAGCCTTCTGTTTAACACATTATTCTGCACCAAAGCATGCTTTGCATGATATGTAGCATGGCATAATAAATAGACTTGACCTGGAAGCCAGAAAGATCTGGGTTCGAATCCCATCTATGATAAATTCTGATTATGAACCCGGACAATTAACCTTTCATTGTTCCAGGCAGCTAAAACTACATAACTGCAGAGAAAGGGCCAGCTTTCATTGGTAAAGGAAGTTCATCACTGTGAACACCCTACACCAGTGAAATCGAAGGTCCAGATCCTATCCCTCTGCACACTTTACATGATTGACACTTTGACTATAATGCTTCTTCTACCTCAACTGACTGAAATCAAAGCAATCCCCTAATACCCAGATCGCCTCCTCTGGAGACCATTCCAGCTTAGTGTCATTTCTTCTTTTCTCCATCTCCTCCATCATGGTTACTGTTACCACTCCTTCTGGTGTGTAACATTATTCGCTTTGTACTAGTATTTCTTTGTCCTAATTTATGTCTTATCAACCCTTTTAGACTACATAAAGTCCTTAAGGGCAGGAACCACATTTTAGAATCATAGGATCATAAACCTAGAGCTCAGAGACCATCTAGACCATCACCATCACCCTCCCCTCATTTCACAGATGAGGAAATTGAGTCCCAGGGAGTTTGCATGACCTGGCCAATGTCATGCATGCTATAAACATCAGAGATGGTGGTAGAAGTAGTAGTAGTAGTAGTAGTAGTAGTAGTAGTAGTAGTAGTTGCAGTAGTAGCAGTAGCAGTAGTAGTAGTAGTAGCAGCAGCAGTAGTACTAGTAGTTGCAGTAGTAGCAGTAGCAGTAGTAGTAGTAGTAGCAGCAGCAGCAGTAGTAGTAGTAGCAGTAGTAGTAGTAGTAGCAGTAGTAGTAGTAGTTGCAGCAGCAGCAGCAGCAACAGCATCAGCGGCTGCTGTTCTCCTTGCAATTATTGCTTCTGTTGTTGTAAATATTGGTTAGTTGGTTGTCTTTCGTGCTCCAAAAGGACCAAAATGACATCACTGTGTTGCGGTTAAGGTATAGCGTGTCCAAATGCGGCTGATCAGACCAGTATGATTCAGAAGGCTCTGGAGCAGTTTAGGCACAAATAAGCCATGTGAATATTTGGAATGGAGATGCCTCTAAATTTGCACATCTCGTGTTTCTTTTGAGCCACTGCAATTCCACTTTGTTCATAGAGCATAGTGCCTTCTTTGATGTGATCCTGCACCAGTGTTTTCCACATCTCACAATCTATTCCAAAGTTCTCCAGAGAAACCTTAAGAGTATCCTTGTATCACTTCCGGCCGTCAGGTGAGGGCTTACTTTGTGTCAATTCTCCCTAAAATAGTCTTTTTGGCAAACATAAATGTTTGGCATTTGCACAATGTGGCCAGCCTATCAGAGTTGCACTCTCTGCAGTAAAATTTGAATGCTTTGCCGTTCAGCTCAATAAAGGACTTTAGTGTCTGTTTCCTTCACTTGCCAGGTGATCTTCAGAATCTTCCCGAGACAATTCAAATAGAAGTGATTCATTTTCCTGGCAGGCATGAGTGTACTGCCCAAGCTTCACAGGCATACAACTATGAGGTCAGCACAGTGTCTCAGGAGACTATCAATTTGATAGGCGATCTAATACCTCTTCTCTCCCACATTTTCCTTCAGAGTTTTCTAAACACTGAGCTAGTTCTGGCAATGTATGCATAGATTTCATCATTTATGTGTATATCCTTGGAAAGTATACTGTCACAGTAAGTGAACTTATTCACAGCATTCAACATTTCTGAATTTGCTGTAACCAATGGTTCCATGTATGAATGGTGTGATGCTGACTGGTGGAGAACCTCTCTTTTCTTGCTATTAATTCTTAGGCCAACATTAGCATAAGCAGCAGAGAATGGATCCATATTTTGCTGCATCTCAGCCTTAGACACTGCATTGAGTGCACAATTATCTGCAAACAAAAACATCCTGCACCAATTCTCCCTTCACTTTAGTCTTGGCTTGTAGCCTTTTCAAGTTAAATAATTTACCATTGATACAGTAGTCTGCCTTGATGCCATTTTCATCCTTGCTCAAGGCGTCCATTATCCAAAGGCCATGGAAGCATGCCATCATGAAACTGAGGTATAATACTGATTAACTTCTTTGGGCAATCAGATTTTGCCATAATCTTTCACAAGCTCTCATGACTGATAGTATCAAAGGCCTTGGTCAGATTGATGAATGTTGTGTACAGACTCTATTCTGCTCCTGGTATTTCTCATGGAGTTATTGGGCCACGAACACCACATCAACCATTCCTCATCCCATTCTGAGAGCCACAATGGCTCTCAGATAGATTGACCATATTCTGGGTGAAGTATCAACCTATTAGGGAAGACTCTTGCAAGACTCTTGCCAGCAATGACTAAGAGAGACATCCCCTCCCCTCCCCCAACCCTTGATTGCCAAAGGACAGCCTATTTCCTTTTTCTTTATATAAACAATGGAGGCATTCTTGAACTCCTTGAAGGATACACTCCTCTTGCCATATAACCCAGGAAATTTTAGTCAGTTTTTGTATGAGCAGTGGATCTCCTACCTTGTAAATCTCAGCTGAAATAGAATCAGCACCAGGTACTTTGACACATAAGAGGAGCCAAATGGAGTTCCCAACATCTTCTTCAATTGGAAATTTGGCTACAGAGGGATTGACTTCAACCTGAGATATACAGTCAATGGCCTTAGCATTGGTTGATGGCAGTCCACTGAGAATGCTATGAAAGTGTTCAGCCCATCTCTCTAGGGCCATGTCCTTATCACTAATCAATGTGGTTCCAGCAGCACTGAGCAGTTCAGATGCACCATAGGCCTTTGACCTGTAAATGCCTTCAGGGCATCATAAAAGCCCTTTGGATTGTCTATCAGTGCAAAACTGAATTCCATCTGCCTTCTTACTGAGCCAAAAATGCATCTCGCTAAGCTTCACTTGCACTTTACTTTTGATGGAGTTAAATGCCACCTTCTTAGAAAACAGATGAACTATCCTGCTAGTAAACCCTGTGGTTTTCCTTTAGCAGCTTCTGAATTTCCCTATCATTTTTGTGAAACCGGTCTTGATATTTGCAAGAGTTCTGGCCCAACTGCCCACTCTTTTTCTGTTCCACTTTTGCCAGCTGTGTGTTGGCTCAGCTTTCCCTCCAAGTTAGCAATAAACAATTCCCGCTCAGGGAAGTACTCTAATCTATTGACATTAAGTCTTCTGGTAGTCATGCTGTCTTGGGGCTGCCACTTTTGTCGAATGCAAATGTTTAGATGGCAGAGGATAAATCTATGATTGGTCTAACAGGGGTAGGTAACATGTGGCCTTGAGGCCATGTGTCACCTTCTAAGTCCTTGGGTGTGGCTTTTTGACTGAGTCCAAGTTTTACAGAACAAATCCTTTTACTAAAGTGATTTGTTCTGTGAAGTTTAGATTCAATCAAAGGTCTGCACCTAGAGGTCCACATTTAGCCTTGAGGCCACAGGTTCCTCACCTCTGGCTATCACTCTGCACCACACATTGCCTGCATTGCTTTCCTTACAACGACATAGTCTATAAATGCCAATGTTTGCTGTGAAGGTGGCCTTCATTTGCCAGACTTGTTTCACTCAGAGCTGCTACTTGGATGGATCTTGTAACACGAGCTATTCATCTTTTACGTCTACTGGATTTCTTGTTGTCAAAAAGGACAACACATACCAATACACATACCACAGCACATTCCACATACTAATGATGAGTGGAACTGTCTTTGCAAAAGTTTTTTTTTTCATGAGTATATACATGTGTGTGTGTGCATATATGCGTGTGTATGTGTGTGTGTGTGTTTTGATCACAGGGTAGGATCCCTGCCTGTAGCAGTAAGCAGGCCAGGGTTAGACTTGGTGAAGCAGACAATTTTTAGGGTAGTTTTTCTAGTTTTTCTAGGGCTGCTGAATTCTACTGTTGCTTCAGTCCAGCAAGAAGATGACCCTATGGACTGGGCCACCTGTGTGGAGCGTTGTAACTGCAGCTCCCAGTGAATCTATACCTGCTGCTTCATCACTTGCCTGTCACCACCAGACTTTGAGGTAGATAAAAATGGTAAAATATGTGATATCTTTTAGCTCATGTATAAATTGGATTTAAGTAAGACAGAATTGTGCCAAGTCATTAGCCTCACTTTCTCTTCCAGAGTAATCAGAGTCCAGTGGCAAGACAAATTAAGATGACTGGAAATAGATCAGGAAATAGTGAATGACCTTGCATCTTTGATGTCTAAACAAGTTCTAAGCACACCACAGAGCCTGTTTCTGCCATCTTCATGGCTGTTGGAAAAAGTGTTTAAATCTGCCCATTCCACTGGGGGAAGTCTTCACAAGGTTGGGAGGAGACACCCCCCCCCAACTCACTGACAGGACTGAGGCACACAGGTTACCTGCACCTGGTTTTGGCTTATCTGCCAAAATGGTTTACAGGGGTGTGGCTGCTGTGCATGCTACAACTTCTTGGAGCCACAAGTGAGAATAGGGTGGCAGGTTAATACCAAAGGTGGACAGCAGCCCTGAAAAGGGCAGGGTAGCCCTCACACCAGAAGTACAAGTCTTCCCTGACACCCATACACCTTAATTGTTGTATGCATAAACAAATGCATTCTGCATATAAATAAATTGCTGTATACAAAAATTATATATTGAAGCATCTAAAGATATCTTGAGCTCTTGAGAAGTTCTAAAGTCTCCCTCAAACTTTCCACCCCCTATTAATTTTCTTCTCCTTTACAGTTTAATGTAATCACAGTCAATCCCAAGCCATGTCAATGATTCATAGGACACAAAAGATGGAATGGCCATCTAAACTTACTCTATTTTACAGAAATGGAGTAATGGGTGCCCAAAAATTAAGTAGCCTTACCAATCTCAAGTCTCACAACCACTCAGTGTGAAGCCAGGAGTAGGATCTCATCAAACAATAAGCATTTATCAAGCACTTATAATATTTCAAGTTCTATAATAGGCACTGAGGATACAAAAGAAAAAAATAAATAGGCCCTGCCCTCAAAGAGCGTTTACATTCCATGAGGTGAACGCGCACACAGATGTATATATGTGTGGGTGGGTTGGTATGGATGTATACATATCTGTATATTTGTATTTGCGTGTGTGTATATGTGCACATATATACATATGTATACATACATATACATGTGCATACATAAATAAATACAGGGTAGTTATAGAGAAAAATGGAACTCACGACTGGGGGATGAGGAAAAGCTTCAGGTCAAGGGTGATGCTTGAGCTGAGTTTTGAAGGAAGAAGGAAGAATAAAGGGTGAGATGAGGAATGAATGTATTCCAGGAATGCCCAGACACAATACAGGAAAAGAAGGAGAAAAATAAAACTGATCGATAGGCTTGATTATTTATAATGCACTCCAATGCATGGAGCATGGCTCATGATCAAAGTGAATCAAAAGTCTTAACCAAAATAAGTACGTATGAACACATAGGTATCACTGAGAGCTGGTGCAGAGCAACCCATGACTGCAGTGAAGCATTGGAAGGGGGAGTATATCATTTTAGAGTAATAGATTATACACAAGGAAATGTTGAATCAGCTGGGTGATTCTCTATATCAAGAAAATATGCACCCAAGGTTGTGCTAGTAACTATTTAACAACCAACTCTCAAAAAACAAAATGTGGATATGACAGATTTTTATTTTTTTTTGAAAGTCATTCGGGGTAAGCGACTGGCCCAGAATCACACACCTTGTCTGTAAGTATCAAGTGTCTTAGGCCAGATTTGAACTCAAGTCCTCCTGATTCCAGGGCCAGCGCTCTCTCCATTGTACCACCTTACAGCCCCAACTTTTAAATTTAATCTGTTTTATTAACATTGTCTCCACCCCTTTCTTAAACCTAAACAACCAACAAATAATAAATCAAATCCTAGTTTATAATGTTTGCCAATTTCTGAAGTGTAAATACTCACACTGAAAATTTAATAAGCAGCTCAGAAGCTGGTATAAACTGACTCCTGCTGGAACTACATAAAAACACCTGTGTGGAAGTCTTTGAATCGAAAGATTCCCTTAAGTGGCATTGTTGAGAACATTTGGTGTGTGGAAGAGAGATTAAATGTTTCCCTTGTCCCTGAAGGGTGGAACTAATACCAATGAGCAGAAGCTGGCTATAGGTATACAGATTTCAACTTGGCATAAGAGAATGAGCTCTTCCCACATCCTACCTCATCTTTACTCTGCCCATTTTCTTCTTTGCTGCTGCTCCACTTTCTAAGTAGAACCTCCAGAGACCATATCCAGGAGAAATCTGGCCACTGAGCTCTAATATCTCTGGCCCCATGCATCCTTATGTTTGCCCAGGCCATTTTCTGTCCCACTGTAGTACCCGTAGAACTGTGCCCACACACCTTCCGCCTCCTGTCCTAAGAACTATAATTAAATAAAACCTACCATTTCCTTTGGAAATGATGAGTTAGTGGACTATTTTATTGTCCATTCATTGTTATGTAGTCATTTTTAGTCATGTCCAACTCTTAGTGACTCCATTTGGGGTTTTCTTGACAAAGATACCAGAGTACTTTGCTATGTTTTTCTCCAATTCATTTTACAGATGAGGAAACTGAGGCAAACAAGGTTAAGTGACTTGCCCAGGGTCACACAGCTAGTGTCTGAGGCCAGATTTGAACTCAGGTCTTCCTGACTCCAGGCCCTGAACTTTATCCACTGCTCCTATCTCTATGACCTTCCAAACCAAAACTCTCTCTTAGTGACTATTTCCCATATGTGTTTGTATCCTCCTACTAGAAAGTAAGTTCTTCAAGTACTTGCTTTTGTATTTTGTATTTCCAATACTTAGCATAGATCCTGGAACATAGTAAATACTTTATAATTCTTTTCATTCATTCATCACATAGATGACACCATTGACATTTTTCCAGTATAGTGCAAGTATAATAACATATTTATCATACATTTTACAATAATATATTAGCTCTTCATCACAACAGCTTGGCAAGGTAGCGGGTTAGTTCTGATTCAGGTGAAAATATTAAGGCACAGAAAATGTCTATAGACATTCTGAGGTTTTTGATAAAACCCAAAGTTTCATTTCCATAATCTGTTCAATCTAGTACTCAATAAAAACCCCAAAACACCAATGCTGCAACTCACTATGCTACATCTAGTACTCAACAAGAACCCCAAAATACCAATGCTGCAACTCACCACCCTACACTACTGTGTTGCTACACTAATGGGCTTCCATGAATCCGAATGACAAGATCTTAAAGTACAATCAGGAAACCTAACCAGGTTGCATCAAACCTGAAGCTCTGATCTTTTGACACCAAGTTTCCTATTCATGCATTCCCAAGATTCATGGGTGGAGTACAATCATCCTTAGAGAAGCGTAGTATAGTAGAAGCAGCTCTGATTCTGGAGTCAGAGGAACCATGTTCAAATTCTTCCTCTGATTCTTGCTGCCTGTATTGGTCCCTAAGCCTCAGTTTCTTTATCTGTAAAATGAGAGTGTTGGAGTAGTTGGTCTCAAAGGGCTCTTCCAATTCTAGATGTACATATGATCCTATCATGAGCCTCATTTTTTCATCTATTGAATAAGTGGGTCAAATAGTATGAACTCTGATGCCCCCTCTAGCAGTAAATCTATGATCCTACCTACAAATGGCAGTCTAATTGACCATTGTTTCCAGATATCATTTCCCTGTTTTTCATAAGATTTGTTCACTCTTCTGGCCCTCCTTATTCCAAATTCTTCCTAACTTCATTGCTAAGAAGTAAACCAGTCTAGGGCCTTCCATGCTCTTTGGAATCATTTCGAATTGTGATGATGTGTGGCATCTCCTTGAAATAAGAGAAAACATTGCTTTGTTCTACTGTGTTGTAAGCAACGCTGTCTGTATCTGTGATCAACTAAAACTTTTATTTTATTTGTTTGTTGCCCTTTTCTCAACAACAGGACCTTTTTTTTTAAGAATAAGAGATGAACTCTCTGAAGAACAAAGAGACCAACATCTCCAGATATATTTTAAGCCTAAGGAAAGTTAGAAGCCAGAAAAGAGTATGAGTGGCAGGACACATAGAATCAACCTTTAAAGGTTTGATTTCTGTTTTAAGTTGTGCAAATGCCCCCGGCTTTTCCCCACATAAAATAAAAAACCTGACTTATGTTCAAATGTGGCCTTCACCCTTCACCCTAACACCAAACACGGTGAGTAAAAAAATTAGGGGTGAGAGAATGACATGCCTCTGAAAGATATGAATATCCATCCCACTGTACTCACAGCATCAAAGATGAAGCTCAGAGGCTTGAGATGATGCTGCAGTGGGATGATCCTTACCTATGGAGGTCAGGACACTGTGACAATACCTTTCCTCAGAATATGAAGGAGAGGGCTGCTATTGCTTTTCTCAACCCTCCCCTCCTGCGGCACCCCCCCCCCAGCCTTTGGACCATTCTTCATGAAACGACTATCAGTTGTTAGCACTTCATCTGGAATACCAGGACATATTAGTCAACAATACTCAATGACATTTGCTTTGTCTGAAGTTAAGATGAGTGCTGGGTTTCCATCTTCACAGGAAATATGTAGTGGATAAGTGAGGATATTATCTAAAGAATTTGTCCCAGTTCTTTTTGCATATTATAGATAAATAATGGAGGTAAAAGAATTTGTGTATTTATGTGTGTTTGTGTCAAGGGGGAAAACAGAGACAGACAGAGAGAGAGAGAGACAGAGACAGAGACAGAGACAGAGACAGAGACAGAGAGAGATTCTCTGGACATTTCTTTTGATAGTTTTTTTCTAATGTAGACATAATCTTTATGCACAATCAGATAACTAAAACCTAATAATAACTGACATTTACAAAGCTTGTTAAAGTTTGTAGAACTTATTGTATGTCACACGGTAAATTATATGCACACAAGTCTCTTAACAATCCTGTGAAGTGGGTTCTATAGGTATTATTAATCCCCATTTTACAGATAAAGAAAGGCTCAGAAAATTGAAGTCCTTTCCTCCAAGGTCATACAATGAATTTAGTGTCAAAGGCAGAATTTGAACCCAGGTCTTCCTTTTTCCAAGCCTACCACTCTATGTACCATGGCAGGTTGCTATATACAGGGATTCTATATCACTAAAAAGTTTTCTGGGAAATAATTTAGGGTAATTATTTTCACTGTCATATTGGGGTTTTGGCAGAGTTGTTTTTTTCCTTCATTCCGGTTAGAAATTTTACAAAAGGTTTCTACACAGAAGATGGCAGCTGGAAAGCAGGGACTGGCGTGAGCTCCCCACCAAGTCCCTCCAAAAACCTATAAAAAAAAGGCTCTGAACCAATTCAAGAACTGCAGAACCTACAAAGTGGCAGAGGGAAGCAGGGCTCTAGCCCAGGACAGCCTGGATGGTCTCTGGGTAAGGTCTATCCCGCAGGGAGCTGGGAGCGGAGGGGAGCGGAGCTGAGCCAAGCAGAGCCCAGTGTGGGCGGCACGGACCGCAGACCATGGACCGACCAGACCGGGAGCCGGGCAGAGCGTGCCCTAGCGCCCTGAATTAGTGAGCTGTGGCATTTACCACAACCCACAAACAAGCAAAGACAACAGAGAAGGTTAGTGGGAAAAGCTCCGGGGACAGTGAGTTTACAGTTTGGCCACCACCCCTGGGGCAGTGGAGGTGGGGCAGCTTTAGAACTACAGCTGCA
>CM053627.1:186184307-186213187 GCA_028646595.1 Phalanger gymnotis | reverse complement strand
CTAAACCAATGAAATAATAGGTATAATCCAAAGGAAAAAAAAAGAAAGAAAAAGAAAGAGTTTATATTTTATAACACTTTAAAACTTTCAGAGTTCTCTCTTTCTCTGTAAGAATATATATACACATGTATAATACACATATATGCATGTATGAGTGCCTTATGTAAAATCTGATCTAACTCCCTCAATAATCCTGAGGTACATTTTTCACAATCATGATGCCAGCAAGCATCAGAAACAGAATTTAAACTCAGGTCTACCTAACTCCAAATCTAATACTCTATCTACTATGAGACATAAGGGTAAATTTCCTAACCCAGCTATTAAACCTCTGCACAAAACTGATCAAACAAGAAGGAAAATATTTAGACCACCTCTATATGTGTTGACCAAAAACAAAACAAAGCCAAAACTGGAAAATAAGAGACTGACCAACAATTGAGGAATGTGATATATGAATTTGAGTACTATTGTGCTGTCAAAAATGAGGGAAAAGATAATTTCAAAGAGACACAGAAAGACTTGTATGAACTGATGTATAATGAAATGAGCAGAAACAGAACAATTCGTGCTATAGCATCAATACTGTAAAAAAGAAAAAGCTGTTTTGATTTTTTTAATATAAGCTAATGAAGAATTAAATTAACAGAACCAGAATGTATTATACAATAACAACACTGTAAAAATTAACAATTTTGAAAGCTGTAAGAACTATGATCGATACAATGACCATTTGTGATTCCAGAGGACCAATGATGAAACATACTATCCAGGACAGAGTTGCGACAGATTCAAGGTACAGAATTAGACATGTATATGGAACCGTATCATTGTGATTTACTAGACTGGAAAATCCATCGTCAAGGATGCTTTAGAACAGAGATGTTAACACAGGACCTAGGGGCCATATGCAGCTTGCAACACCTTCACTCTCAAGTGCAGCCCAGACCAGATGAAAATATAATTGGGAAATATTTAACACAATAAGGAAAAAAGTATTATAAGACAAAGATAATGTTACATTTAAAAACTAAGTTAACATATGGCCCACAGACATCCTCTATATGGTTCAGTGATGCCGTTTCTATTTGAGTTCGACGGTACTGGTGCAGAGCAGGAGTTTTTAACTTGGGGTCCATAAATTTTTTTAAATGTATTTTGATAAAAATAGTTCAAGATAATTGGTTTCCTTTGTAAACTTACATGTTTTATTTTATTTATTCCAAAAACATCATTCTGAGAAGGGGTCCCTAGACTTCACCAGACTGACAAAAGAGGTAGTTGAATAACCCTGCTGTAGAAGAATGTGTTGGACCAGGAATCTTCTGAGGCCCCTTCCACCTCTGATTGTGTGTGTGTGTGTGTGTGTGTGTGTGTGTGTGAGTGTGTGAGAGAGAGAGAGAGAGAGAGAGAGAGAGAGAGAGAGAGAGAGGGAGAGGGAGAGGTGGAGGGGGAGGGGGAGGGGGAGAGGGAGAAGAAGAGGGAGAGGGAGAGAGAGACCAAATAACACACCATGCCCTGACACAGGGTTACAGCAGCACCTCAAATCGCCAAAACAAGATCTTGACTCAGGTGTTTAGAAACAGACCAACTATCTGTCTATACCCTCTGTCCCCAGAAGGCAACACAAGAATGAGAAAGTCTGAGATGAACAATTTAGTGTAATGGGAAGAGAAGTGCATTGTGAGTCCAGTAACCTGAAGTCTACTTCTATTTCAGCCACTCCCTTGCTTTGTGATCTTGGGTAAGTGCTTTCTCACTTCTAGATCTCCATTTCCTCATTCACACCTCTAGAACTCCATACCCTCAATGAGGGTATTGGACTGGATTATTTCAAAAGCTCCTTATAGCCCTGAAAGTATATGATAATTCACATTTTACAGATGAGGCAATTGAGCTTCAGAGAAGTTAACTTACTTGTTTAATTAAAGTCACACAACTAGTAAGTGTCGAGACCAGAACTAGAATCAAGATCTTCAGGCTCCCAGTCCAGTACTCTTTTCCTGACACTGCACACTCCTCTGCTCTCAAAACAAGGGGACTAGTGTATAGCTGTAGAGAAACTGAGAACCATGTAAATTACTTACCGATCATTTGGTAATCCATAGAGTGACTCACAGTATTTTATTAATTCATATGCAAATTGGAGTCCTTGACCCCTTTCCCAGAGTTGGAGCTATATAAGGTGTGCCCAGGGCTTTTTATCACAGGGTACCAAAATTTAAAGGGTGTGGACAACTCATAATCCTTCAGTGTCACAGAAATGGCCAAACTTGACATCTAATTAGCAAGAATAATGATTTTAACATTGGAAACTAGCAGATAGCCTTCTTCTTCCTCCCTTTTAGGTTGGCCTTCTCAGTAGTAGTTTTAAAGTATCTGAGGATATCCACCCACAGAAACGAGTGTCCAAGGGTCTCTATGAGGCACTTTATTCCAGAGTGTCTCACCTCAATACAATTTGTCTAAAAAACCTGATTTGAGGGCACATTTCACCTTATTTGCCCAGGGACATTTTTCGAAGCTTTCCCAAAGTGGCAAAATTGCTAATTAGGTCTCTTTCTGAGTTGGTTCATAAAAAAGGAATCCTATAAAAACTTTGATTTGGGGAAAATTTTGAAACAGAGTTAGTATTACGTGGTGTCTCTCCTTGATCACCGCAGTCCAGAAAATCATCTCGTGACTATAGGGAACCATAGAGACCGTAGGGAAACAGACCATTTACCTTTTCCTACATGCCATTGTAAATTATGAAAGCTGTCCAATAACAAGCCTGCATAATTAGTTGGCAGAGGGCAAAAAGGCTTACTTTTACACTTTCTGCTTCCTACTTCTGTCTTTCTCCTGTAGTTTGCATGTTATGCATAGATGAATAAGGATAAAATGGTAAGGGTAAATTTATTCCAAGTCCTCAAGTTTTCATTTGAAATCATTCTCACAATTCTCAAGCCTATAAGTTGATGGGTATGTAACAAAAATGGGTACTAGCAAATAGACAGAATAGCTAAATAGTAGGTTCTCATCTGTGAGGCATTGAGCAAGAGTTGAACCTATATTGATATCCCATTGTTCTTTGCTAATGTAGATGCTTGGTAGATCATTTGGTCTTATCTCAGCATCTTTGTCCCTCATTGACTGGTTAGAAATATGGTCTAGGGCAGCCATCTGGCACAGTGGATATAGTGCCAGGTCTGGAGTTAGGAAGATGAGTTCAAATTTGGCCTCAGGCACTTACTAGCTGTATGACCCTGGGCAAGTCACTTAACTTCTGTTTGCCTCAATTTTCTTGCCTGTAAAATGGGGATAATAATAACATTAGCACCTACTTCACAGGTTTATTGTGAGGCTCGAATAAGATGATAATTGTAAATTGCTTAGCGCAGTTCCTGGCACATCTTAAGTACTATATAAATCTTAGCTATCATTATTGTAAGTTATTATTTATTGTATGACCTTCTCAGTGTAGACTGCACACACCCTCTCAACAGGGCTTTGTTTTTTTGTTGTTGTTGTTTTTTTAATGGGCCTTCCCGTGGACTATTAATCATAAAGTCAGTGGCTGTGGATCAAGTCTGACAGATCAACTTTAAGGTGATACATCCATTAGGAAGAAGAACCCTGTTTCCATAATGAATCTGCTTAGGCCGAATGTCCCCTGGCAGATAATAGTTCAATACTAACACATTCTGGGATTTCCCTCTTTCCAACATTAGAAGTACGATGAAATGTTAGCCCTCTCTTTAAAGCATTGCAAGACTGCCAAAAGGGAAAACCCTCCATTACCTAAATGCATCTCTCCCCTCCCCTTCCCCAAGTCCACAATACATGAGAAAAACTAAGTCTTCTAGCTGCTTCTTCCCACCCACCCCCACCCTCCCAGGCAGTGAGCCCTTTCCACTCTGCCAACTGATTATGCAGCCATGTTGTTGGAAAGCTTGCATAATTTACATTAGCATGCTTAAGATCTCAGGTGACTCTGCCTTTGAGGCCAGCACGCCAGCCCCAGTGGACTGAGATTTGATATTCTTCCCAATATCTGACCCTTTTTTCCTTGTTAATTACAGGCAGACTTCCCTGGTCTGTCCCTGGATCTGCACCTGTTTCCCATCTTTGAGCAGCTGCTAATTAGGTTGAAAATGGGAGGGTTGGACAGAGCAGGCCATGCACGCTCCATCAGTCTATTGATCAGATGGGCATGCCATGCTCACAAGGACTGCGACGTGCACAACCCAATTCCAAAATAAAAGCTATTCCTGGAGTTGCATTTTTGAATCAAAATTGCACTTCAGATCCTATGTAAAATGATCAGAATGTAAAATTCAAAAGAAAAGATTGGAGTTCTATAATAGTCTTCCTTGGTGACAGAGCACTTATTAGCTATTGTTAGGTTTTCATTACAGTGTAGCATTATAAATAAATAATCGCTTTCAAAAACCTGCTATTTATTTCTATTTTTTACATATAGAACTTAAGAAATCTTTTGGCGTAAACCTATATGTTTATGTACAGGTATCAAGAAAGAGGAGGAGAGATTATTTGTGTAGGAACTATGTTCAAAACCAAAATACTGATTTTGCTGTTGGTGATGTGGGTCTTGTTGAAATTGTCAAAGTGTCAGAAATCCTGGGTATACTCCCATGTGTGTCTTAAAGAAGCAGAAATACTTATATTCTAGGCATAAATTATAAAAGTCTAACGTGTCCAGTATAAGGAAAGCCAATCTAACAAGCATTTATTACATGCCAACTATGTGTAAAAGACACTGGACTAGGCACTAAGGATGCAAAGATTAAAAAAAGTCTCAATATTCTACTGGAACATATAACACATAAATGGATAAGTATATAAGGTTAATTTGGAGAGAAGGAAGAAATCACTTACAACCACGAGATTCAGAAAAGGCTTCGTATGGTTAAAAAGCGTGTGTCCTAGCCACCAAACAATTAGGCAACATCAATACAAGGTGATTATTGTCTTTCATTGATTTAATCATTATTCTATTGTCACGAGTTTGATAAAACCTTTTGAAAAGTCTAAAGTATATAACTCACACCTTCTTGAAAACATGATCATCTCTCCAGATCTTCAAAGAATAATAAACCCAATAACTGTTGGCAGCTGAATTCACAGCCAGCTCTTATTACACAAAATCAAGCATTTCTCCTTGGGCTTAATATTAACAAGCAATGAATCATTGATACTGATTCATATGCCCTGCATATACAGCAGCTGAATTATTTTTGTGTACCATGTCCCACATTTTTGTCTATTTTTAAAAGTTCTTCATAAAGTCAAATAAAAATGAATGTTTTCAGATTATAAATCCAAAGATGGAAGGGCCATCGGAAGCCACCTAGTACAGCCCCCTCATTTTACATATAAAGAAACCGAGACCCAGGAAAATTCTGATTGGCGTCATAGCACACAGGTAGTAAGTTGTAGAGGCAATCTTTGAACAGGTCTTTTAACTCTAGCCCTAGATCTCTTTCTACTATCCTATACCTGGCACATAAACTGATTGACTATTCTGGAGAATTTCTTTTCACTAGCATTTAGATGAAGAGTTTTTTTTTTTACCTGGGGCCCAGGAACTTACACACACACACACACACACACACACACACACACACACACACACACACACACACACACACACATTTTGCTAACTATTACAATATAGTTTTTTTTCTTTGTAATCCTATATATTCTATTTTATACACTTAAAACCTTATTTTGAAAAGGAATCCCTAGACTTCATTAGACTGCCAAAGAAGTTGGTGACAAGAAAAAAAGTTAAGAATTTCTGATTCCATTGAAAGATCTATTTGCAATGATACATTTTTAAAGGCAATTTTCAGAAGAAAATGGTAAACAAAGGGAATATTTTCTTTAGTTAAGTATAGATAAAGGAATAGTTCAAAAGAAGTCATAGATTTTCCAAGATTTTGTAATCACTTTTTCCTCTCTGAGTAGAAGTAGATTACCATAAAAAAACACTGAGGTACTCTTCCTTCCCAGTGTATCTCATAATTTTGTATCTTAACACAAAATACTGCTACAAATACTGATCTTTTATGCCCTCCCACTTCCATTTTTAACCTCTCAGCTCTTCTCCCCCAACCCCCGCCCCAATCCATAATGATGTAACTTTAAATGCCAATGGTAAGAATTTAGATTTTAAAATATAGAGAAAAAACTTTCCATGGGGGTTGTTAGAGGCTATAAGACATTACTAAGGGATGTAGTCAAACACTGCTTATGATTTGAGTAGATATATGTGTGATATCTAAGGCAGCATAATTCAACAACAGGAACACTGTGTTTAGAGTCAGAAGGTCTAGGCTAGAATCTCAGATCTTCAATTTACTCCAGAGCTAATGGTCTTTAAGCCCTCCTTAAACATATACTGCATGATTCCCATTTATTACTACCCACGTAGCTCTTCCTGTAGTGTAGCACAGCTACCAGCAGATGGCGATAATGGTTACTCTTGCTCGCTCTGCCCTTACGGTTCAGCATAATTCTTTTTCAGGTGAAAAACGAGTCGCTGTAGTGGGACACACATCACCATTGCTAAGAGGCAATTCCAGAACTTTTCTGCCTTAGGTGGAAGACGCAGTTCTCTTTTTAACATACTTGTGACACAATGCTAATTGGTCAATAAACAAGCATTTATTCAATGCCTACTATGTTAACTGCAGGGACTACAAAGAAAAAGAAAAACAACAGTCCTTGCCCTCAAAAAGTTCACAGTCTAAACGAGGAGACAACATGAAACAACCATGTACAAACACCTCCCCATTACTCAATAAACTTCAGTCGTTCCCTATGGCCTCCAGGAGCTCTTTTCGGCATTCAAAGCCCTTTATAACGAGCCTCTTCCTACCTTTGCAGTCTTCATATGCTGTACTCCCCAAAATGCACTTGATGCAGTGACAGTGGCTTCTTGGCTGTTCTACAAACAAGACACTTCATCTCTCCTCTCCACGAATTTTCTCTGGCTGTTCCCCATACCTGGAATGCTCTTGCTTTTCCTCACCAATAAATGACCTCCCCAGCTTTAAGTTCCAACCCTAAATCTCACCTTCTACAGGAGGTCTTTCTCGGCCCTTTTTAATCCCAGTAATTTCTCTCTTTTAATTGTTTCTGTTTATTCTGTACATAGCCTACTTTGTATATATTTAGTGGCCTGTCGTCTGCTCTTTGAGGGCAAGGACTATCTTTTTCCTCTTTTTTATCTCCAGTGCTAAGCACAGGACCTGGCACATAGCAGGCACTTAATAAATGTTAATTGATTGATATGGACATAATCTAAAAGGGAAGACATCAAGATTAAGGAAGATTGGGAAAGGTCTCTCACAGGTGAGATTTTCGCTGAGACTTGAAGGAACTCTGGAAAGCCACCAGAAGGCAATGAGGAAGCTCTTGTTCTGAAGATTGTCCTTTGTATTGAGGTTTTCACAGACTTCTTGCCTTTTCATAGGAACTCCTCTGTTGATCAGGCACACCCTGAACCTTCTCATCTCCTACAAGGTCTTCATCATAAACTTCATATTCAGACATGGTGACTCCAAAGCTTGCTATCCTCTCTCTATTAGATATCCAGATAGTGTATCTACTGCAAAGTGAAAACCTGAAAAGATCTTAGCCTGAAAGGGTCAGGGTCTCCCAACGCATCCTGGACCATCTCCAGTCTTCCTGGTGAATATCGGGCCACTGGACCCATTTGGCTCTGGAGGAGAAAGTGAGGCTGGTGACCTTGCACAGCCCTCCCTCATTCAAATCAAAGTCAACCGCAAGTCATGTCATCATTTCTTTGATGTCATGGTCTTCTTCGAGAACAAAGGGTAAACGTAGCAACTACTGCAAGCCTGTGCGAGTAGTACATAGTAACCAAATTCTGTTTTTATTATGTCCTTCCCTGATCACAAAATTTTAAATGACTCCCTATTTCCTCCTATTTTTTAAAACCAGATTTAAGACTTTGTTGATATGGGAAGCTTCTAGTGAAGAAACTCCTTCTAGAAAGACAGACTAGTATTTTTTTCAATTTATGGTCTTAGAGAGTTACTTGGGTGCACTGAGAGAGAAATGACTTCCCCAGAATCATACAGCCTGGATGTCAGAAACAGGACTTAACCTCAAGACCCTTTGGACTCTGAGGCCAGCTTTCTATCCTATCATGAGGCCTCCCACTTCTTCCTATACCAAGTTAAAACAAATTTGCCCGGCTTCCAAGAGCTTCCGTAATTTGGCCTTTCTCCATCCACTGCCCCCCCATTCCCTAATACACTCTCCTCTGCCTTAGGAAGGTGCCTTCACCCTCTCACCAGGCTGATTGCTGCCTTCACTGTGCTGTCACTTATATTGTTCCCCTTGCCTAGAATTCCATCATTTCCCCCATCCAAATATAGTAGGGACCATCTGCCACAAAGGTTAAACAGGTGTCATATAAGTTTGAAGACCCAGCTTCGAGTCCACAATAATACTGATGAAGCCTTTCCTAACTATTCTAGTCCTCCCTGAGCTCCCTTTCCCTTCAATTCCTATAGTTTCCAACATCAAGGTCACAAAACAAAACAATAGTGCCAATACTCAGAATATGAGATAAGCCTGATTTGGAGGACAAAGGATAGTTTTTTTGTCTCATCTCCTTTAGACTTGATAGTAATGTGAGTGGCTCCCACAGGTGTATGAAAGAAGTAATTACAGGGATAAAACAGGGATAAAAGCACTGAGATTTTGGGGTGTGTGTATATATATATATGTATGTATGTATGTATATATGCACATACATACATATATGCATATGTATGTATATGTGTATATATGTATATACATGAATATATATTATATATATATACATATATACATATATATTCCTATCCTGGATAGAACAGGAACCAGACTTGTGTTTTCAAAGCAGAAGATCTTGATCAAAACAAATGGTTAGCTTTTGTAATAGTAGTGTAATTAAGGCTCAAATGTTAAATTGTTCATTATTCTTCCCTAATGAGAACATTAGTCTGACACAATTAGGTAATAGCAGATAATATTTTTTAGGTATGCCTTAAAAATAAATAGCAAGTTACACCTTTTTTAAAATAGGAAATCTCTTCTATCGGCAATATTTAAAAATTGAATGGTCGTGCTTCTGAAACAACAGTTTGGTTTTTGTCAAATCAGATGTCAGGTCACCCAATAGGAACAAGAAAGAATTCTAAAAGGATTGAGTGAGATCTGGAATTGTAGAGTTGTCAATAATGGTTTGATTCTGCGAACAAGTCACCAGTGATAGCCTAAATTAATATGATGAGACAACCTTTCTGTTAGATTCTTTGCCTTCTTAGAATTGGGGCACTTCAATGATAATGCAACCAAAAGTGAGCATTTATTAAGCGCCCACTATGCACATGGCTTTGTGTTCCTTGCTAAAGATCCAAAGGAAAATAAAACAAAGCAAGCTTTCAAGGTGTTTACTTACATGGAGGTAGTGGGAGGGGGGAGATGTAGCATGCAAACAGATAAGCAAGACAACTCGAAGATGAGGAAATAACTACTGATGTAAGATCATGAGGCAAAGCACCTTTCAGGTTTCTTTTTGGGACACTTTCCCTTGCAAAAAAATTGAGGAATGAGGTTAGGCAAATAGGTAAGAGAAACAATGATCCTGCCCCTAGGTTTAGCTTATCTTGGAGCTTTGCTTCCCTACTCACTCTTCTAAATGAGAAAATGGAACTGACTTAAGATTTAAAAATGGGAGAAACTTGAAGCCCATTGCTGTTTGATGGTTTTGGAGTACATCACCATGACCTGGTTTATAGCCTAACCTTCAGAGACTGAAAATTTTTAAGTATATGGAGTATTAACCACAAGCTGTGCAAACACATCTCTTGAAAGAGGGACCTATGTTTTGTGGTCCAAAGAAAGAAGAATCCTAAGAAAAGATTAGGCTTCAGGGCATCAGTGAGTTACTCTTCTAAAGAGATTGTCACTTGGGGCTAAGAGTTTCCTGGTGGAGAAATGAGAGGTCTCAGTAACCAAGCCTCTGAAAGAGCAAGACAGAGGAGTTTTTTTGCTAGTTCCCAGGCAAGGACCCCTTTCTTCCAAAAGAACTAGAGAAAATGTATAAGCTTTAAGCTAAGAAAGCATGACAGCACCTGTTCTTCCCTGAGGAAGAGATATCCAAGGATTTCAGCTGACCCAAAAGCCAGAGGCTATATAATAAAACAGCTTCCAACAGACTGTAAGAGTTCTGGCAAATCAACATCTGGTGAAAGAGCACCTGGCCAAGCAAAATCCTTCAGGTGGTGTCCAGCAGAGACTATGAGCACAGCAAGGACCAGACTGATCCAACGGAGGCTACAAGACCAGCGGGAACCAAGCCCATTTGGAGCGTTATGACGGCATTCCCAGAAAGACATCAGCAGCCCTTAAGGATCAAAGCACCTTTCGTGTTCACTTTGGTCATATGTGTTCCTTATGTGCATCTACTGTTCCCTTTGATGCTGTGCATATTTTTAAGGGAATGAGTTCTAATATTATCATGAGAATGTTTTGTTGCCACGTTTCTTGATATGCTACTTCATTAAATGTCATTTCTGTGTCCTATGTTAAATGTAAATATATGTGGAGAAATCCAAAATAGCGGTTTTAGAGGGTATGGAACTTTAGCCATTCCTCATGCTCCCCAGAGGGGGTTCTAACCTGTGCGTTGGAGAGGGGGTCCTCCAAGCATTATACTGAAAACTAAGGCAATCAGGAAAGGTTTCTACATAGATAAAATCAGTCTTGAAGGAAACTAGGGATTCGAACAAGAGAAAGAAAGTATTTGCTAGAATGGCAGCATTTTATTACGGTGGGGAGAGGAGTACCTATAAGATGAACTATTGGCACTTTCTTTTGGTTGAAGATGAAGTGTGGCCTCTTGGTAGCAAAAAAGGTTCTCAGAAGGAGTACTCCATTTGGAGTCAGAATATTGAGATCTGAATCCTTAGTCTGCTACTTAATAACTGGTAAGCTTGGTCAAATCAACTCATCTTTCTGAGCCTCAGTTTCTTTATCTGTATAATGTGGACTTTTAATTAAGTGACCTCTAACACTCCTTCTAGCTCTTTCAATCAGTCCATATGTATTTATGAAATAACTATATTTCCTGGTCATCTCTTCACTGTGCTTTCTCTAATAGGACCACCATATCTACCTCTTTCTTACTGGAACTTTGGACTCCTCTCTACTGAATCCTCTAGCTTTGGTAATATGAACTTTTGATTCACCTTCCCAAGACCCAGGATTCCACCGTATTGCATAGTCATTTCCTTACCAACATGCCTTTATATGTTATCTTCTCTCATTAGAATGTAAGCTCCTCATATCCCCAGAATTTAGCACAATGCCAGGGATATGGTATTTTATAAATACTTTAGCTCTATCTATCCATCTACCTAGCTATCTATCTTCCTACCTATCTACCCATCTATTTACCTTTCTCTATCCCCTATCTATTCATTTGTCCATTACATTGCAGATATTATTCTAGGTCCAAAGGAAAAAAATGTAAAACAGGTCTTGCCCTCAAAGAGTTCATAATCTAATGAGACTCTCAATTGAGAAAAGCATCAGAGAATCACACTCAGGTGTATTCCTGCCTGGAGGCAGGCGGATGGATAAGATGAATGCTAAAGACCTTTTCCAGCTATGGTGTCACTACATCATCTTCCTAAAAATCTTTGCTGGGGATCTGTTGTTTGTAATTTGTTCTCGAAAAGGACCATGACATCAGGGAGGTGATGCGATGGCATGCAAGTGAATTGGATTTGATGGAGGGAGGGCTGTGCAAAGCCACCAGCCTCACTCTCTCCTCCAAAGCCATCTGGGTCCACTGACCAGATATAGATCAGGACAACTAGAGATGGCCCTGGATGAACTTGGCCCTTTTAAGCTAATGTCTTTAACAGGTCTCAGGTTGACTGAGGCAATGCCCACTCAGTGATTGAGGCTAGGTAAGACACCAGGGATTTAAGAAGTAACCAAATATATTAGATTCATAGAGCCAAAAGAGATGGAAAAGACAGAAGGAGGTACTGTATTTACACATACCTTTCCCCACTCCCAACTCCCATCATTCTTCTTGTGGTAATCTTGGGGAAAATGTAATCCTCAGTTAAAATTGACCTGTAGGCGGCTTTAGATTGACCTGTAGGCTGCTTTAGCTTACATGACCAATTCTTCCTCCACAGTTTGCCCCAGGTCTCTTTGACCTCACCAGCCACAGGAGAGCCATGCTCCTACACCACTCCAGTTCTTAGAGAACTCCTCAGTGTATGTAGAGGGGCTGCATTGTTTTGCTCTACACAAGGTAAACACGTCTCTGCCTTCACAGCATATTGTTTATTCCTTAATGGATGTGCATGCATCATTCTGGGCTACTACATGAACTAGTTCCTCTAAAGAGGATATTAGGACAAAACTGGCATTCAGCGCTGATGTAAAGCTATTGCAGTTTGTCAATATCTTGCTGTTTGTCAATTTCCTGCTTATTGTATTCTATCATCTGAATGGAGAACTGAACACTTTCTCATTGTTCAGTGGCAACCAGGAATCCAACAATCATAGATTTAGAGATCTTTTTACTTTTGAGTCAGCAACTTTTTAAAATTTGTGTGTGTGTGTGTGGAAAGGAGTGGAAAAACAGAGAAGTGAGAACATAGAAAAGGAGTTATGTGGGAAAGAATTCATCTGTTTCAGATTCTAGGTTTCTAAAAGGAGAAAGCAAGTGCCGAAATTCTAAGTTTACTTAGTGCCAAGCACTATGTCAGTCATGGAAGGATGTTTAATGTTATTTGGCTAATCAGCAAGTATTTTGTGAGTGCCTCCTATATAGCTAGAGAGAGAGAGTGAGACATAGTGTTTACAACGCAAGCTATATGGAATGAGGAAGACGTGAATTCAAATCCATGATAAAGTTTATTGATTGATTGCCACTGGCACTGTGTCCTCCTTTAGAGAGGGCAGGCATTTCAGAGGGTAGTGCCAGATTTCTATTCATTTGAATCCAAATCAAGTCAGGTCTCAAAACCATGCTTACAGCAGGGTTGTTCTCACCGAGTTTCAACCCACTAGGTAAAAAAAAAAAAGTTTCTTTAGCCAGTCCTCCCAAAACAGCTAGGTGGCACCATAGAACACTGAGCCCAGGGACTGGAGTCAGTACTACCTATGTCTAAATTTGGCCTCAGACACTTATTAGCTGTGTGATCCCGGACAAGTCACTTAACCACTATCTGCCTCAGTTTCCTTATCTGTAAAAAGAGATAATAACAACACCTGTATTCCAGGCTTGTTATGAGGATAAAATGAGATTTGTAAAAAGCTTTGCAAACCTCAGAAGTCTATATAAAGCCTAGCTATTGTTATTAGTCATTATATTAATTAGAATTGATCTCAGACAAGAAAACTGAGAAGTTAAGTGACTTGTCCAAGGTCATAAAACAATACTAATATGAATACTAAAAAACATAGCATTTAGATAGCACTTTAAGAGTCTCAAAAATGCTTTGTAATTACTTCATTTGAGCCTCACAACAACCCTAGGAGGGCGGTGCTACTATCATCCCCCTTTTACAGTTAAAGAAATTGAGTCAGACAGAGGTTAAGTGACATGCCGAGCGCCACATAGCTAGTAAGTGTCACAGCTAGATTTGAACTCAGGATTTTTCTTCAAACAAGTAAATTCAAATCTTTGGATGTCTGAGGCTAAAGTCAAGCCTGTCTGCCTCTTCATATGTGTCTCTGTCTCTGTCTTTCTGTCTTTTTTCTGGCTCTAGTTCTCAGTTTCTCTCTAGTTCTGTTTCCAAACCTGTGTGTACCTATGTCTGTGTTTGTGTTTGTGGCTCTCTCTATGACTCTGTATCACTCTGCCTGTCTCTGCCTCTGCCTCTGCCCCTGCCTCCATTTCTATCTGTGTTGCTGTCTTTGTCCATCTCAGTCTCTGGCTCTCTCTGGCTCTGGCTTGGTCTTTCTCTGTTTCTATGTCTCTGTATCTGCCCCTCTGCCTCTCTGTCTCTGTCTCTCAGTCTTTCTCCTTCTCCTCCTCCTCTTCCTTCTCCTCCTCCTCCACCTCCTCATCTTTCTCCTCCTCCTCCACCTCCTCATCTTTCTCCTCTTCCTCTTCCTCCTCTTCTTCCTCCTTCTCCTCCTCCTCCTCCTTCTCCTTCTCCTTCTCCTTCTTCTTCTCCTTCTTCTTCTTCTGCTTCAGCTTCTTCTGCTTCAGCTTCTTCTGCTTCTGCCTCTTCTGATTCTTCTGCTGCTTCTTCTTCTGCTGCTTCTTCTGCTGCTGATGATGCTTCTTCTGTTTCTTCTTCTCCTTCTTCTGCTGCTTCTTCTGCTGCTGCTGCTTCTGCTGCTGCTGCTGCTTCTTCTCTTCTCTTCTCTTTCTTTGCTTTTCTAGCCCTGTGTGTAGCCCAGAGAGGTAATTCCATCCTAAAGGCAGAAATGCTTATGTGTCTTGAATCTTTAGGCTTATTGTTGAATTTCTCAACTCATAAATATCATTCGATGGATTTCCATGTTTCTACTAAACTAGAAATTTGCCTCCGCCATCTACATATTTACAAGTTCTCATTAAATCTCTCTCTCTTGGGAACCAACCAAGTTGACTATTCATTTAGTAGTGTCCCATTAGCCAAGGGCAACTTTGAGCACTGCTTAAAAATCCAGAATAAGTACAATTTTAAAAGGATCAGTGATGTTAATGTTTTGAGGTTTTTTGGAAAATGGTAAAATCTCAACCACAAATAAAAGCACTTTATAATTTTCTGATTTTTTTTCATTTTTACAATAATAATGGTTAACATTCACACAACACTTTAAGTTTTGCAAAGTGCTTTACATATATTATCTCATTTGATCCTCACAACAAATCTGGGAGGTAGGTGCAATTATTATCTACATTTTAAAGTTAAGGAAACTGAGGTAGACAGGTTAAGTGACTTGTCTAGGCTCACACAGGTATTATGTGCCTAAGACCAAATTTGAACCCATATCCTCCTGACTCCAGGTCCAGTGCTCTATTCACTGTACCACCTAGATGCCTCTATGTTATATTAGAACACGACCTTTATATTAGAACATTTATGGTTTATTGATAGTTACTAAGTTTAAAAGTTTTAAAAGAAAAGAATATGGTGTTCAGGGTCTACCTCAAAGGAGAACAGATGCCATTATGGTACAATAATTTATCAAGCAAATGTGGCAAAGTGATCAGATTCTAGACTGAAAACTGAAAGAGGTGTTCTGTCTCTGTCAATAACGTAACTACAGTCAATGAGTAGAGAGCTAGGTTGGGGCCATCAGTGGATTCAAGGTCAGAGCAAGACAGTAGATTAGTTGGGGAGGCCAGCACATGCAATGAGTATTATGGGTCCCCAGGCCCAAGGAGACCATTAACCCAGGGCCGTTATACATATGAAGAAAAGGTGAAGGAGGCCATCTTTCTTATCTAATCCAACTCAAACAGAATGTAACAAAGTATTATAATTTGCTTCTCACAAAATAATAAGAATGGAAAAGATAGATTGAGGCATTAGGACAACTTCCAAGAGCTAGAAAACAAATCTTTAGATAAAGAATGACAAAGACACCAAGAGCTAAAACTCAGGAAGAGAGGACTTTGGGGGGTTTGATGGGAAGAATCTTAATTAGGAAGTTGGATTTTTATCTTTTGTTGAGGTGTCTGGTATTTTAGGAGCAGGTAGGAGGAAGAGGCAGAGTAGGTAGGAGGAAGTATCCCAAGAATGGCTGAGCTGAGGAAGGGATAGATGTGGGAGTAAAATGGTTGGCTAGGTTTAAATTTCTATACCTCATAATTGAAAGCTAGAGAAGCAGATTTCAGAGTCCTGAGTTACAGGGTGCTGGCCAGTTAAATCCAAAGCAAAATGACTGGAAATGTGTATTATCCAGGCCAAGAATGGGCAAGAGGTTAGATATAAAAGAATGGAAGATGAGTTGGACAAGTGTTATCTAGTTGGGTCCAAGACATAAGATTAAATGACAAAACCTTTGTAATTTATAAAATTGTTACTTTTCCCATCTGTTATGTTGATACTGCCTGCTCCTATCCTATCCATTCCCAGCTCTGGTTGTATGTTTCATCAACGGTGTTCTTAACTAAGACTATTTGTATTGGGAGAGAACAGAGGAGCTGGGAGGGTCTTAAGGCATGCTATCCATCACCTGACAGAAGTGATGGACTCAGGATGCAGAATGAGACGTATTTTCAGACAGAACCAGTGAGGGGGTTTGTTTTGACTATATTGTTACCAGGATTTTGTTTTCGTTTTGTCTTTTTTAATAGGATAGGAGTAAGAGAAAATAAATTTCTGTTAATTAAAAAAATGAATTTCGAAAATATCCAGAAAAGCTAGGGAATGTGGTGGCTATGAAAATGAGATAGAGAAAAATCTATTGTAGTCCCAGGATGGCTGGTGCAAAAGAGAAAAGGATCCATGGGATAAGGATGTATGTGATCAGGGTGGGGCAGAGACAGATAAGGGAGTCTTACTGTTGCCCAGGGCAGAGGCAGGCCTTATGGCACCACAAGGTCAAATTAACTAAATTAGTTTTTCATAGTAGAGATTCATCTGAGTTTTCATAGTACTGGTATTTCCTGGTTCTCTTCCTACTTGTATGACAGTCTCCTTTGCTGATTCCTCATCCCAGTCATGCAAATTAACCACAGGTATTTCCTAAGGCTCTGCCCTGGGCCCTCTTTGCTCCTCCACACTCTTTCACTTGGGGACCCTAGTCAGGTCCCACAGTGTTGCATTTCTATGCAGATTACAACTGATCTATATATTCAGCCCTAGTCTCTCTCCTGAGCTCTAGTCCCACATTACCAATAGTTTTCTACACTTTTCCACCTGAATACTTTGAGTTCAGCATGTTTATAACTGAACTTATTATATTTGCCCCCAAACACACTCTTCTTCTGAACTCCCCCATCACTGTTGATGGCACCAACACCTTCCCTATCACCCAGGCTCACAACCCTAGCCTCATTCTTAACTTAACATCCATTCTTAACCACCCCACTTCAAGTCCTCCACCTCTTGCCTGAACTGTTGCAATAGTCTTCTAAATGGTCTCATTGCCTTAAGCAACTCTCCTTTAAGCTACCCTCCATACAGTCATAAAACTAATTTTCCTAGAGCACAAACCTCATTATGACAGAGGTTCCCCATTGCCTCTAAGATCAACTTCCCTTTTTTGCATTTAAATCTTTTCATAAACTGATTCCTTCCTTCTTACCTCTCTGATCTTATTATGCTTTATATTCTTCCTCAAATTCCTCAACTCAACCGTAGCTTCTAGCTATCCCAAGCATCCTACACTCCATCTTCTACCTCTTTGTCTTTACTTTGGCTGTCCCGTTTACCATCAATTCACTATCTCCTCATTTCTGCCTCTTGGGATACCTGCTTCCACCCCTCCCCCAAGACTCATCTCAAGTATCAACTTCTATATGAAATTTTAAGCACTACTTGAGTAGACACACATACACACACACACACACACACACACACACACACACACACACACACACACAGGGTCTAGCACAGAGCCAAGTATGTCATAGTTGCTTAATAAACGATTGTTTGATTGACAGATTGAAGTCTATGCTTATCCCTCAGGTTGCTTACTGAGTACCCGTAAGGTCCCCCTCCCACTCAGTTCCGGTGAATCCGCCCAGCAACAAGATATAAAGATAAAGACCCAGTTCTCTGCATTCTGAATTGGGGTATTCAGTCCACTAAACACCTGTAGCACTGCCTTTTATGCTTATCCACAGGACTGAAATACTAGGGAGCCACATGATGACATGTCTGTGAGTAATAAACTGCTGGATTTGTGATCCTTCAAACACTTTTGTTCCTTCTCATGATTTCACATCTTCCTCATATACAAATCTGATTGCATTAATTCTTCTGCTCTAACCTTGTCAGTGGCTACCTATTATCTGCCTCAAGTAATTCAGACATAATTACTTCTTATCTTAGTTCTTGATCTGTGACATAATACAAATTGCCCCATTTCCCATATTTTGTTTTTCTCACCTATGGAATTAGGATAGTAAAATGATATCAATTCACAAAGATATTATCTAAAAATAACAATAAATAGAATGCTAAAATAACTTTTGTGTTAACCCATTCTTTTTTATTAATTTCCATGATCAATGTTTTTGGAACAATACTAAAATAAGAAGCCAAAATTTGTAGCCTTTCCCCAATCCACTAGAACCCTGAAAGGGTTCTTTTTCAAGGTTAGTAAGTGTGGCTTCCCTGGAACTAGATGGCATCCAGTTAAAGACATGATCACTGTACGTCTTTCTCTCTCTTAAAGGATACACCTACACTGTGTGTGTGTAACCCAGTACTGAGTCCACACGTTAGCTAAGTGGTGAGTTTAGAGAAACATTTTTTGGTGGTTTAGGGGATAGCTACATTAGAGCTCTTATTTAACAAGTTGATGCCTTTAAGGAAAATCAGGATCCTATAGCTACCCCCTTGATATTAAAGATTTAAAGCAGCATTTCAACATAGTCAGCCTTCTAAAGGCTTTGGACCTATGCTTCAGTAGCTAAGATTTTAATGGAATAAAACTCTACAATATTAATAGGCATGCATAATGCTGCAGACCTTTGATTTTGCCAGAGCTATGTCTCGGACAGATGTGAAAATTAGAAGAAAAATCATTTGAGTTCCAGCGTCTACTACACTGTGGTCTACCCTGATGACAGTCGGCTAATGAGAAGGAGAGAGAGTGACTTTCCTCCAAAGCTGGGACCAAGGGTATGCAAGGTAAACAGCTACCCAAGACATGACCCCCAAGTGTATAACCAGAGACAGCTATAAGATTAGGGATTTTTTAAAATGTCTCGATTTCTTTTTATTTTGGAACACACTTTCATTTCCCAATAGATCCACGTTGCCCCCTTCTCCCAGAGAGTCATGCCTTATAATAAAGAAAAAGAATTAAAAAAAATAGTTCAGCAAAACTAGGCAGTATATCAATCAGGTCTCCATTATGTACTATTTGACAACTATAGTCCCCTATCTCTGCAGAGGTGAGAAGTGCCTTATCGTTTCTTCTTTAGGATCAAGCTTGATAGTGATCATTTCATAGCATATAATGGATCATTTGGTTGTTGCTGTGTTTTCCACCTTCCTCATTGGAGACTATATACACACACATACACACACACACACACACACACACACACACACATACACACATACATATAGTTTTCCTGATTCTGCTTACTTCATTTTGTATCAATTCCTATAAATCTTCCCATGTTTCTTTGTATTGTTTTTGGTCATCTTTTCTTACCATGTTAATATCACTTTACATAAATGCAAATGTTCAAACACCAGATGATTCTATTACCTTTGGAAAATAGATATTTGTTTTATGTTAAATCATATCAGAGTGATGCCCAAAATACTCCAGTAGATGACAACCCACAAGGAACACAGTTTTCAAACTTTTTCTAGGGTAAACAGATGCCTTTCTTCATGTATACAAGGATGCCTCCTCTGTCATTTTCAGGAAGAAATGCAGCTTTACAAGACAGAGTCAAGAACTACTAAGAATAATATGCAAAGCGAGAGAGGAAAATATTTAGGTTTTTAGTATCATATCTGGGAAAATAGAAAGTTTAAACTAATGACCAAAAGGAAGAAGAAGAAGAGAAAGAGGAGGAGGAAGAAGAGGAAGAAGAAGAAGAGGAAGAAGAAGAACAAGAAAACAACAAGAACAAGAAGAAGAATAAGAACGAGAAGAAGAGGAGGAGAAGGAAGAAGAAGAAGAGGAGGAAAAAGAAGAATAGGAAGAGAAAGAAGAAGAAGAAGAGGAGGAGGAGGAAGAAGAAAAAGAAGAGGAGGAGGAAGAAGAAGAAGAGGAGGAGGAAGAAGAA
The DNA here is from genome assembly GCA_028646595.1 of Phalanger gymnotis. Lineage (NCBI taxonomy): Eukaryota > Metazoa > Chordata > Mammalia > Diprotodontia > Phalangeridae > Phalanger > Phalanger gymnotis. Next base: position 186,193,212 of record CM053627.1, on the reverse strand, counting down.
GAGGAGGAGGAAGAAGAAGAAGAAGAAGAAGAAGAAGAAGAAGAAGAAGAAGAAAAGGCAAGACTAGAAACCTCAAACAAATGGTTTAAAATGTGACCCCCCACCCTGAAAGCAATAAGACATTTATTGGAAGCTTATTTTAAGTGTTTGCTTTATCTATCCCATACCAAATTCAAGTTATTAAAAGTACTTGTGATCCTGGAGGATATTCCAAGAGCTTATAGTCAGGGGATTTCACTGGACTTGTAATATTTCAGTTACTTACACTTAGTTGGTTAGTAGGAGGTTTTCATTTAGTTTGATACTCCAGCCAACTTCCCCACCCCATAGTCCTGGGTGTGCCAACAATGCATATCTTCATTACAGGAAACCTAAAGGCCCTGTAAAGTTTACCAGGTGCCATGAAAATCTTTAAGGTTGAGCATACTTCCTCTTCCTTTAGACCCATATATTAGAGTCTATTTAAGAAAAAAATCCTACAAGACAGTGCAATTTTAAAGTCATTTGGCAAACTGATTCTGTCAAGAAAGCTTAGCTTCATTCTGTTTGCTGCAACAGCTATTTTTTTCCCATAACTTCCCTCTTCTTGTTCTTTTAATACATTTGGGAGGCCTGTCAAGGCCTATCCACTCTCTAAATAGCTTTGCAGATTAAATTTTTAACTCTACTCTCTTCATGCAGATGTATATTTCTGACAAAGAGTTGCACTGACATGTCAGCTTCCATCTTTCTCACTAGAGAGGAAACATCTATGTGTTAGTATGGCCTCTCTGGTCAGAATCTTTTCAGGAAAACATATATACATAGGAGAACCCATGGACACACACACACACACACACACACACACACACACACACAGACATTACACTACCGGCACAGACAATAGACATCCCGCTTATTTCCATCTAGCCTAAGTTTCCTTCACTTATTTTAGAACCAACTTCCTTCTTGGCTTCAGGGCTATTTGAAACTAGAGAATGAGAAATCCTCGAGTGATGGAGAAAAATGGAAATTTAATTTTTATAGCAGAATACTCATGAGGTGCCTAGGGATGTAAAGACCTAGAAAGAAAAAATAGGAAAAGAAAATGAGGTGAGTGTGAAAGAAAGAAAGAAAGAAAGAAAGAAAGAAGGAAGGAAGGAAGGAAGGAAGGAAGGAAGGAAGGAAGGAAGGAAGGAAGGAAGGAAGAAAGAAAGAAAGAAAAGAAAGGAAGGAAGGAAGGAAGGAAGGAAGGAAGGAAGGAAGGAAGGAAGGAAGGAAGGAAGGAAGGAAGGAAGGAAAGAAGGAAGGAAAGAAGGAAGGAAAGAAGGAAGGAAAGAAGGAAGGAACAGAGGGAGGAAGGGAGGGATTTTTTTCCAAACTAGGAATCTAGTTTTGGAAATTTTTCTCAACATCCCAGCCTAGAGCCAAGAGTTTATATACCTAGTGAAATTTCCCTTTCTATACTTATCTATATTCATGTATATGCATATCCTTCATAGAGATATATATAATATATATACACATACATATATGTGGAACAAAAATTAAAATGAAATATATATGTATACACACATATGGAACAAAATTCATGACAGGTTTTTTTCTTCCTTAGGAAATTGGCAGACCATCAGGATAAACCTGGAAACATTCTACATCCCTCCAAGAAAATGTAGGCTCCTAAAAGGAAGAAAGTGTTTTGATTTTTGTTTGTTTGTATGCCTAGCAAGTAGCACAGCTCTTGGTATATAGGAGGCACTTAGTAAATAAGCATTAATTGATTGATTTGCATTACTATCTTAAGTAAAATTTATCTTTTTGTGTGTTTGTTTTTCCATTCTGTATTTGTTTCTTACAATGGTGGAAAAAGGTGTTCATTAAATATAAGTACGTAAAGTGGTTGTAACATAAGGTATTACCTTGAAGTCTTTCCCTGGGCATATTGCCCTCCTGTGTCAGAATAGAAACAATAAGTCAACATATTTTTAAAGATTACCCTCCAATTGCTAGTTTATTATTGCATGCAGATCAAAAAGAATCTTGAATTAATTGCATCTTCCAACTAGAGAAAGGGTTCTCAAACTAAGGGCAGTTTCTACCAAGTGTAAAATATTTCCTAGAAATATGTATTTGAATTCCAACTCTGCCACTTAGTTATATGACCTTAGGCAAAGCCTGTATGTAGTCTTTTTTCATCCCTCATGTTTCTTGATTTATTTGTAGCTTTTGATAGCGTTGACCTACCACTTTCTTTTTTGACTGCCCTTTCTTGTTTCTCCTCCAACCTCTTTAACCGGTCCTTCTTTCTCCTTTATTGACTCTTCCTCTTCCAAATTCTTAATATGGATACCTCCAAGGGTCAGCCTTCTCTACCCTCTCTCTCTGAGCAATCTCATTTATTCCCACAGCTTCAATTATCATCATCATCATCATCATCATCATCATCATCATCATCATAGTTAGCATATATGCTTTACAAAAATACTTGAAAAAGTATTATCTCATTTTATCCTTACAACAAGAGGTAGGTGCTATTATATCTTCAGATATTCAGAGAGTTCCCATACCTAGATCTCTGGCTCTGTCTCTCTTTTGAACTCTGAACTCTTCAGATCTGCACAATCAGGGCATAGGATTCAGAGTTGGAAACAACATTAGAGATTGTTTAATTTAACCACTTCATTATAATGATGAATTAACAGATTCACAAAGATAAAATTAGCCCATTTTTTATCTATCCATCCATCCAACCATTCATTAAGAACTTATTAATTATAATTATTATGAGGAGCTTACACTAGATGTCTTTTAATCTTTCTTCTACCTCTATATCCTATGATCCTACAATCCTATGAGTTGCTTAATTCTATATTGTTTCACCTGAATTTCAATTCATTAAGTAGAAAGTAAAGTTATGACTCTGACTCTGAACCTTGATTTTTTAAAAAATATTCAAGGGCCCACTATATAAAAAATATTATGCTTTGTGCTTCCTAGCTCTTTCCTTTTGGGACTCATTGCCCCATTCCCTTTGTGCTCTAGCCAAATGTAAAGTCTTTGAACAGTTCCTTGCTTAGTAATTTTCTGTCTATTGACCTACTGATTGATCCATGTTATTAATACCAGTAATATACGTCAGTTACATTATGGCTTAAATAGTACTTTGAGGGCTATACTTATAATCTCCCCATTCTTTATACCACTGAGTCTATGAAAAAATACATTCCAAGTTCCAAAATAAATTGCTAAAAATCTTTGAGAATACAACCTATACATTGGAGACTACCTATAAACTATGTATAGTACTGATATTACAATTCCGCTGATACAGAAATAGCAAAAAAAAAAAAAACATAAGAGAATTCAGAATTGTGAGGACTTCATAAGCATCCTACCCTCTGCTGCAACCACCAGCACCTGAAGACCCTATTTCACTTTGATGAGCAGCAGACTCCTGCCAGCCCCTAACATCCATGCCTCAACATACACACACACACACACACACACACACACACACACACACACACACACACACACATACATGCACTGTTTCTTGTGGGGAGGATGGCTGATACTGGTGGCCCAGAAGTGACTTAGGTGTTGGTGGTTGTTAATACAGAACTCTGCTTTCATACCTGTTAACTTTCATCATTTTAACTCCCTTCTTCCAGTCTAGCAATACGATTTTGGATTCCTGATTCCATCATCTAATAAATTGATTACCCTCAGCTTTTTCATGTGTTCGAATGTTAGACAAATAAATTTTATATGGAAGCCTAACTAGATGAGGTTTCATGTCTCTTCCAGTTCAAAAACTTAATGAGTCTCATAAAATACATCCTGAATCAACCTGTGCACTTCCCCATAGACTCCCTCTTGACCTCTTCCAGAGTTCCAGAATCCCAGCACCTATAAAGTATATGTACTGTATTCCTCTCACTGTGCATGAGCCCTACCTATGTCCGAAGTTATTAGCCTATCATTCAGGACCCTCCACTATCTGTCTGCTTTAATTTTCTAGCTTTATTTCACAATACTCACCTCCATGTATTCCATTTCAGCTACCCTAAGCTTCTTGCCTTCCTTCTATGTCCCATGTCTTCCCACCAATACTTTGTTAATGTCATTCCCTATATTTAGAATTCCCCTAGCTCTGCCTATTGAAACCACAGTCATCCTTTAAGATTTATTTCAAATATTATCTCCTTTAGGAAGGTTTCCTTGATCTCCAGTCAGTAATGATCTTTCTCTCCTTGGACCTTGTATAGGAATCTATTATTTATTAATTCGAAATATGCATTTATGGTTATTTCAGTATTATTCATAAGAGCCATGAGGCCATGTATTTTTTTTAATCTTTATATCTTCCCAGTGCTTGCCACTGGGCTCTGTATATAATCACCCAAAGCAATTGAGAGTTACATGGTAGGTTTGAGCTGGCTGCAAAACATTATTGACAAGGAGGTACTGAGGAGAAATAGAGTCAAGGACAGAATGGGGGAAAAAAGTACGAGTTTAAAAGAAAGACAGGCAGCTTATGTGACAAAAGCAAGGAATAACCATTAAAGCGCTCATGTGTTCCAACATCAAAGAAAGACAGAAAGACCCTCAGCACATTGGGTAAACCCCTTAGGACATGTATTTCAGGACCCAGAAAAAAAAATGCAAAGGAAAGGCAGGAGTGCCAAAAATGTGGTTTTTAAAGGAAGAGACTTTCATTTTTTGTTTGTTTTTATATCCTTGGTCTCTGCCACAATGCCTATCACAGAGTAGGCACTTAATAAGTGCTTGTTGAGAGACGGATTGTCTGTATCAGAGATGGATATACCCATAGTGTTGACACAGATTTATTTGAGTTAGTAAAAATAAATATTTATCAAATTAAAGTACCCAGATGACAGGACTTGGTAACTGAATAGACTCAATCAGCTAGGCAGCACAGTGAATAGAGTGCTGGGCCCAGAGTCAGAAGACTTGAGTTCAAATTCAGTTGTAGACACTAGCTGTATGACCTTAAGCAAGTCATTTAAGCTCTGCCTCAGTTTCTTAAAACTTCTTTCTTCAACAGTTAAATGAAAATAATAATACATCTACCTGTAATTATTGCTAATACAATAATACAGTCTTCCTGTATTATGTGTAAAGTATTTGGCACAGTCCTTGTAGTTATAGTAGGAGCTATATAAATGCTAACTATTATTATTATCATCTAGCATTTATATAGCACTTACTATATATGTAAGGCACTGTGCCAAGCATTTTACAATTATCATCTCATCTGATCCTCACAACAACCTTGGGAAGTAGGTGCTGTTATTATCCCCATTATTTTTAGATAAGGACACCAAGGCACAGAGATGAAATGGCTAGGATGGAGTCACACTCTTAGTATCTGAGGCGAGATTTGAACTCTGGTGTTCTTAACTCTAGTCCCAGGGCTTTATCTGCTCTGCAACCTGTCTACCCCAAATTGTTGCTGTTGTTGCTATAGAAGAGGACAGTAAGAAAGAGCTTGGTAACGCACTGTGCCATGAAGACTGCCAAACTGTACGGCACTTACAGGGGGCATGAATGCCAAACAAAAAGTTTTCTTCTGAACAGCTAGAGAGATACAAATTTTTTGGTGGGGGGAGAACCTAGTGAATGGCAAAGTCTGGACTCTTCATTGGAAAGCAAAAACTTCTAATAAAGCACGTTAACTACTGAAAAATCACTTCCCTGTGATGGTTTTGGTGACCCACTTTCTATCTCCTTATCCATTCTAGTTAATAGAATTTTTGGAGTGAGAAGGCATCAGTTGCATTCTACAGTGGACCAAACTTACTTTTCCACCATTTAAAATCAATTATTTCTGTATCCATGGGAACTGAAAGATACATGTACTTGGGTCACTCATAAGTCCCTACTATGATAATATGCACTATTCTACAAAAATTAGTGGAATATTCCACCAGAAGAGAACTTTTTTTTCATTTAGTGAATCTGTAAGTGCCACCATTTGAGAGTTACACTGGATAATGATCTCTCTATAATAATTGTTTAATGAGGCTAATCTTCTCTGCAGAGGGGAAAAAGTGATTTCTGTACTGTTCGTAGTTCTTTAGTAAGTAGGAATGTTTTTTTTTTCCTTTCCTGATTGAAGATGTCACCTGGGCTGTGAGCAAAGGAAGCTCTTCTATAATATCCATGGCAGAAAGAAATCTCAGATGCAGGTGACCAGCTACACAGAAAAGTTCCAGTTTGCTATGATACATGCACAGGAGAGATGCAGGCAAAGTACTGTGTGCTACTAAGAGGGAAAAGATAACTGGAATGTTCATTGAAAAGCTTCCTAAAGGAGATGTCATTTGGGTCAGGGTTTATAGTGTGGGGGCAAATCAACAGATAAGAGAAAGAGAATCTAATGATAATAATGGGATGTGTCCAGAAAAGAGTGATCAGGGTGGTGAGAAGAATGGAAATTATGCCATGGAAGAGTTTGACCTGGGAAAGAAAAAAAACCCTTCAATGCTCTGTATTGCTCATTAGGTAAAATTCAAATTTCATTTCTTGCTATTCTGGTAGGGCAAGGCAAGTAGAGAAGAATGGAACATGAGTGTCTTCAAGTATTAGATGAGTTATTATATAGAAGAGGGACTCAATTTGCGCTGGGTGTCCCCAGACAGGAGGAGAATTAGAACCAATGCATAACAAGCATGGTGAGGAAGATTTCAGTTCCATAAAGGAAATCTTTCTAACAGGCAGAGCTGTCCAAAAGTAGGATGAACAGTCTGGGTAGGCAATGAATTCTCCATCACTAGGAGTCTTCAATTAGAAGTTAGATGACCAGTTTCAAGAAAGTAGTATAGGGAATTTCACTTCCATTGTGTGTTGGATAATAGAATCTATCATGTCCCTGCCAGTTCACAGATTCTATCATTCTAAGCATGGGGGAAGATATAAAAATCTTCACGAGATAATCTGTAGTCACAGATGTTAGAACTGAAAGGTGTGATTAAATCCAACCCTCCCATTTCCCAGATGAGGAAACTGAGATTTGAAGAGTTCAGATGATTTGGCCAGGTCATATAGCTAGTAAATTTCTTTAGCAAGATTTGAATCCAGGTCTTCTTAACTTCAAATCTAGCCCTATCTACTATTTCAATACTGCCTCTCAATCAGCCTAGAAGGATTAGGATGAGGGATAAAGTATGTGAAAGGAATCTCCATATCATAGACTTAGGGCAAGAAGGGACCTTGAACCTCATCTAGTTCAACTGACCCATTTTACAGGAGAAGTCTAGAGAAGTTAATGGCAAAGTCAAATAGCTAGTAATTAGCAGAGGTTTCAGATTTGAATCCAGGTCCTTTAAATCTGGCATTCTTTCCAGTGGATCACACTGCCTCCTTCCATTGAATCTTTTGAGCACTTGTCCTATTAAGATAAACTAGAGTGATGCCACATTCTAGAAGATTTTGAGTGCCAAGAATAGGGGTTTTAGCTTCTTTTAATGGGCAATAGGGACAAATGGTGTGGTGGGGGAACGGGAGGCAAGATGGCAGAGAAAAGGCAACAACTCACCTGAGCTTTCCATAAAACCTCTCCAAACATTTCTAAATGATGCCATAAAACAATTCCTGGAACAGCAGAACCCACAAAAGCACCTGGTGAAATAATTTTCCAGACAAAGACAACTTAGAAAGTCAGCAGGAAAGGTCTGTCATGCCTGGGTAGAGTGGAACACAGCCTAGCACGGGCCATACCAGCACAAGGCCCCAGTAAAGCAGGAGGAGGCCCTGGGAGCCACTGAATCAGCAGCAGCAGCAACTCTCAGCCCATAAACAGTAAGGGGCTTAAACAACTGGTCAGAAGGAGATTGCAACATCTCTTTGCCAGCACTGGGGCAAAATTATGTTGCTTCACCCATACCTGGATACAGGTCACAGTCCTGGGTGGCAGTCCCAGAGCAAGGAGAAACACTAGCACACCAGAGCTTGCAGCCATAGTGGAGTGGAAACCCTTGTCACAGTTCCAGAGAAGAAAAGAGTGTTTGTGGTCCCTCACAGACCAGAGCACAAGCCAGGAGAGGAATAAACACACCTCTCCTTAAATCGTATTACCTTAGAAGAACTGAAAACTTACAGGTCCCTAGAAGTATCTCTGAAAACAGCTTCACAAAATGCCTGAACCTTGGACCATGGCAGCAAAGCCCTACTTTAATAAAAAAGTTAAAAGTTGACAAATAGGCTGGAAAACGAGCAAACAACAACAAAAAAAAAATTCTGACTGTGGTGGCAAGGAAGATCAACACACATACTCATCCTACAACCAAAGTCTCCAAGAAAAATATTTACTGGTGTCAGGTGATGGAAGAGCTAAAAAAGGATTCTAAAAATCAGGTAAGGAAAGTAGAGGAAAAATTGAAAAGATAAATGAGAGTGATGCAAGAAAATCATGAAAAAAGTCTTGGCAAAGGACACACACACACACTCACACACACACACACAAATACTGAAGAAAATAACACCCTAGAAAACAGACTAGGCCAAATAGTAAAACAAAAAGATACAAAAAACCCAATGAGGAGAATGCCTTAAAAAGAAGAACTGGTCAGTTGGAAAAGGAGGTACAAAATCTCACTGAAAAAAAAATGTTTTTGTCAACTAAAGTATATTAATTTATATAGTAATGTTAATCATTTGTGTTATAATTTTGTTTTATTTTTGTAGATGGATTTTAATGCCTTGTAACCCTAAATAGAAAAGCAATACATATGAACATAGAATAAAACCCACTGCAGAGAGGAAAGAAACCAAACAATACAGAGCATCAACAATTTCCTTATGACGTTCACTTTCTCCTCCAAAGGAGAATTTTTTTAAAAAACTAGCTGTAACTAGGGCAAGATGATTAGGACTTTCTCACTAGGTGCCAAAATTTAGGAAC
>CM053627.1:186166554-186183807 GCA_028646595.1 Phalanger gymnotis | reverse complement strand
TCAGTGATTTAAAGTTGGAAGAGACTTTAGAGGATATTTAGCCCATTCCCTTATTTTAAGGATGAGGAAACAAGGTCTGAAGAATTGCCCAAGGATACACAAGTCACTCAGCTGAGATTACAGATTCAGGTTTCTGCTTTGTTTTGTTTTTGGAGGAGTGGGGCAGTATTTTGAGCCTTCCCCCAACCCCAACCCACCCTTGATCACCACACGTGTTCGCTACCAGGAGGCACTATGTCTTACTGTTATTTTATTAGTAAAGACTTGGGAAGATTTTTGTTCTGATTGGGTTTTTTTTTTGGGGGGGGGTTGTTCTGTTTTATTCTGGAAACTGCTATTCTGTGACTGTTATATAAGTGGCTAATTGTGAAAGATTGGTTTATGGTTGAGGTTAATCTCGGTCAGAGAAATGAGGGATGCTATTCACCTACTCACAAAGTGCCCAGGCATGTGAGGTTCTGTAGAGTGACTAGGAAGAGAGAGGAGAAGGAAGGAAGAAAAGAAGGAAGGAAGGAAGGAAGGAAGGAAGGAAGGAAGGAAGGAAGGAAGGAAGGAAGGAAGGAAGGAAGGAAGGAAGGAAGGAAGGAAGAATAATTGGTCAGCTGAACCAACCTGAGAAGATGAAATGAAAATAAATCTATTGATCCAAAGTAATCCCTTCCTGTCCATGTCTAGCCAGAACAATAAGTAGGGGAAAAACTATACCATATTCTAAACTAAGGTTAAGGCCATATGGGTTGTGAAAGAACTGTCACCAAACTATTTTCATTGACATTTTGGTTGACAAAATTATTTGTTATCCATCTACCCAGTGGTACAAGATGTCCCAAAAGTCATAGGGCAATTTTAAGCTATTAAAACTTAAAATTGCCCTAAGACTTTTAGGACACCCAATACATTGAGTAAATAGACCACAGATAAGCAATTTGACCTGAAATGAATGGCAATGTGGCTTGGTAAAATATCTAGTCCTGTCCTGATGAATAAGCATGAGAACAGTCTCCAATTAGTTGTAGTTAGTATTTCTAACTACAATCACCTTTTTTCCTTTTTTTTTTTTTAATCTATACTTAGAATTTCCTCCCATGTGGAGAATTCTTGGTATTATCGCTTCCTCCTTCATCGATGCATCTGCAACTGCAAATTGTAGCCTTGGAGGGTCACTTGAAATACTGAAAAGTTAAGTGACTTGCCCACTGTCAAAGATGGGACTTAAACCTAAGTCTTGCTGACTCCAAAGCTAGACTATACCCACTAAGTCAACACTCCCTCTTTTTACCCTTGCTATCATTATTAATCTAATTTTGCCTGATTTCTTAATGTGCATTCTGCCTTTTGATATTGATTTCTATTCAGTCATTGTGTTTTATATATATATATATACATGTACAAATAATTGATGTAAAAATATAAGTATTTATAAAATACATTTGACTTTGTATTTACCTAGGGGAAATGAGGGGCTAAATCATCAAAGGATAACTGATTTAGAAGTGGAAAGGGCCTTATAGACCTTTTAATCCAGGGTCTCTTAATATGAAGTCCATGAACTATTATGGGGGAAAAATTAATTTCATTTTCATTAAGCTCCAACTTAAATTTAATATTTCCTTCTGTTATAACTTTAAAAAGGAAAAAAACAACATCCTAAGAAGGAGTGTATAGGTTTTACTAGGCTTCCAAAAGAGTCCATGACACACAGAAATTTGAAGGACCAACTTCAGCTTTAGTCCTTCCTCCTTCGTTTTACAGATGAGGAAAAAGGGGCCCAGAGAGCTCTATATCATTGCCTAAGGTGATATGGGTAGTACACATAAGCAGTTATTCATAAAATTTAGCCATTGTAAACAGCAGCTTTTCCCTCATGCTTTTTCTTTCAGTTTTTCCTCCCTGTCCCTCCTTGCAAGTTTAAAAGCAAGAGTTTACAGTGTGTTTTTTGTAAACTAAAAGGTTCTCTCTTTGGAGACTATCAGGCTATTGGGGTATTTGAGAAGGGATCTCCCTACACCTTGATTTTGTCTTCATAAAATTTGGAAATGGGTTCTTAATGTTCTGGAACACTGAATGTCTACTCCTGTCATGCAAGCCTCCAGGAATACAATGAATCTCCTTTGAAAGTGTTGTGCCCTGCACTCTTGCCCACAAACTAATTCACTGATCCCCCAGTACTTTAGGCATAGTTTTACCAGAGTATGCTTCTCAACAGTTGGGGCCTCTCTATACTACATCCCAAGTTTTGTGAAGGAAGAATGGTGATAGTTATACCATCCAGAAACTTAATCCAAATTAGTCAAGAGGGGAACGCTTTTTTTCCCTTTCTCTCAGTTCCAGAATTTGGGGTTTTGATTATCTGAAAATCACTACGTAGACAAGCAAGACAGCTAGCTTAATAACAGAACCAGAAACATCAGTTTTGCAAAAATTTGCTTGGTCTTTAGAGGTATTCTTAAATTATTCTCCTATTAAGTGTCTATAAGAAAGGTAAGGGAGAATCACATTTGAGGAAGGAAAAACTTTTTCCAAGATTATGATCCAAGTTCATCAATAGCCAATTGTGTTTTTCCATTTAAAAAAGCTGTAATAATGCAGGAGCTTCCATTTAAATGAATTTGGGTCAAAAATGTTTTTTTTTTTCTTTCTGATTTTGATAATAGCAGGTACTTGGTGGATTTGGCAATTTGAATTCCAATTATTCTATATTCTTATCTGTTTAATACTAGACAATGTGTTCCAAGGAAATAAAAACAGGGCATTATTGTTTATTTTGATTTTTGAAGGGTTTGAAGTTCTAAGTTAGGTTAAAAATAATAATAGCTCACATCTGAGCACTTTAAAGTTTGTAAAACACTTTTCTCCCAACAATCCTGCCAGATAGGTATTGCCAGTATTAGGATCTCTATTTTACAGATGAGGAAAACTAAGGATTGGACAGGTTAAGTGATTTGCCCATGATTCTAAAGGATTTTTTGATCCCTAAAACTCTAAATTGTAGAGTTCTTAATGTGCATCAGTGGAAGAAGTTTTCACATGGGGTGTTCCTCATAATTATAAAATAACAAGTCCAAAATACTCTCCAGCCCTGGACCTCAGTTTCCTCATCTATAAAACAAGGCAGCCAAAATACTCTCCCCCCGCCAAAAAAAAAAAAAACATGCTGGATAATCCGTGTCCTAAAGTAGATTTGTTGTCCCAAATAATCCAGGTTGACTTTCTGCAGTTAGAGTTCATCAGTTTGGAATAGTTCAGCTCTCTAACTTGCTTTGGCTATACAAACAAACATTCAAACTCTTTCGATCTGGTTATCCATGTACAGCTCAGCTGGACGGTCAAGCCTGAAAACACAATTCCTACCATTTAAGCTCCTGTAAAATTATGTCCTCCAGCAAATACAGCTGACCAGAGCTTATAGTCTACTTTGATTTGACTATGGCAAAAATGGTCTTATTTTTTTTTCAAGAAATCTCAGCTTGTTTTGCATTTTAAAAGATACATGTGATGATCCATTGATAAATTTGCAAATTGGGAAAGAGGCTTCAAGAAAACAACTTTCTGTTTTCTTCCCATACATTTTATCTTATCTTAATATTGCATTTTTCCCCTACCTTAGTTCTTTAGTTCATCCCTCTGCTAAACAAGTTATTAGTTATCGACTGATGTAAGTGTATGAGAAAATGTTAAGAATCAATGATTAAATGCTATGAAACCTTTTTTAATATTATTCATTACAACTTGAAAGGAAAGTGTATGCTCAGTACTTAGCTATTCATAGATTTTAAAAAGACAGTAAAAAGGGTAATATGCAGTCAAGTCCACTACAGATATAAAGGAAAAGAAGCATGGAAATTCTCATGCACACCTTAAATTGCTGTATAAATATTGGCCATTACTAATAGTATTGCCCAAGTGGTACTGAATAAGTCTTTCCTGCCTAATTCAACTTTTCTGTGGTTTAGAAACCAACTGAAAGTCTGCAATTTTCATGTAAAAATACATTTTCCTTTAAAAAAAAATCAATGTTCTTGCTCATTAAAAAAAAATCCAAATACCATCAGCAGTCGAGTTAAAACAAACTATGTAGAGTTTAACCCGAATATCAAATATAATCTGTATATTGTAATACAATGCCCTGGAATATTATTATAAATTATTATTATCATGAACTCTGATACTTGCTGAAAGAAGAGTTTATGCTAATTTAATCCTTTGAATGCCATTTTAAAGTTTAATATGTGAGATTATTTTTCTGAGATGCTTAAACAACACATGGGCTGAAACTCTTTTTTTTTAATTGAGCATTTTAATAAAACAAAGAAGAGATGACAGATTTTTTTTAATAGACCAAATCTTTATGGATAAAAAGAGTACCGGAATGTGATTTTAATTTCAGAAAGGAAAAAATGAGAAGAGAAGGAGAGAGAGAGAGAGAGAGAGAGAGAGAGAGAGAGAGATCACTGAAAAGATTATTGGTAACTCAAGGACCCAGAGTCTGCACTGGCTGAACAGTGTAATCGTGACAATGATTAACTACAAAACGATGGTCTCAGTCTAAGGGTAAATAAGCTATCACCATGGCACTGAATGAAGGAATGGCATTCTGCTGGAATGGGTCTCACTGCAGTGAGCTCTCTACCTGATGACAGCTACAATCAAGAGTGGCTGCCGGCAGCTGCTTTGCTCCAGGCCACATTCAATTATGTCGGCCTGCATTAGTCCCTGGCGAAGCTGTCACCTTCCAGGCTGTGAAGTGAGAGCATGAAGAGGCTCCTGAAGTCTCTCCAGTCCCTTGCTTCGGGTTCAGGGGAGGGAGGAAGGGAGGATGAGAAACAATGTGGAAAAAAAGACCATTAGTACTCTGGCTGCTGGCAGCATTCATTTTGCTCATGTAGTGGAAAAAAAATAGCTTAGGTGAGCTGGATTCGAGAAGTTGTCTGGCATTGGATAATTGCAGAGATTGTTTTTTATTTTTTTCTTTTCCTCCCTCCCTCTTCCAAGAAGTCATTCTTTTTCAGGAGGTACTGCCAAGGGATTGTCCTATTTCCAGGATTTTAGAATCACTCTTGCTTACCCTTCTCCAGAGACAGCTCCGAACATAGGAATACACTTTCTGATACCTACCTGAATGCCCCAACAGATTCTCCAGTGGTTCTGATCTGCAAAAGTTGGAATATTTAACTTCTTGCCTAAAATGCCCAGAACTTTGGAGGATGGATCCGTTTATAGAACTAGCAATAGAAACAGAGAACAAATGAATAATCAGTGAATCGAGTCAAAAGCTGGAAAGGACCTTAAAAATCATCTAGGCCAGTCTCTTATTTTGCACATGAGGAAACTGAGGCTTGAGAACAAACTTGATGCCCCATCTATAAAATGAGAATATTAGCTTAGATGGCTCTAAAGTTATAGGAGAATAGCTGTAGTGCTAAAAGGGACTTCAGAGCCATCCAGTCTAGCCCCCAACAAGTGGCCTTTCCAAAGATGAGATTTTAGAGATCACCTAATTTAACCCTCTCATTTTGCAAAAAAAAAAAAAAAGGAAATTAACACACCATGATTTGTCCGAGAACATACACATATACATATATATGTATAATATACATATATAAAATAAATAGCAAAGTTAAAATGTGAACCCAAGCCTTATGTTTTCAGATCCATTGTTCTTCCCCCATGTTGATGTTGTCCCCTATGTCCCCTTATGAATGATCCCGATTATCCAAGGAAGCTATTTGAAGACACAAAATGTTTTAATCCTAGGTCACAGGATCATAGAATCACAGTCTTAATGAATTCGAAGTTAGAGGACACAGATTTGAAAGCCACTCTGCTACTTGCTCATTAGGTGACCTTGGCCACCCCATTGACCTACACTGGATCTCAGTTTCCTCATCCATAATATTAGAGAGTTGGACTAGATGAATTCTAAAATACATTCCAACTCTAAAGCTATGTTTCTACAACCATAAAAGAAATTAACCCAATCTCTCCATTTTACAGGTGAGAAAACTGAGGCCCAGAGTGGCAAGAACCACTACCAAATCCTTGGGCTTATATTTTGTTTACCTCTCTCCAAATGGATAAATAATGAGGATGGAGGGGGCTTAGGGGCTGGGCAGCATCAAAAGTGGGCAGCTCAGAGTGTTCATAGCCCTTTCTGGGCATTTAAATGGTAACATCTAAGACAGAGGCTTAATGACTTGCTCGAGGTCATACAACATACATATGTACAATGACTAAATTAGTCTTCAAGCCTATGTCCTCTTATTCCAGATTCAGCACCCTTTCCTTCTGGTTGAGTTAAAAGGTTCTTAACGATAGAGGCATATTTATTTTTATTTGCATAGTTCTCAGATGGAAATAATTTTGTTTGTTCAAGGCAATTCAACACTTTACATCAAATAAACTCTTCAGAATACAGGAACTAAAGGGATCCAGTACAAACCAGGGTTCAACTCAATGTCAGTTAAAATGTATCTCTAGGTGCCTGTCATGATCAAGGCACTGTACTAGACATAGTGGGGAATTTACAAGAAGCCCATACCCTCACAGACTTTACTATTTAAATGCTGAGAAAGGGCTATGAACACTGAGTCATTGACCATTTATGATGTTTTCCAGACCCTAAGTGAAAGTTCTCTCACCAGTCTTTCTTCTCCAGTTGGAGAGGGATAAACAAACATTAGCCCAAGGATTTGGTCAGGTGTCTTGTTGCTCCAGAAATACTGGCATTTCTGGAAGAGTTGAATACCCTCTTCATTCTCAGACTACTGCCTGCGACCTTCTTCTGTTGATCAGCAGCAAGAAGCTGAAGGGAGAGAGTTTGTCCCACTTCTAACAAGGGGTGTTGCTGTGGAGGGTCAAGATAGCCTTCAAGTATTCAACCCTTTCTACTCCCTCCTCCCTTATGGAAAAGGGAGGAGCTGAATCCTTCCAGGTCTTGACCCATGTTGACTGTCTCCTCTTTTTAGCCCTCATCTCTTGCTCAAGCAAGACTGGAGGCAGTTGTGTACTATGTAGAGTGCTGGAACCCAAGAATGCCTGAGTTCAAATCCTACTTCTTACTACTTACTACACTACTGACACTTATCACCTATATAATCCTGAGAAAATCACAACTCTAAGAACCTCAGTTTCTTAATCTTTAAAATGAAGGAGTTGACCTCTGAGGTTCCATTCTAACTCTAAATCTATGCTCTGATTTTCCAATATTTTAAGCCCCTCAGTAACCTGCCAACTGAGCTATTGATCAGCATTGTCAGCCAGCAATGATGGAGATAGCAATTCATATTAAGCCCTGTCTACACACACACCCCTTGTGTGTGATTGTGATAAACAATCTTATCCCCATACTGCCAGTATCATGTGTGTGTTTGTACATATGTGTGTGTGTCCCTTTTATAAGAAATAACACCCTCTTAGTGGATCTATGGAAATAATGATTTTTTTAAAAAAAAAAACTTTTGTAAAGAAAACAAGATAAAATAATGAAACTTCCAACTGGGAAATAAATTACAGATTCCTCAGCTTCAAATTGAATTGGCATTTCAGTTGAATCAGAATCTGGCTGTATTTAACACCAGCTCCACTATCATAGTTCTATAAAACAAATGATTTGCTTATTCACTTTACATCCCCAATGGGAAGAATTTTTCTAAGGAGACAAACAACCTTGCTTTGACATTAGAACAGGTCAATTATTGGACAAAAAACTCACCAAGCTACAAACATATCCATGGTGTTGGAGTGGTGGGATAAGGAGTATAAATGAGAAAGCTGCTTTTACCCTTGCCCATCATGCCTCCCTCTAGGAATACGGAATCAAGGCTACTGTCAAATTAGCAGAAATTTGCTTCAGGACCAATTTGAAAATTGTTAAATTACTATAGGAAAAAATTGTTATAATATAGTTATAAAGTGAGTTTCAGCAGACACAGCTTAGATTTTGCCTTCATAGCTTCAAATCCCTAGGAAAGTGTTTGGCATAGAAGAAGTAACATTAGAAAGACCAGACCCAACAATTGAGATGCATTTAAAAAAATTTACTACAGTTTCTTCTGTCTGTGCAAATACACTTTAAATACAAATTATTACAAGCAGATGTTACAATTCTACTTTGAAATAAAACATTTTCATCCTATTTTGATTTTCTTTGCCTTATGGATTAAGGGGAAAAAGGCTTGTGTCAAATGATGCAGCTTGATCCTTTGAGGTATTCTTAAATTCCAATCCTTTCTGAGTTGAATTCAACAACAAAAAAAAATTATTGTTGTCCTCAAGAAGACACCTATAGTTCTTTTCTATTATAAAAACCATAACATGCCTTAAAGCCTCCTGCAGACAAATTATCTTGTGTACAGTGGCTATGAGGTAGGAAATGGATCACTCATGATCCAGTGATCTATCAGTCACTGATGTTTAGTTGGCTTTAGAATTAGGACAGTCATCAGGAGAATGTTGTCATCAGGTCCTCTGCCCAATGGCAAGCTGGGACAGTGTCTACATGAAAGGAACAAAAGCAAAGGTGACCATCCTCCCATGCCCCAATATATGGAATGTGAGGTAACTTCCATTAATGTGGACCACAACCAGTACATAGCTTAGCTAATAAATCTTAGGGAGTTACCTAAAGCTCTGAAAGTTTAAGTGACAGTGTCAGTCAGGAGGTTTGAGCACAAGTTTTCCTGACTTCAAGTCCAGCAAACTGTCTACCAAACCATGATACTTTTTAACCACTATGAGATATTTTACCAACATGGCAATAAAGAATGAGGGTGAAGCCAAAACCCCAAGTTTATTACAGCAGTGTTCAAGTTATTTATGTGATAATAAAAAGACATACAATCAGTACAGTTGCTGTGTACATATATTTTTTGTACCAAATTTGTTTTATTCTTTATAGTTCCTCATTTGGGTGATATTATTGGCACAAAATTCCTGCATCCCACGGGGATCTAGACATTGGGACATGTGAACCAATGAGTGACCACATAATACTTAGTAGTAACTTGCCATGTTATTCTTGGAAAGTATTAGTCTCTATAAGAAATGATGAGCAGGTGGATTTCAGAAACACCTGGGAAGACTTAAATGAACTGATGATGAGTGAAGTGAGCAGAATCAGGAGAACATTGTATACAATAACAGCAACATTGTGCAATGGTCAACAATGATTGACTTAGCTCTCCTCAGCAATACAATTATCCAAGACAACTCCAAAAGACTCATGAGGAAAAATGCTATCCACATCTAAAGAAAACTGATGGAGTCTGAAAGCAGATCAAAGCATACCATTTTCACTTTATTTTTTCATACTTTCCCCCTTTTGTTCTGTTTCTTCTTTTACAGCATGACTAATATGGAAATGTGATTTACATGATTCCACACATATAACCCACATCAAATTGCTTTCTGTCTTGGGGAGGAGGAAGGGAGAAAAACTTGGAACTCAAAATCTTATAAAAATGAATGTTAAAAAATTAAAATAAAAAGTATATATGTCCATTTAGATCTGAAAAATAGTGACAATGAGGGCATCTCTTACACTAAACTAACAAGGCTATATGCTAAAAAAAATGAAGGAATAGAAATGAGGTAGTTTGGATACTTCAGAAGGAATATGTCCTTAAAGGAAGAAACTCAGAGCATGCTAAAGTAGTTTTTATAAAATATCCTCCTGTAAGTAAACAGAACCAAGAAAGCAACATGCACAGTGAGTACAACAGTGTAATTGGAAATAATAAATAACCAAAACTGAATGTTATGTAATTAAATTATAATGAAAAAACTTGGCCCTGAAAAAGAGTTAACAAAATTTGCTTTCTTCTCTTCACTGAAGAGATAGAAGATTGTGGATCTGGACTATTGCATATATTGTCAGACATGGTCAATATGTTATCTAATTTTGCCAAACCTTTTTTTCTTTCTTTTTTAATCTTTGTTACATGTGATAGAGGACTAGGAGGAGGGAAATGGAGCGAATGTGATATAAAAATGAAAGGTATCAATATAAATAACATAGGAGGTAGAGACCAGAAGGGATTTTGTTGGTATAGGAAAATCCTAAATGAAGAAAACTCGCAGTGCCAATATAAGCCAGCAACTTCTCTGCAATTTACAATCTCAGAGAGTTACCTAAAGTACTATTAGTAATCTCATTCCTTGACTTGACTCATAATTTACCCAGGGTCACACAGTTAGTCACTATGCCTCAGAAACAGAATTTGAACTCAGATCTTCTTGGCTTTAAGACCAGCTCTATATCCATTGGACTAGACCAGTATTTAGAAATGCAACTTGTAAAGCTACCCTTTTCCATAGTGTGAAGTAATAAACAACAATAGCAATACAAGGCTGCCTTGAAATATACCCTAAGGAAACAAACAAAAACACCAACGCCAACAACCCTCTGTTTTAAACCTTGTTTCATCTGTACAGTAAGATTCTTTATCTGATATGGAGAACTATTACTATGTGATTCGAGCTTTAGGCACTTTGTGATGTCATCCTCAGTGACCATTTAGTCACAATTTGATGCAACAGAAGGATCCCAACACAAAGAAACATGAGTTCTTCCCCTGTATCTGCCAATGACTATCTCTAGATGTGTGGCCTTGGGGAAATCATATAATCTTTCTGTGCCCCTGTTACCTTAACAGTAAGATGGTGATCATAAGGTTTTCCCTGTTTGAAGGCAGGACACTGGACTAGTTGGATTCTTGAGATCCCTTTGAGCTGAGCCACTTAACAAAGACAGGAAAAGCAGCCGTGTGAATGGATAGCAGGAATACCTGGGTTCAAGCCATACCTCTGGTACACATTCACTTTGGGCTTTCAGTTTCTTAGTACTTCAAGCAACTCTCTAAGATTATATGATATCGAATGGCAGCTGATATGTTTTGTTAGAATGAGTTTTCACAAAATGAGAGTACTCAAAATAGATAAAATAGAGATCTAGACCAAAAAGAGTTTGAGAGTGGGTGAATGAGAGAGATATTTTAGCCAAGCTACTCCAAAAATTCCTTGAAGGTATTATTTTACTTAGACTGCCTCAAAATATACTGGGTAATGATACTACTCTTGTCTTAGGTTCACTTGGGAAATAAAATATTCTGGGCTCAAATTACCTTATATTCTTTTTCCTGATATAACCTCTGACCCAGTGCAAGTCACTTAACTTTCTGATGTCTCCATTTCTACTTATCTCTTTTTACCCTGGAAGGAGCAACCAACATGTACCCCCGAGTACAGAGAAGAAAAACATTTCTCTTGCCTCCATCCCACTGGCTCTCAAACTTCTAAGGCAGCCAGGTTTATCCTCAGCCATGTAAGAGCAATTTAGCCACCATTGCTGTCATACTCCTACAGCATAGTGGCAAAAGGAAACCCTTTCTTATATACCTATTTTAAGCACATAGAAATGTGAATTTAAAGAGGTCATAAGGTACATACCCTTTGACCCAGCAATCCCAATACTAGGTCTATATCCCAAAGAGATAATTTTTTTAAAAAAGGAAAAGTACCCACATGTACAAAAATATTTATAGCAGCTTTTTTGTGGTGGCAGAGAATGGGAAATTGAGGGGATGGCTGTCAAGTGGGGAATGGCTGAACGAGTTGTGGTATATAAATGTAATGGAATACTATTGCTCTATAGGAAATGACGAATGGGTGGATTTCAGAAAAACCTAGAAAGACTTACGTGAACTGATGCTGAGGGAAGTGAGCAGAACCAGCCAAACATTGTAGACAGCAACAGCAATGTTGTGCCATGATTAACTATGATAGACAGCTCTTCTCTGAAGTACAATGATCTAAGACAAAAGACTCATGATGGAAAATGCTAACAATATCCAGAGAAAGAACTAAGGAGTCTGAATGTAGATCAAAGCATACTATTTTTTTGTTTTTTTCTTTCTTTGTTTTTTTCCTTTTATTCTGATTCTTCTTTCACAGCATGATTAAAGTAGAAATATGATTTTTAATAAATTAATTTATTTCTTTTTAGTTTTCAACATACACTTCGATAAGTTTTCATGGAAATATGTTTAACACCACTGTACATATATCAGATTGCTTGCCATCTTGGGGAAGGGGGAGTGGAGGAAGGGAGGGAGAAAAATTTGAAATTCAAAAGTTTACAAAGTGAATGTTGAAAACTATGTTTACATGGAGTTAGGGAAAAATAAAATACTATTAAGAAAAAAAAGAGGTCAGAGGACAGAGGAAAATGTTACAGAAGAACTGCTACATTAAGTGCTCCATATCGATACCCCTGACAGATCTGTAACTATAGTGGGAGCACCAGTGCTTTGTCCCAGGATACCAAACTTAAAAGAGTGCTGACAAAATTCCAACTGTTCAGCATTGAAGAGGCAGCCTAATTAACTACAATAATTAGTGATAATAAGAAGGTACCAGATGGAGGTCTACTGGGGTGAGTTGGGGTTCTCCCTCCCTCCTTGCACATGTCACAGGGTCTCTGTCACCATCTCCTTCTACACACAGAGGAATGTGCTTCCCCCACCTTCAACTGAAGGTATACATTACAACACTTGTTAATAGCATAGTTTATAGCACTTGCCCCAGGTGCAAAAAGTCCTAGTTATAGCTCTCTTCTCAGCACCTTTCACACCATCAGTTCTGGACCTATTAAGTATGCTGGTGGAATCATTACATGTAGAGCTATTCTGATTACACACATCAGATGAGAGATACGCTCTCATTGTCTCCTCATTGAAAAGCCTCAGAGAGCTGCATGCTAAAGTTTTCTGATAGTCCTTCCTCTCATTTGTGGAATAAAGAAGTGGGAGCCTCATTATTAGCCATTTCCTAGGGTATCAATGACAAATGCCTTTAATAACATTTAAGAGAGGATCTCAGTCAGCAACCCACAGTGCTCCAAAAGTGCATGATCTACTCTTTGCAGGCAAAGTCCCTACCACTGTCATGCAATCAACATTGTGTGGTCTAACTTATTCAGTTTATGGTGACTTGGACCTAGAATCATATTCCACAATTTATAGCTCTAAAAATATCCAGACCAAAGGGTTGCACATAGAACAGATTGCACAAGGGCACATGGGGACAACTGCACTGTGGGCTCCAAACTATTACACCTCCTGTAATCACAGTCAGATTGGGAATCCCAGAGGAAATTTTGCATTTGGAAGCAGAATGCCATTTTTTTTTGTTGTGGCATAATTTCCCAGCTGCTGGAAAGGGGCCTAGTGTGCCCCTTTATCACAGAAAAATAAAAGTGCTACCATTGTTAATAGATTGAGATTTCACTGTGTCTCCCAAGTAACAACAGGCACCCAGTGAGAAGCCATTTTCTGAGGGAGAAAATATTTTCATATGATTTAGATAAAGCCATCCTGTTGTTCTGAGAACTCCCACCCCCCACCCCTGCCATTAGAGGGACAAATGGTGAGAGGAAACAACCGGGAAATGAAAAATTTCTACCATTTTCAATAAAAATATGTTTTCTAAATTAAAAAGAATTTTGTTTTATTGATTTCCCCCATCTTGACTATAACAGTGAATCCTCTGGAGTCTTAAAAGAGAGAAGACCCATCCTGTGCACCCATGATCCCCAACTGTTTCTCTACTTGAACTTAGTTTGTGCCTGAAGTGTGCTAATCCTTGGCTGAGTTTTGAAGGAAGTGATATACCAAAATTAGCTAAGAAAAGGAAGGAATGGAATTCTATGTTGAGGGACCAAAGGCACAGAGGGAGAAATGAGTGTGACATGTTTTTAAATGATTCTGAAACTGGCATATCTGGAATAGAGAGGTCAGTACAAAGAATGAAAATGTTAAAAGGGAACGGGGGCTTTAGAGAATGGACGTTTATGTAGGACATTGAATGCCAAGCTTTTCAAGATTTAGCTTTAATCCATTAAGCATTTGGGGTCTATGTAAGTTCTTGAATAGTAATTTGAAGACACGGTTTGAGATTTTTGTCAAATGTTTTGAAGCCTGGACTAAGAGACGAGTGAAGAACCTCTGGCAGTAATGCTAATGGGAATTTGTCAGAACCAAGTTAAGAGAAATGGCCGTGGAAACGGACAAGGTTCAAACCCTGAACACATATTACAGAAAGGATTGGCAGAGATTGGTGACTGTTGGGATATTCCATGTAGTGCCTGACACATGGTCGATTATCAACATACGTCCACTAAAGTTGTATTATGAATATCATTCGTTCTTCACTCCAAGTATGTGATTTAAACTTTTAGCTATCCTCTTTTTCTTCTCTACCAGAATATCAGCTACTTGAAATCAGAGACTGTGTCATTTTTTTCTTTGTTTTATTCTGAGCATCTTGCATAGCGCTTTGCTGATAGTAGGTACTTGGTAAATATTTGTTGGATGGAAACGAATTGAATTCTATTATTACAGACTTCAGAAAATACAGTCCCTGTTGTCATGTTTCTAGAATGCCTTAGATTATTATTTTAAATTCCTGGGTTTTATTAAAAATCATGTCTACCTTATTATACCACAATTCTACCTATTTGTAATGAAAAGAGTATCGTAATGGGAAACAGAAGGCTGATCTTAGAGTTGTAGCTCTACCTACTACTGGTTGTATGATCTTGTAAGTTATAATAATAATAACAGCTAACGTTTAAATAGAGATTGCCATGTGTCAGACACTACGCTAGGTGCTTTACAATCATTATTATCTCATTTGGTCCTCACAACAACCCTAGGAGGTAGATGAAATTATTATTATTTCCATTGTACAGATGAAGACACTGTGACACAGAATGGTCAAATGACTTGCCCAGAGGTACACAACTAGTAAGTATTAGAGGTTGGATTTGAACTCATGTCTTTCTTAGTCCAGATCTAGTGCTCTATCCACTGAACCACCTAGCTGTAAGATATTTAACCTGAACTCAGTCTTCTCATCCTTACCATCATCATCATAATAGCTCTCCTGACTACTGTTTCAACAGAGTTGTTGAAGGGATCAGATGAGACCACAAGAAAATATTTGTAAATAGGAAAGTTCTTCTTTTTCTTTCTTTTTCTTTTTCTTCTTCTTCTTCTTCTTCTTCTTCTTCTTCTTTTCTCTTCACACACACACACACACACATACACACACATTTGTTGCTGAGTCATTCAGTTGTGTCCAACTCTTCATGACCCCATTTGGGGTTTTCTTGGAAGAAATACTAGAGTTATTTGCCATTTCCTTCTTCAGCTCATTTTATGGATGAGGAAACTGAGGCAAACAGTTAACTGACTTGCCCTAGGTCACACCAGGTAGGCCAGAAATGAACTCATGAAGATGAGTCTTCCTGACTCCAGGCCTGGCACCATTTAGCTGCCAGATAAATAGGCAGACAGATAGATAGATAGATAGATAGATAGATAGATAGATAGATAGATAGATAGATAGATAGACAGACAGACAGACAGACAGACAGACAGACAGACAGACAGACAGACAGATAGATAGATAGATAGATAGATAGATAGATAGATAGATAGATAGATAGATAGATGTAGAGATACACATATATCTTTAATATTTGACCTTTTGCAAAAAGCTTTTATCTCTGACTAGAAATATACTATCCATTCAAAAATATTTTCTGAACTTTTGGAGATTCAAGTTACACCAAAGCTACAAATTATCTGATGAATTTAAACTCTTAGAAAGCAAGCATATAACTATGTATCTTATTTATTCTCTACCAAACAGCATTCCCAAATTACAATTCAATTTAATTTTACCAACATTTATTAAATGCATACTGTATAGAAAGTTCAGAGAAGATAAGACCTCTGACTTGCAGAGTTGTAGTAAGATGATAATAAGAGAATAGAATAGTCTAGTACAGGGATTCTTCACCATTTTTGTGTCATAGACTCTTGATAGTCTTGTGAAAATGTTGTATTCCTTCCCCGAACCATGTACATTGCCTATGTTTAAAAACGCTAAGTTTCATTTAGAGAATAGTGAAAACAGACATATTTTTCCTGATTTGAGTTCACACATCCCTGTTATCTATCCATATACCCCAGGTTAAGAATCTCTAGTCTATTAGGATAATATGACGTGTAGAGCCATGTAAGTATGCTATTAGTAACAATAATTACAGGCAACAGATATATAGAACTTTAAGTTTTGCAAAGTGCTTTACACGTATTCTCATTTGATAATATATCAATATCTTGTTTGATATATATGTATATAATATGTATATGTGTGCAAAGCACAATTAGTGCTATTATATGTAAATTAGGGAGCCACAAATAAAATACTCTAGAAGCCCAAAAGAAAAATGATTATTACTATTGAGGGGGGCCCCACAAAAGAGGTAACGTTTTGAGTTGGTCTTTAAAGAGTGGGCATTGGTGGGGTGCGGCAGTGATGAGAGGGACAAAGGGTCTCATAAATGTCTACTAATTTTAAAGCAGTTTGACTCACTATGCTCTGGTTGAAAATATGCATTTTACAAATTATCAAATTCATCTTGAGTAAGGAATTACATATTGAAATACCTTTGAGCACAAGACCCTTTGAAACACAGACAATAAAGGCAAACACCGCATGATGATTGTTCCATGGCCTACAAAAACCAGACAATCAACAGGCATGTATTAAGCATTGTCTCTGTGCTGAATACTGTGCTAGAGCCCAGGAATAATAAGGCAAAAGTTAAAACTCATTAAAAATTAAAGGTATTGTTTTGAAATGTGGAAGTACTTCGTATTCAATGGCACCTGACACAGATTCATTGAAGGGGGCAAAAATTAAGGACTTGTAGCTGTTGTATTCAAGAAAACTTGATCCCTGGAGTTTCCTCTGGCTTATAGAAAGGAAAGCAGTATAGATTGAGTATTGATAGGTATCTGTAGTGAGGCATTAAGTTCAGCTGAGCACACAGAGATCAAACCCCTCTAGTTTGCCCTTATGAGAACCAATCAAATATTTTCATCATTGAATTTTGTGTAAGGAAGCACTTGATTAATCATATGGAGGTTCCTCTGGCCTTAACAAGTGGCTGATGGGCTAAGCCAGGATGATCAGAGCAATAATTTGCTTTCCAGGGAATTTCCAAAGGCATGCTTAATAGAAAACAAGAAGAAAAGAAAAAGAAAGAAAGAAAGAAAGAAAGAAAGAAAGAAAGAAAGAAAGAAAGAAAGAAAGAAAGAAAGAAAGAAAGAAAGGAAGGAAGGAAGGAAGGAAGGAAGGAAGGAAGGAAGGAAGGAAGGAAGGAAGGAAGGAAGGAAGGAAGGA
>CM053627.1:186131727-186166054 GCA_028646595.1 Phalanger gymnotis | reverse complement strand
AAGGAAGGAAGGAAGGAAGGAAGGAAGGAAGGAAGGAAGGAAGGAAGGAAGGAAGGAAGGAAGGAAGGAAGGATGCTGTCATTGCTTTTGTTGCTTTTAAAAATCTCCTATATGATGGTCAAATTGCCATTTACTTTGAGGATTCTTTTCTTCTATCATTAACATGAGATAGTCACAGATGGTGACCCTCCTCATGTGCAACTTAGTTTCAATGAATGCTGAATATTGGAAACATTAGAATACATTCATATTTTTCACTATAGATAAACAGGGTGAACAGAATCCACTCTCTCAACTTCACCTTGTTTATTCTCCTTACCTA
This sequence comes from Phalanger gymnotis, assembly GCA_028646595.1. NCBI lineage: Eukaryota > Metazoa > Chordata > Mammalia > Diprotodontia > Phalangeridae > Phalanger > Phalanger gymnotis. The sequence continues at coordinate 186,165,732 of CM053627.1, read as the reverse complement.
ATAAATCTGCAGGTTTTTGAGAGCCAATTTGCTTACTGGTAAATCTTTTAATTTTTCTGTTAGTTGTTAGCAGTTATATAACACTTTCAAGCTTGCAAAGTACTTTAATCTATTATCTCATTTGATCTATTAATATATGAAATTCCATGTTGAGTGAAAGGAGGAACACTGACAGGTTCAGAGAACAATGCTCACATAACATGGTCTTGTTTCATATTAACACTAAATTGTCATTTTCTAGGATTTACTGTAAGACAGCTTCATGGCATTTTATTTCTAATGTCTCAATACTGCTAATTCTGTAAAAGCTGATCAATATCCAAAATTCTACATAAACTTTCCTATTGACCTCTAAATGTTTTGCCTCCATAAAGTTGCAAGATTTGGGGCCAAAATGATATCTACATGAACTCTCTAACAAGAATGAATTCAATCATGGGAATTTATTTTGTTTGAATATACATATTTGTTACAAAGGTTTGTTTTTTCATTTTCTTTTTTTTAAATTTGGAGGGGTAGGGGGAGGAAGATAAAATAAACGCTTTTTAATTAGAAAAATAAATTTACAAATGCACTTAGACCTGAACTTAACAAAGAGAATTTTTATAATTCATTTGGTCTGAGGTTTTTCCTCCAAAGGTAGTCTTAGATTTAGAGCTCAAAGGACCATAGAAATCATCTTGTCTGACCCACTCATTTTGCAGATAAGAAAATGGTGAAGGGTCTTGCCCAAGTCCACAAAGGTATCAAGTAGCAGAGTTAGGATTTGGGTCCATATTCTATGATTCATTAACTCTTTTCGCAGGATCAAGCTGCCTCCCAAAATTCTCCTTCCATCAAGGACCTTCCTAAAGGTCCAGAGGGAAAACTTATAAGTATCTTAATTTAAATATTGATTGTGCTTAGAGTTTAATAAGTGTGTATCTATTATAGTCTGATGTTTCTTCTTTGAAACAGTATTTGGAGTTCCATGAATGAGTTGATTTTGTGATGAATAGTATATTTTCAATAGATGCCAAATCTTTCTTTCTAGATCCTTTGAAAATAGCATGAATAGAATATATAATCTGGGAGAGTGAGATAATCTACTCTAGCACTCTCATTTAACATATCAAGAAACTGAGGGCCAGAGCTGTGAAGTGACTTAGTTAAGATGGCCAGGTAGGTACTAGAATGTATGCCTTCTGACTCCCAGTCCACAGTCACTATTACTAACATTTCATTATCTTCACTGACATGTGAGACTTCATTAGAGCTAATGATTGGTCTCAGGGGATAAATGTGAAATGTCAGTCCATTCCGTGAGGTCCAAAATATAAGAGGAGTGTCCTCGTCAAATTTACTGATTGATTAGAATTAGCAAAAGATGTAGGGACCATCTTCATGGTGTCATGAGAAATTAGAAATGAACCTTCCTACACAGATTTGTGAAGCAAAAGTCAGGAAGGACCAAGTTGTAGGGGAAACAACCAGAATCAGAGTGCCAAACAGGCCTGAAAGGAAGAAAGAACACCGGTTATCAGCCACAATTTGAGAAATTGACAACTAAAGCTAACAAGGGTCAAGCCAGAATATAAGAACATTTGAGGTAGATAAATACTAGCCCCATGAAGTCTTCTGGCTCTGTTCCTGCTTTCATGGAAATCTTACTAATACCTTAAGTGAAAAACAGTGAAGTAGATTGGCTAGAGGGCTTGCCTTGGATTCAAGGTGATCTGGGTTCCAATTCTGCCTCTGTTGCCCACTAGCTATGTGACCAGGAATATTTACATAACTTCTCATTGCCTCCAGGTAGCACATTGAAACTATAAGTTAGTAATCAATACAGGTGGAATTCAGAATTCCCTATGCACATGAAATCACAGCTCTAGAACAAAATAAATACAAAGCCTAAAGTTCATGAACAGCAGTAATCTGGGAAGTGGGTGGGTGTTAACAGGCTCCTCTGTTTTCTTCTTGTTGAGGCAGCCGGTCCTGGAAGCCGAATCCTAAAATGTAATTCGCTATAAGCATAACCTCTCACTACTCTGATCAACAATATTTTCCCAAAGATACTGCTGGTACATTATAACTGTAGCTCCCATTCTGCATCAGCCTCTCGGCTCCTGCTTACCTTAGCAGGTCGGGTCTCCAAAGGGCATCTGCCTACTTCTCTCTTCAGGTTTCTAGGAGTAACCCGGAGGGGTTGAATTTTTTTATTAGCACTATTCATGAGCCCTACTGGTTTCATTTAACCAGTTCATATCTCCTCAGTACCCCGTTAGTCAGTCAACATCAATTAACTTTTACAACAATATTTACTGAGAAGGTTTAATGCGTACCCCTATGTTGGGAGATGCAGTTTCTCTTTTACAAGTAACTACTTAGTTCCTGGGAGTAGATTCAATCTTAAAGTGATAGCTAAAAACATTTCCCGCCCCCAGACCCGAGAGAATGGCATACCCATGGCCCTGGAAGCCTTCTTATCCCTTAGTGCCAAGTTCACTGCTGGGTATGCCATGGATAAGTTCTCTTATTCATCTGGGCAGACACTTTGCTGGGCTGGGTCAAGCAGGTTGATCTTCAGTCCTGCTTCAAGGACTCCTCATTGGGCTCAGCTTCTGTCGTCACTGACTGATTCCAGGACTCTAGTTGTTGTTGGCAACAAATACCTTTGATGTGTCCTCTAGTCTCACCAGAGGCCTGGATGTTTCCCATCTCGGTATTTGCCTGAGATCGAGAAAGAAGAAACACATTAGCAATAGATGCCATGTCTTCATTGACACACAGTTGCTCAGTGGGGAGATAAGAAAACTGAAGGTCTTGTGCTTCCCTCTACCCAGAGATTTATAGCATTTTTTCCAGAAGAAGGGAGGGAGGGAGAGAGACAGAGACAGAGAGATAGAGACAGACACAGAGAGACAGAAAGACAGAGACAGAGACAGAGAAACAAAGAGACACAGAGACAGATACTGTTGACTGTAACTTTTTATATGCATAGACAGTTACAATTTAGCATCCAATTAAAAGGTTTTTCATCACTATATAATAAAGCAGCAACAGTCAGAGGATACTTGCATTGTCTCTGAAATGGGAAGAAAGTCCCCTCTATTATGCATGCCTAGAAGCAAGATTACCAGGCCTCCACATGGGTTGCAACCAGACAAGATATGTTGGGTAACCCCTAAGCAATGGACTGTCATTGGCCAGTACCCCCAACTAAGCCCCATTGTAATGTGACAAAGCACATTTATAACATTGGTTCTATGGGATTAGCTGCTTCTTTCAAGGTCATCTGTACTGATTTTGTCAGTCCAGGTATAGATGTTAGTGAAATATGCCTGGATATACACACAAACACTTGTGTTTACATGTAAATATATGTGTTTATGTATAATATGTATATACACATATACATACATGTGTATGTATATGTATGTTTGCATGTATGTGTGTATGCATATGTGTATATATATGTATACGTGTGTGTATCAGCATGTTTATGCAGCTGATTACAAAACTAATTTCCAGGTTTCTTGAAGTCAGTCAATAAGTATCCTAAGTGCTTAATATGTGGCATTCACTGTTCTAGGGATAAAAGAAGGGCAAAAACAGTCCTTACTGTCTGGAGCTCACATTTTTATAGGAGAGAAAATATGTAGATAATTAGGTACCTGAAGTTATATAGAGTAGATGAAAGGTAATCTTAGAGGGGATGACATTAATAGCTGGGGAGACTGGAAAAGCTCTGGTATGGAAGGTAGGATTTGAGCTGAGTCTTGAAGGAAGCCAGAGAAATTTAGAAGTAGAGGTGAGTGGGCAGAACATTCCAGGTACTAGGAACATCCAGTGCAGAAGCACAGAGATGGGAGATAAAATATCATATTTAAGGAAATGAAAGTATGTAAATATGTGGATAGGTCACCACCCTTGCCATTCACTTCTTCATTTTGGGTTCCTAGTCTTTGCCCTTGAACTGTGGAGAAGTTGAGGCTGAGGGAGAATGACTTGCCCCAAGGTCACCTAAGGGTCTTTCTCATGACCACCAAGATCAAGGTCATAAAAGGCATTTCCGAAATTGTTTGCTCTTCTGATGTTGGATGTAGTACCAGAATACATTAGTTCAATCTGAAATATTTGACTGCATGTAGAAGGGTTGTTTTGCCTGCATTGTCCAAACCCTCATTCTTCTCCACTCATGATCTGCAGGGGTATAAGTTTTACCTAGGGGAGCCTCCTTGCCCAGGCAAGGTCTACGAGAGTGTTTGCTTGGCTCGCGCATTCCTAGGGCCTAAATCATCATAATAGGAATCATCATAATGATAGTTATTCTTGGACACAGGCTCAATCAGTTCCTATGGTGAGTGAGTGAGATAGACAGGCTGTAGAGAGAGGATATTTTTCATCGGATGTTTTTATTTTTTGCCTTTGGCAAAAAATTCCACCAGTAGTGATAAATAATTCCATATCCCTAAGTGGAAATTATTATTATTTTCAAGTACAAGTCACAGCTGGTGCCTTGCTTGTCAGCTCCCACATAGGCACAGATGCTCTGCACACACCTGTTGATAATTTGGGGGTGGGGGTTGGCGAGCAGTCGGTTCACCACCTCAGCTACCACTCTTCTTCATTCTAGTGGGGTCCCCGGCAAAAGCAGCCCTGGAGAGGAAAAGGAACAGGCTGAAGAAAAGGTGGGAACAGGCAGTGTTGATTTTGCCTGCAGGGTGAGAAAATACACCTACTTCTCTGAGGCTTTGTTCTCCCGGCCTACTTGCTTCTTGCTGGCTCCCTTCCCTTCTCTACTACTGGAATGAATGAAAACAAAAAACTTCCACAACTGCGTTATCAGGTTTAGCACCCGATACTAGACCCTCGAATAGAGTAGGCCCTTATTATATATTTTTGAGAAAGGAAGGCAAAGTTTACTGCCTGTGCCTCCTACATTGTTCTCTATATTTGTAGCCTCCTCTGTCTCCTTTTAGGAGGAATATGTTCTATTTGAAAAGCATCGCATAACTCACAAAGTCAATTTACTAATAGGACCTCATTTAAACCTCACCACAACCCTGTGAGGAAGTCATTATTAGAATTATTTTAAAACTATGGAAAATGAGACTTTTGATGATGAAGGCCAAGGTCATACAAGTTAAGTTTCAGAGCCAGAGCTTAAACAGGTCTCTGGATTGTCAAGCGAATGTTCCAGCTCCAATCCCTCATGTTGCCTCACTTTCAAAACTACCATTTCCTCTGTCCCTCCCCCGCCCAAGTAGAATAAGATGATATTATCCTGCCACTCAGAAAAAAAAAAAACTCGTTTCAACCATCTTATGTCCAATCCCCACAATCCTACTAGAGGGGACCTTAAAGTTCACAGTGTCTGATGAGAGTAAGATTCATTCATTCCCAGGGAAAAAAAAAAGAAAAAAGAAAAAGTTCATAGTGGAAGGGATCTCAGGAACCCCTTGGTCCAATCCCCCATTTTACAAATGAGGAAATTCAGGTGCAAGGGGACTAGGTGTTTTGTCTAGGGTCACATAAGGAATAAAGAAGAGGGTCAGGATTCAAAGCCACAACCTTTAAGATAAAGAATGCTGAAACTCCTCTTTAAAATGTTGGCAAATATGGAAATTGGATGTTAATGCCTTAATCAACTAACTTAATAATCCCTCTTAAAGAATCAACTAACTGAGGGACTAACTGAAACAACTGCCCCTTCCTACTCATTGAAATTCACTTAAGTCCATTAAGGAGTGGCACTGAGTCTGGAAACTCCAAATACATTGGCAGACTGATCAGGAGAGAGAGATCTTTTTGACACAATAGCTCCCAGTCATAGCACTTGGGGATGGGAGTGGGGGGATTATAGTGTCTTGTCTACCATTGGCTTTACCAATCAGGCCAAAAGAAATTCCATACATAGTGCTTCGTTTGTTTTTTTTTAAATGTAAAAGACTTCCACACGAAAGTCTCTGCATCTTTCTCTCACAGCCACTGGTCTGACTTTCACAGGCAGTGTCAGTAGGAGACAGAACAGTGAAGCAGCTGAAGCTGTCCCTTCCTTTCAGAGTTGTCTGCCTCCCTAAACTTTCTCCCTTTCTTAAGTGTTCAGTGCTTAAAGACTCTGCACCCTCTTTCCCCTTATCAGAAACCTCCTTCTCAGGAAAGTTTCTGACAAACTCATTCACACTCAAGTGTGAATATCTGAGAAAGCTCGATAAACTACCTCTCCCAGGAGATTTGCCTTTTAACCCAAGAAAAGACAAAGGATTTGATCTCTAATTCAGTGGATTTCAGGCATAGGCAAAAGGTCATTAGAAAGAGAAGTTCAGGAGAAGAAGGGAAAGAATTATACTCCTGAAATCATCATGTCCTTCAGGTGCTAAGTCAGAATTGTGCTGGTGGCTTTCCAGAGCCAATCGTTCAATTGTCATGGTGAGCATTTATACCTCATAAATTGGCAAATGCTACAAATCAGGGCTTGATTTAGTGTTTTGTTTATTGTCTACATTTAACATTTTTCTGCATCACTTTCTTAATATTGAAGATTAAGTTTTAAAATGTGTTCTATGGTACAACTTATTCCCTGATAGCAGGTTGTTAAATGTTTACCAGCATACCCCTGACCATAGTCTGGCCTGGTCATGCATTTTTAAAATAAGTGCAATTTACAGAAACAGCAATGCCCTATCCAGGTATTCTTTGCCAATATAAATTGGACCTGAAATCACATGATATTAATGCATCTACAGGGGCAGCTTGGTTCCATAGGAAAAAGGTTAGCCATATTATAAAGGAGTAATTGGACAAACTGTAGTACAACAAGGTTTGCTGATAAAATCAGACACTGTTTCCACTCATATCGTTATATCACCAGCATCCAGCGTATGTGGGATGCACATGGTTGTGGTTGTGGTGGTTGTTTTTCGGTAGTTTCAGTCATGTCTAGCTCTTCATGATTCTTCCCTGGGGGTTTTTTTTTTGGCAAAAATCCTGAAATGGCTTACCATTTTTTTTGTGTGTGTAGCTCATTTGACAGAAGAGGAAATTGAGGCAAACAGTACTAAGAGACTTGCCCAGAATCATACAGCTACAACTGTCTAAGGCCAGATTTGAACTCCGAAAGATAAGTTATGACAACACTTTAAAGTCACTCAAAACTAATTCCAAGCATGTGCTTAGAGAGACCAGGACCCTTATAGGGGAAGACAGTAGTTTCCTTCCTAGTATGTATGTTTAGCAAACTTTTTTTTAATGATGATGTTGGAACTTTGAGAATGTTAGAAATGAAAAGAAGAAATTATGTAGTGTTCTGAAAATTAAATAATAAATATATTCGAACTGTGGGACTTCTACAGCTTAAAAAAATAAATGGGGTAGAGGAGGTTTGCTCAGTCATTTGCCAGAGCAACACTATTCCTGGGGGGAAAACTGGGGGGGGGGGGAAGGGCAGGAATCCTTTGTGGATCTCTTACAGTGAAGACACATCTTATGAAGAGCTAGGTTTTGATGTCTGCCCATAAGATAGAATAACTGTTGAAAATCCCTTAAATAGTCCCTAAAGTAAGGTACAGTATCTTTAAACAAGTGAAGCTGGAAAGGGGTGATGGTCTCCTTAAAAGTGAGCAATCAGCATCAGAGAGCAGATCGCTCTGAAACAGTAGGTATGAAAACAATGGGATGCAAATTGTTATTTTCACAGTGCCCAGATAATCTCTTGACCAGGAAAGTGGTAAGAAAGGCTTCTACTCCTATAGAAGATCAGAGATATAGGTAAAAACTTAGCAGGCAGGAAAATTAATGATTAGGAAGTCAAACATTTCCTCTTCCTATGGCATCATATGAGGAAAGAAAGGATGCAAGCAAGTTAAAGGGAAGATTTCTAGCTGGAAGCAGGAACTTGAAGAAGACCAAATGAGTCTGTCTCTCTTATTAGCTCTATCGGTCTAAGCATAATGAATAGACCACGCATTGCTATGATGGAAGAATCTAGAATCAAACTCAGCACACTAAGATGCTTTCATTATGAGAGACATGTGGAACTCCAGACCAATTAAGGAAACTGCAGTTACCCATCTGTCACTTGGGGCCAAATGCTCATTGAATAGAGTGTGGGTAGAATTTCCTGCACTAGTGAAACTGCTATTTTTCTCGCTTCCTTCCTTCCTTCCTTCCTTCCTTCCTTCCTTCCTTCCTTCCTTCCTTCCTTCCTTCCTTCCTTCCTCCTTCCTTCCTTTTCCCTTCCTTCTTTCCTCCCTTCCTCTTGTCTGCTCTCTTCTTTCTTTCCTTCTTCCTTTGTTGCTTAATTTGTGTTAGTTTTTCCATTTATGTGTATGTATATGTGTGTGTATATTATACATATACATGTATGTATATACATGTGTCTATATATACATAAATATGTATGTATGTGTGTGTATATATTATCTATGTGTATGTGTATTTGCAGTGGACAGAGTCAAATTCATGTGTGTTAAACATGTGTGAAATACAAAATCCATAGTACTTCTATCCCTTAGTTATACTTCCAAGGCTAGAAGTTCAAGAGTTATTCATGATCTTGATCTCACCACTGATTGAGTTGGGAGCTTGACCTGCTCTATTTCTGATGTAAGTAAGTTTGTTTTTCCTTAAGCAGCATAGTTGCTTTCCTCCCCGACTTCCTACTTGTTGCAGACACTAGATCAGCCTAGCCTACACTGTATCTCAGCACTCCTGAGCTCAAATGATCCATCAGCCTCAAACTCTCTAGTAGTTAGGGATTACATGTGTCATCATACTTGGCCCAAAAAGAGAAGATTGAGAAATGTAGTATTCCATAGAAAACATCATAGAACTTTAGAGCTGGTGATCATAGAACACAAAACTACCATTTTCCAGATGAGAAAACTGAATCTCAGAAGGCTTGGATCACTTGCATAAGGTCATAGATCTAGTCAATGGCAAAGACAAGGCTAGAGAACTCAGCTGCCCTGAAACCTCTGTAATGTATTCCTTCCATTATACCTGACTTCTTCTCCAACTGAAATTATTTTGTATTTACTTATTTTGTACTTATTATGTTTTTGTCATACTCCACCACCACCACCCCCTCCCCACACACACACACAGGTTTCTAGACAGTAGGGATTATTTCATTTTTGCCTTTTCATTCCCAATACCTAGCACCATGCCTGGCACATGGTAGATGCTTAAAAGATGTTTATTGAATGAATGAGCAACAGTAAACTGGAGCACCCCTAGAAGAGAACAATCATAGTAGTGAGAAGATTAGAGACAATATCATTGAAAGAACTGGAAATATTTTGCCTACAGAATAGATGAGTTAGAGGGCCATGATAACTGTTTTCCAGCAAGTGAAGGCCTATCAAGTAAAAGAGGGATTAGACTTCTTCTGTTTGGCTTCCTTTGACAGAACAAGGAGAAATTGGTGGAGTATAAAGAGAGGTAGACTTTAAACTCAACATAAGGAAAAAAAATTCTAGCATAAGTATCCAAAAGAAAAAAATGGAATAAGCTGCCTCAACCGACAACAATTGCCCCATCTTTGCTCATTTTCAAGTGGAGGCTGAATGACCACTTCTCCAGTATGTTGAAGGAGGGATTCCCTTTTTGAGCATGAATTGGGGTAGATGGCTGCTGTGGTTTCTTTCAGCTCTGAGATTCTGTGTTCCCCACTGAGGGCCATGTTGATTTTTTACACTGATGTTACCAATTTAATAACAAAAAGATATATGTCTCACAATTGAAACAAACAACAGAGATGTAAAGAGAGCAAAAATGACAATGAAATTTAGATGGCAAAGGGAATTTAAATATTGATTTTCTAACAAACTTCTAGTTTGTTAGAAATACTGGCAGTCCAACAGAAACAAGGTCAGCAAAACATTTATCTATTAGATATGGCTAACAATGGAAAGCCACAGGCATATCCAAAAATCAGAAGACCTCTGAATTCCTTCAAAACAGCTCTTTTAGATACAACTAGGAAAGGAGGACCTTCAGGAAATGCCTTGTCATGAAATTCAGGCAAACTAAATGGCAATGAGTGAATTAACTTGAATGATATCTGATACCTTCAACTTTTGAAATTAACATAAAAAAGAAATTAACATGAAGTATTCTTTTGGTAGCTATAGTGAATTTGTGACGAGAAGTGCAAAAGTAGAAAGATAAAGACTGATTGTGGCTGGATAAGCCCTTATTGTCGCTAAAGCTCCAGTGGGCAGTTGTTGCCATCAATTCTGCAAGATGAGATACACACTCTTATGTGGGGCTGAATCTGCAATATTGACTTCCTCAATTTTCAGAGATTATTTTCCTTTTCCTTTTCTTCTTTTCATGAACAAGTAGTACAGAGTTGTCACTCATTCTGAAACCCAATCAGATTCTCAGGACTGGGGAAGGAAGATAAAAGTTTCTCTTATTTTCATAATGCATAGGATATTTTTGATGCTCAGTAAATATTAACATGGACAAATAACACATTTTCCTGAGATCTTCAAATGAATCTTTTTTTTTCCCCTGAAAAGGGAAAAGAAATAAAATATGGAAAAATAAAAAGGACTGCTTTCTGGGCTTGGGTAATTAATTACAGCCCAAAGGAACAATTGAGCATTAACTATTGTTAATGTATGGAGAGTAGCATGATAATTAAATGTAGGCACCATAGGAAATTTAAACATGTTCTCTTAAAACCTCCAAATTTTCAGGAAATACTGACGGTCTGCCAGAAACGAGGAAAACTAAATATTTATATGTAACATGGTAAGATGGAAAGTCATGGGCATATTCCTAAACAGCAGGCCTCTAGGTTCCTATCAAGCACCTGTGTGAGGCTTAGGCAGAAAAGAAGGACCTATGACAACATGGAGTAATAGCGTATCTTGGAATTCAGACAAACCACATATAATTGACAATGAGTAGAATGCCTTTCCCCCCTATATTAACTGTATAATATATTGGAATCATACTGTATAAAAAGATATATGGATTGTATAGCTATTCCTTATCATTTCAGTGGTAATAACCTAAGTATGTAAAAAAGTCCATTAATTTAACCAAATACTTTTTCCTAAGCCCATTATTGAAATGGCATTATAGTCAACTTGCATTTTTACAAAATAACTAAACTGAGGGATATAATTTTAAGAATATAAAAATGCCTTCCATATCATAGCTTTATTGCACTTACATAACTACTAGGGCAAAATGAATATTTTCATCTAGGTATAAAGGAAAGAAATCCACAGAAGAGGGGGAAAAAAGAAGTAACAAGCTCATTTCTTGTTTAACTAGTACCCCCTCTAGTGGACTTTTCACAGTAATGCTGACCAAAGGAAAAAATACAGGATTTATGTCAGCCAGCACATATTTTGTTTGCTTTTTACATTTTCTTTTTAGAAATGTTCTAAACAAAATTATGTAAAATAAACAAACATAAAAGTACATAAGAGATGCACAATGGTTTCACCAGCAATTGTAGTTAAACAAGGAAAGAATTTTTTTTTTAATTGTGTTATCTTCAGAGAGGCAACACTTTAAAGAGCAATGTGACAGACAGGCATATACAAACGTTTTGTTTGTTTTTTTGTTGTTGTTGTTTTGCCAGAATTCAGTACCATTAATTTTGTAACTTGATTGCTTTTTACCTCCATATCAGTGGCCCTTGCCATTGGCCTAAAACTCTGCCACTAGTAATTTTCCCCACTCATTTCCTCCAAAACCCCTGCTTTCTCTTCTTATGCCAAACCTTTCTTGTGGCCATTGTCTTTTTATAACACCATTAAGTCAATAATGCCTTTCCTTTCTAATTTTTCCTATTTTTCCTTCCTTGTGAGCCTCAGAACCCAGGCACCTGGACTAACCTTATTTCCCATTCCTGTTACTATACTGTTGTTTCAGTAACCCTTTTAAAGAGTCTGCACTGATGGTACATCAATTTTCCCCCCATTTTAATTGTATCTGTGCAAGCAGCGAAAAATAGAAAAAAATCCCCTCATTTCTCCCTTTCCCCCCCCCCCAAAAAAAAGAAAATGACCATTCTTAACACTGTTTCATAGGCTTCTTCATGGAGAAGGTTCGAGCTGGTAGATGCATCTTGTTCTACAGGGATCTCTGTCAACTTCTCTTTTTATGCATTTAATGTGCTTCCCTGGTGATAGCCTAAGGGTGCTTCCACTAAACAATTAATGTAAGGCATCTCCTGGGAACCTAATGGGTATTTAGCTATAAGTTCACTTCCAGTGAATTGTATAATGTGATATTTTGACAATGGATAGCGGGAAGTTCCTAAAAGGTGAACTTTTCTCCTAAAGGTAATAAACTACCTGCCCAAACTTCTCAACCATTTGTTGTCATCGTGGAGGGAAAGGGAACAGTAAGACATATGCCATCTAGTAGATTGCCAGGGACTCACTCCAGACTCCTCCACAATTTTAGTATCATACTAGAGTACTGTTCACTTTCGCTAATGCAATGTATAAGTCTTAATCTATTAGTGAAAATAAAATCGGCTATGACATTTTGATACTAAAGCCGCTAGCAATGAAAGGTATAACACTGCACGGGATATTTGTATTACGTTAATAAAAAATGATATTACCATATGAAGCTAATACTAGGCAGAGGAAACTGATTAAAATTATTTCCCCGTTTTTAGGAGATGGCATAGGTTTTTAAGCAGGGCTCCAAATTAATGTTTTCTTCATATTATGATATGGCTTTGATATATATATATATATATATATTCCAGAAGAATATCATTTGAATGTTTTTCTGTTTATAATAAACAAAAAGTCTCATATCTACTCTCTGTCCTCTTTGAGATTTTTTTAACAGGTATCATTTGGTCTTGAAGAAGATGAAATTTAGAAAAGTATATTTTCCTAACTCAGATATTACCTTCACCTACGTTCTAATAACAGTAAGGGGAGAAAAAAACTAAACTGGAAACACATTACCTAAATAAATATTTTCATTTTGGTGTCTCAAATCAGAACATAACATAGGTAATATTTTATTTCAACATTCAGCTGTGTGAAATAATCCCCATTTTATTATAGTTCATTCAACCCTGCTTGCCCTGAATATTATTAACATGAAATTATGTACATATATATGTACACATGATTTTAATGAGTCTGTGAATAGCTATATATCTATACATACATTCATATAGATGCTTCAGGGGTTTTGATGCTTTTGATATTATGCAATATTTACGGAACACAATTGTCACTTCCAGTCTCTCCATAATTTAGACTGCTGTTTAATTAAAAGGCATTTCTTGGTCAACTATACTTGTTATTCCGATTAAGTTTTTATTCACACCAAAAGTTACCCTTTTTTTCAGAACTATAATGGACCAAGTGCCTACAAAACATAATAATTATCATTTTTTTTCAATAAGAAATGCCCCCAAAGGAACAGAGAATACGGAAATACTACTGTCTTGGACTTTTGTTGTTCTTCCTCCTTCCTTTTTTATGCCTCTAGTAATCTGGGGGCAGTGTGTGTGTGTGTGTGTGTAGCATTTTGGTAAAAAATGAATTTTTAACTGTGAAAATCTTCGTGCTAAAATGAGAAAGACTGCAGTGGTTACTGTCATAAGACTTTTTTTTACCTTCCTTTTCAATGGGACCAAATGTGGTCAGTGACAATAACAAATCAATTACTATAAAAACATGTCTATTATTTTTATCCTGCTCTTCCACATCCTTGGGGCTAGCTATCAAATCATATTCTCCTAAGTGCAGTAAGCTCTATGTTCCTGCCTGTTAAGCTTATTAAGCGGGAGAAAGCCTGTCTGAATTATTATTGAACTTGTGTAGCAAACTCATACGCTGGAAAAAAAAAAGAAAAAAAGAATTTGTAAACAGCTGCATCAATCTATTAGGCATTGCAAGTATATTATGAGGTCAATAAAAGATTGTAGCCAAGATATCTGGAAGGTAATTACTTCTCTTTAATGAATATATAGCCTAGTAATTTCTGAATGCTGTAGGCACAACAGTGCTATATGTTTTATAGTTTATAAATAAATAGTTATTACCTTACAAGGAGAGGAGAAATATATCCTCTTGAAGACAGAGAGAAAAAAGCTAATTTGTTGTAAAGAGATGCATTTTGCTTAAACTACTTATACGTAATGGATGATGAAGTAATTCCAATGTGCTGTAATTGAGAATTACCTCTCTCAATATAGAATATTCAGTTGCATTATGTACATCTGGGAAAAAAAAAAAACTGTTTTCACCTCAGCTATTTTCTACATTAAAAGCATGATTTATTACATATAATTTATGGAGGAAAACAGCAATACAAAGTCAACCTTATGTGATGAATAATTTAGAATTATTTCTTTAGTTTAAATATATTTGCATGCAAATTGCAAGATATAATTATTCTCTGATAGCAGCCTTGTTTGCCTTCTTTTATTTTTTTCCCAGGGAAACCCACTTTTCAGGCAAAAACTCTCATATTTATTTGGAGTTGCAGAATTTAAAATACACATGGACAAACATGATTTCACTGAAGGAACATTACAATTCAAGTGCCATGCTACAGAATCCCTCACTGGACAATGATAGGAAGGATAATTTCCTCAAATGATTCATTTATTTTTTTAATCAATAAAAATTATAATAAGTTACATAATAGAACCAAAGCAATGCTAAATTAGGGACATTCCAAGAAGAAATCAGAATCATTTGTAGAGTGAATCTTAAAAAGAATGGGTGGGGTTAGAGTTCACAGGGACAGATATAGTTCTTAGGTAGCAGAAATAGTGACAGCTCAGCATGATTTTTTAAATGTTCTATTATTAGTTCAACCTGTTCCTTTTGAAGAAAATAAACTTATATGTTACTTTAAGATTTGTGTATGTGTGGTATGTGGTATGTATGTATTTGTGTGCTGCTTAATGAGGAAGAATATCCATTTACTGATATACTTCAGCCCTCCAATTACAGAAATTTTTAAAGGACAAAAAAAAATCATCTGGTCAAAAGTCAGTATTTTAAATCCCAAATTCTAGTTATCTATACTTAGTTAACTGAATTGAGCTAATTTTTTTTTGTTTTTATTATAGGAATTTAGGAATTCAAGCCCAACAAAGCTCATTTTCTCTATTTCATAATAAGAAACAGTTGTAGGGAGGAAAGACTGATGCATGTATCCCCACTCACACACTGCCAAGGAAAGGATAGTAGAGGACCAAGCAGGAGTATTAATAGAGACAGTGATATATTAGGCAACAACTCCAAGCCAGGAGGCAGCAGTCCTCA
The DNA here is from genome assembly GCA_028646595.1 of Phalanger gymnotis. Lineage (NCBI taxonomy): Eukaryota > Metazoa > Chordata > Mammalia > Diprotodontia > Phalangeridae > Phalanger > Phalanger gymnotis. The sequence goes on along the minus strand of CM053627.1, from coordinate 186,150,469 downwards.
TATGAAGGATCTATAGGGATCCTTTTAGAATGGAACATTTTTATTGCTGCAGATGCTGCCCCCATTGAACCATGAGGATGATGATAATGGTGATGGTAGTGGTAGTGGTGGTGGTGGTGGTAGTGGTAGTGGTGGTGGTGGTGGCAGTGGTAGTGGTGGTGATGATGATAGTTCATTTTCTTTCCTTATCCTATGGTTTCTAAAATTTACCCGTTTTTCCCAAATTTTCCAAAATTTTAAATTAAATTTTCCAAATTTAATGGTCATAACAACTGTGTGAGGTAGAGAGTGCAGGTATTGATATTCTTATTTCCCATAAGAGGAATGAGAGAAGTAAATTAACTTATCCAGGGTCACAAAACTAAAAACTGGTGGGACTAGTCTCAGATCCTCTAATTCCAAAAATTAATGTTCATCTTATTCCACCACATTTGCCTGAATCACCTTAATTCATTGTTGCTAAGCATGGAATATTAAGATATATGAGCTGGTCTTTCCAGTGAAAAGTGCACTGGACTAGACATCAAAAGATCTGAGTTCAAATCCTTGACTCTGACACTTCCCTTACTAAACTACTCCCACTGTCTGACCCTCAGTTTCCCCGTCTATAAAGTAAGAGAGTTGAACTGAGTGATTTCTGAATTCTCTACTAGTTCTAATTCCTACTCCCCAAAAGCACTTGTTGCTCTAATAACATAGGTTTGCACAGGACATCTCATTAGTATAAATATCCAAGGAATTTTATTTATTTTTACTAAGGTGAACACATATTCAATCTGAAATGACCTTGTTTTTATTTATTTAAAATTTTTAAAAAATTAAAATTTAAGCAAATTTCATTTTTTAGAAAAAAATGATTAACAGCTAAATTTTACTTTAAAAACAATACTATTCAAAAGGATCTGTGATCACATTGTTTCCGGAGTCCCTACAATGTTGCAGAGAAAAATAAATCAAAGTCTGCTCGTTCTGTGTGACTCTGTAGCAACAATCTAGCTAGCAGCTACTGTGGCTGTGTAAGACCAATAACACCAGCATACAGAAGGGCTGCTTTTCTAAGGAAAGCAACTTTAAGGGGTTAACAATCTCAGTTTAATCAAACATACATATAGCATTCACTTGGTTCAGGGGGAAAAGACAGAACTTGTCTGATTCAAATCACAATACAAGAGAAGAACCAATGGGTCTGGGTTACAAAGCTGGGGGGCAGTTACATGGCTTGTACAGAGTCTCAACACTCCTTCCATGAGTGTGCCCCAAAAGTCAAACATGAAGCTCCCCTCAGTTATATCATGTTCAGAGCCCTGAGGGCTCTGACATCACCCAGGCTGGGTGTGTGAAAGTTCCCCATCCCAAGATCACATCATATACAATTCAATGACTTGTCTTAATGCTGAGATGCACTCCAAGGCAAAATCCCACTTTATCTGCCCCATTCAAACAAAGCAGAACCTTGATAGTCTTAGCATCCCAACAAGGAAGAACTGGGAAAAGTCTGATTACCATAACACTCTCTTCTACATCCTGCCAGGAGTTTACCATAAAGGGGTACCCAAAGTTCTAGATGGCTTCCTAAATTTCTCCCAACCTCTAGAGGGTACCAGTGGAGCATTCTGGCTGTCTGTCTGTTATCCCTTGCTCTTACCATATGAGCACCCCATCTAATCTTTCCATTGAACAATTTTTTTTTTGATGATTCCTGTTTTCCTTCAGACTTCCACATTGATTATGTATTATACCCCGCTTGCACCTGTCATTACCTTTGTGCAATGTCCATTTTTTAAAGATCAGACTCAAAGTACAAAATACCAAGTTTGTTGAGACATCATGGTGTGCCTAGGTCCATTTGAAACAAAGATGTTTAATAATTAAACTAAATTCCAGTGCTTAGAAAAGCCATGGGAAAGTCTCCAAGTATAACATTCTAACATGAAATTTCCATGACTCTCTTCCAATCTACACAACTGCCACTAAGTACTGTAACATATGTGCTTTCAGTATTTGAATTTTTCCTCTTATAAATATCATTTGGCAATTCTGGACAAATGTCCTACCTGAGGTATTATCATGGGAACACAGAAACATAATGTAGTGAAAGGAATGCAGCACCTGGAATCAGGAGAATCTTAGCTCAGATATTTAAAGGAATCAGAGAAAGAATTATAATAGGGCTTTGCCTGTAGCACCCCTATAAAACTGTGTCCTTCTGTGCCTAATATCCCATATCGCACTTTGGCTACATGTTCTTCTCCCAGGACCACCTTCTAAATGTAACATCTTGTCCCTGTCATGCCAACAAAATTCAGGACCTGAGTCAAAATAAAGGCCAAGGATCCACCCCCTACTACTTCCAATATCATATTCTTTGTTATCTAGGACTATGTTTCATGCTTCTCCCTCAGTCTCACTAATACTTAACTCAGTACCATGCATACAATAAGCACTCAATAAATGTCTCTCCCTACAAAAGTCCATTTTCCACACATCTGGCAAAGTAATATTACTTAAGTGTGAACCTGACCACATCAGCGACCTGCTCAAAAAATTCCAGCCATTCCCTATTGCCACTATAATAAAGTCCTTTGACTTTTAGAAATCTACATATCATTGCCCCAACTTATCCTTCCAACCCCATTAATTATATACTATTTCCCTTTCCATACTCTGTGGTCCAGGTCAACTGACCTTCTCTCTGTTCCATACACATATGACACTGCATCTTTTATAGGTTTCTTTGCCTTTGCTCTGCCTCTCTTCCATGCCTGGAATACACTCCTTCCTCAATTCCACCTCAGAGTATCCCTCACTTCCTTTAAGAGGTAGATCAAGCAGCATTTTATACTCTATAGGATCCCCTCCAATGGTAATACCTTCCTTCCTCTGCTACCTTGTATTTATTTTGCGTTAATTCTGAATTTCATTAACCTGTATTTATTTACTTAAACAGATGTTGTTTTCTACTAGAATGGAATCTCCTTGAGAGTTTGGATTTTCGTTTATTGTCTTTGTATCCTCCGTAGCCAACACAACACCTGGCACACACAAAAAGCTTAATAAATGTTAGAGGGGATGTGGAAAAATTGGGACACTGATTCATTGTTGGTGGAATTGTGAACTGATCCAATCATTTCGGAGAGCAATCTGGAACTATGCCCAAAGAGTTATTAAACTGCCCATACCCTTTAACCCAGCCATACTGATGGGTTTTAGTCTGTGGGAACCCCCTTGGACTCCAAAAGAATTTGGGTCCCATTTGTTTAAGTGGGGAATGATGAGGGTATAGTCTCTGGGAACCCCCTAGAATCTGAAGTACAGTCTCTGGGAACCCCTTGAATTCTCCTTGAATCTTCCCACTAGATCTGGCCTTTGCCTAAGGCCATAAGACTTTCATTATCTAGACCCAAATCTCTACCTAGCCTAGCCCTCTATTGTCCAGCTGCTTCCCACCCTTGATCTGATCAAAATATCCATACCCTAGCTCTGTTACCCTAGCTTTCTGTTGTCTTTCATCTCCAGGTAGCCTTCAGCTATTTCCCACCCTGGAGTCTGACCTCACCCCAGTCACCCCAGTCCACTTTAAATCCCCCTCTAGTCATCCCAGACTACTCAAGACCACCCCTCAATCCCTCCCACAATCTTTCTGTATATAAGTCTCATCTTGCCTCCATGAAGGCGCTCAGATTGAATCTGGCCTGCTTGTGAAAACAAGCGTCACAAATAGTAGGATTTCTTAAGACAACCCAATATGGCGAATCCTTAATAAACTTTTCCCTCAGCTGAGAAGGCTTGAGTCAAATTCATTTGGCAGGACCCGGCGTGTCGGTGTTCTGTGGTCTCGAGCACCCCTAGAAACCTATGGTTCCCTATGGTTCCCATCATCATTTTTCTTAACCTCAACAATACCACTACTACATCTATTTCCAAAGATGGTTAGTGAAGAAGGAAAAATATCTATATGTTCTAAAATATTTATAACAGCTTTCTTTGTAGCGGAAAAGAATTGGAAAATACAGGGATGCAAGTCAATTGGGGAATGGCTAAACAAGTTGGGGTAAATGATTATGATGGAATGCAGGATAGCCTTAGAAAAACATCGATAAACTTGCACAAAATAATAAGCAAAATAAGCAGAACCAAGAGAATGTTGTATACAGTAACAGCAATATTGTTTTAAGAATGACTTTGAGCAACGAAGCCATTTTGACTATTATAAATACCCAAATTAACCCCAAAGAACAGATGAAGGATGATACTACCTGAATCTACAGAAAGAACTGATGAGTACAGTATGTTTTGAATGATTTTACGTATGTATACATATTTGTGTCTAATGGTTGCCATCTCAAAGGTGGGGGGGTGGGGAGGAAAAATGAAAAACATTTACATAACTTTATTATATATCTAAAAGGAACAGCAAGTTCTACATGATAGAATTGCAGTTTCTTGTGCAATATGATTATTATTATTATTATTATTATTATTATTATTATTATATTCTGTTATGGAAATGTGTGTTTTATTCCATAGTTTAAAACTAAAATTTTTTAAAGTTCTCAGAAAAATAAATAAAGGCTTAGTGAGTCCTTGATAACAATTGATAAGGTGCCTTTCAAATAAATAATCCATCCTCACTTCCTTTCTAATTATAATCCAAAGAAGGTGCACCATCTCAAAGTTACAATCTATAGATGTATTCAAATACCTTACTAATTCAGACTTTGGAGTTAATGGAGCTTCTCTATTATTTAGTATTTCCTTTTCCCTATGCCAGCCAATTTGTACCTGCTTTAGAACCTCCTTCTACCTAGATAAAATTCTCTGCAACCTCTCATCTTTATCCAATTCAGCCCTAACCCTCCCAAATCCTTATGCACCTCTCTCTGCCTTACCTTTGTTATGGGCCCTTCAGAACACAGTTCTAATGGTAACAAATTTGCCTTTATCCCAGATCACTTTTCTTATTCCTTGTATTTTCTAGCATTGACTATTCCTTGAAGACAACCTATGTCTTTTCACCCTCTCCAAGCCTAGCTGCTTTTTCTTTTATACTCCTGATTCATAGATCCAAAAGGAGGATCTAACATAGCCAATGCTTATCAATCCCATTGTAAGACTTTCCCTCTCCTGTTGTCATTCAGAAAACACTTCACTATTAAAGTTGACCCCATCTTGTTTTAGGGGAAAAAAATTGACAAGGTACAACACACATTCTTCTCATTATTACTAGAAAATATAGGGAAAAAAAACTGATTCCTCCTTAATATGACAAATGTTGTTGGTCTAAAATCAAGAGCTAGTATTAAATCTAATGGGTATAAACCCATTTTCCAATTAGATCAGGGGTAAAGCAAGGATATCCACTATCACATCGCCGTTTGATATAATACTTGAAATGCTAGGTAGGGCAATATGACAATAAATAAATAAATTGATGGAATAGTCAAGAACATATACAATATAAAATAGTACCGAAAATTATTGCTTTTTGCAGATTATGTGGTAGTTTGCCTAGAGAACCCTATAGCCAATTAAAAATCAATTAAAATAATTAATAATTTCAGCAAATTAATAAGATATAAAAGAAATCTACACAAATCATCAACATTTCTGTATGTTACTAACAAAACCAAACAGGAAAAAAATTGAAAGGAAAATTCCATTTAAAAAAATGGCAAAATATGTAATTTTTTTCCCAAGTCTATTGGTCAATACAACACAGAAACACAGAAATACATGAATACAAGAATAAATTAGTCTTTATACAAAGAAAAACAGGTCTAAATAATTGGAGAACAGCTATGGTTTGCTCATGGTTAAACTAAGCCAGCATAAGGAAAATAACAACATTACCTAAATCAATTTGCTCATTCTGTGTCATATCAATTACATTACCACAAAATTACTTTATGGAACTAAATAATAATAATAATAATGAAATACATCTATAGGAACAAAAGTTCCAAGATCTCAAGAGAATTAATGAGAAAAAGTAAAAAGGAAGGAGAGCTATCAATAGTAGATCTCAAACTATTACTACAAAGCAGTAATCATCAAAACAATTGGGTGTGCATTAAGAAAGAGAGATCTATCAGTAGAACAGAGTAAGTATGCAAGCAAAGAAGTATAGTAGCCTGGTGTTTGATAAGATTTCAGCTGTTGGGGTACTCACTTTTTGACAAAAATCTTCTGGCATAACTAAAAAGCACTCTTGTAGAAACTAGGTATAGACTAGCATATCACACCATATACAAAGATAAGCTCAAAATTGGCACATGACAGACATAAATGGTGATATCATAAATAGATTAGAATAACAAGGAAGAAATTACCATTCACATCTATGTATAGAAGAAGAGTACGTGACCAAATAAAGGACTGAGAAAATAATGTGAACAATTTCGATTATGTAAAATTTAAGGTTTTGTACAAACAAAACAATGCAGCTAAAATTAGAAGGAAAGTTGGTAAGTGGAAAAAATTGCAGAAATTTTCTCTGATAAAAGTCTCATTATTGACATATATAGATAACTGGCTCAAATTTATTAAAGAAAAATTCATTTCCTAATTGATAACTGATCAAGGGATATGCATAGGTAGTTTTCAGAGGAAGCAATCCAACTTTATCAATAGCGATGTGAGAAAAAATGCTTAAAATCACTAATACTTTGAAAAAAAGGCAAATTAAAGCATTTCTGAGGTTTGATCTCAAACTCTTCAGATTGATAAAATTAGCAAAAAAGGAAAATAATAAATGCAGGAGGGGCTATGGAAAAGTAGGTACACTAATGCATTTCTGTAGCCATTTTGGAAAGCAATTTGGAACGCTGCCTAAAATGTTACCAAACTAGACATTTCCTTTGACCTAGTAAGATCATAGTAGGTCTACATACAAATGAGATCAAAGAAAAAGGAAAAGAACCCATATATTTACACACACCTCCAAATCACGGTATGTGATTATAGTGGAATACTATTATGTTGTGAGAATTATAAAGGTGACAGATTCAGAGAAACATGGGAAGACTCATATGAATAGATACAGAAAGAAGTCAGCAGAGCCAAGAGGATAATTTATACAACGTTACAAAAATTATAAAGATAAGCAATTGTAAAAGTTAAGAACTATGATCAATACAATTTAAAACGATGATTCCAGAGGATTCACAATGAAACATGTGATACATTTCCTGACCAAGAGGTGGGGTAAAAATTGAAATGTATTTCTTTTGGACAAAGCAAGTGTGGATATTTGTTTTGCTTCCCTATGCATATTTTATTCAAGAGCTTAGTTTTTTCTTCTTTTTTTTTTTAATATGGTAGGAGGCTATGAGAGTTTGTAAAAAACATTTTTTTCCAGTCAAAATAAATAAAATTTAATTTAAAAAATATCACTTTATTCTGTCAAAATCCTTGTTGCTATCATCTATGTGCCTCAAGATTACACTCTTTCCTTCCCACTAATTTCTTTTTTTTTTTCACTCCAGTCATCAGCCTCTTTGAACATCCAGGCCTCTTGCTTCACCAGCCTCCTCAATGCAAATGACCTCTACTTAGTCTTCCTCAGCCACACATATAAGCAGTGGTCGGTCATGTGCTAGATATCCACTCCACCTCTTAAGTTCCCTAAATTGATAGACTTCCTTAAGACTCTGCTAGCTGGTGACTACAGACAAATCATTTAACATCATTCAACCTTCCTTTCTTCATGTTTTAAAAAAGTATTAAGATATTGCTATGATATTTTGAGATAGGAACTGGAACTGTAATTTCAATTGTATATGGAACTCCTGGAAGAGAAAAAAATAATATTCTACTAATACATTTCTGTACTTTCTCTGCAACTCATAGTCTTAGAGAGTTGCTCAGAACAACAAATGATTTGCTCAAAGCCATATAGCCAGCATATATTAGAGGCAAGACTAACCCAAGTCTTACTGGCTCTAAAGCCATCTCTTTATACTGTGAGAAATGATTTATTAATAACCAATCTCAGGGAGATTCGAAGGCTTTCACCTTCACATATTCCTCACATTAAAAGTTTAGTCTGAAGGACATTATTGATAATGAGACTGCATTAACTTTCTTACTTGATCAGATCCCACCTAACCTTGCTAGGAATTTAATATAAGGTGGAGAAGCCCATTGTATTCTACTCTAGCTTCCATGGAGACAGATACTTTTGTCTAGCTAACTCCAGGATGGGAGTGATCTGATGTAGCTGGGAGTGGTCTCACATACAAATATTTTCCCTATCCAAGAGATACTCAGCCCTTCATTTTAATATAACCAAACTCCAATCATGTTAACTAATTAGATTTTATTGCTATTTGATGGACCACCTCCTATTTTGAAGGGTATATAAACTATGAGTCCATTGGCACGGTTGTCTTTGGTCTAAGAGAGATGGCCAAATGACTGTCTTTTTATTAATAACCCACTGGCTTTATTAATAAAATGATTAAATTACTTAGAAACTATGTCTCTTGAACCTTTTAAAGTATCACAATACACTCCAGGGCTTCTTATATTTTTTCCACTTGAGACCACTTCAGCACTTCTTAAGCTGTGGGTCATAACTGTATATCATGGGTCTTCTCACTACTATTACAACTACTTCTGCTACTATTACTACTACTCCATGTATAGTGTTTGCCTATCACACAGGCTGATTATGATCATCGTGTTTTGTAAACCTTAAAATGAATCTTAAATTTTAGAAAATGTTATAATGACTTATTAACATGTTAACTCTATGCAAAGTTGCCATTTGGTATTTAGAAATAAATGTACCCCTTCACCTGGGAAGCTCACTGCTCTATAATCTGTAACTATAACTAAAATAAGCTTTTAAAGTATTGAAAAAAAAAATACGGCCAAAGTCCATGATACATTAGCCAAGAATGTTGGGTGTTTAGGGAAATTATAGAAGAGGGTGAAAGCGTCAGAAATACATATATAAGAGTTATTCCTACAATACATGGATTGTCTACCTTATTTTAAAAAACAACAGCATAATTTTAAAGACCTTCTGGGTTCTTTCTTCCCAGATTTGGGAAGAAAAATGTTATCTTGGAATTAGGACTGGAGGGTAGAGTGCTCTGCTAAAGTGGCAGCTTTTGAAAAAGCTCTTGAGATGAAACAAATAGAGGACGGGAGAGAAGCAATTCTAAGTTCATTTCATTGAATATCTCACATTATAATGTTCATGTTATTCTTGGTGTTTATCCTTCATTTTCAAAGAGGACCAATTCCATCAGAGGATGATATCTTGACTCATACATAAACTGAATTTAAGTGAGGCAGAGTTACATAAAGTCAGCAGCCTCGCTCTCTTTTTCTAGAGTCTTCCAAGTCAAGGACCAAGACAAAAATCAAGATGACAGGCAATGACCCAGGGTACAGCAGATCTCCTTGGTTTCTTTGATGTCTGACCAAGCTCTAACCACTCCACAGTACCTGCTTCAGCCACCTTCATGGTCATTGGAACAAATTGTTTTCATCTGCCCATTTCTCTGTGAGAAGTCTTCACATGCTTGTGATAGACACACTCTTCCCCAACCCCCCACCCCAATTCACCAATAGCTTTGAAGTTCATAATTACTTTCAACCTGATTTAGCCTGTCTGCCAAGATGCTTTACTGGGGTGTGGTCGCTGTGCATGCTACAGCTTCTTGGAACCACAGATGAGGGTTTAGCGCCAGGTAGACACCAAAGCAACTCTGAAAAGAGCTTCACAAGCCCTCACAGCAGAGGCGTTAGTCCTCCTTGAACACCTCATCTATCCCAGTATTCATGATAAACATCTCTAAAAAAGACCATGAAGATAATTGTGTGTTATGTATATTTCTTCATTATTTATCCATTTCCAATGCTCAAATGAATTCACCTTTATAGGTTCTCTTGACTCTTGTATTTGCATTTCAAAGTTTCTATTCAGCTCTGGTTTTTCATCAACAATGCTTAAAATTCTTTTATCAAAAATCCTTTTTTCCTTGTAGGATTACATTCAGTTTTGCCTGGTAAGTTATTCTTGGTTATAAGCCCTGTTTTTGCCTTTTGCAATATTGAATTCTAAGATTTTCTTTTCTTTATATCAATTATTATTAAATCTTATATGATTCTTCCTTGGTACTTGACTTTTTTTATCTCTGTCTGATTATATATTTCCCCCTTTGACCTGTAAGCTCTGGATTTTGACTATGACATTCTTGGAAGTTTTCAATTTAGAGTTTCTTGGGGGAGGCAAGTGGTGGACTTTTTTCTCTTTTTACTTTGATTATAGATTTTAATAGATCTGAGCAGATTTCATTTATGATTTCTTAAGTATGATATCCAAGTTTTCTGTTTGGTTATGATTTTGGGAAATCTACAGATTCATACCTTATCTCTCAGCCTGTTTTCTAGGTCAGTAATTTTTTTCTTCTATTTTTTCAACCTTTAAGTTGAAATAGTTCCTCATGAGAAACTGCTATGATTTTATCTCTGGAAATTACATTATAAAAGAGGCATCATCATCTGCTTTGCTGCTGCATTCTAAGGATCATGGAACTTTTACATCTAACTTGAAGTTGAAATCTTCTGTTTTGTCTCTCTCATTAGAATGAAAATTCCATGTAAGCAGGGACTGACTTATTTTTCTACTTGTATTCTTAAAGTAAAACATATGTGTGTAGTATTTACTGGTCCAGAAACCACACATCAAGTGAGTTGGCCAAAGGAAACTAGGTTTGAAGTTGGGAGTGATGCACAAAGTCATTTAAGGGCAGAGGGCCAGGCATATGTGCCTACATGAGCTAGAAGCCAGAAAAGCTACCTAGTCAGTGAGCAAGATAGACAGAAAGCTTTCCTGACTGGATAGATATCTGGGATGGGATGGGACTGCACAAGAGGTCAATATCTGTTACCTAGCCCAGGGCTGTCCAAAATGTGGCCCGCAGGCTGCATGCGCTCTGCAGTGCAATTTATACAGCCCACCTTCAAGCATAGAAATTTACATAAATGCTTTAGCAAATAAAGCTTAGCTACCACAGAGCTTTCACTAAAATGACAAATCAAAATATATTGTCTATTGTTTCAATAAAAACCTACAGTTGGACAGCCCTGACTTAGGAGACAAGATGTCAGATATCCAAGAGAATCAGGAAAGATACCATATTTTCATTAGAGTTTTGAAAAAGAAAAATATTTCATACAGAAATATGATATCTGTTAGGTTTCATCCAAAAGGACAAGTCACTGAAGTGATATAAGTTTAAAAGGTAAGGAAACTGCCTCTAAAAGGATAAGATGCATTCTAGAGGAAGCATTCTAGAAACAGATGTCAGCAGTTTTCACTTCTTTTTATTCTCCATTTTCCATGGGCAGTTCTGCTTGGCTTCAATTCCATAGAACATCATTCCCATGGCCCCACTCTACCCACATAAAGTGGATCACCTGATATCTCATCACCGTGTAGATTGACTCAGGTTTTGAAACTTAATGCCTTTTCAACTCACCCTCAATTACTTTTCCCCTCTAATTGGAGGGATAAAGGGTGGAGCATTAAACTCTTCCCAAAGCCTTCCTTTATAGAGGGCTCACAATCTTCTAGGTGACTCCAATAAATATTTATTGAATTGAACTGAATGCTTATTACTGGAGATCATGAGGCAGGGTGGTGAGAAGAAGGTTGCTTGAGCTCCTTGATCACAATAATTTACATTGCAAAACATAATACATGCTAAGTATCTTATGTAACTTGTGGAGATACAGATAAAATGGTGGTGTAGTAAGAAAGCTAGAGATGGAAGAGGTATTTGAGAAAGTGCCACATACCACCACTAGGTGGCAAGTTTAGTCATTGTTTTGTAGTTTTTCAGTCCTGTCTGACTCTTCGTGACCCTATTTGGGGATTTCTTGGAAAAGACGCTGGAGTGGTTTGCCATTTCCTTCTCCAGTTCAATTTGCAGATGAGGAAACTGAGGCAATAAGAATTAACTGACTTGCCCAGGGTCACACAGACAATAAATGTCTGAGGTCACATTTGAACTCAGGTCTTTCTGACTCTAGGCCTGGTACTTAATCCATTGTGCCACCAAGGTGGCAAGTAGTTAAGATTAGTAGTTAGTCACATAGTGGGACCCAGGAGCCAGTTAAGATTGGCCAACAATAAGAGATGATAGGTGATCAAATGTCATGGTAGAGAGCTAAATTAGAGACTGAGTTAGTTGGTTGTTGTCCTTTGTGCTCAAAAAGGACCAAAATAACCTTGCTCTATTGGGGTCAAGGTACAGTGTATTTGGCTGTGGTTGATCAAACCAATAGGAGTTTGGAAGGCTCTACCATACACTGGACACAAATAGTCCACCAAAACATTTGGGGTCTCTAAATTTGCACACCTCATGTTTGTTTTGAGCTACTGCAATTTTGCTTGGCTCATAGAACACAATACCTCCTTTGATGTAGGAACCCCGTTCCGGGTGGTCCTATTCCAGTGTCTCCCATGTTTCACAATCGATTCCAAAGTTCTTCAGAGAAACCTTGATAGTGCCCTTATATCACTTCTTCTGACCTCCATGTGAGCACTTGACTTGTGTGAATTCTCCGTAAAATAGTCTTTTAGGCAAACAGATATTTGGTATTTGAAAAACTAGGCCAGCCCATCAGAGTGGTGCTCTCTGCAGTAGAGTTTGAAAGCTTGCCAGTTAAACTAGAAAAAGGACCTTAGTGTCCAGCACCTTATCTCACAAGGGATCTTCAGAATCTTCCTAAGACAATTCAAATGGAAGTGATTCAGTTTCCTGGCATGGTGCTGGTATGCTATCCAGGTTTCACAGGTAAACACCAATGAGGTCAGCACAATGGCTCTGCAGACCTTCAGTTTGGTAGGCAGCCTAACACCTCTTCTCTCCTACATTTTCCTTAGGAACCTCCACTAGCGGTGCGTCCATCATCATCATTGCTGTGCAACCCTGGAAAGTATACTGGCAAAATAAGTGAACTTATCCACAGCATTCAAAATTTCTCTATGTCCTGAAACCAAAGGTTCCACGTATGGGTGATGCAGTACTGACTGGTGGAGAACCTCTGCTGTCTTGGTGTTGATTGTCAGGTCAAAATTAGCATAAGCAGCAGAGAGTCAATCCATACTCTTTTGCATCTCTGCCTCAGAGGCTGCAATTTGTGCACAATCATCTGCAAGGAAATCATATACCAACTCTCTCTCCACTTCAGTCTTGGCTTGTTGCCTTTTCAAGTTAAATAATTTACCATCCTTGTGGTAGCTGACCTTGTTGCCATTTTTGTCTTCATTGAAGGCTTCTGACAGCATTGCTGAAAAAAAAAATCATTATAAAAAGAATGGAAGTAAGCACCCAGTCCTGCTTTGCTCTATTGGTGACTGGGAAAACTCGAGAGCATTTTCCATTAACCAGAACGCATGCAAGCATGCTGTCGTGGAATTGGCACACAATACTGATGAACTTCTCTCTGGGCAGCCAAATCAATCAATTTACAAGCATTTATTATGCCTGCTAAGCACTGTGCTAAGTACTGAGAATACAAATAAAAGCAGAAAGAAAGATGCTCCCCTCAAACCACTTATATTCTAAGGGAGGAATGATAACACAGAAAAAGAAACCAAAGGGAAGGAGAATAAAGTTACCTAACAAGACGGCTAATCATAAAAGTCCAGAGTTATTCAGTCTAGAGAAGAATGAAACATGGCTAGCATGTATTCCTCCTTAAATGGAGATTCTGGGAGGAGCCATGCAATTGGAGGGAGAGGCCGCAAGGGTAGAGGATTTATGCTGTATGAATTCCAGGTGATCTTTCCAGGTGAGGAGTTTTCTGGGGATGGTAGTCATGAATGAATACCAAAGAATAGCAACGCTGTAGACAGAAAGAAACGAGCACTATTCCGGGGTCAAGGAAGTATGGTTGGTTATGGAATATTGGAAATACCAAAACCAGGCAAAGAGACTAAGCAAAATAAGCAAAGAACCAGAGATGAAACCAAAAGCAAACACTTTGGAAAAAGTTATATGCCACATAACTCATGATATAGCAATGTTTAACGTTGGTATGATTTTACTTTAAGGAAAACTTGCATATAGTGGCCATATTAGCTCTTACTTCTGAAAGAGATAAGCTTCCTAGAAAACAAAAACAAGATAGAAAAGATAAAAATGCTTTATCAAATGGTATGACTTGGAACTGGATCTTGACTATCTGCATCCGTTTTTTTTTTAAAATAAATTAAACATGGGGGTCCTTAAAGTATAAATTTTGGGAAATTTAGGAATCATATTCATTGTGGCACAGATGCATTTGGCAATGGGATCAAACCTAGGGATCCCTAAGAATATTTTAATGCATAAAATAAAATGCATATGATTTCTGTAACATTGAAATTCATTTAACAAGATATGTTTTCAACTATATCACAGACCTCAGTGTAAGGACAATAATTCTACACATTGATATATCTTTTGTGAAAAATTTACACTGTGCTTTCCTTCATGTATGTAAGGATACCAGAAGAATTACCAGGGTAACTAATAGGTAGAGTGATACAAGGTAAGAACTTCAGGGACAGGAAACTGTCCCTAACTTGATAAGGGGCTACAAAAAGCATCCAGTAAGTGAACAGGTTAGCCACAAATCTGTCCCCTACTAGTTAGGAGGCCAAAAAGACTTGGTCAAACAAAAAAGTAATAAATTTTGTTTATGACAGTGTCAAATTGGATAACTTGTGATGGGGAAGCAGTGTGTTCCAAGTCTAAGTTTCAAAGTAGTTATTTTTTGCTCAGAATGTCCAGTATCTGTTAATTAGAGGCACCATTCAGTCAGACATAGACAATAGTCCCACCACTCTCACCTCTCTTTACTGCTGGAAATTATGGGGAGAATACATATGCTCTCGGTGGACAGTAAGAAAGGAAGGCAAGTGGATAAAAATGAGTATTGTCAAAAATCAGTTAGTCACTTCTTGGTGTTTATGTGATAGACTTTTCACAGAAACTTGGAATTCTTCTTCCTGATCGGGAGTCTTAAAATTCATTATTCAAACTTGAATAAAATATAGATTTCTTGCTGAATGGTGAGATATAAACATTCATATATAGGTACTACCATACACTAGTGAAGAGACTACGTGAGAAATAACTGGGTCAATAACTATTATTTATGACACCAAAAGCTTGCCTAGGAATAATATGTGCATATACATACATATATATAATATTGTGTATGCATATACACACACATACATTCATATATGTGTGTATGTATACAATGATAAATAACCAAAGTGCTGTAGTCAACCAAACAAGCCAGATGGAAAATCCATCTATGAGGACTGTCAAAACTTAGATACCATAGGGACTTTAAAGGGTAACCTAGGGAAGTGGTAGTGGCAGATAGCATCAGAAAATGCTGGCAGGTAGGCTGGCAACATCTAAAAGATGACATAAGGCAATAGATAGAGATCCCCAAAGGTGGGCAAGTCACGACATTAAACTCTTTCAGTGCCTTGCCTATCTATAATAGGCGTTTAATAAGTGGAAATGGGAAAAAAAAAAAAAAGGAATGGTATGTAGAAATTCCCAGTTGCAAGTGAATAGCAAATGAAATACTTGGGAAGATTAGTATTATAGAAGTCTGTATTCAGAAGGGAACTTAAAACTATCTAGTCTAATCCTTTGATTTTACAGATATGGATAGTAATAATAATTGATAGGAATATGAAGATAAGGAAGTAATAAGAAATAAAGAAAATAATGTAAACTTCTAAGTACTATATAGAAAAGAATTGTTGTAATTGCTATAAGGAAACTGATTCTCAGGGATATTTCGTGATTTGCCCAAGATCATACAGAGAGTTAGTGGCAAAGGGAGCATGAAAAACTGCATTCATCAAACCTCTGTCCAGTCAATCAGCAAATATTTATTGAATGTCTACTATGTAGCAAATACTGTGCCAGATTTTGAGCATATAAATGCAAAGAATGAAATACTCTCTACTCCAAGAGATCTTACATTGTAGTTCAGAGACACAATAAATGCATAATAGTCTTACTATAACTATATATATATATATAAACTATATATAACTACACTATAACTATATATACATGTATGTATATACACATGTATGTGTGTTACGCATGTGTGCATGTATGTTCACTCCAGGGTAGTTTGGGAGGGAGGGGACTAACCATTGAGGGAAATCAAGGAAGCCTTCTTTTTTATTTATTTTTTATTTTTAGTTTACAAAACTCAGTTCCACAAGTTTTTGAGTTCCAAATTTTCTCCCCCTCCCTCTCCTACCCCTTTCCCCCCAAGATAGCAAGTAATCTGCTATAGGTTCTACATATACCTTCACATTAAACATTTTCACAATAGTCAAGTTGTAAAGAAGAATTACAATCAATGGAATGAGCCATGAGAAAAAAGAAACAAAACCAAAAAAAAAAAAAAGAACAAATAGTTTGCCTCGATTTGCATTCAGACTCCATAGTTCTTTCTCTAGATATGGATAGCTTTTTCTATCATCAGTCTTTTGGAGTTGTCGGAGAACCTTGCATTGCTGAGAAGAGCCAAATCTATCAGAGTTAGTCATCATAGATACTGTGTGTCTGTAATTGTGTATAATATTCTCCTGGTTTTGCTCCCCTCACTCAGCATCAGACCGTGTAAGTCTTTCCATGTTATTATGAAGTCCCTCTGCTCCTCATTTGTCATAGCACAATAGCATTCCATTACATTCATATACCACAACTTGTTTAGCCATTCCCCAACTGATGGGCATCCCCTCGATTTCCAATTCTTTGCCACCACAATAAGAGATGCCATAAATATTTTTGTCCACGTGGGTCTTGTTCCTGCTTGTGTGATCTCTTTGGGATACAGACCTAGAAGTGGTATTGCTGGGTCAAAGGGTACTCACTTTTTTATAGCCTTTTCGGCTTAATTCCAAATTGCTCTCCAGAATGGCTGGATCGGTTCACAACTCTACCACAAGGAAGTCTTCTTGCAGAAGATGACACTTGAACTTAAATGAACAGAGGGGCCCCATGAGTGGAGATAAAGAGAGGATTTATTGTAGGCATGTGGGACAACCAGTGCAACAGCATAGAAAAGGGAGGTGGAGGTTCATGTGTCAAGAACAGAGAGAAAGCTAGTTTGGACTATAGAATGTAATAAGGGATGTTATATTCAAAAGAGCTGGAAAGATAGGTGGAGGCAGCTTACATAAGACTTAAAAAGTTAATTGAAAAAAATGAAATTAAAAAAAGAAAACCTAAATAGATAAATTTATTTTTATCCTAGAAGCAAAAAGAAGCCACTAGAGTTGATTGAAAAGGGAAGTCATATGGCCAGTTCTATTTGGAAGTCTAAAAAGGAGAGCAACTAGCAATGGGAAAGTACAACAGCAGACGATGAGGACTGAGTTTCAGGACCAGGACTCTAATCCCTTAAAGGGCTTGGGGGATAACTCAGGGCCCTAGACTCAGAGAAACTGAGGTATTAGGCAGAGAAGCAAGAGAAGGAACTGATTGACATAATTAGGGCACAAGGTCGTGACACAGACATACAAAAGCACACATACACATACACAGATCCACTACTCTGAGTCTATCCAGCCCTCTCCAAGCACTTCTCTTCTCTATGAGAAAAAAGCTAGAGGTTTATAACTATTCTTATTAAATATTGTCATCTACTGTAGGGTCATTGGTGCCCAAATTCTGATATCAGAGCATGTGAGGACACTGGAAATCATGTTAGTATCAGACACCATTCTATGCTCAATGGTATCAGCATCAGAGCACCTGCCCTTGCTCCAGATCAGGCAGCCTATTCACACACTCTGCAATTTGTTTCTTATTGGCTTTACTTCTTCCACAGTAAAGGGGTTAGCAATAAGAAGTTTGCTAGTCTGGTAGGTCAGACAACAGCATGGGCTTACTCTACCTAGATCCAGCAAAGCATTGGACAAAATCTCTCATGCCTTCTTTGTCAAAGAAATGAAGGCATGTGGGTATGGCCACATGCCTTTGGAATTTCATGAATTGTCAAATCCAAAGAAAGACACCAATGATTTTTTAATTTCAACTTGGATGGAGATCTCTAGTAAAGTAAAGGGTATACTTGAATGAGGAGAGACTTTAGGCAGGTGGACCAACCAGCAGACAATTGCAATAATTCAGGTATGAAGTGATGAGAGCCTACACCCTAATGAGAGACGTCTAGGCGATACAGTGGATAGAATACTGCACCTGGAGTCAGGAAGACCTGAGTTTAAATCCAATCTGAAGCATTTATTAGCTATGTGACCTTAGAAAAGTCACTTAACCTCTGTCTACCTCAGTTTCTTCACTTATAAAATAGGAGGGACCCATTAATAACAGTTAGCAATTATATGATACTTTAAGATTTGTAAAGTACTATATCAATATTAAATCATTTCATAATCACAGAAACCCTGGGAGGTGGGTGCTATTATTATCCCTCATTGGAAGTCTTCAAGTAAAGCTTAGATGACCATTTGTTGGATATGTTGTGGTAGGGATACTTTTTCAAATATTGTTTAAACTAGATGGCCTTTCCAAGTTAGAAATTTTATGATTCTGAAATAGAAGGCAATATGAAAGAAAACTATCTTTCTCTCTGTGTGGCTGTGGGATGAGGTGGAGGAAGGAAGAAAAGGGAAAGAAGGAGAGAGAGAGAGAGAGAGAGAGAGAGAGAGAGAGAGAGAGAGAGA
>CM053627.1:186113516-186131227 GCA_028646595.1 Phalanger gymnotis | reverse complement strand
TTTAGACAAACAACTTCTTGCTGTTTCTCATCCATGACATTTCACCTCTCCTCTCTATATGTCTGCACAGGCTATTTCCCAAGGCTGGAATGCACCCACTTCTTATCTCAGCCTCCTAGAATTTTTAGTTTCCATCAAAGCTCAACTCAAGAACCATCTCCTACAGTAGGTCTTCCTTAAGACTTTAAGTTTCCTCCCCTTCTCTCAGGAAATTAATTTGTTTTCCTTTCATATATATTTTTCATTTTTAAACGTATATATTTTATCTCTGTCCACAGAATGTAAAATTGTTTTGTTGTAAAATTGTTTCATGTTTGCCTTTGTATCCCTATCACAGTACCTGGAATATGATAGAAACTTTAAAAATACATGTCGATCAATTAATTAATTGATCCTTATGAGTATCACTGAATAAAAGTGGAAGTCTGCTTCCACAAGTATTAGAGACCTCTCACTCTACACTTTTCAACAAAATCTTAGCCTAACACATTCCCCTTCCATGCAATTAACATCTCATAGGCCCAGAGCACAAAATTGGCCCCTTATTTGTAACTCTTCTACCTCATTCCCGTACCTCTTTCCCCCATCATCAGCGTCAGCACCTATGATCAGCCACTGGACCAGTCGCTGCCCATGTGCATCTGTGTTATCCTTCCTTGTTGAAGATGAGGCTGATGGGTCACTATCGTCTTTGCATACAGTGAAAATGAACAACTCTCTATCCTCAAAGAAGCTATGTTCTCAAGGATGTAAGCTAGTGGAAATGCTTTCCTTGTCCAGGAAGAATTCACTTAAAAGTAATTAGGATGGAAGTAATGTGATTTTTGTTTTTAAAGGAATGATGTATGTCCTTGGTGAAAAAAATATGAATGAGGCCCATATGAACCCAACCTGTATAGAACAGGATTTTCATCTGACTTTTTAACTTTCAGAGGAATGAAATATTTAAACAAGTAATGCCCCAATTACTGAATCCCCCACCAGACTGTACTTTCCTTAATTAACAAATGGCAGCCATATCAGCCCATTGCTCACTCAACCTAGGAAGCCAGGCAACATACTCTCAGGCCATCAACCAAAGGCCATTTCAAGGAGTGACTATGGCAACCACACTATTCCCCTGATCTTGACGACTTAACAGGAGACATCATGACAAGACATATCAGGAGGTGCCGTTGCCACAGACACACTCAATGACAGCTGTTGGTTGCTTGGTAACCTGCTGTACTATATGGGGTTATCCAGAGATAAAGTGAGGGACTAATGAAGGCTGACATGAGTTCACACTTCCCAGAGAGAGGGAGTGGGGGAGAGAGGGCATGATGCATCAATACTTTTCCAAGATGGAAAAGAGCTCTAAACCTATTATAGCCTCTCAGAGATTACGATATAATTTCTGCCAGTCTCACTCATAGAAAGCACACCTGTCAGTCTGCTGGAGGATGTAGCAAGTGATAAAAATGATTTCTATTGATCAGATTCATCTTACATTATTAAATCTCTTCCTTATGCAGGCCTGGACTTGGCCAATAAATTCACTGAGAGGGACTTGAAATTAATTATTTGGTTTGACTGTCTAAGGAGCTAGGGGGAATTACTCATTAGCAAAATCTAACTAGTTCATTAGTATAGCTGAAGAATAATGTGGTAATACACACAAATAATATTGAATCAATCTAGATTGATGGGAAGGAATTCATTCTAATTGGACTGACAACAGAATTATTCCCTGAGTATAGACCCAACCTTGGTTGCACTACATCTCCCCTCTGGGTCAGCCTTTGACAGGCCTGTCAGTCAGGCCCACATTTTTTTAATGCTGCAGGATGGTAATGACTAAAGTAACTGACTAATAATGAGTCCTTTTATCAGTTTTTATTGGGTGGGTAGTTACCACAATGCACATTTTCTAGTCTCTTAGGAGAATGCTAGCTGTCCACATTGTCTCACAACAGACCCAAGTTCACAATCCCCTCTGGCTACCTACAATCTATTACTCAAAAGATAAGCTTGTCATAAGAAACAGCTCCATAGGCATGAGTTTTCTTGAATGGCCCTTCCCTTGCTCAGATTTTATCATGAGTAACGTGATGGGAGCTTTGCTTAAATGTTTCTATAACCCCTCTGAGGCTTTGAGGTTTGGGGTATCATTGTTTGAGCTCACCCATTCCTAGAAATCATGAGTAATAACCAGAAGAGGGACCCAGGAAAACATATGAGGGTCTGACTTTTTATATATCTAGCCCTGAGGGGAAATACCACTAATAACAGAGTCCCAGTAGCAATACAATCAGTAATCCTGGAAAGGCAGAAAGAATGTGTAGAAGAACGAAAGGTTCTGCTGTTGAAGAAGCAGTTATAGTGGAAAGGGATGACCTGGGTTCAAATCCAGCCTTTGATACTCTCTATCTGTGTAAGGCACTTTGCCCCCCTGAGCCTTGGCTTCTTTATGCACAAATGAGGACAATAATACCTGTAGCAACTACTTCAGACTAGCATTTAATAATCATGACTTGCATAAAGGCAAAGATAGAAAGCTTACTAAATTTGCAAATGACACAAAACAGGGAACTGTAGCTAACAGTAGATGGCAAATTTAATTTGGTAAGGTCTTGCACTTTTAAAAAATCGACTTTGAAAGTTCAAGATAAAGGAAATATGGTTGGACAGTAGTTGTTCTGAAAAAGATATAGGGGTACAGTATGAATCAACGATGTGACCTAGTAGTCAAAAACACAAATGAAATATTGGATTGCACTAAGAAAACCATGGCTTCCTGAAATAAGATTCAATAGTCCCATTGTACCTGGGTTGAAGGACTGATTGAAGGAATTGAATATATTCAAGCTACGGAAGAGAAGATTTGGGGTAGGGATGGGGGGCAAAAGGAGAGGGGAGGGAATGATAGCTGTCTTCAAGTATTCAAGGGCTAATATGAGGAGGAAGCCTCAGATTTGTTCAGTCCAGTCATAGGACACAGAACTAGGAACAACAGGTGGAAGTTTCAGAAGCAAATTTCAGCTTGCTGTCAGGAGAAACTTCCTAATAATGAGAGCTGTCCAAATGTGGAATGCATTGCCTCAAGTGATAGTAGGTCTTGCCTCCTTGGAGGTCCTCAAGCAGAGGCTAGTTGGCTACTTGTCATATTCTGTGCATGGATTGGACTAAAGAACTACTAAGGTTCCCCATCAATTCCAAATTCTAGGCTTCTGTGACTTTCAAGGAAAACATTGCTACCTACAGGACCTGAATTGAGTAATTCCAAAAGGAAAATAAATATTGAAGGAAAATTAGCAAGTCTAATCCTCATAATACAGATGAAGAAACTGAGGCTCATCGTCACACACGTAGCAAGTATCAGAGGTAGGATTTGAACTAGTTTCCTTTGATTGCAGGGTCAGTATTCTTTTTCACTGGCTCATATGTCAAACAATCTCTCCCTGAGCAGCCTGCTGCTAGTGACTGCAACTCCTACCATTAGAGTCATCTTCAGTGCCTTATGGGAAAAATGTGCTTGCTAGAGAACAAACCAGTTAGCTAAACTGAAAGAGTACTGAATGATAGTCAAGATTCCTGTGTCCTAGACTTGACTGTACCACTAATTAGTTACATGAACTTGAGAAAATTATTTAAACTATTTCAGCCTTAGCTTCTTTATATATAAAATTAGGAAGTTAGACCAGATATCTCTAATGTCTCTTCCAGCTCTAACATTCTTTGATTCTGTGATTCATGTTAACAGAGATTCATTCACCTGACTGTTAACATAAATTACCACCTAGTAGAGTCCAGAGTCCAGAGGAACAAGTCCAAAGATAACAAAATTGTAACCCAACACATGAGGTTGGGTTGGGGCTGAATGAAACAGAGATGGAAAACAAATGATGCAGATTTTTTGGAATAGCTCTGATTGCAAGATCAAAAAGTATATTTCTAAGGAGTTTTTGTAAAATAAATTCTCCTTTTTGTTGTACTTTCCCCCCTGGACATAGTCCTGGCAACTTGGTGATGGCTGAGATGTTTCTGTGCAAATAGGAAACAGAATCATCATTCCACTAAGTTGATATCCATAACTAGAGGTCCGGAGGTTAGAGGTACTGGATCAAAATAATCATTGCAACAAAGAAAAAAAAATTGATGTACAACTGCAATCAATCAATAATAATTAATTAACCACTTGCTCTGGACCAGATGGGGCAGCTACGTAGTATGGTGGATACAGCACTTGGCTTGGAATCAAGAAGACTCATCTTCATGAGTTCAAATCTAGCCTCAGTTTTTTTCTAGCTATGTGACCCTGTGCAAGCCACTTATCCCTATTTGCCTCAGTTCCTCATCTGGAAAATGAGCAGAAGAAGGAAATGGCAAATTACTCTAGTATCTTTGCCAAGAAAACCCCCAAGGAGGGTTTGGAGGGCCTGACTCATGAACAGTTAGACAGGACTGAAACAACTGAACAAATGTACCAGATACTAAACTAGCTAATGCATGTACAAAAACAAAAATTAACCTTCCCTGCCCTCAAGGTGCTTATACTCTAATAGGGAAAATAACATGTACATATATAAACAAATTCAAAGTAAATACAGGGTAATTATGACAAGCATAGGCTAATAGGGCCTGGGAGAGGGTATTTATAAAGGTCTTACATGGGTTGTGGCACTTGAGCTGAGCCTTTAAAGAAACTAGGGATTCTAAGAGGCATAGGTGAAGAGAGACTAGATTCTAGACAAGAGAGACAATCATTCAAGGGCACAGAGATGGAAGATGGATAGAATGTTGCACAGAAGAAACACCAGGTAGATCAGTCTGGCTACATCAAAGTGCCAAAGGAGAATAATGTGTAATAAATTTAGAAATCAATTTCAAAGTAAATAATGTGTTAGCCTTGACAAAGAGCTTTCTCAACTTTCTAGTCACTTGCTCTGCAGGCATGTGTAGATGTTTATGACCCAACCATGACTCCAGCTTCCTCTGAAATTGACAACATTTCTACATTGTTCTCTATGGCAATAACCAGCTATAAGAAGTACCAGACAGTTTCACCATGTATCTCTGTGATACCACATTTGGAAACCCAAACTAATCAGTGAGTTGTATGAGTGTACTGGGTGTCAGAAGGGTTTGGGTAGAAAAAACAAAAGGGGCAGGTAGAAAAAAAAACCTTCCTATTTCACAATTTCAGTGGTACCCATAGGTTAAGTAGTGAGAAGACTTGCCCTTCCCAACATGAACAAACTACAAGGTATGTGGATGGTTGGGAATCATATGGTCTATACTGGGCAGAGATAACTTTATAAAGAGGTACAACTGGAGGACATGAGAACAGATTCAAAACCATCTCCACTCTCACCACCACTGCACTAATGTATAGCCATAAGTTAGGTAGCCCTCTACTACATATACTAAATAGACACAATTTTTTTAATGATGGTGCCTGTCTTCAGAAAGTTCGCATTCTAAAGGAGACTGATTCACTATCAGTGACAGTAACAACCACAGATGAAGAAGGACACAGATCTGAGCAACAAAACAGACAGAAAGACGAAGGGTTGACTTATGTAGCCTCTACTGGTTTCCCTTGTCTCCTGTGGACTCCAAAGCATTTAGCTTGTAGCACCTAATTTAGTGCTGAATTATACACTTTATGTTCTAACCCATTCATTTGAATTTCAACATAAGTATTTTGGGTATCTGTACAGCAAAACTATGAAGCGAGACTGATTTTCCCATGGAGGTCATAGGGTTGTAGATTGAGAGCTGCAAATGACCTGAAAGGCCATCTAGCCCAACCTTCTCCAGAAAATGGGGCTCAGGGTTATTAAATGACTTGTCCAAATAAAGTAGGTAGTAAGTGGCAGAAATGGAATTTAAGCCTAGATCATTTTATTCCAAATCTAGCAAACTCTCCACTGTATTCATAACCTCTCTGTTTATTCCTTGATCACAAGTACTTCTGAAGGCAGTTCCAAAGAGAAAAATCATAGAATATTTGTCAGAGCTCAAAAGGACCCAAGAAATCTATCTAGTCCAATCTGTGCCTTTTACAGAAGAGAAAATTGAGCAAGGAAATGTTAAATCACTTGGACAAGGCAATATAAATGGTGAATAACAGAGCTAAGACTAGCACCCATATATTCTGACCTTCCCCACTGCCCATGTTGCTTAGGTTCACAAAGACTTTGAATAACCATTAACATGAATTATGAAGGGCAACAAAGAATTGTATAATAGATGTGAGTAGATTGTAGCATATGGCCAACAAAAAACAGTGCGGGAGGAAATATCTTAAATATGTCATCAGTGAAATGGATGACTGAAAATTAGGAAGGTCAATTATATAACAAGAGTGAATAAACATTGGATAACCCACATGCTCTATTGGTATCTATGCAATGTCAGAGGAGATTCCTTGCTCTGTGGAGGATTTATGAGAGGGCAAGGACAAGATGGCAGTGAGACACGGAACACCAATGTCTCTGAAAAACCAAAGATGAGCATCACTCTGAAGGGGAATAGAAAGACACGTGGTAGATGTATGCAGCCTACTACATATAACGATAAGGAACTATGAAGAACAAGAGTAAAGGTTGACATAAGAAACTGAATGACAGAAAGAGAAGATGGATTCGTCACATTTGAAAGTGAGCAGTAACATGTGGACAGCCAGAGAGTTCACTGTCATCTTCATACTGTTGGGAGAAAGTGAGGTAGGTCCCTAGGACATCAGTGCCCCCCTGTGGTGAACTTTGGAGAGGACAGCGATGGATGACGATCAGCAGATAATGGAGAAGTTATGATCTGCATCATTAGAGGGAACTCCTGCAATGATGAGACCACAGATCTGTCTTAATATGTAAACATGAACAAGATCTTCACAAGAGTAAAAGGCTCAGATTTTGATCTGCCCTGTGGGAAAATCAAGGACTTTCTAATATCCAAAATAGAGTGTTTCACAGAATTACAGAATATTAGAGTCAAAAGAGACCTCAAAAGACATCAAGTGTAACCTGTTGCTGTTGTTCAGTCATTTCAGATACTTTGTGGCATCATTTGAGATTTTCTTGGCAAAGATACTAGAGTAGTTTGCCATTTCCTACTCCAAGTCATTTTACAGAGGAGGAAACTGAAGCAAACAGGGTTAAGTGACTCACTCAGGGTCACATAGCTAGTAAGTGTGTGTAGCTAGATTTGGACTCTGGTCTTCCTGACTCCAGACCTAGTATTCTATCCACTGTGCCATCTAGTTGTCTATACTGTAATCCAGAAGTTCCAGAAGTTGTTTGGCCTACTCCCCCCTGGGGGGGGGGGTGGAAACCTACTCGGCACCCCTTAGAAATCTACTTTCTTTAACCCTTTAACATTTTTTTTAGTTTTCATTTCCAAAAATAAAAAAAATTAAAATGATGTATCTTAAATTTAATAATTTATTGTAAATTTGTGGGTTTTTTCCTTGCATTGAAATTTTGATGACACAATATTGTGTCGTGTAACTGTATAGTATCACATCACAAACAAGTCATTGTAAGCACATATTCCTGCCAATGCATGATGGACTTCCCGACAGTGAACATCAATCTCATCTGCCAACATTAGCTTGTTAAAACCTGTTGGCAGACTTGACTATCGATAACTTATAACTTGCATTTTGTGTGTTTATTTGGAAAATAACGTAATCACCTTGACTTTAGCTCTGTTACATAATAGGTGAAACATGTACAAAGAGTTTTTCAAATTTTTCTTCTCTTCTTTCCTTATGCTTCTACCACCCCTTTATTTTTATTCAACACTCCCCAATTGCACTGGAAGCTACTATGTGCCCCCTTCCTCCCACCCTGCCACCCCCAAACCATTACAGGGCCCCCCAGGTGGCAATATCATCCACTTTGTGAAAATGTGAATCCATTTCCATCATTTCACCAATGAAGAAACTATGGCCTGGAAATTTTCAGTAACTTGCCAAGATCACACATGTAAAAAGGGTCAGATCTTTGGAATCTGACCTGAATGTAGGTTTCTTCTGCCCAATTCATTACTGCTTCCATTCCCCCACATTTGATTAACCGATACACCTGATTTCCCAAACAAACAAAATTACAGAGATTACTTTATTCACATCGCAAGGAGGAATCAAAAGATTTTATCTGCTTTTCTTTGGAGTCGTTGGTTGGCCTTCTTGTCATTACAAAGGAAACAATCCTGTTAAAGTATATTATTAAGTATATGTTATCCTGTTAAAGCATATATTGCTTTTTTTCCCCCTGTCCCAGAAGCCAAGAATAAGAATCATTGGAGGGGAAAGCTGGTTGGGGCAGTTCTGTAGGGCACCTGGTTTTGATATCCTTCACATGTAGTTTGGAATCCTTGCCAAAGTAAAGATCAGAGTCCATAGGCTTTATATTTCCTTACATAGCTTCCTTCTTTTTCAGCAACTAATATGCTACTACATGGTAGGGAAGGAGGAAGGACCGCTATTCTGTGGCAGAACTGTTCCCCAAACTTTTGCTACAAGGATAGAGCTTTGAAAGGCTTGGAAAGAGCAGTTAACCCCTGTTAATAGTGAGTCTTTAAGATTCTTTTCCTTTATTTTCACAGATGAGATCAGATGTATCCCTACCATTTTTCCCCAGTTATTTCAGGGATAGCTAGGTGGTGCATGGATAGAGTGCCAGATCTTGAGTCAGGAAGACCCAAGTTCAAATGTGATCTTCGACACTTACTAGCTGGATAAGTCATTTAACTTCTCCAAATCCTAGTTCTCTCGTCTCCAAAGTATGAAAATAATAGCACCTTCTTCACAAGTTAATTATGTGTATCAAAGGATACAATGTATAAAAATATTTTACATATTTTACAAAGCTATATAAATTTTAATTATTAGTTGTATAAACTGAGTTCTGAAGGAGAAGAACATTAACAATTTAGGGGGAGGGGAGGAATTGGGGAAAGTTTTCTGTAAGAAGTTACATCTGAATTGGGCTTTAAGGAAAGCATAGGGTTTCAATACATGACATGAGCAGAGAGGGCATCCTTGGCATAAGGATAGAGGTGAGAGAATAGTCAGTCAGTCAATTAGCATTTATTAAGTACCTGCTATAGAGTAGGCACTGTGATACAATGAAAGGAAAATACAAACAAAAAACAATCCCTGCGCTCGAAGACTTCACAGTCTAATGAAGGAGACAACAGACAAATAATAAACTCCAGAGGCTCCCTATTGCCCCCAGATCCAAAATCATATGTTTGCAATTCAAAGTATTTCATAACTCAGACCCTTTCCAGTCTTCTTACAGATTATTCACTGCCATGTGTTCTTTGATTCAGTGACCCTGGCCACTGTTCCACAAACAAGACATTCCATCTCCGCTCTATGTATTCTCTCTGGCTGCCCCTCACATCTGGAATTGTCTCACTCCTCAACTCCACTTGCTGACTTCCCTGGCTTTCCTGGCTTCCTTTAAGTATCAACTAAAATCCCATCTTTCACAACCCCTCTTAATTCTAGTGCCTTTCCTCTGTTAATCATTTCCTATTTTCCTGTATGTAGCTTGCTTTTTGGATATATTTGTTTTCATATTTTCTCTCCCATTAGATTGCAAGCTCCTTGAGAGCAAGAATTGTCTCTTTGGATCTTTTTGTATCCACAGTGATTAACACAATACTGCGCACATAGTAGGTACTTAATAATTATTTATTGATGAGTGTGTGTGTGTGTGTGTGTGTGTGTGTGTGTGTGTGTGTGTAATATGGTAAACTGAGGGTAATCTCAGAGGGAAGGCACTAAGATTAGAGAGGCCCAAGCCCTCAAGGCTTCCTAGATAAAGGACTTTAATGGATAATTAAAGGAAACCAAGGAAGGTAAGAGGCAGAAATGAATAGGGATAGTGTTCCAGATATGGTGCCAGTGAAAACAGTCAGAGTCCAGGATATGGCATGTTAGATAAGAAGAACAGAAAGATGATTTCTTTTGCTGGATTGAAGTAATAAGAGTAAGTTCTAAGAAAACTGCAAAGGTAGGAAGGAGCTGGGTTATGAAGAGCTTTGAAAGCTAAACAGTGGATTTTGTATTTGTGCTTGGAAATTATTAGGGAACTTTTTGTTGAATGAGTGAGGGGTGGGAGTGAAATGATCAGACCTGTGCTTTGAGAAGATCGATAAGACAGCTTCATGGAGGACAGATTGGAGCAGGGAGAGACTTGAGGTAGACAAACCAACCAAGGCTATTGCAATAGTCCAGGCATAAGATGATGATAAAGCCCTATACCAGGATGGTGGCGGCGTCAGATAAGAGAAGGGGGAGAATATGAAAGATGTTACAAAAATAGAAAGAACAGTAGTTGACAACTGATTGGATATAAGGGGTGAGTGGGAGTGAGGACTCAAGGATGTACATAGTATGCTTATTCAGGGTATAAGTGGAACTACCCGTAGTCTGGATCCTGGAGAGTAAAAAGGACATTAGAAACATAATGGGGCTGGTAAAAGGAGGAAAAAGATCAGAGCCTGATTTTAACATATTATAAGAACTAGAGTATGCATTCTCTCATTCATTTTTCTTTCGTTTTTAAGTTATTTAACATTTGAATGAGTGTACAATTTTTAAGGCCAAACAAAAACTTCATACTGATTTCTGCACCTTTCTGATGGCCAGTACATGTACGTATCATGTAGGGCAACATATGAATGCCTCTTTTTGCATAGTAAAAGCATAGAGCAACCATTGAACATCTTGAAAAAAAGGGGGAAAAAAAAGCCCTGCAAGTTGAAACCAATTTATTCAGTGGGCCAGCAAGCAGAGATTTATAGTAATCTAGCCTTGAGGAAAGATAGGTATAGATGAGCTTCTGGGAGTCTGATCTAATGACATAGATGACCGAAGCTGAACTTTAAGAGAAAAAAAACCATTTGATTCTTCTCTCCAGTCAAAGCCCACAGCCTACAGGTTGAGTAGCTATGAGCTTACCAGCAGGCTTCTGAACATGAAAAAGGAAGCAATAAAACATCAAAGAATCGCACGAGATCCTTAAGCAGCCCTAGTGGCCAGTCCAGCATAGAGGGAGTGGTAATGAATGAAATGGTCACCATTAGCAGCAAGACCAGACAGTACTTAAAAGTCAGAAGCTAAGAACCAAAATATCCTAGCATACTTAAGTAATATAGGAGTAAAAGAAGTTTTATTAAAAATATGTTCCTTTCTGTTGAAAGAGATTGTCAGACATGAATGTGAGATGTGAAAACCAGGGAGAGATGGCATAAAGGAAGTGTTTTGCAGACCTTAAAGTATTATGTGTTGATTATTATAATTATTCCAATACTGTTACTATAGGTAATGTGGTAGAGCTGATAGGAGCTAGCTTTGGAGGCAGAGAAAGCAGGGTTCACGTCCTACTTCTGACACATGCTGGCTATGTGATCTTGGTCAAGTCAGTGCTGTAGGCGATTCTTTCTAAGACTATAACTTGCAGAAAAGGCACCAATTGGTAATAAGCATTTCTTAACTGAAAGTTCTGTCCCTAAACCAGTGAGATAATAGATTTGGGCCAAATTACTATTATGCTTATTTCACTTTTGCAAAGGTTTTTTTTTCATAGATTATATTTCATGAGATTCATATATTGATTGCGGGAATGGACCTTCAATATCATCTAATTTGAAAAAACTGTGGCCCATGATGGGAAGTGACCTTATAGCTAGTAAGTCACAGAGCTGAGATTCATTCATGCATTAAATGTGTATTTATGGGAAATCTTCTATATATGACACCATCTGGACATTATGGGAGATTATTAATTAATTATTATTAATGATAATAATAGCTGGTATTTGTATAGCTCTTTAAGGTTTGCAAAGTGCTTCACAAATATCTCATTTATCCTTACAGGAGCCCTAGGAGTTAGATGTTACTATTATCCCTATTTTGCAGATGACAAAAATGAGGTACACAGAGATTAAGTGACTTGTCCAGGGTCATACAGCTAATAAATATCTAAGGACTGGAACTGAGGTCTTCTTGACTCCAGGCCTGGTGCTTGATCCATTAGGACACCTAGCACAGGATACAAATATGATGTGATTTCTGTCCTTAAGGAGTTAATAATCTAATAAGGAAGGCTCTGTGGAAATAATATCATAGTATCAATGGATTGAGAACTTGAAGGGATCTTAGAATGTCATCTCTTCCAACACCTTCATTTTAAAGTGAGGAAGCTAAAGCCAAGAGAATTGAAGTGACTTGACCAAAGTCACACAGAAAACAAGTAGTAAAGTGTCTGACTTCAAATCCAGCACCCTTCCCATGTATCATAATGATTGTATTATGAATATTACATTTACACTTAATAAATGTTAGGTACCAAGTGCAATTGGAGTTCAGAGTGGGAAGAGATCACTTCTTACCATCAAGCTAAGTGGCACAATGCATAGAGTGCCAGGCCTGGAGTCATGAAGACCTGAATTCAAATGTAACCTCAAATATTTACTACCTGTGTGACCCAGGGCAAGTCACTTAAGTTCTATCTGCCTCAGTTTCCTAAACTGTAAAATGGGTATAATAGCAGCACTTTGCCTCCCAAGATTGTTATTAAAATCAGAGGAGATAATATTTATAAAGCTCTTAGTATCTTAGTGTATCTGGCACACAGTAGGTGACAACTGAGTGCTTGTTTCCTCCCTTCAGAAAGAGGAGAGTGGGAAAGTTTTCATGGTGAAGAAGCCATGTAAGCTGGGCTTTGAAGGATGGGTTGGTCTCTGACCATCAGAGAAGGGGGCATGCATAGGGCAAAGTCACACAGTGGGAATGGCATAAACAAAAACAAAGGAGGGTAGGATAAGCAGAAGCATAGGGCATGTTCAGGCATCAGGGAGTAAGTAGTCTAAATGGAGTAAGAAGAGATAAATCTGGAAAGACAGATTTTTTCCAGATTGTGTAGTCACTCTAATGGTAGGCTCCACAGTTTGCCCTGGCAATGGTATGAATTGGTTGAAGTCCCAGACATAGAGGCAAAGAGGCAGAGAGAGATAATGAGGGCTGGGCAACAGGAGCAGAGAAAATAAAATAAAAATTAGATTTGAAACACTTTGTATAAGTAGAATACACAGGACTTGTCAATTGATTGAATGTAGGGGTAAGGAAAGAGTCAATGTTGGCATCAGATTTCTGAGCCTAGATAACTAGGGAAAAAAAGTTGATCCTGTTAACATAAATGAGGAAGTCAATCTGGGAAGAGAAGGGAAGAAAGTGTTTTGTTTTAGATATGCAGAATTTGAAGAACTAGTGATAAGCACAGGAAGAGAGATCTAGCAGGCATCAATAGGCAATAAATCCACGTTTATTAAGCCCCTACTATGCGACAGACAGCAAGTGAAGCCCTGGAAAGACAAAGAAAGGGAAAAATCAATGCCTGTCCCACAGTCTAACAAGGGAGACAATATGCAAACAACCACGTAAAAACAAGCTTATATACAGGAAATTCAGTACTGTAGTAAGGTATAGAGTTTGGGCCCAGTAATACACACAGCTTAGGCCCTCACTAGCTCTTACCGGACTATTGAAATACTTTTCCTGGCTCTGGCTTATCCCTTTCCAATCCATCCTTCATTTTGCTACTCAAGTCACCTTCCTGAATCAGTGTTCTAATCATATCCCTTCTCTATTCAAATACCTTCCCATATTTCCAGTTTCCTAGTGAATATAGTCAAACCCCTGTCTCTGGCAATAAACCTCCACAATCTTTCTAGCTTTTCAGCCATGTCTCATACTAATCCACTGTTTGGAGGCGCCTAGGCTGTGACTATTTTGATTCTCCCTATGGTGAAGGGCATTTTATTTAAGATATTGCAAGGGCAAGCTTCAGTCTTCCTTTGTGAATAAAACAAATTAATAATTGCCTATAAGACTTGGCAGGCCATAGCTGGTACCTGCATTTGCAAAATCCTAAATAACTGATGTCTTTATGTATGTCATTAAAAAAACACACAACCACAGATACTATACAAGCAAGCCTCCCTGATTTCCTGTAAGTTCCAACTAAAATCCTACATTCTAAGGAAGCCTTCCCCAGCACCACTTAATTCCAATGCCTTCCCTATATAAATTATTCACTATTTATCCTGTACATAGTTTGCTTTGTATATATTTGTTTGCATCTTGTCTCCCACATTAGATTATAGGCTCATTGAGGGCAGGGAGTATCTTTCACCTCCTTTTTTGCATCCTCAATTCTTAGCACAACTTCTGGCACATAATAGACACTTAATAAAAATGTTTATTGATTGACTGGAATGGCCATATACAAACAAGATGTATATAGTATAAATAGAGGGTAATCTCAGAAGGAAGGTGCTAAGAGTAAGGAGGATTGGGAAAGGCTTACTTGTTATGATAGGACTTTTAACTGAGACCTGAAGGAAGCCAGGAAGGCTTATACATACAGTATATGTATCTGGGGGTTTGGGGTTGATTCATATTTAGTGGAAGCTTGGTGCTGAATATATATGTCCAAATAACCTAGGCCTGAACCTTGATGTCATCCTTGATTCTTCTCTTCACTAACCCAACATATCCGACTAATTAATGTCTTGTCATTTCTACATTCAAAATATCTCTTGTATATGTCCCTTTCTCTCCATAGCCCTAGTTTTGGCCCTCATCATGTCCCATCTGGATTATTGCAATAGCCTTCTCACTGTTAACTCTCCTTCAAATTTCTCCCTACTCTAATCTGATTTCCACCCAGTTTTCAAGGTTTATTTTTCTAAAACAGAGGTCTGAGTATAGTTTGTTCTCTCTCTCTCTCTCTCTCTCTCTCTCTCTCTCTCTCTCTCTCTCTCTCTCTCTCTCTCTCTCTCTCTCTCTCTCTCTCTCTTCTTCTTCTTCTTCTTCTTCTTCTTCTTCTTCTTCTTCTTCTTCTCCTCGCTTTCTCTGTCTCTCTGTCTCTCTTCCTCTCCCTCTCTGTCCCTCTCTGTCTCTATCTCTGTCTCTTTGTCTCTGTCTCTCTCTATCTCTCTGTCTCTCTCCCTCTCCCTTCCTTCTCTCTCACACACACACCCTACTTAAATAGCTCCAGTGGCTCTCTATAATCTCCAGAATATGAACCCCTCTGTTTGTCGTTTAAAGCTCTTTATTACTTGGCTTCTTCCTACCTTCTTCTACTAACTTTCCTCTACACATTCCATGATTCATCTACATTAGCCTACTTCATCTCCTATCTCTGCACTTTCTCCATAAATGCTCTGTCCCCTTCTTGCCGCCTCTTAATCCCCAACTTCCTTTATGACCACCTTCTCCAGGAGGCCTTTCTTGGTCCCACTTGTTGCTAATGCCTTTCCCTTTCAAATTACATTTGTCTATATACATTTGTATACCCTTATATAGGGTACCTATATCTGTATACCCTTAAATATAATCTTTAGTTATATCTTGTCTCCTCAGTCAGAATATATGCTTCTTGAGGGCAGGGACTATTTTTTTTTGCCTGTCTTTATATCTCTGGCACTTACCACAGGGCCTGGCCTATAGGAAGTGTTTAATAAATGTCAGTTATCTGAATGATATCATAGGGGCAAGAATTCATCAAGACAGAAGGAAAACAATGATTTTGCTCTCTGAACTTAGCAGTTATTCCTGTGTTTTTCTCTTTCCCTTTCTTTTGGAAAGAAGAACAAAATAATTTGAGGGTTGAAAAAGCTGGAGCTTCCTGGACTCAAAGAACCACTGACAGGTTATTGAAAAAGTAGCCTCTAACATGATGATGAATAGATCTAGTTTAGCAATACAACAGTAAGCCACAAATAGTTTCTAAGCCTAAGTCAAACTGAGGTTTCTGACAAAGGCCTCACTCTAGGTTAGACAGAAATAGAAACTATAAAAAATAACAATAAGCCTAAGGGTCCTATTTAGCTGGAACTGTTCTGTATTCCTCAGGGTCTGAGGACTCCAGCTGAAACCAAAATTTGAAAGTGGAGAGAAGACCTTCACAAGATCATGCCACACATAGAAGTGGCAGGCATCAAAATCCAATGGAGTACTGTCAAGAAGTAGCCACAGAAGAGAGAGGACAGCACTTGTCAAAGACTACTCACCTAGCAAAGACTAAATACCACCAAAAAACCAATGAAAAACATGCCCAGCAAAAACAGAATGAAACATCACCAGATACCGCTGCTGGCTTTACAGCATTAGAGGCATGATTTGCCCTAAATTCATAAAATGTGGATGCATGTATTACCTGTTCATGTGCTATGGCCATACAATGCACATATGACACATACACACATATACACATGTATATGTGTACATATATACATACATATTCACATTGTTTACATGCATATATTTGCATACATTTGTATTTATGTATGTGTGTATATATACCTATATGCACAGATTATATATATTCTCTCAGTTTACATAAATGGACCATTCCACAGACCTCCACATAAAGTGATTTTTATATAATGCAAATTTGAGACAAGGAAAGGAGGGAAGAAGGTGTGAAGGGGCCTCATGCCAGTGGAGGGAAGGGGCTGGCACATGGTTCAAGGACCCGTGGGGGTCTAGGGACAGAGCAGAGAGAGTTTGAAGGAAATGTGGAAGTAGCCAGCCATGTGGGGCCATGGCCAAACTGAGAGGAAGAACACAAGGGGAAGACATGTGGGGGCCAGACATGGACACAGAAAGGAGAGGAAGGGTGGTATATGAGGACAAGGATAGACACATGATACCTGCAGTAACCAAGCTTGAATAAACAGAGGACAGACATGCAGGGGGCAGAAACGTGGGTGGTTAGACAGAGCAGGGAAAAGGTCTCCTGTATCAGCAACAGGGGTCTCAAGAGCTGAGGGTCAGGAGCGGAGAGAGAGCACCAACATCTCCTATCTCTGCACTTTCTCCATGAATGCTCTGTGGCCATTCAGTGAATAGACCTGTTTAAGAAGTGAATCAAGGAAGGGATAGCCCCTTTATTTAAAAAAATTCAAACTGGGAGGGGAAGACAAATAAATAGTTTTTTTAAAAAGTCTCTTTCATAAATCTTTAAAGGAAGGAACCATTTCATTTTTACTTTTGTATCCCCAGCACCTAGCACAGTACTTTGCACGTAGTAGGAGCTTAATAATAGCTTATTAATGGATCAATAGACTGATGATGACACTGGATGAGAAAGAAGGGAAATGATGCAGAAAATGGGAATGAAGATTTCCTTCAGAATTTTTTATATAAAGTTGAATTGGCATGATGTGAATTTACATAAAGTAAGAATTGTCTATGTATCAATAGGGTTTCAAGAGCTTTGGTTTAGAGTGGATATTGGACCCATATAATACCTTGAATTTAGGGTACGTTTATCTGGGAGACTCATTGTGTGACTGGGGATAGGAGGTGCCTGCAGATGTGTGTGCATGTTGTCTATCCTTTATATGTATGTGTGTAGATATGAACATCTATGTACACACATGTAATGCAATGGCTCAACAGAGATCTAGGCCTGAAATCAGGAAGATCTGAGTTCAAATCCAACCTCAGACACTTACTAGCCATGTGACCCTCGGCAAGCCACTTAACCTCTGTTTGCCCTAATCCAGTGGAGGAGAAAATGGCAAACCACTCCAATATCTTTGCCAAGAAAACTCAAAGGACAGTATTTTCTTGCTATGGTCCACAGGATCATGAAGAGTCAGATACAACTGAATGTCTGAACAACAACCACAACATG
>CM053627.1:186094864-186113016 GCA_028646595.1 Phalanger gymnotis | reverse complement strand
AGCTCAGATTGCATCATATCTATGAAGTATAGACCAGAAGAATCTGAGTTTCTTGAAAGCAGGGACTGTCTTTTCTACTGTATCCTCAGACTTAGCATAGTGCTTTGTCTATAGTAAGCATGTAATAAATGCTTGTTTCATTCATTCATTTATGCATTCATGTGATTTGAGGATCACAAAAACTCTCATTTAACAAGAATTTATTAATCATCTGCTAACAGTGACTAATATTTACATATTGCTCGAGACATATTATCTCATTTGACCATCAAAACAACACTGTGAAGTTACTATCATTATCCCCATCTTATAATTAGGAAACTAAGGTTAGAAGAGGGTGATATAGTTATTATACATCTGAGGTAGGTTTGAACTGAAGCCTTACTGATTACAGTTTGGACACTCTATCCATTCCATCATGTAGAGGCCCCTAGATAGATTAAAAATACCCCCCTCATACACACACACACACACACACACACACACACACACACAGGCACACACATGCACCTTCTATAAGGCCTATTCACTGAATGGGCGTTGCCTCACTCAAAGTGACAACATGAAAAGACCTTAGCTTAAAAAGGCCAAGGTCCCCACTGAGTCCTGGGCCATCTCTAGTCATCCTGATGAATATCAGGTCACTGGACCAGATGGCTCTGGAAGAGAAAGTGAAGCTGGTGACCTGGCACAGCCCTCTCTCACTCAAATCCAGTTCAATTGCAAGTCATGTCATCACATTCCTGATGTCATGGTCCCCTTGAAGCCCGAAGGACAAACCACACACACACACATATACACACACACACACTCCAATGAAACAGACAACATGGATACGACTACAAATTTGATTTGGGGAGAGAAGAGGCACTAGCAGCAGGGAGGTGGAGGATAGAATCAGAAAAGGATTCATGTAGGAGACAGCACCTAAATTTTTAATTCTAAGGGATGGAAGGAATGCATTTCAGGTATGGCGGACAGCTGGTATAAAGACATAGACAGGGGAAGTAGAGTGTTATGTAAGGGACATCATGATTAGTTTGGAAGAGTGAAATAAGCACCTCAAATTCCTCTCCCAGTAGCTCATTCTTCAAGAACTTTCCAAAGAGGTAGGTATTTTAACTTAATAGAGACTTTCATTCTCTCTGAAATGGTAATGCCCTGGTTAACCACTGTATTAACAGAGATGTTGTTAACTTATCAAGCCATTATCAGCCATCGCCCTTTTTTTTTCAGAGAGCAAACCCTTAAAAGAAATAGAATGCAGAATAGGCAAGAAGCAAAAGTGCTTCCTTAAGCAGGGGACAGAAAAGGGATAGAAGAAAAGGTATAATTTCAGTGACTCCCTATTGCCTTTAGAGTCAACATGACTCTGGTTTTTAGAGTCCTTCACAACTTGTTTCAACCCATCTTTACAAACTACAGTTCCATACATTATCCTTCTTCCCCACTCTGGTACAATCAAACTAATCACAATATCTCTTACACAACACTTTAATTCCCGGGTCTGTGGCTTTAAACCAGCTGTCCCCCATATCTGTCATTCATTCCTTCCATCCATTAGAATTCAAAATTTAGGTGCTATCTCCTACATGAATCCTTTCCTGATTCTACCCCCCCCCCGCACCTCCCTGCTGCTAGTGCATCTTCTCTCCCCAAATCAAATTTGTAGTCACATCCATGTTGTCTCTTTCGTTGGAGTTTGGTGGGGAGAGGATTGGTCCTTCATTCTTGAAGAGGACCATGACATCGAGAAGAGGATGACATGACTTGCAGTTGAACTGGATTTTAGTGAAGGAGGGCAGCGCAAGGTCACCAGCCTCACTTTCTCCTCCAGAGCCATCTGGGTCCAGTGGCCAGATATAGATCAGGATGACTAGAGATGGCCCAGCTTGCAGTGGGGACTTTGGCGTTTTTAAGCTAAGGTCTTTCTGAGTTCTCACTTTGAGTGAGGCAAGGCCCACTCAGTGAACAGATCTGTTTAAGAAGTGAGTCAAGGGATGGCCCCTTTAATAAAAAAAAATAATCAAACTGGGAGGGGAAGACCAGTAAATAGTTAAAAAAAAAGTCCCATAAATCCTTAAAGGAAGGAACCATTTCATTTTTACCTTTGTATCCCCAACATCTAGCACAGCATTTTGCACATAGTAGGTGCTTAATAATAGCTTAGTAATGGATTGATAGACAGATGATGACACTGGGTGAGGAAGAAGAGAAATGATGCAGAAAAATTCATTGTTGGCCCGGAGTAGCTGTAGAGTAAGTCCAGCTTCATGCCACTAATCATTATTCAGCTCAGTGCTCCTTAGAGCACCAGAGAATGGGTTTTCCCTGAAAGCAGTAGGGAGAGAGAGCTTCTGCATTCAAGCTTATGCTTGGCTTCAGGGTAAGATCATTTGCCTTCCCTGGTCTGCCCCCCCTGGCTCCAATGATATTTTTCACATCTCTGATAGATTTGCAAAGATATGCTTTAAGGCTGAGTTAGAAGCTGTTGTGCTACTTCTTACTTACATGCCATACATGGAAAGTGAGAGTACAGCAGGCATGTGAAAGGCTGCTCCACCTGATTCTGATCACAGGGAGATAAATTCTTCATGCCCACGTAAATAAATTTCTGTCGAGACTTCTCCACCAAAGGACAGCACGACACAGCTGGGCCGAACAGTACACAGAGTGGTGATCTTAAGAGTGAGCAAGTCCTGAATTCAAATCCAGCCTTAGTCATTCATTAGCTGTGAAGCTCTGGGTAAGCCACTTCACCTCCTTTAGCTTCAGTTTCCTCATCTGTAAATAATACCTACCCCCTTTCTCCCAGAGATGTGAATCCTCACAGCAATAATATCTGTAAGATATGTTGCAAGCCTTAAAACACTATATAAATGCTACTATTACAATTTTTCATGTTTATTTATTTAATTTTTAATTTATGGAATAAGATAAGCATTTCCATAACAAAGCAGAATAAAAAAGATGATTGCACATGAAACTTCAAATCTATTGTGTATGACCTACTATTTTTTAAAATATATAATTTTTTGAATTTTGAATTTTTTAATATATGTTATATATAATGTATAATAAAGTTATCATGTAAATTTCTTTTTTTCTCCCCCCCATCCTAGAGATGGCTACTAGCAGACACAAATTAAAATTATTCTATACATACTTCTATTTATTAGTTCTTTCTCTGGATGTAGATGGCACCTCTTTCATATGTCCTTTATAGTTAATTTGGATATTTATAATTGTCAAAATAACTTATTCCCTCAAAGTTGTTCTTAAAACAATATTGTTGTTACTTTATACAATGTTCTCTTGATTCTGCTCTTCATTATTTCATGAAAGTATTTCCATGTAATAATAAGAAGATCTCAGGCCAAGTCAAAACATCTGGCTAGTTTTGTAAAGTTATGAAAGATAACCCATCTCCCCTAATTAGCATGTGCTTCAATGACACTGAGTTAGACTTAGTCTCTGCCCATCAAGTCTGTGCTAGCAGCAAACACAAGTGAACCAATTGGAAGTGTGTTAAGAGATAGGCATTATGGAAGGGATGGAAAATGACAACAAGGTCATTAGTTTCCAAGGCTGCACATTTGACTAGTTTGATTAACAAGGTCTATTGCAACTTCCAAAGTCATTTTGAGTGATTTGTTTTGTCTGACACAACCATCAGAGGAAGCAAAGTGGTTGTACATATTGATTTAGCCTCTATCATCTGTTGTCTTTAGAATGGATTGGTTAAGAACATAGAAGACTTAACCCTAACACTAAAGTACATAACTCGGTGGATAGGGTAAGGGACTTAAAGTCAGAAAACCCTGAGTCTAAATCTCACCTTGACCCTTACTAACCATGTGACTCTAAACAAGTCACTTTACTTCCCTGGACCTCAGTTTCCTCATCTGTAAAATGAGAGGCCTAGGTTTGATGACCTCTAAGGTCCCTTCCAGCTCTAATATTTTTGAGCCTATGAATTTCAAAGTGATACACTATACATCAAAGTGCCTTTATGAAATCTGAAGTTTTCGAAGGGCAAGATTAATAAATGTGCATCAGCATGAATAAACTGGGGTAATTCTGTTGCCTGTAGGCTCTCATGCTCTAGGAACCTTAATCAACTTAGCCTAAGGATTTTCATTCGAAAGCTATCTCACACACACACACACACACACACACACACACACATACACACACACACACACACACACACACAATATGAGTATCCCTGCCCTCAAGATTCTTACATTCTAATGGTGGTAGAGGTGATGGTGGGTGGTGGAGAACACGTACACAGAAAAGTAAATATAAGTTACATGTGTGTGTGTATAAAGTATATATAAATTATATATGTATGTATGTGTATGTACAAATACATATATATACACATATAGTATGTGTGTATATATATATACACACACATATACATACATATGAAGAGAATACTTGTATGTATTTGGGGGGTACATCAGAAAAAGCTTTTTGGATGAGATGGCGCCTGAGCACAGTTTTACAGGAAGCTAAGATTTTAAGAGGTAAAAACTAAGGCAGAAATGCACTTGAGGATTGGAAGATAGCCTGTGCAAGGGAATGGAGATTGAGAATGTATAATTTAGTTGGGGGAGACAAGGCTACAAATGTGAAACAAGAACATATTTCTCAGAAATAAACAGACAAGCATGACATTTAAAGTAAATATGCCACTCTCCTCAATCAAATTTGCATAAAGCAAAAAAGTCTTTTTTTTGTCTTGGAAAAGTGTGTTATAATTTAGATCTTAGTTTACTGGTCTGAACTGAACTGAGGAAATAGGAAAATTTCATAAGATTTTCATAGTCTCTCTTATTATCTCTAACTCCATTGTGATATTTGAAGTTAGTAGTGTGTCTGTGAAAGTGTTTGTTCTGTGAAAAGATGGAGTTAGAAACATGGCTGAAGTAATTTGATTAAACCTTTAATGACCTTCAATTTTACACTTCTAAGGACTAGGAGTTTTCACATGGCATTCTAACTTATTCCAGTGTCTTGTTATGGCACACCAGCAGCCCATTTTAACATAAGCACTGGAAGATGCTAGCAAGTTGAAAAGGCTATAGGCAGCTATGTGCCTTTTATCAAAAGACTAGTCTGTCGAAGACCCATATACTGACTGCTCACTCTCCCATTGCTTACAGCTACTTGAGCTAATCGACAAATCAGCCTCTCATTGAAGAAGAGGTGAGAACATACCTCACATGCTGTGTGCTTTATGTACTCCAACTCTCCTCAAAATAATACAGTGTCACAATTGTTCAGGCTTTGAATTCCAATTATTTATTTCCAACCATGTATCTGGATGACATGGTGGCTAGATTGCTGGACCTGGAATCAGGAAGACCTAAGTTCACATCATACTTCTGACATTTACTAATTGTGAGAACCTAGGCAAATTATTTAATCTCTGTCGGTCTCAGTTTCCTCACCTGTAAAACAGCAAGAATGATAAATAATAACACACCTCCCAGGGT
Organism: Phalanger gymnotis; assembly: GCA_028646595.1. NCBI lineage: Eukaryota > Metazoa > Chordata > Mammalia > Diprotodontia > Phalangeridae > Phalanger > Phalanger gymnotis. Next base: position 186,107,509 of record CM053627.1, on the reverse strand, counting down.
TCCTTTGAGGATAAAATAATTTAATATCTGTAAAATGCTTTGCAAACTTTAAAGTGCTATATAAATGCTAGCTATTCTTATTAATCCACTGATTACCAGCATCAAGAGGACAACCTGAAGTACTCATAACTTGGGTAGCCATATCCAATTGCTCCTCTGGCAGCTATAAGCTCCCTTCAGGGCACACATAGCTACCTAACTTTTAAATCAGTTGATTGGCACCTATGAGGTATGGTTCATTGGACCATAAAACCGTAGATTTAGATCTGGACAAAACTTGAAAAGCCACCTGATTTTATATATGAAGAAATTGAGTCCCACAAAGCTTGTGATTTTGCCCGAGGTGACTCAGAAAATAAGGATCAGAGGTAGGTTTTTAACCCAGGTCATCTGATCTCACCCCCACTACATTATATGTAAGATATCTTCTAAAACCATACATAAACCTTGAGAAAAAATAGAGAAAAAAATATCAGGTGTCAGGCTCAAAAATTTAATTCAATGAGCCTTTATCAAGCTCTACATATATTAAGCACCATATATGAGACACCACGATGGATACAAGGTAAAGAAAGACACATATGAAATAGGACCTCAAGGAGCTTACATTCTGCTGAGGGGTGGGAGAATGCTACATGTAACATATTTAAACCTTTATATATTAGTCCTCTTTCCTCAAAGGCCTCATCAGGAAATTGAGGTTACCAGAGTTCTTGAAGGTTATTCTAGTAGGGAACAATCTCTTCGCATAACCTAAAAAGCAAAAAAAAGCTCCAAGTAAAGGCTGAGCAACAGATTGTATGTCTGACATCCGAAAACCAGCCTAAGTTAATTTGGAGAGTTGCATCACCAGTTTCATGATGGAGTGATTTTTTTTTCTGCCACACCAAGTCTCAAAAATCATCTACCAATTTATAGAGGAGTTGTGGCATTTGCCACACTGACAAATTTACTGATGCTTGACATTCTGACATTATTCATTTCATATAGAATTAACCAGTCTTGAGTAGAATTACCTGGTGATTCCAACATGCTGTATAACTTGATATATACAGACCTGGAAAATGAACCTTCAGTTGGTAAGAGAGAACTAGGATCAATATCTCTTACCATTAGAGTCCTGTGTATATCCTAGCATCTTATTTTAGAAATAATGCTGCTCTGCTAACTTAAGATCAGTGTATTCTCTTCTAACACCCAGATTTTTTCTGTTACACTCACACATAAACATTAATGACTTGAAAACCATAATCAAGCATTTCTTGAGTGTCTCCTGTGTGTAACAGAAAATTTTGGCCTCCCATTTATCAGCAAATTAGCTATATGGCTCTTTTTTGATAAACCTCAATATGTGACATCTGAATCTCATGAAATAAGTGAAACCTAGCAGTTGAATCAACAAGTATTGATTAAACACCTACGAGATACCAGGTAGTCTATCAGATCAGAGGACTGCAAACTATAGCCTGTGGGCCAAATCAGATCAGCTGCTTGTTTTTGTTCAGGAGAGCTAAGAATTTTTAAATAAAGTTTATTATACTTTACAAACATAAACAGGCAACTGAACTATGGTTTATCAACCCCTGTGCTGCATGCTGGGGTTAAAAAAGACAAAAATGAAATATTCCTTTCCTTCAAAGAGTTTTTCTTGAAGGCAGGAGATGACATCTCTACATATATAAGTACACATAGTAAATAGCAGAGACAGCTTTCACATCCAGATCCTCACACTGAGTCTAACGTCTTTTGTCCTACTCAATCACCTTATCTTTCTTTGCTCAGTAGTTTGTAACCATATAAATACTGATACAGTGGTATTTAGAATGTGACTGACATTACTCAAATAACAAATAATGCTAAGAGCTCAGTTAGGTTTGTCCAAAAATACCCGGTACCCTTTTAATGTCAGTAAAACAAACATATCAAAGAAATTCAAAGGGCTCAAATTAATATATTCATGACAATTAATTCCAGACCACCTTAGAAATGGGGTTGGGGTGAGAGATAGGTTGATAAGAGAATATTTTCAGGGCCTTTAAATGACACATGAGGATAGCTGCCAGTCAGATGTATTGAACAGCTTTCGTCGCGGCTCTGCCTCAGTGAGCAAAGCTGTAATAAAATACTAGTGGGGAATGCAGAGAGTCTACCAGGCTATAAAAACAAAAGGTATACTATTAAACACATACACAAACACACAGAGAAGAATAGGAACCAGGAAAAAAAATGCTCAATCCTAGAGAGGAAGTGCTAGTGAGCAAAAATAAAGATGAACTTCCTCACCCATTTGAAGACCCAGTTTGCCAAATTGCAGTATTTGAAAATTACCATGATCTGACATCCTAACAAAGGCATTGATGTACATACAGTTACTAGTACGGGCTCTGATGCCTCTCCCTTTGTCTCAATGTTCTTCAAGTGCCTGCCTGATAATCCAAACCCTTTATCTCCTCAAAGACCTCTCAAGGTCTAAAGAAATGAAATCCTTAGAGGTATCATTGAGAGGCATAAGATATGCAAGAGTGAATTCCAAGCTTCAAGGAGCTTAGTACAGGCTCCTTCTCAACTTGGGGAGGGAGAAAGCGAACAGCTGGCTCTTTCTCTCTCTTTTTGGCCCACCTGGCAAAGCTGCTGCCCGGCAGGGCCTTGGCTTAACTCCTGGCTCTGACAGCATGATGGTTGCAATTGATGAGGCTGGTCACTGGAAGGGGGACTTCCTAATTAGTGGTCTACTGTGGCGCCTGGCCACTAGTTGGATGTCACATTATAAGAAGACATGACTTGGCAGCACTAACCCTCGAGTGAGGATGGGAGAACATGGTGAGCCTGTCTGCCCATCAACTCTCTGAGTGATGCAGTCGAAGGGTAGCAGGATCTGGCTTTACCACAGGAACCCGGTTAAAAAAAAAAAATCAAACATTGTCTATAGCCTGTGGTGATATTACCTTCCACTGTGCCCCCATAAGAACTGAACCTAGTTAGTTAAGATCTATCCCCGTAAATATCCAATAGAGAAAGTCGTTGGTTGGCCACTTAGCTCAGTCAAACTATTTGCGTGAGTTTCCTGAATCTTAGTGTCAAGAATCCTAACAGAAAAGAATATTACTTGGCCATGAGAAAGAAAACTCTTTAATAATATACAAGCTTCTTGGCTTGGCATTTAAAGCTTTTTACAGCTTAACTCTAGTATACTTTTCTAAATGTATTTCTTTTAAATTTTTTTTTCAGTTAATAAGCATTTGTTTTCTTTTACCTACCAATCTAGAGAAAGTGAAAAGACAGAGAGACAAAGACAGACAGAGAGAGAAAGAGAGGGAGAGAAAGAGAGAGGGAGAGGGAGAAGAAAATAAGGGAAGGAGGGAGATTGGGATTGAGGAAGGAAAAGAAGAAGATAGGAAAGAGAAGAAAAGAAGACCCTTATGAGTTATATGCAAGGTAAAGTGAAGCATATTCCCTGTAATAACAGTGCTACTTCCTGCTACTGTGACTGTGTGAAACCAGTAACACCAGCACACAGGAGGCCTGCTAGCACAGATTCTTTGATCTGCTTTTCTAAGGAAAGCAACTTTAAGGAGTTTACAATCTCACTTTAAACATACATATATCATTCACTTAGTTAAAGGGGAAAAGTTAGCACCCTGAACTTCAGAGAAAACACAAACATAAATTACAAGCAAAAATTATGTAAACAGAGCAAAATAACACAAATCAGCAGATAAACTTCTAGCTATCTGTCCAAGACATTATATACATAGTTACCAGAGAGAGAAGCACCAACACCTGGGTTTTTCAAAGCCAGGGTCTCTAATGACTACCCAGAGTCTCATCTGGTCAAATCACATAACACTCTTCCAGTGAGTGAGAATGCTAACCTCAGAGTACATATGCACTTCTTCAGGGTCAGAGGGTGTCACAACCGTGTTACTTAAACCCATGTGACCTAAAACTTCCCATGACTTAAGCAGGTCATCGAAGATACTCTGTTCAATCAAATACTCCTTATTGAAACAGAGGCAAGACTCAAAGGTACTCGATTGCCTTAGTACTGAAAAGCACTCCAAAACAAAAGAAAACAAAGAAGTCTCACCCTGCTTGCCATTACACTCCTTCATCAGCCAGGTTCAGAATTATGTCTCATTCTTCATGTTGAATCTAGTACCTCTCTGTCAGGAAATAAGTAGCACGCTTTGTCTTTAGGGTTGTGGAATTGTGCTTTGTCATTGCATTGACCAGAGTTCTGAAGTCTCTCAAAGTTGTTTCTCTTTATAGTATTGTTGTTACTATATTAACTATTCTCCTAGTCCTGCTTACTTCACTCCACATCATGTCAGCCAGATCTTCCCAGTTCCATTGGAAACCATTAATGTCATCATTTCTTATGACACCATAGTATTCCATCACATTTGTTTCACATAATTTGTTTAGCCATTCCACAATTGATGGGTAACTTGTTAGTTTCCAGGTTTTTGCTACTGAAAAGAGAGCTGCTTTTTAAAAAATTATTTCTATGGGTCCTTTTGACCTCTTTGGGTATATGCCTAGTCCAAATTTATTTAGAGGTATCCCCCTTCACTCACTGAATTAACTCCTTTTTCAGCTCTGGTTTTTAGCAATCTTACCTTCCTTCAAAATTCACTTTGAATGGCCACTCCTACATAAGGCTTTTTCTGATCCCCAACCCTAGTTGTCTATACCTTCTCTCTCAAATGCTTTGGATTTACTTTGTATATATCATACATTTACTTATCTATGTAAATGTTGTTTTTCCCAATCAAATGCAAACTGTTGGAGGGTGGGGAAATATTCATTTTCTTCTTAATGCTCTAGAACCTGGAACAGTGCCTGGTACTTAGTTAATGCTTAGGAAATACTTGTTGAATGAAAGCATCTAGTCCAATACTCTAGTTTTACAGATAAAGAAACTGAGGCCCAGTGAGGCAAAGTTTTCTATCCAAGGTAACAAGGCTGCCAAATGGCAGGGCCTCACTAACTTTCCTAATGTCCGAGAGAAGAGGCAGGTCCTAAGATTAGAATGTAGAGAGGTTTTAGTTCATCTCTCCCATTTTATATATAAGTAACCAAAAACCAAAAGAAATTAATGATTTTGCTCAAGATAACATAGGAAATAAGTGGTAGACCCCAGATTCAAACCCAGGTCCCTTGACTCTAAATCTGGTGTTCCTTTGATGCTATGATGTCTTTTGAACTGTTGTGCATCTCAGGATTCTTGGGCTCTCTCTGTACTTTCTGGGTCCACAATGGTAATGACACAACTGAGCATGGCAACCAGGGGCCTGGGATGGGATATATGGCTGATGTGTTATCACAATAAAAGAATTCTCCTCCATAGTGTTTTCTTCTGAATGACTCTATAGGGGAGGGCATTTGCAAAGTCATAGAGGCAGGATAAAGGTATGAAAAGACTAAGGAAAAGCTAGTCCAGTTTGTCTAGATTTTTAATTCATGAAGGGGAATCCTAATGGAACAAGGCTAAAAGGGTAGGTTAGAGTCAGGATGCGAAAAGTTCAAAATGCCAGATTAATGCAAGATTGTATTCAAAATCCAATACCAAACCAGTATAGTTTACTTTTTTTTTTTGAGTAGGGCAATGAAAAGATCAGATTTGTGCAATAGGTAACTTTGGTAAGAGTGGAACGAATTGGAGAGAGAAAAGACCTAAGGCAGGAAGACCAATGAGAAGACTGTGCATAACAGAAAAGAAAGAAAGAAAGAAAGGAAGAAAGAAAGAAAGAAAGAAAGAAAGAAAGAAAGAAAGAAAGAAAGAAAGAAAGAAAGAAAGAAAGAAAGAAAGAAAAAAGAAAGAAAGGAAGAAAGAAAGAAAGGAAGGAAGGAAGGAAGGAAGGAAGGAAGGAAGGAAGGAAGGAAGAAAGAAAGAAAGAAAGAAAGAAAGAAAGAAAGAAAGAAAGAAAGAGAAAGAGAAAGAGAAAAATGTCCAGGCAAGAGGTTGTAAAGACCTAATCAGAGGAGTGGCAATGGAATAAGAAGGTCCACGCCAAGTAAAAAAAAAAATTATTAAGCACCTACTAAACTCTGGGAATACAAAGGCAAGCCTTCAAAGGGTGAATATTATAATAAAAGTAAACAACTATATGCTGGAAGGGAGATATGGGGAGAGGGAGATATAGTCCAAAATGTCAGAAGTGAGGCACATAAAGGAATGAAATCATTACTGGCTTGGGTATTTTCCTAAAAATAGAAATTCCAGGAGGTACCAGCCAATCAGAGGAATGGGCTACAGGAGCAAAGTATAATTCAGGTATGACAAGTCCATAGGTGGAATGAACTTACAAAGTAAGGAGATTTTTGTGTCATGATTAGAGAAAGTCTGGAGAGTTAGGAATGTCATTTGGAGAAGAACAAAGAATGGAGCAAATAGAAGCTAATGACTTCATGAGAAATCAAGAAATTACAAAACAAAACTAAAAGAATGAAAAAAAAAAATAGAAGACAATGTGTAATATCTTATTGGAAAAACAACTGACCCGGAAAACAGATCCAGGAAAAATGGAATTTAAAAATTATTGCACTACCTGAAAACCATGATCAAAAAAAGAGCCCAGACATCATCTTTCAAGAAATTATCAAGGAAAATTGTCCTGATATTCTAGAATTAGAAGGTAAAACAGAAATGGAAAGAATCCATTGACCACCTCCTGAAAGAGAACCCCAAAACAAAATTCTTAGGAATATTGTGCCCAAATTCCAGAATTCCCAGGTCATTAAGGAATCATTATCATAAGTGAGCTTTTGGACCTCCTTTTCAATTTGGCCAATTCTGCTTTTCAAAGCATTCTTCTCCTCATTGGCTTTTTGGTTCTCTTTTGCCATTTGGGTTAGTCTATTTTTAAAAGTGTTATTTTCTCCAGCATTTGGGTGGGGGGGTCTCCTTTAGCAAACTGTTGAATTGTTTTTCATGATTTTCTTGAACCACTATCATTTCTCTTCCCAATTTTTCTTCCACTTTTCTTACTTGATTTTCAAAATCCTTCTTGAGCTCTTCCATGGCCTGAGACCATTTCATATTTTTCTTGGAGGCTTTGGATGTAGGAGCCTTGAGCTTGCTGTCTTCCTCTGGCTGCATGTCTTGATCTTCCTCATCAGTAAGTATGGAAGAAAACAACTTTTCACCAAGAAAGTTACTTTCTATAGTCTTATTTTTTTCCCGTGTGCTCATATTCCCAGCCAAGTATTTGACTTTTGAGCTCTTTGCCCTAATTTTCAAGGTTTTTGTGCAGCTGTTTTCAGAGATACCTCTAGGGACCTGTAAATTCTCAGTTCCTCCAAAGTGGCATGATCAAAAGAGGTGATTACTTCTCTCCTGGCCTGCGCTCTGGTCCATGACCAACCTAAAGCACTCTTTTCTGCCCTAGAACCACTAGGAGGTTTCCCTCTCTGCAGCCCCCACCAGTTCTGCCACCTTGGGACTGGGACTGGGGCTGGAGCTGTGACCAGACCACACTCCCCTCTCAGCCAGGTTAGAGAGCTTTCCCACTGATCTTGGAAGCTGTTTTTGGCATTTGTGGGTTGAGAAGTCTGGAAACCACTGCAGCTGCCAGCGATTCAGTGTCCTGAAGCCTACTCCAATCCCATCTGTGCCCACATGGCCCAGGCTGGGGTGGGATCCCCTGCAAGCAAGGTGTGATAGATGCTTCTTGTTGGCCTTCCAGATTATCTTGGGCTGGAAATCTGCTTCACTGTCATTTTGTGGCTTCTGCTGCTCTAGAATTTATTTAGAGTCATTTTTTACAGGTATTTCAAGGCATTTGGGGGGAGGTCTCAATCAGGTCCTTACTTCTACTCTGCCATCTTGGCTCCATCCCCTCCAAATGAAACCTTTTTAAAGATAGAGCAGACCAGAGTAAGTTTATTTGCAAGCAGTGAAGAAAGAGCCAGGATAACGGGAGAGAATGAAGATAATGTCAGTAAGGAAAGTTCATAGGAAACAGAGGATTCTCCTTGCCTTTTCAAGGAGAAAAGATCCCTCTTCCTATGAGACAGGAGTGAAGGAGGAGAGGATGGCTGAAGATATAGAGGGGTTTTGAGGTGGGGAATAGTGATGAGAAAGTTCAGGATGAATGGTCCTGATTTTCTTAGTCAAGTCAAGGTAAGGATTTTGCTCAGGGGGAAAGGATATAAGAAGGGCACAAGACTGAAGGGGAGAAGAGAAGGTTGGAAATATCAGTTGTAGAGAGTAGAGTCTTATAAGCCACCAAAGAATAAAATGATTACTGTGCAATAGTGAGGGACCAAACAAGATTAGATGATATGCATAGGCTGTAACTGATAGGATGATCCACAGTAAGACAAGAAGGCAAGGAAGTCAAGGAAGAATCACAAAGCAAAGATGAATTGTTTAAATATAGAGAAGGCTGTGAACTATTTTTTTCAAAAATTTCTGTATCTTCTGCTTTCATTTCACTTTCATCTTTGAAGATATCCTCCCCTCCTCCCCATTTGAAGAGCTTTCCCTTGTAATAAAGAGTAAAATAACAATAAAAAAGAGTAAAAAAATGTAATTATATAAAACCAGTCAACACTTTCACTATGTCTGAAAGTATATGCAATATTCTATGGCCATAGTTTCCTGCTTCTGTAAAGAAATGAAGAAGTCCCATTTTCTCAGTTCTTCTTAAAGACAACCTTCTGTGTTGTTTGCAATTACATAGCATTCAATTCTTCAATTTTTTTCTTTCCCATTTCATTGCTTTAATTATTGTGAATATTGTTTTGTTAGTTTTGCTTATTTCTCTTTGCACATAAAAGGTGTTACAGAGGGGGAAGTGACAGAGCATGCTAACTTATTGGATTTTGTGGTAAAGGGGAGAATTGAAGTCAATTATGAAGTTTAAAACTTAGAGACCTTGCAGAAAAGTGCTATCAAAGAATCACAATTGGAAGGGATTTCACAGGACATCTAGTTCAATTGTACAAGGATCCCATGTGTGACAAGGACAGTATAAAGCCAGTTAGTATGTATCTGAAGCATTTCAGTGAAAGGGAATCCTCTAATTCCCAAGCTGTCCATTCCACTTTCCATTTTTATATAGCTCATCTCATTAGGAAGTTTTTTATTTGTTTGTTTTTGGTAAGTCAAGCCTAAATCCTCTCTGAAACTTCCACCAGTTGTTCCACCAAATGTTCTTCATCATCTGAGGCCAAGTAGAATTTTGATGTGGTTCAGTCATTCAGTCACGTTCAACTCTACATGACCATACAGACCATAGCACACCAGGCCCCTCTATCCTTCACTATCTCTCAAAATCTGTACAAATCCATGTTTGTTGTTTGTGTGACACTATCTCTCCATCCATCTCATACTCTGTTGTCCCCTTCTCCTTTTGCTTTCAATATTCCCCAACATCAGGATCTTTTCCAAGAGTCCTGTCATATCATTATGTGGCCAAAGTATTTAAGCTTTAGCTTCAATATTTGACCTTCCAATGAATAGCCCGAATTAATTTCTTTTAAGTATTGACTGATTTGATCTCCTTGTTGTCCAAAGGATTCTTAAAAGTCTTCTCCAGCACCACAATTTGAAAGCATCAGTTCTGTGGCACTCAGCTTTCCTTATAGTCCAATTCTCACAGTCATACGTTGCTACTAGAAAAACCAGAGCTTTAACTATATGGACGTTTGTCAGCAAGGTGATGTCTCTACTTTTTAGTATGCTGTCCAGATTTTCCATAGCTTTCCTTCCAAGAAGCAAGCATCTTTTAATTTCATGGCTCCAGTCACTGTCTGTAGTGATCTTTGAATATAAAATCTGACTGTGCTTCCATTTCTTTTCCCTCTATTTTCCAGGAAGTGATGGGACTAGTTGCCAAGATTTTTGTTTTTTTGATGTTTAGCTTAAAGCCAGCTTTTACACTCTCCTCTTTCACCCTCATCAAGAGGCTTCTTAAATCCTCTTCATTTTCTGCCATCAGAGTAGCATCATCTGCATATCTGAGATTGTTAATATTTCTCCCAGAAACCTTAATTCTGGCTATTGATTCATCCAGCCTGGCATTTTGCACGATGTACTCTGCATATAAGTTAAATAAATAAGGTGAAAATAAACAGCCTTATCATATTCCTTTTTTGATCTTAAACCAATCAGCTGCTCCATATCTGGTTCTATCTGTAGCTTCTTGGCCTGTATGCGGGTTTCTCTGGAGACAAGATGATCTGATACTCCCATCCCTTTGAGGATTTATTATTGTGATGCACAGTCAAAAGCTTTAGTGAATTACTCTAATCCTTTTTTCCATATGAAAGCCATTCCTGAAGACAAAGTTCATTATCCTTCCAGCCTCTCTCACTCCCACCATTCTCTTCTTCTGGTTAAACACTTCTATTTCTTTCAACTGATTCTTGTATGACATGGTCTCCAGACTTCTCATCAAGCTGGTCATTCTCTTCTGGTTAAAATATGCTCCCCAGAACTGAGCATGTTACTCCAAACGTGGGATACAAAGACGAGTACACAGCAAAACAATATCTTTCCTTGTTCTGGGCTTTTCTGAAAGCAGTCTCAAAAAGCATTAATTTTTTTTCATTGCCATGGCATACTATTGACTCATATTGAGTTTGGAGTTCACTAAAACACTCAGATTGTTTGCACATGTGACATTGACCACCCTTATCCTCATTGCCCAAAGGGAGAAGCAAAGTACCTCTGTGTTAGGCAAACTGATAGTGGTCCAAACCACCATCACACACAGAAACTATTATCTAGACACATTTCATACATTTTATATTTGTGCAATTTATTTTTTTTATATTAAACCCAGAATTTTTGCTTATTCCTCTTAAATTTCACCTTATTAGATCCATTTCATCTTTTAAGGCTATTTTGATCTTTTTTGATGATACTTCTCTATCTACGAAGGAAGATTCCCCAGGGCACACAACTAGAAACCATTCTGTAGTTTGGTTGCTACACATTAACCAGTACTCTCTGAAGAGCCAGCATTCTCCTTATCTAAGAGCCTAATCAGTTGGTAAAAAAAATAAATAAATAAAAAGAGAGAGAGAATGAAGATGGCTTAGCACTGTCTATTTTTTTATTTATGTCTTTTTCTTTTTTTTTAACATCAAAATAATTTCCGAATATATCCCTCTCCTAGGATCGGCAAGGTGGTACAGTGGTTAGAGCTCTGGGTCTGGGGTCAGGAAGACATGAGTTTAAATTTGGTGTCAGATAATTACTAGCTGTGTGACCTGGGGAAGTTCATTTAATTTCTGTCAGCCTTAATTTCCTCAACCATAAAATAGGGATAATAATAGCACCTATCTCCTAAGGTTGTTGTGATAATACAATGAGACAATAATAGTAAAATACTTAGCATAATGCCTGGAACATAGTTAAGTTCTATATAAATTTTATTAGTTATAATAAAATTGGTTACTATTAGTTATTTTATATTTAATCTGGATATCCTTATATGTGTATACATTGTCTCCTCACAATAGATTAAAAAACTTCTTGAAATCAGGAACAATATAATTTTCACTTTTGTATTCCAAATGCCTAGCACAGTGCCTGGAACATCCCTAATGTTTAATAAATGCCGACCAATTGATTGATTTGAAGACTATTAAGTGAAATCTCAGAGTTTATTTAATTTACATTTCTCTTTTTAGTAGTGATTTGCAATAATCTTCCATATGATTTTTAGAGATTTGTGATCCTTTTGAAAATTATTCATATCCTTTTAATGCCTTCATTGAGGAAAGGCTATTAGTTTTATATATGATACTTGTATAAGCTTCCTTATATATCTTGTCTATTAGACCTTTTAATCAGACCCTTTAATCAGAATTAGTTGATATCTTCCCAACCGATATTTTCACTTCTTATATTAGCTGCATTAATGCTATTGCTGCCAACACTTTTCAATTTCATGCCATCAAAATGGTCTGTTATATCTTTTTTGATCTTCTCTACCCTTTATTTGGTTAAGAAACCTCTTCCTAGCAAGACTGTGATACTTGGAATTAAGATTGCAGTTTAGATTTATAATAAAGAACCCTGTTTTAGGACAGTTGTTGACCCCTCCCTGCATTACAGCACACATCCATGTACCAAGAAGAAAATGCCTTGCCACACATTCCTGTAATCCCCCAGGGGACCCCCATCCTCTTGCTTCAAACTGAATTAGCACAAGACCCTATCTCAAGACTCAGGCTTTAGGAACAAGGAACTGACCTACACCCAAAGTGAACAAACAAGTCCTGTTATGGGTAGGTCCCTCAACACCCCTGCCCCAAACAGTAAAATAATAAGGCAACATGAATGCAGTTAGGCCTCCAGGGGCCCCTCGAGGCCTGTTCCTGTCAGCTAAAAAGGATAAGGTTATGCAAAGACAGACATTTGCTAACATTCCTGTTCTTTGACCTTTTTTCTGTAAAAGCCTTGAGACAACACATACAGTTAAGGGAAGTAATTAACCACTGAACTTCCGCTTCTGTATCCACCAGCTTTGCCTTAAAAATCATTGCCTGAGCTCTGTTTGGGGCCGCTCTGATTTGGGTTGCTTGTGCCCCGGATGGCTGCCGGCTAAGAAATTCTCCAATTAAGACTTACACTCTGTGATGTGATGTCTCGCTGCTGGTATAACAAGACTTGTGAAAGGTAACTCC
>CM053627.1:186021824-186094364 GCA_028646595.1 Phalanger gymnotis | reverse complement strand
CTGGATTCCTGCTTCCCTCTGCCCCTTTGTGGGTTCTGTAGTTCTAGAATTGGTTCAGAGCCATTTTTTCATAGGTTTTTGGAGGGACTTGGAGGGGAGCTCACGCCAGTTACTGCTTTCCAGTCGCCATCTTGGCTCAGTAATTCCTCTCTTAATCTACCTTTTCTCCAATTCTCCCTTCTCCCTTGCTCTCTTTCCCTCACATTTCAATGTTGAATGAAATTTATTTCTGTACCCAGCTCTGTGTGTGTGCGTGCATGCATGTGCATGCGTGTGCGTGCGTGTGTGTGTGTGTGTGTGTGTGTTCTTTCCTTTGACCACTAAGACATCATAGAACCACTCCCAGGTCTTTTTTTAATTTGACTGACTGATCTTTGATGACAATAGAGTTCAGAGGGGACATGGTATCATCTTTCCATATTAGAATGTAAGCAAGCTATCCTTGTTTAATCCTTCATCATTATTTGTGTTTTCCTGTTTTCTATGTTTCTCTTAACTCCTGTGTTTGAATTTCAAAGTTTCTGTGCAGCTCTAGTCTTTTCATCAGGAATGCTTAGAAGGCCTCTATTTCATTAAAGGTTCATATTTATCCTGGTAGTATTATACCCAGTTTTGTTTGGCAAGTTATTCTTGACCGTAAGCCTATATCTTTTGTCTTCTGGAATATATTGTATTCCAAGATCTATACACCTTTATACTAGTGGCTTAAATCATGTATGAGCCTCACTGTGGCTCCTTGGGACTTGAATTCTTTCTTTCTTGCTGCTTCTGGTATTTTTTTTCTTTGGCCTGGAAGCTCTGGATTTTGTCTGTAATGTTCCTGGGAGTTTTCATTTGCGAATTTCTTCCAGGAGGTGACTGGTGGATTCTTACAATTTCCATTTTACCTTGCAGTTCTAAGAGACCAAGGCAGTTTTCTTTTAAGATTTCTTGAAATATGATATTTAGGCCCTTTTTTTGAGAGGGGAGGCAGGGATGGCTTTTGGGTTGTCTGATGATTCTGAAATTTTTTAACCTTCATCTCTTTTCTAGGTGAGTTGTTTTTCTATGAAATATCTTTCATTTTCTTCTATTTTTCCAGTCTTCTGACTTCTCTTAATATTTCTTGTTGTTTCATTGAGTAATTGGTTTATATTTGTTACATTATAATTATCAGAAAGTTTATTGCTTGGATCAGATTTTATACCTCTTGTGCCAAGCTGTTAATTCATTTTGCATCTTCTTTTCTTTTATATCTCTCACTTATTTTCTAGGTTTTTTTTTTCTTAGTGTAATTGTAATTAGGATAGGACTTTTTTTTTTTTTTTACTGTTTTCTCTTTTACAATGTTAAAGTAATCAAGTGCCTCTGATTAAGTCTTGCTAGGTGCAAACCCCAGGTCCACACCCTTTTGCTGATTATGTATGAAGCCTCCAAGCTCTAAAAAGGGTATATGTACTCTGCGGTTAGCATTTTGCTTTGGGGCTTTCACTCACTGGAAAGGTGTTGTGTGATTTGACCAGATGATACTCTTTATAGCCTTGTTAAGGAGCCCCCCAACTTTGAAAGAACCCAGCTGTTGGTGCTTCTCTGGTAAATATGTATTGCTATGGATAAACTGGTTGGTGTTATTTGCTCTGTTTATATAATGTATGCTTGTAATTTCTGTTTGAATTTTCTCTGAAGTTCAAGGTGCTGGCTTTTCCCCATGAATGAAGTGAATGATATATGTATGTTTAATTAAAGTGAGATTGTAACCCCTTAAAGTTGGTTTCCTTAGAAAAGCAAATGAAAGAACTTGATCTTGCAGCCCTTCTGTATGCTAGTGTTATGGGTCTTTCACCCCCACAACAGCAGCTAGTAACATTGTCGTTACACTTAGGGACTCTCATTTCACTTATAAAAACGTTTTAAAGTTCTTTTTTTTTTAACTCCTGTCTCATCTCTTCTAGAAATTCTACTTTAATTCATGTCCAAGCTATGCTTTTATTTAAGATTGTGCTTATATTTATTTTGGAGTCATTCTTTTCTTCTTGATTTGTATCATGACTGTCCTAACCACCATAATAGCTGTTGATGGTGGTATTCATTTTTTGTATTCTCGTCTTACTTATTTACTGTTTACTTACTTTATACATGTGTTTATGTATAATATATACTTATACATTATATACTTTTATATTTATACAGAATATATTCATATATTTATATGGAATATATTCATATATTATATACACTTATGATATACTTATACTCACTATACACTTATACTTATAGCATACTAGCTTTATATATAATATATTTGTATATAATATACTTATATATCATATATACTTACATATGTACTTTTATACTTATATATTTTTATGTCATATTAGTAAATATATGTCATATATGTCAAATATAATATATTTGTATATAATATATTTATATATCATATATACTTACATATGTATTTTTATACTTATATATTTATATGTCATATTAGTAAATATATATATATATATATATTACATTAATACTTACTTATACTGTATCTTCCAGCTTACTTACTAACTTCAGACATAATTTTAGGATTGGGTTCTGTGCACTCCTGGAGGAAGGACTAGGCTGGTCCTGTAACTACCTTCTTGTGGTATTGAGAGTTATGTCATTCTAGCATCTCAGTGACAGGTCAGGCTGGAGGCCAATAAGCTTTCAGTGATCCCAAAGTGTCATCCAGACCTAAGGTTCCCAAACTTATTTGGCCTATCGCTGTCTTTTCAAAAAAAAAAAATTTACTCAGTACCTCCCTGGAAATCTACTTTCTTTAACCTATTAATGTTTTTTTTTTAATTTGTGTCATTAAAAAAATACATAAAATATATATTTTTAAATGACACATCTTAAATTTAATGATTTATTTTAAATTTGTAGGGTTTTTCCTGCATTGAAATTTTGATGACACAATATTATGTCATGCGACCATATAGTATCATATTGTAAACAAGTCATTAAACGCACATATTCCTGCTGATGCACACTGGACTGCCCAACAATGTACGCTGGGCTTCCCTACAATGCATGACACATTCTCCTGCCAACACTTGCTTGTTAAGACCTGCCAGTGGACTCGACCACTGATTGATTATAACTTGAATTTTGTGTGTTTATTTGGAAAACAATGTAATCACTACAACTTACCTCTGTTAATAAAACAGATGAAACATATATGAACAATTTTTCAGTATTTTCTTCTCTTCTCTTCTTTCCTTATGCTTCCAATGCCCCTTTATTTTTATTCAACACCCCCCAATTGCATCTGAAGCTACTATTGCCCCCCTGGAGCGTTTTATCACCCCCCCAGGTGGTGGTATCACCCACTTTGGGAACCTATGATCCAGACCAAAGTCTAATTGCTGCCCTCCCTCCTAGTCAGAGCTCTGCCAGTTCCTAATATGTGTTTAGGTCTGAGTAACAGTAGACTGTTGCTGGACTCAGGCATTAACAACCATCTGGGAATTTCTTCTGATTCAAAGTGAACAAAGTATTGACTCCCTTTTAGTCCAGGATTCCTTCCCTGGTTACTACTTTGCAGACTTCAGATTAGGCTAAAACTATAATTGAGACCTCACTCCACTCCTAGGACCTTAGCCACACAGTTGCTGTTTGCTTCTGAACTTGTCCTTATATCAGTACAAAGCCTAGGCTCTGTGGCTATTCCTTAACCTAGAATGCCACCTCTGGTCACAGGTCCTCTCCTCAGACTAACCTGACTCTGTGAGACAGAACTGGGTAGTAAGCAACAAACCATGCCAGTTGGCACCTATTCCTGTTGCATTGTCCCGGTATTGGTCTGTGACCTCCTCTTACGGAGGTTCACAGACTTTGCACACTGGATGCTCCTAGGGGCCTCTTGTGCCCAGACCTCATCGCTATTGTCCATGCACTTTTCTGTCTCTTCCTATGTTGACTTAGGCTGGAAACATGACTCACCATAACTTTTCCTTGGGTTTCCCCATCAGGATTCAATCTAGTGTATTTTCTATACCTATTTGGAGGAGGTTGGGGTTTTTTTGTGGGGGGGGGCGGTGCTCTTCACTCTACTTCTTCCTCTCACTACACCATATTGGCTTTACTTTGTTCCCTCCACCTTTAATAGATAGACAGATGCAAAGAGACAGAAACATACAAGATTTACTGCATATAGAATAAGATGTTCTTCTAAACATTTTTTTTAACTAAACTGATCTGAAGCACATTATTCACAGAATATGATAGGCAGGCTCAGAATTAACCAGGTGGGAAATTTTCCTGTTCAGAAAGGAATTGTGAAACTGAACCAAGAAGATCCTACCTTAGCCTACACCAAGGTCATCCCCTAAACTTTTCCCAGTGACAAACATCAACCTGTAGCAGTTCTAAGACTACTCCCTTTAAGTAGCACATGACATTCCCCTTGAATGGTGGACTATTGGCTTAATGACAGTCCAGACAATCATACCTGAGATCAAAATACAGAACAGAATCAATTATACTCCCACAAAACTTTGCCTCAAATGACAACATTTCTCTAATCACAGCCTAGGGCTAGGTTGTTATTTTTCTTTACATCTTGCAATATATATAGTTAATAATGAGCAAATGTAAGAACATCTTATTTGTCCTTCATTTATAAATTAAGAATGACCACGTACAGTGAACACGTGATAGTCGGCTCAAAGGTATGACTTCAATATAGACTATTTATTAACGGATACATTGTCAGAATTTTCATAAATGATGGCCAAATAATCTACCAAATAAAACTCACTTTTTGCTATAAGCAGACTCATAAATATCCCCAGTGTGACTAGAAGATGATCTGAGATTCTCAAACTTGCAGTGCTTTAAAATTTTATCACGCCTTGTCAGCAGGGCTTATGAGATCATATGATCTTGTCCAGGTAGAAAGCCCCAAGAAACCTCACAGATAAGGATAAATCGAAGAGCATTTTGGGACTCTTTCTCCCAACAGTAGGTTGTTGTTGTCATCATTACTATTATCATTATGCATTTTAAAGCAAATATAGCCCATTAAACATTTAGTAGTTTGATCGTATCATTTCAATAACCCGATTCATAATTTAACAGCATCCAGATTAAAAGTTACTTTTCTAACAGTGTTTCTCACACAAAGATTTCGCAAATTTCACAATATAAGAAAAAGTTTTAGAAACACAATAATAATATATAAGATATCATGTATTTAAAATATGAAACAAAACTTATTACCATTTATGCGACAGCAATTCAGTTGAATGCACTTCTAAATTATCTGACATAGAAAATCATTCATTTTTATCATTTTTGTCATTCTATATTGATTGCATTCAAAACCAATACAGAGTGTGTGTATGTATGTGTATATGTGTGTATATGTGCAAACATGCATACATACATCTATGCAGAGCTTTTGGTTCCTTTAAAATCACCCAATGAGCCAAACCAATTCTTTTGTGTTTTAACCAGCCCCTCCCAGATACTTTAAGAAGGTGGATTTCCCAGAAGTTTCTACTAATCTCGGCAATTTTAACCCTATGAAGCCTGCAGGGGTTGGGAAAAGGGCTCCACATAGCTTATCTTGAACTCTCATTCTCCTGCTTCAAACTCCAGAAGGTCCTAAAAGTTGGGACACACATTTTAAATAGTCTTCCAATGTCAGTGTCAGCATGACACTTAAATATTTTCATGCTGCAAACATATTTCTATATTTTCATAATAGTTAAAGTTTCTCACCTCCTTTTTATCTGAATGAGATCAAAACCTTTCCTCAAACCTCTCTTTCCAAAATCTCCAAATTCTTTACTTTCAAGCCTTCTATTCCCACCATCAGCAGAATCAGACTACAACTTTCTTAACTTTCTACCCATTTTCTCTTATCCCTACTTACTTAACCTTCTTTCTTTTCTTTTTATATCACTTCAGGGGACTTTGATTTTCATTGTTGCTGAGTTGTTTCAGTTGTGTCTAACCCCATTTGGGATTTTCTTGGCAAAAGTACTGAAATGATTTGCCATTTCCTTCTACAAGTCATTTTATAGATGAAGAAACCAAGGCAAATAAGGTTAAGTGACTTGCCCAGGCATCACACAGCCAGTAAGTATCTAAAGTTGGATTTGAACTCAAGAAGGTGAGTCTTCCTGACTCCAGGCCTGGCACTCTATCCACTCTGCCACGCATTTGCCCTTCAAAATCCTTCAAGCCCTTCAAAACTTCCCTTTTCTTTTTTTTCTCTATTCTGACTCGACACTACTTACTTTCTTCTCCTTGTTTAATCCCTGTAGTCTTTATTTCCCAATCATATCCCAGTCTATTTATAGAACTAAAATTCACTCCACTTATTTTTTTCCTTTACAATTTACAAATTTTTATTACACAAAATCAATGAATTGCAGGCCTGGTTGCCTTTGGGGTTCTTAAAAGCTTACAAATGCATGGCCTATTCTAACACCTTTGGGTGACTTTGCTTCTAGTTTACCTAAGCAATTAAGTTCTGTTATATCATTCACAGAAGAAAATAGAGTGGTAACACAAAACAGTCTTCCAAATTAAATTTTACTTACTTTATGTTGCTCCCTGATTTAAACATGCTTTTCTTTTCATGGGCAAGAAAGAGTTAATAATTGGCTGTTCTTATGTACCAGATAAGTTTGAACTGGAAACCCTTTTTTTCCCTCTAATCAGTGAAATCACATTCCTTCCTTGCACTAAAACAATAAATCTGTCAATCTCTAAGGAAAGAGTGATAAAAGGTCTAAATGCTATTTCCATGTAACTTTTACACAGTTTTATTATATTTTCCCTTAAAATAAATTCTACAAAATGGTACCCTAGAATTCATAAAAACATTTTAACATTTATAGAATTCTCTCCTACCCTGAGCTACCATCCTGAGTGTCCTGTGACTGTGACTTTTTTCTCTGCGGCCCCCAGACTATTGGCAATGTTGTGAAAGTTTGAGTAATATTTGGTAGAGGACTGGAGAATTCCATCTTCCACCCCTCTCTCTTTGCACAGGCTGTCCCCATGCCTGGGTGCATTTTCTCCTCACCTCCATATCTTGTCCCCAGCATATCTGTGCCTAGAAAAGACTATTTCAGGATCATGCTGTTCCCAGTTCATATTGGCTCATGAGTCAATTGTTAAATTTTCACTGTGAGCATTTACACCTCAGAAATAAATAAATGCTGGGCAGCTACGTGGCACAGTGAGTAGAGCACCGGCCATGGAGTCAGGAGGACCTGAGTTCAAATCCAGCCTCAGATATTTGACACACTTGCTAGCTGTGTGACTTTGGACAAGTCACTTAAACTTAAGTGCCCTGCCTTCCCCCCTCAAAAAAAAGGGAAAGAAAGAAATGCTACAAATCAAGCTTTGTTGATTGCTAGATTTAAGGAAAGTGGTGGAGAAAAGGTTAACAACGCAGATTAAATTTAAAAGTATGCCCTGACTTTTTGAAAAGCCAATTGTTAAATATTTTCCATCACATCATTGACTATTCCCAATCTCAATAGACAGTATCCCTGCCCCAACTGACCTGCCCCAGGAACGAGAATTCCTGTTAACCATTCTGAAGTTAAGGAACCTTTTCATATTTATATTGTCTCTTTCCGGCTCATGTATTAAATGATGCCCTGGTGCTGGAAGTAGTTAATGTAGTTTCCAGAGGCATCTCATTAACCCCCCCACTGTGTCTTGGGCACAGGGGAGGACTGGCTCTATGCAATAACCACCACCTCCCTTTTCTCAGAGATATTCAGCAAGTCAGATTAACTGAACACATATGGACCAGAGATAAGAGATCATCCGTCATTGTTTTGGTGTTAAGAGTTTCATAAAATCCTTGAGAACTTTTTTTTTGAAGCCTTCATTTTCAAAAAAGTTCTTTGAATTTTTTAGAACATTTCAATCATTGTTTTTCAAGGGAAATTTTAGTAATTTTTTTTCCAACTGAATGGAAGACTTCTAGGCAAACAACAAAGAATTCTTTCTTTTGAAAGTAATTCATGTCCTGCTTCTAGGATTGCCAGGGGATTTGAATAATAATAATAAAAAAAAATTAAACCAAGCGGGCAATCAGAGCAAGTGCTACACTGGAGACAAAGCGAACTCTTGGGTTCAGAAATTTAATGTCTCCCTTCTAAACTTGAAGCCCCAAAATTCTGAGTGGGCTCTGAAGTTGACAAAAGGAGTTTGGGTTGCCTAACACTGCTTTTCTAGGAATAAATTATCTACTATGTTGCTTTTTTAGTATGCTTTGCATACATGTATGTGCCTACCTGTGTGTACACATCTTAAAAGTATTCTTAGGAGAGGTAACATAACATAGTGGAGATGCAGCTGGCAAAGGAGTCAGGAAGATTTTTGTCAAATACTACCACTGGTACAATACTGGTTGTATTACCTTGGACAAGTCACTTAACCACTCAATCCCCTAAGGAACTTTCAAGATTATGTGACCAAAGGATTGCTTATCTGCTTTGGTAGAGTTCCCTAACCGAAATTCTTTATTCACTTCCCCATTTGGGTTTTTAATTTTCTCATCTTTTAACTGGGGACAATAATACTACATTATCTATTTCACAAGGGCTATTAATAAGATTAAATGAGATAAGAGAGTATTTAAAAAAGAAAGTAATTTAAAGTGTTGGACAAATGTACAACACTCGAATTCATTTTTAAAGATAAGAGCTGGGAAATCACTAATCTCATTATTCTATAGAATTAAATATCTATATAATTCTATGGAGGAGGAGCTGTTGTGGGAGAAGTCCTAAGAAAAATTTCCACCAGTACAAAGTATCCTGCTGTACAAATAATATCATCATTATACCTTTGACTTTACCTTGACCATGTTCCAATCAAGCCTAGCCAAAAAATCAATCAAGTCACAAGTATTTGTTATGTTCAAGTTACCGTGCTAGACAATGAGAATATGTAACAACAACGCTACTTGCCGTGACTGTGGCTGGGTAAGGCCAATAATGCCAGCACACAGGAGGGCTACTAGCACAGGTTCTTTGATCTGCTTTTCTAAGGAAAGCAACATTAAGGGGTTAACAATCTTACTTTAATTAAACATACACATGTCATCCACTTAGTTCAGGAGAAAAAGTCAGCACCCTGAACTTCAGAGGAAACACAAACAAATTACAAGTAGAAATTATATAGACAGAGCAAAATAACACAAATCAGCAGACAGGCTTCTAGCCATCTATCCAAGATATTACATACATAGTTACCAGAGAGAGAAGCACCAACATCTGGGTTTTTCAAAGCTGGGGGGCTCCTTAACAGCTACCCAGAGTCTCATCTGGTCAAATTACATGACACTTTTCCAGTAACTAAACTCGGAATATATATACACTTCTTCAGGGTCAGAAAGTGTCACAACCATGTGACTCAAACCCATGTGACCTAAGCCTACTTGTGACTTCAGCAGGTCATCAAAGACTCAAGATTCAATCAAAGACTGTTGATTGAAACAAAGGCAAGACTCAAAGGCACTAGATTGCCTTGGTGCTGAAAAGTATTCCAAAGCAAGAGACAACAAAAAGTCCCACTTTACTTACCATTACAGAATACAAAGTCAAAAATAAAACAGTCTGCCCTCAAGGCGTTTGCATTATATCATGGGAAATAATATACATATGTTGTTGTTGTTGTTTGGTCATTTCAGTTATATTCAACTCTTTGTGACTTGACAAAGACACTGGAGTAGTTTGTCATTTCCTTCTCCAGCTCGTTTTACAGATGAGGAACTAAGGCAAACAGGCTTAAGTGACTTGCCCTGAATCACACAGCTAGAAAGTATCTGAGGCTGGATTTGAACTCAGAAGATGGGTCTTCCTGATTCCAAGCCCACTCTACCCACTGTACCACCTAGCTGCCCTACATACATATATTTTGCTGTTCAGTCATTTTTCAGTCATGTCTCACTGTTTGCGATCCCCATTTTGGATTTTCTTCGCAAATATACTGGAGTGGTTTATTATTTCCTTCTCCAGCTCATTTTACAAATGATGAAACCGAGGCAAACACAATTAAGTGACTTGCCCAGAGTCATACGGGTAGTATCTGAGGCCAGATTTGAACTCATGAAGATAAATCTTCTTCATTCCAAGTCCAATACACTATCCACTGCACCATCTAGCTGCCTCCCATATATATGTGTGTGTGTATGTGTGTGTGTGTGTGTGTGTATGTGTGTATGTATTTTATATATAAATGTAGGGGCAGCTAGGTGGTAAAGTGAATAGAGTGCCTAGCTTGGAGTCAAAAAGACCAAATTCAAATCCCACTTCAGATACTAGCTGTGTGACCTTGGGTAAGTCACTTAACATTTGTTTGCCTCATAATAGCACCTACCTTTCAGGGGTGTTGCAATGATCAAATGGGATAATAATTACAAAGCATTTAGCATAGTGCCTGTCACATACTAAATCCTATATAAATGTTAGCTACTTCTATAATGCTAATCATGTGCTAGGCATTATGGTAACTCTTTACAAGTATTATCTCACTTGATTCTCTCAACAATCCTGAGAGGTAGGTACTATTATTTTTTTTCCATTTTATAGTTGAAAAAAATCAGCCAAACAGAGGTGACTTATGCAAGGGTGCACCACTAATAACCGTCTAAGGCTGGAGTTGAATGCAAGTACTTGATTCCAGGGCTGGTGCTTTATCTACCGCAACAGCTAGCCTCCTCTAAATGTTAGCTATTATTTTTATTATTAATGATAAATAGAAGGTAATTTTGGGTAAAGGAAGCACTAGCAATTTGGGAGAACAGAATAGGCTTCATGTAGTAGGTGGTATCTGAGTTAAGCTGAATTAAGGAAACCAAGGTTTTTAGAGGGGTAGAAGTAGGGAGTGAGTTCATTCCAGGCCCAAAGGATGGCCTGTACAGAGACAGGATGTGGAGCGATTGTACGAGGAATAGCAAGGTCAGTGTGGCCATACCAAAGAGTGAATGAAGGGGAGTCACATACAATACAACCAGAAAGATAGGTAGGCTTATGTCAGTATATAAAGAACTTTAAATGCTAAACAGATGAGTGTATTTTATACTGGAAATAGTAGGGAACCACCGGAATTTCTTGAAGAGAAGAGTGACATGATCAGAAATGAGCCTTTTGAATATCATTTCGACAGTCATGTGGAAGGCAAATTGGAACTGGGAAAGATCAGAGGCAAGCTTACAAGTAAGAGACTATTATAAGTCCAGGTGAGAGGTGGCAATGGCTTGAACTAAGATGGTAGCATGTAAGTTGGGAGAATGGTACAGATGAGAGAGAGGCCGTGGTGACAGAAATGACAAGATTGGGCAACTGATATATGAGGTGAGGCAGAATGAAGAATCCAAGGTGCCTCTGTAACTAAGAACCCACTGTGCCCTTGAAAGAAAGAGGGAAGTTCATATGAAAGATTTGTCTGAGGAAAAAATATAATGAATTATGTGTTGTACATACTAAGTGCGAAGGTATCTACAAAACACCCTTCTAGGATAGAGAGGTAACGTGTTGTACTAGGAATCCAATCCAAACTAACAATTTGTTAAACACCTACAATGTTCAAGGTATTGTATTAAGTGCTATGGACAGAAAGACAAAATGAAAAATATTCTCTGCCCTCAAGGAGTTTATCAATAATTGTGGTGATAAAGTATGCAAAGAGATTAGCATATGCATGTGAATTTAAGAAGGAAGAGAGTATCCACACCTGTTGAAGGGTGTCAGGTAAGGTTTCTCGTAAGATGCGGCAAAACTAAGGGTTCTCAAGGGTGGAAGTGAGGAGGGAAGGTATTTCAGGTATGGGGATAGCCTGTGCAAAGATACAGATGCGAGAGATGGAATACCCAGCTGTGATGAGGGGTGAGTAGGTCACTTCATGAAGGGAGGTAATGTGAAAAAAAAACCTGGAATGGTAAGCCAGAAATGATATCATAAAAATGTATTAAGTGTTGATGTAATGGGGGATTGGCACATGCTAAAATAATAATGATAATAATTTTTTTGAAATCATTTATGTTAATCTCCTAAAATTTTCAGGGGATATGAATATATGTGTGTATGTGTGTATGCGTGTGTGTATGCGTATGTGTATGTGTGTGTACACATATATACTATATATACATATATAAACACATATACATATATATGTATATTTGTGTATGTGTGTGTGTATATATATATACGCATGTATATATATATATACATACATATATATATATACATATATACACTTAAAGCAAGCAGACCATCAGATCAAGTGCTAAAGACAAATAATTAAATAATTCTTGGGTTTAGAAATTTTGTAACTTTCCTTATAAACTTGCAACCCATGAATTCTGAATGGGTTTGGAAGTTCATAAAAGAAGTTTGAACTAAGATGGTAGTATATAAGTGCTTTGGCATGGACTGAATCCTCATACAAGGTGTTCCTAAAATCTGGACACACAGGCAAAAATGCATATTTTCAAGAAATGATTGAAATTTTCAACAACACTTTATTTAATTGGAATGTTAACAAATAACCTCTTCAACTTCAAAAAACATCATATGATTTCATATTCATATTCCAAGAGTGAATGTGCTAAAATTAACAGCAATGTGGAGTTATTGAGTTATTGCATTGAGTTCACGTGAATCTTGCAAAGCGCATCAACCTTTGCATCATAAATGATGGAAATCATATTGAAGATGTTATTTGTTAATATTCCGATCAAATATAATGTTGTTGAAAATTTCAATCATTTGATTTCTTGAAAATATTCATTTTTGCCTGTGTGTCCAGACTTTAAGAACACCATGTAGTCAAGAAGATGAGTTTGCATTTATCTTAAAGGCAATAGGATCCCACCGAAAGCTGTTGACCAGGGGAGAGAGATGGGTTTTTAGAAGGTTGTCTTGGAAGCTTTATGTAGGATGGATTGGGGAAAGGAGTATCTGGAATCTGAGAATCTAAACAGGAAAAAGCCTATTGCAGCAATCTAAGTGAGAGGTAATATGTGCTTCGGTATGTAGACAGGTGAATATAAAGCAGAACATGGGGGTGAGAGATGTCATGCAAATAAAACAAATAAATCTGATAACTGAAAATGGAGAGGGAAGGGGGGAAAAGATCAAACAAGTTGTAAAACTTATTGACTTCTAGGATAGTGTGCCCTCACCAGATACAAGATAGTTTGGAAAAGGAGTTTATTTAGGGGGAAAAATGGTATTGTAGGAAACCAATGGAATGGATATGAGTCCTGGTTCTACCATTTACTAGCTCTATGACCTTGGATAAGTCTTTTTGCTGCTCTGTTACTCAGTTTACTCATCTATAAAATGAGACTGATAATACTTATATAACTCTCCGTTTGGGGTCATCATGAGGAGAGGCTGTGATCTATCCTCCTGAAAATATGGCCCAAGCTCCTATACTCTCATAGCACAGTCAATGTATGTGTAGGTGTTCAGGGGGTATTGAGATGAAGGGAGCTCAGATATGGTGGTCAGCAAACCCCAAGGAAAGAGGATACACAGATGAGCCACTTAGAGGGTGGCCAAAGACAGGCAAGGATATATCAGGACCATCATAGGGAGGAAGAATTATTGGAGAGTAGTTTGCAATTATAAAATATAAATTTCAGCTATAATTTTTGTGAGATAAGACCTGAATTCCAACTTTCCTCCTTTATACATGCATACACACAACACACACACACACATACACACACACACATGCACTCATGCGCATGCACACATACACACACATACATACAAGTGGACACATTGGGAGAGATGCCATTGGTGACCTTTAAAGTTTATGATAACCCATGACTCCTTTACCATGGGAGCTGAGAATCTGTCAGAATCCATATGTCCATAAAGACTGACACCAAATAGTCACAGCTTTGCATCATAGTATGCAAAGTACCACCTGGGACTTTTTCTAAAAATGAAGAAACTTTAACATTCTATAGTTATTTGGGGCTTCAATGCCATAAGCCTCCCACCTATCCCATGAGCAGACTGGCTGAAAACAAAAGTTCATTTGCATGTGAAGAATAAACAAACAGCACTCTGCAGTCTGCCCTGTCATAAAGCATAGCTATTGTCTTTGTTTAAAGACAGAAGCAATCGACTAAGTAGGAATGGGTAGATAACAGATTAGTAATTCAGTGGAACTTCCATCTAGCCTTTCTGCTAAATACTTTATGACATAAACCTCTCTTGGTGTTAGCACAGGGAGGGAGGTGGTACAGGGGCTAAGCTGAGGCAGGGTGGGACAGGAAGGCAGCAATGGTAGTCAATAGCGTTGAGAAGTACATGGAGTTTCCCCCTTGCAGAGGCTAGCCCACAACCAGCTCACCAAAGCACGAAGAAGCAAGAGTTTTATTCCTAATGTTGGGAAACTGCCCCTAATCGTCCTGCTTACGCAGAATCACAGTTACAGAACTTAGAGAAAAGAGAAAGTGGGGGAGAAGTGGAATCTCACTGTGCCAAAGCCTCACAGATGTGCGAGTCAAGTGTCCCATGGTGTCTTTTCCTTGTATCTTTGGTTATATTTTCTCTATGCTGTGAGCACTCTCCTGGAAGATCTTTTGTGTAAGGCCAGGCTGCTGAACTGCCTGAGGTCTTAGGCAAAGAGAACACCGAAGAGCTTTGACTACGATAAATCCACGTTACAAGCAACATCCTTGTCGTCTTCCAAGCAATTCCATCTTCCATAGGATGTGTTGGGGGACCCTGACACACAGCTTCAGTTCTTTCAACTACAGCCCACCAGGAGACTTCTCTGATGTTAGCCTTTCCTTGTTCCAATCCAATCTTCTCTTTATAACCAGATTAATATGCCTTCAGCCCCATTTTTATCATGTCACATCCCAAGCATTAAAACTGACATTTCCATGTTTCCTGCTGCATCAAATCTAAACTCCTCAGCTCGGCTTTCAAAGATCTCTATAAACAGATTTCACCTTACCTACTCAATCAGAATCA
This sequence comes from Phalanger gymnotis, assembly GCA_028646595.1. Lineage (NCBI taxonomy): Eukaryota > Metazoa > Chordata > Mammalia > Diprotodontia > Phalangeridae > Phalanger > Phalanger gymnotis. Next base: position 186,079,374 of record CM053627.1, on the reverse strand, counting down.
GAACCCAATCCATGATGTATGCCTTTCATTCTATTCAGGTTGATCTCAATGCCCCATATCCATCACATTCATTGTCTCCATGTCTTCATTCATATTTGATCATCTGTTATGTGTATGGCCCTCTGTGAGTTGATGTAGGGAACAGAGAGAAGCAACACTGTGTAGGGGTAATCATGCTATACCAGAAAAACCTGGGTTCAAACCTCACCTCTGACAGTAGTTGTTTGATCTTAGCAAGTCATAACTTCTTAAGTCTCTGTTTCCTCTTCAATAAAACACTAATATTCAGATGTCATTCCTACTTCACAGGGTTGCTGCAAACCTCAGAAGAAACAATACATTTAAAGCACTGTATAAATGTATAATGAGAAGTACAACTCATTGTCTTGACCAGGTATGGGGAACCTGTGGCCTTCTAAGTCCTTGGGTTCAGCCTTTAGATTGAGTCCAAGTTTTACAGAACAAATCCTTCTATTAAGGAGATTTGTTCTATGAAATTTGGATTCAGTCAAAGGGCCATACTTGAGGACCTAGAAGGCTACATGTGGCTTCGAGGCTGCAGGTTCTCCTTTCTAAGTTTTGACCATTAAGGAATGTACACCCTATTTGAGGAGACAGAATATTAGCTCTTAAAAAACTGATTCAAGGCAATGTATGCTGTATTGAATGAATGGATTAGAAAAAAAATGCTTGGTAGACACCTATGGACTGAAATTCTATCAGAAAAGTTAGTACAAGAAAGATGAGAAATGTTCAAGGATGAAATTATATACATAAAAAAAGAAATAATTCCAGTACAGAGGAAAATGTGGAGTTATTTGAGACCAATATGCATGCACAGAAAATACATAGACCAACTTAGATTTTTAAAAGACATACACAGAAAATGGAAACAAAAGCAGGTAACAGAAGATGAATACAGAAGCATGGCATGTGTTGTGCAAATAATTTCAGATCTTCTAAAGCTCAGGATGAAATGAGACTTGAGAGGAAAATTAAGAACAACAACAAAGTTTTAGTCTTTTTCTTTTCTTCACACTATATTAAGGAAAGGAGGTAGAGCAGAGAAGAGGAAGGACCCTTCACAGTGGATTGAGCAATGATATTATAAAGCAAAGACATTCAACTTTTCTTTAAATATTTATTTATTTTCCTCCACTGAGTAGAATAACATATATACATATACATATATACACATCACATACACATGCATGTGCATGTACACACACACACACACGCAAGCACCAAGTTTAAATTTGCTTCTTTGTAACTTCCACCAATTGCTCCTGGCTCCATTCCCTGAGACTAAACAGAATAAGTCTGATCTTTTTTCCACATGTTGTTGTTGTGGTGGTGGTGGTTCAGTCATTTCACTTGTGTCTGACTCTTTGTGGCCCCATTTGGGGTTTTCTTGGGAAAGATACTGGAGTGATTTGCCATTTCCTTCTCCAGTTCATTTTTCAACTGAGAAAACTGAGGCAAACAGGGTGAAGTGATTTCCCTAGGGTCACACACTGTCTGAGGCCATATTTGAACTCAAGAAGATGAGTCTTCCTGACTCCAGGTCAGACATCTTATCCACTATGCTACCTGGCTGCCCCCCTCCATATGACAGCTCTTTAAATACTTGAAGACAGCCAATATGACCCCTTGAATCTTTTTTTTTCTCTTTCTATAGACTAAACATAGCCAACTCATTCAACTGATTCTCAAATTTCATGGACTCACAGTCCACGGGTACCCTTCTCTGAACACTTTCCAGATTGTCAGTGTCCTTAAATTGTGTTGCCCAGAATTGAACACATTACTCCAAATGAGATCTGATGAGAGCAGAATACACTGGGCCTATAACCTCCATCTTTCTGGAAGCTATATCCCCCTTTTAACACATCCCAGGATCTCATTAGGTTTTGGCTGCCACATTACCCTGCTGACTAAAAAAGAGCTAAATCTTTTTTTTTTTGGAACAACTACTATCTAGTTGTGCTACCTCCTTATACTTGTAAAGGTTATTTTTTATACCAAAGTGTAAGACTTTACGTCATTCATTATTGAATTTCATCTTATTTGGTTTAGCCAGTGCTCTGGCCCGTCGAGATTCTTTTGGAACTTGACTATCATCAACTTTGTTAGCTATCTCTCACAGTTTTTTCTCATCTACAAATTTGATGAGTGCAACGGTCAATAGTCAATCAACCTTTATTAAGTACTTCCTATGTACTAGGCACTGTGCTATCCGGTGGGGATACAAATACAATAAAGACCAGACAGTCCCTGCCCTCAGAAAGCTTACAATCTAATAGAGGAATTCAACATACAAAGGAAAGAGGAAAAGGTGGTAGGAAAGAGAAATTCCACACAGGGTCATAATGAGAAGTTCCAGAGAAGTCCGAAAGCAGGATAGCTGGTAAGAAATGAGGAGAAAACCCTGTTGACCTCCCTCTTTAAACACAGGTGAGCCTTGGAACCAATGGTCCTGCCTTCTACTCGTGGGATCCAATCAGAGGGCCAGAAGGTACTGATGGGAAGTCCCAGGCAGATTCAATCTTACAGCTTAACAAGATTTCCTAATGATAAGTTTCCTAGGGAAAGAATCCATGGTGGAAAGTTCCAGAAAACAACAGCTATGCTTCTACCTAAGTTACCTTAAAAAAAGGTTAAATAGCAAAGAACGAAGCACAGATCCCTAGGATGCTCCACTAGAGATCTTTTCCCATTCTGATATTGAATAATAAACAGCTATTCTTTGAATCGGCCACAAAACCATCTGATTATATTACCATCTAATCCATATCCCTCCACCTACTCCAGAAGAATTGTATGAGATAGTTTATCAAAAGCATTCCCTTCTTCTACTAGTTTAGTAATCATAAATCCTACTTCAGTAATTTTCAGGTAAATGATCATTTGAGGCAAGTGACCCTAATCAAGAAAAGCCTTCACTGAGAAAAAAGCTCTTAATTTAATGAATGTAGAATTATTTTTAAAAGATATCTCTACTTTGAGACATTGCACTATATGTATATATATATATGTATTATATATACACATATGCATATGTATATGTGTATATATGTATCATATATACACATATGCATATGTATATGTGTGTATGGATAGATAGAGATATATACGCTTTTAGAATGACATTAGAATGATTTGTTCAGTCACAGGTTAATTCCACTGAGAATTAGTAATGCAATATAGGACTGAAACCAGGTACAATCAGAAGTAGGACTCAAACCCATATCTTCTGACTCAAAGTCCTATGTTTCAGTTACTTAGGGTTAGGGATACAATATGTGGCCAAGGATTGAAGCAGAGATAATGGTCCCAGTTGGAGATTCAACCCACAGACTTAGTCTCCTCAGTGCCAGGCTCCATATTAAACTAATCTGTCAGACAATCATTGTTTCCAAAATAACATCCCGCCTTCCTAGACTTAAGCTTCATGTGTTATGCTTCTTAATATCCCCCACAGCACCCTGCATGGGGTCATATACAAAATAGTTAGTAAACAGATAGGATTTTTCTATTGACTTCTTTGGTTTTTTGTAGCACCTTCCCATAGAGACTTTCAGCTACAGCCTTAAGCATTAGAAGAGAAAAGGGAAGTGAATGGGAAGTAATAAGATTTCCTTTTCTTGGAGAGAGCTGATTGTAACAGTGGAATGAAGATGTTTCTTCTCTTTCCCTTAGCCATCTTCCCACCATTGATGAGACCTCACAAAAAATATATGAGCTACACAAGGGCAGGGTCTTAGTTTTTGTCTTTGTTTTCCCAGAACCTAATGATACATGGGGATAGGAGTTGTGACTGGACTCGTGACTTCCTAGGTAGAGAGAATTCCATCACTGACTGGCCAATAATAGGTCCCAGTCCAAGCCTCTCTTGCTCATTGTTTGGGCTTTGATGGCTCAGAGTGAGTGTAAATAGCAATTGTTTCTGCTCTGGCCAGTAACTCTGAAGGTTTTCCCCTCAGACTGATTCTTTAGTGAAGGCAAACTAGGCCATCTTTTGCCTCCATTCTTATGTATACTTTAATTACTGAATGGGCCTTATCTCAGACAAACTGAGACCTGGGAAAGACCTAGTTTAAAAAGGCCAAGGTCTCCCACTTGCATCTGGAGCCATTGACAATTGTGGTGACCTATGTCTTACCACTGGATTTAGGTGACTCTGGAGGACAGTAGAACAACCCTGCCACACTTAAATGCAATTCACTTGTAAGTCAAGACATCACCCTCCTGGTATGATTGTTCTTCCTCAAGAATGAAGTATGAACAACAATAACACAGAACAATAATCCCTCTACCAAGAGAAGTTAGCACCTTCTCTATAACTTATGTTTCTAGAGAATTGCCCAGGGCAATGACTTAAGTTAAATGACTTGCATGAGATCACCTAACCAGTATATTTAAGGAGTAGGATGTGACGGAAGGTGTTCCTGGATCTGAGGCCATCTTTCCATGCACTACACAAGAGGTGTTAAAAACGCGGCCTGTAGGTTGCACATGGCCCATAACACTGCCAAGTGTGACTTGAATCAGATTTAAATGTAATTGAGAAATATCGAACTAAATAAAAATACAATAGAACACAGATAATATTAATCTGTGGTTTTCTGAGTCAATATATGGCCTACAGAGATTCCTATTTATGGTTTGGTGGTCCCCATTTCTATTTGAGTTTGACACCACTGCTATACCACACTGCCTCTAACAGAGTCAGTATTTAATAAATGCTTGCCAATTATTTTATTTATCTCAGTAGAGACAACACCTGTGGCAATGGCTAGAGGAAAAAAAATAAATAGGTAAGAAGAAGTCAAAGAAAGACAGAGGGAAGGGGGAAGGCTGTGAATAGGGAGAATTAACCAATTGTCTTAGGAACACCCAATGAGTGGCATCTTGCCTTCTTATCTACCACACTGAATTTGAAAAGCTCGTATATATCTCTTACCTCTCACCAACTTTCTTTTAAGGTCTTCCCTTCTCAACTTGGAATAGGAGCAAGAAAAAACAATGTAGTACAAGTTATTCAGCAAACCAAATTCAGTAGCCATGCACAAAATATTATTCCCCTAATTCATTTCCAAACACCCCTTTAGTCACATAGCAAATGCCACAAATAGGCTGTTAGTCTAAACAGACTGAGCCAGAGCCCAGATGCCTAGATCCTGAGGCATTAGCATTTGGCCCAAAATTTTAAAGATGTACTAATTGAGAAGGCAGCAGCATCAGTGGTAAGGACAGAAATGAATGAGTGAGAGCTGATCCATGTATACATTAGCTGTGATCTCACAAGGATGGGGGGGGAATTCTGCATACAGTGGCGTTCTCAGGAAATGTTGATTGTCTCAGATTTTTTTCCCTTTTTACCCACCCCCACTTCCCTATAACCATGTGGGTGGACAGGTGTTGGGGTTAAAAATTCATATGGTATGTGATAGGATTTTGGTGAGGAAATGGAGCAGAAGGGATGGGCATTTTAACAGCTTGTGAGGTTTTAGAAGTGGAAAGCGAGGAGGGAGGGGGGAGCTTTTTGCTTATTGAAAATAGTTAAAATATGCAATTTTGTGTTCTGAAGAATGAAATCAGCCTAGCTCTGAAAATGCAAAAGAAGAAAGTCAAAGATATTTGGGAGAGCTAGGAGACTTTGCAAAATATGGATGCTTTTGTGATGACTTTTCAATCTAATTAGCACAAAGAAAGACTAATTCCATTGTGAATCAGTAATACATTTGGGCAGACTGAGGCACCTGTTGTGAATGTTATCAATTGTTAGCAGCTATCTTGCATTTTCTCATTGGTTATTTCATTCAATAATCCATTATAGATTCCCCTACTATGTGCAAAGGCACTGTTTTCAGAGCTGAGGGAGCTGCAAAGCTGTATGACTGGTTCCTGCTCACAAAAAACCTACAATCTTGTAGAAAAGGCTAGCTACATTTAGTGTGAATTATAGCATCAAAAGATTTAGAGTTAGAAGGGAACTTTGAGCAATAGTGCTAAACTTTTTTGAATGTGCATCCATATCACTATAAATATTTTGAGCATAGACACACAATATATATTTATATGTACATTTTAAACAAACACAAAAACAAATTTTAAATGGATGAGACAAAGATTAAATAATTTTTACCTTATTTTAATAATAGTAAAAAAAATACTCTCATATTGTTACTTATTTAAAATATGGTTGAGTATTTTTGAAAATCTGGGTTTTACACTTGGTTATACAATTTGAAGATCTGGTTGTAAGTTGTTTATTTTAATACTTGTTTTTAATGCCTGTCATAACAGAAAAAGACACATAAATCCAAATGGTAAAATTACATCATTGGCTGTGTTTACTAAATTATGATATTCATTTTTCAGTCCCATGACTATTTATGAAAAAGAATTTGTTAAAATGGAGTTAGTAAATTTCTGTCTTCCCCTATATCAAGCAATTGTTTGTGAAAGCTATTCAAAAGATCGTGTATTTTTTTTTAATGGATTCAAATTCCATCGAAATTCTTCCTTAGGAAAATTTTTAAACAGGTTGTGAAAGTTTTTGCCGATATCTTTTTAAAGTATAAATATGAAAGTTTTTACAGGTGACATATCATTTTTGCAATAAAAGATTAGTTTTTACCTAAGTTACTAGATGTAATGATGTGCTATTATCTCAAATCATAGTATACACTTAGGATGATGCTACCCAAAACAGAGTATATCAAACCCTATTTAAAGTAACCTTCATAATTTTGAATATTTTTGGTCAACGTGGCCAGATCTAACCAGATGTTTTGACCTCATAATGTGGCTGACAAAAAACTTGTACCAAGATGAGGAGTGTCAGCTCCGTCATTTTCTTGTTCCCTGGTACTCACATTATTTGTATCATTTTCAATCTATAGTTTTTTCCAGGAATCTTTTAAAGCCATTTGTCTATTTTGTGAGCATTCATTTATTTCCAACTAGAAAATATAATATGTAAATCCATTTGACCAGGCACACGTAAACTGCAATATGTTGCAAAACACTGAAATGGAATGAATGAGCTAAGGCATGACTGCCAACCTAGCCACGTTGCAGAGCTTCCACTCTTCCCTAAGGAGACTTGATATACCATAAGTAGCATGACATATGCATGACATATGGATCAAGTGAGAGTTCACTTTTGATTCATATGTTAAATAATAGTAATTTTTTATTTCTCTTTTACATAAAAAGTAATTAAATGGAAAAACTGACATTTACCTCTCACCTCGTAAGATACCTTCTTGCACCTCCCAGAGAACACTGACTTAGAGAGATCATCTCTGGGCTTCTCTGCTCTAACTCACATTTATATAGTGCTTTAAGGTAACCCAAGGGATTGCCTTACAGCAAGCCTATCAGGCAAATAATAAACATAATGACACTAATGATAACTGACATCTACATAGGGCTTTAAGGTTTCCAAATCACTTGACAGAGCTGATCTCTTTTTAGCCTTTCCTCAACCCTGTAAAGTAAGTATTATAGAAATTATTATTACATTTTATATTGAGGAAACAGCCTGAAATGATTTACCCATAGTCAAAAAGCATTTATTAAGTACCTACAATATACAAGATACTGTGTTAGACATTGGGGTTGCAAAGACAAAAAAAATAAAAACAGCTTCTTCCTTTAATTAGGGTCAGAATATATAGTCTGATGACCAAACAAAAAATAATTTCAAAGTTGAGATAGCACTTAACAGCTGGGATGATTAGGCAAAGAAGATCCCTGAAATGAGCCTTGAAGGAAGCAAAAGAGTTCAAAAAGAGAGATGGGAAGAGGCAGTGCACAGGGATAGGGAGCTTTTACAAAGACATGTAAGTGGGAGTTGGGATGCAGAGTTTGGAGAATGGCAAGTAGACCAGGTTGTCTGGAACTTAGAATTCATGAAGGAGAATAATCTGAAATAAGTCTGAAAATCTAATAGTTAGTGTTAGGGCAAGTGTCATTACCTACATCTTAGAGACTAGAAAATTGAGTCCCAGAGAATTGTAATGACTTGCCAATATTTGAAAAATTACCATTACCTTGATAAGTGCCATAATAGGGTCACGAAAAAGTTTTTTTTTCTCTAAGATTAGAGACTTTTTGATGGTATGGTGGATATAGTATAAGACTTGAAATCATAAATATCCAGATTTGAATACAGTCTCGTGAGCTTATAAGCTAATAGACTGAGAAAATCATTTAGCTTTTTTTTTCAGTTTAGGTTCCTCATCTGTAAAATGGGGATGGGCAGCTAATGGTAAAGTGGATAGAGTGCCAGGCCTGGAGTCAGGAAGACTCATCTTCCTAAGTTCAAATCTGGCCTCAGATACTTACTAGCTATGTAACCCTGGGCATATCACTTAACCCCATTTGCCCCAGTTTCCTCTTGTATAAAATAAGCTGGAGAAAGAAAAGGCAAACCACTCAGGATCTTTGCCAAGGAAACCCCAAAAGGGGTCATGAGGAGTTGGACACAACTGAAAACAACTGAGCATCATTAAAATGGGAATAATGATAGAACCTACCTCATAGGGTTTTTATGAAGATTACATGAAATAACATATGGAAAGCACTTGCAAACCTTAAAATACTATACACATGTTAGCTATTATAAATTCAAGGAAAGAATTTCTTCCTCTCTTCTATGAATCTTCTGATTTTCTTTACTATACCCCATTCCTATCCTGATTTGACTAGATCTATCACCATTACTATCTATGCTTCATTTCTAACTTCTGAAAAATCACAAATTTATACTTATTTGAATTGCACAAAAAAATCCATAATGCTTCCTATTGCCACTCAATTCTCCCCATTGTCCAGGAGGATGCTAGCAATCTCACTCCACCGGATATGGATAGAAGTCTTTCTTCTGCTTTATTCCTGTGATCTGTCCCTTGCAACTGGCCTAAAAGAAGAAAGGCATTCTAAGGTAAGAATACAGAGTGGCCAAAATAGCATCACTTTAAAGCAAAATATTGAGTTTCCTGCTAGAAATTAGAATTAACTCGAGGGAGTAAAAAATGGAAAAAACTTATAGATCTTCTTACTTTTTTTGGCATTTCTATAGAACTTTTAATTTTTCCAAAGCACTCTCATTTGACCCTCAAGCCAAACTTGTAAGTCGTAATTCAACTGATCTGTCTAGATGAGGAAACTGAGTCCAACTACATATGTGATTTAACTTAGATTACGTAGCTAGGTCACAGTAGGCCTAGACCTTCTGCCTCTCTTTCCATGCTCTTCTTGGGGGTCATGTTGTCTGTCCCCTGCAATATACCCAAGTTGTGTAATCAGAAATTTGTATGGATGCTGTAGCCATGCACATACCTAGAACAGTACCTGTACAAAGGAGAAAGTGTTTCTTCACCTCCACACAGATCATGGTTGTGCACAAAACAACTCTTTGTCATGTGGTTCCATGGAAATTTCTCCAATATTATGATAAAAATTTATGCTTCCTGTATGTAAATAGCAGTGTAGTATATACACAGAGCTGCTGGGACAGCATCTTCCTTCGTGGAGAAGCTGAGAAAGCTTCTTACAGGAGAGTCAGCATAACATGCAAGGGAGGTACCATGGAGAAACTGAAGAATGTATGTAGCCATTCTGTAACTGGTTCAGGTTAACTGACTATATGATGAACAGAAGGCTCTTTGAAGGGCTTTGGAGGCAGCTTCTGCCATCTCTCTTGCCTCAGTCATTTTAGCTGCTTGCTCTCTTTGTGGTTATAATTCTTCACTCATGACATATAGTAAGAAACAAAGCTATAAAGGAAGAAGCTTTGAAACCTCCTCCCCATCAAGGGACCATAGTCCAGAGTTATGGGTCTCAGTTTGTGATGTCCTTTTGTTGTTCTTTTCCACTTAAAGTGAAAGAGATTAACTTAGCAATCAGAAGAGGGAACACAGGAGTCCAAGAGTCAGAGTCCAGGACAGGTTTTGGAGCTAGGTCAGCATAAATGACCAAAGGAATAAGGGACCTTTGGGAGTGAGCTTTGGGTCCTCAGCCCAGGATTAGCTAAGACAAAGACCTCTGACAGTAATGGTACTTTCTGGAGATGAACTCAGTGGGACTACTATTACTTAGGAACTGCTTTGAGTCAGCCTATTCTCCCCTAGAGAGTATATTTTTGGTCTTATTACAGCTTTCAAAATAAGTATCTCTCTGTAAAAGCTAATTAATGTTAAATAAAATTTAGGTGCTACCAACTGGCACCTAACAGTGTGTGTAGGAAAATACAGCTGGTGAGAGCCCAAACTGATGGCAGTAGAAAAGAGACACCCCACAAATCCCTCAGGATGCCCTAGAATCCTGAGGGGGAGATGTATACAGCCTTGGCTCTAGAGAAGTGAGTGAGAACATTCAAGCATCGCGTATAAAGAGAAAGTTGATGAATTCCGTATCATCTGAATGTTGTGTGATATAGTGGCTAGTGTTCAGAACCTGGAGTCTGGAAGACCTGGATTCAAGTCCTATCTTATATGCTTTCAGGCAACAATATACTCTGTGAGGGAGAATAGGCTCGCTCAACACAGTTCCTAAAAAATATTAGGCACTTAATACATACTTCTTTTCCTTCTTCTCCTCTGGGTAGAAATTAATAGAATATATATATATACACACACACATATATATATACATATATATGTACATATATGTATAGGTATGTATGTATACATACATACACATATATACATATGTATGTATGTATGAATATAACTTCCAAAAAGTTAATTCAAGCTATCTACCACTCCCTAACCATTACATTGTTCATCAAATGTGTTAAATTATAGGATAACAAACTCTCAGGGTTGGTATCGGACCTTAGAGACTATCTCATTAAGCCAATACCTAATCAGGAATCTTCCATACAGCATCTCAGGCATGTGGTCCTGTAGCTTCTATTCGAAGAATTCTAGCAAAAAAAAAAAAAACATATTACGTCCCTAAGCAGAGAATAGTATCCACTTTGAGGTAACTCTAATTACATTTTTCCCTAAAAATGAAACCTAAATCTGTCTCTCTAAGACTTCTAACGATTGCTCCTCCCTCTGCCCTTCTGGGGCCTCTTATACATGACAGACCTTCAAATACTTGAAGGAGTATATCCCGTCCCTCCTAAATCTTTTTCTTCTTCACCCTGAGCATACGCAGTCCTTTCAGATGATCCTCTTACGGTATGATCTCTAGTTCTTTCACCATCCAGGCTCCTTCTTCTGATTTTCTCAATCTTTTCATTCTTTATGTGAAAGTGTGGTACCCAGAACCGAAGACAACCCTCTAGTTGCAACTTAACCAGAGCAAAGTGCAGAAAGACTCTCACATACCTTTTTCTGGACACTATGGCTCTCTTAATGCATCCCAGAGAGAGACTGGGGTTCTTTGGCAGTTGTATCACACTGTTGACTCATATTAAACTTTCATCCATTAAACCCTCTAACTTCTTTAGATTAACAATAATTTAACTATACCTGATGTGTTGTCACATTGACAGTGCTCTCTAATATTATGTATGTATATGTGTATATTTGATTTTATCCTTCAACCATTCTTTATTTGGTATGTAATTACTTAGACTTCATTTAGACCTACCTTTTCTTCATGTTGCCTTTATTAATTACAATTTTGATTGTGTTTTTTGCACTTATTCATTAAGTATTTATGTCTAAGAACGTTATCAGTATTCATAAAGGTATTTCAGGATGCTCCAAAATATGTGTATCTTTTAAAAGACAATATCCATATCTCTCCCAGGTTAGAAGCACAGGACCTACTCATAGTCCAGTTTCACTCTAGAACAGGAATTTATATCTGCTTTTTTCCAGCCTGGGCTGGTTTACTCCTTCTTGAAAACTGAAGACTCCTCCACTTCTAGGCAGTTCAACACATTAATTCTGAATGTAGTGCAAATATCTTATCAGCTTTGCCCACTGAAGCTCAAAACTCCCAAATTCAAGAGACAGCCACATCCTCAAGGTAGCTAGGATTGCAAGACTGTAACACCACACTATTTTTTAAGATGTGGGAGATTCTTTAATATTTCCATTCAGTAATCCCTATGGGGAATTCACATCTAATTTCCCCAACATTTTCTTCAGCTCTATGTTTTCCTTCTTGTTTATCTTTCCATTAGTTGTATCTATCCCTGAGAAAGGAATATTAAAATATCTTACTATTATCACCAATGATTTTTTCCCAATTTTATCCAGTTTTATTGTCCTTTTCCCCAATTTCTTTATCTTTCAATTACACACTCTGATGCTTGGCCCACATACATTTAATAATTTTTTTTCTGTGTCTATGATAAATTAGATTTTAATGTAGACTAATACACTTAGATTTCTATTTGTTAGGTTCAGACTTTTTTAAAGAAATAATACTGCTTTCTTTAACTCTGAGATTTCACCTTATACTTACCTAATTATCAAAGACGACAAAATAAAACACTAAATGTTGGAGAGTCTGAAGGAAGACAGGAACACTAATACATAGTTGATGGAGCTGTGAATTGATCAAATCATTTTGAAAAGTAGTTTATAATTATGCTTTAAAAAGTGTGTACAATCTCCTTATCTTTTGACTCAGAGACTCCATGGTTTATCATATGTACAAAGAAAGCCAAACACAAAAAGAAAGGTGCTAGAAACAGCAAAATATTCAAAGCAATATTTTCTTTGTCCAGGAAAAAAACTGGAAACAAAATAGATGTGCATCAACTGGCAATCGAACAAACAAATTGTGGTATGTGAGTACTCCATCAGAGAGAAAGACTATGAAAACTTCAGAGAAGCATGGAAAAGTCATTCAAGTAACTGACATTCATTAAGCACTCATTATGTGCTAGACACTGTGCTGAGAATTGAGAGTAGAGAGAAAGGAGAAAAAGCAGTTCTTGTTCTCAAGGAGCTAATAGTCTAATGCAAAAGAAAACACAATCATGTACAAACAAGATATATATTAATATTTTTGCCAATTACATGTGAAAACAATTTTAACATCTTTTTGTTTTGAGTTCCAAATTCCCTTCCTTCCTCCCTCCCCATCTTCCCCCCTTATTGAGAAGGAAAGCAATTTGATATGGGTTATATGTGTGCAATCATGCAAAGCATATTTCCATATTAGTCATGTTGTGAAAGAAAGCACAAACCAAAAAAAAACACATGCATAAGAAAAATAAAGTTTAAAAAGTGTGCTTCCATCTACATTCAGACTCCATCACTTCTTTCTCTAGAGATGGACAGCATTTTTCATGATAAGTCCTTCGGAATTGGTCTACAAACAAGATCTATAAAGAATTTATAAAGAATAAATTTATAATTTTATATATAATTTATAATATATATAATTTATATAATATATATAATTTATAAATTTATAAAGAATAAATAAATTTATAAAGAATAAATCAGAAGGGAAGTATTAAGATTATGGAGGACATAGCAAGGCTTCCTGCAAAATGAAGGACTTCATCTGAGACATAAAAGAAGCCAGGGAAGCTAGAAGGAAGAGATGAGGAAGGGGAGTATTCCAGACATACCAGTCTATATCTGGAGTGTGGTGTTCAAGGAACATCAATGAAGCCAATGGTAGGGAGCAAGGTATAAGAAAACTGGAAAGAGAAGAAGGTGCCAGCTGATGAAGGGTTTTGAATAACAATTCAAGTATAGTAGCATACAGTCCATTTTTTCAAGTCTAGCCATAGGCTGTGAACTCCACTTTTGAGGGAAGTTTAAATCAAGTGAGTTCCCAAGCCACTGAAACATGTTTTATCCATCTCTTGGATAAAATTCTTAACTTTTCATCATGCACAGCACAGTATAAAGTCATGTTACATGGTTCCATTTCCATTTTGGAATTTTTGGAATTCTGGGACAATTCTCCTTCTGATCATAATAGTGTATGTATCTGAGCTCCTCATTTCCTCAGAGAGGGGGTAGAACAAGACTTCTAGGCCCAGAGGAATTTCTATTGAACAGTTTTACAATCTGATGAAGATTCTCAGATCTTACAATCTCATCTGGACAAGTTTTGGAGAGCCTTGAAGGAAAAAATTAGTTTCTTCAGGAAATATCATCCCTTTCCAGCGTTCAGTACTCTGGTTTTTGTAGTCTTTCCCATGACAAAATATTTTTTTTCTTCATAACTATTATTAGCAGCTATTTTGTTGTTCTTTATTTTTACTGGTCTTCCTTCCAAATTGAAAAAGCCTGTGCCACACCGAAGAATAGCAATCCCACCAGCTGCCAGGTCACTCTGAAGATCTTTGTTTTTTTCCCCTGAGAATTAAATAAGCTGTTTTGCAGCAATAATTTGTAATTTCTTAGTATTGTTTCTCATCTTTGACTACTTTACTAAAAGGTTATAGCATCTTGCATGCAACCTATCCTGTGATCTAAGTTGCTACTATATAGCCACCCATTCAATATTCCCTGGCCTACCCACCAAAATCTCTCCTTTCTTGAAGGCTACATTATGAGAATGACACCAAATCTCTGTCCTTTTAGTGGTTTATGAGGCCCTTCTCCCTTGCTTCACAGGGGCTGAATAAGGACCTCACCTTCATCTAGGGATTCAGGCTACCTTGTAAGCAAAGGAGTTGCCTTTTTCTTTGTAAATTTATAGTCACCATAGTTATGCAGAGACAGTTTTACCTTTCCCATGTCATTAAAAAACAGATCATATCCCAACAATTCTACCCCACAGTGCCTCAGAATCTCTATGAGGTTAACCCTGTCTAAACCTAGGGGAAAAGAGACCTGTCAATTAAAGGGAACTGAAACATTTCTCTAGGGTTTATAGTGACCCCTTAAGGGAAAAGAGGCCTTGAGGCCTGGATGACTATGTTCTGGGAGCAGAATAAGTATGACAATGGAACTATGTCTAAATGTTGTCCAACTCCACCAGGTAGTTCTTTTCCTGGAGGACTGAACCAAGAAACCACTGGACCAGAGAGAGACCTCTTTTTTCTTGGGGTAGGACAGCTTTTGGGAGGCAGAGCAGCCAAACATGATCGTTGGGAGCCTGGAGACAAAGCTGTTGTTTCAAGGGCCTATTCCAAAGATCAACAATCCATGGTATAGGAGGTGAAAAATCAAGCAGATAATATTTTGGAAACTCCTGTCTCATATCTTCTTTGAGGTTAAGTGGGTGCCCTAGTGAGAGGCAATGGTGCAGGAGCTTCCATGAGGGAAGGAAGATATGTTCTATGTAAGTTTTTGCCATGGCAGATTTGACTGGCATGGCAATGACATGACCTGAACATGTATCAGCTTCGATAAGGGCAGACTTCTTGCCCTGAGATGGAAAAGGGGTCTAATATAATCAATTTCACATCCAGAGGTATATTGGGAATCCTGTGGAATTGTACCATACTGGTCTTTCAGAGGTGGGCGTTCTAATTGGCATGGGAAGCAAAATTGAGCAGAAGTAATTACTTCATCATTTGTATGGGGAAATCATGTGGTTCTGAGTCCAGTGCAATGCGGCATCATGGCCCCCATGTCCCAATTGTCAGTGGACCCACTCTCCAATCTCTGCCATTCTTGTAAGGGAATCAACTTATTCAACCAAGAGTGTGTGATGCCACTGATAGGCATGAACGTGCCCCCCCAAAGGTCATCATCAAAATCTCTCCACTGGTCTTGACTCCAAAGAGGAGAGGCAAACCCTTGATTGGCTATACAGGCTCCGGATCACTCTGCCAGAAGCAGAGCCACTTAACAGGAATCAGTGTAGATAAGAATTCTATCTGCCCCATCCCTCAAGACGCTTTCACATATTGATTGTATAGCTCATAAATCAGACCACTGAAAGGACTTGCCACGACCCCCATCCCTCACAGATTACTCCTCTGTTACTGGGTTAATGGCTACTGAAGTCTGATTTTGTATACCTCTCTCATAACAGGCAGAACCATCAGTGAATCAAGCAAACTGACATTCATCAGCAGTCAGGTTCTTAGTAGGGGAGGAAAGTAGGACAGGCAAGGTACTAGGACTAGAGGCATTAAGTCTCTAAGTCACAACCTTTTCCTGAAAGACACGAAGACCTAAAGGGCCTGGATGACACAATTTTGAATGTACTATTTCCATCCCACAATGTAAGTCCTTTGTGCCCTATGCACCTTATTAGAGAGGCCCTGTTGTGTCACCCAACTCATAATAGGCAACTTCGGTAGAGTATGACATGATGACCTTTTGTCATCTCCTCAGTGGCAACTAAAGCCCAACAGCAGGCGAGAAAATGTTTTTCAAAAATGATTTATCAGATAGATGCTTTGGAGAGTTTTCAGCTCCAGAAAACTGATGATTGTTTGGTTTGGCCACCCTTAGATACCTGGCAAGGGTTCTACTCTGCTGGTCTTTGACTTCCAGAAACATGAGACTTCTAAAACCAGAGATCTCTACAAACATGGTCCCCCAGGGTTCTTTCTGGGAGAGATTATCATCACCCTTGACTACTTGTCAGGGCATCAGAGCAGCAGATACAGGAATTCCTTTTTTTTTGTTTTGTTTTCACTATAGTTCTCAGTGTATTTTATTCTCCTGCTGTCTACAGCTGAGCAGCCCACACAGCGGACAGAAATGGGTAGCAATGAGGAATGATCAGATCCCTGCTCCCCCACATCTTAAGCCCTATCCCACCCTCTCCTAATTTTCAGGAATGGTTTGTAAATAACATCACCCCCTCTAATTAAAGGAAAAAAAGGCATTAAGAGCCAGGCTTCTTTCTAATCAGGGTTCAGGAGATTGTAAGCTCTTTAATGGGAACTCTTTCTACCACACTCAGAGCATTTATTGACATTGGTCTCAATCTTCTGCTCAAATTTCCAATTGATATACCCAGACCCTGTTTTTTGAGGGGGCAAGGCAGGGCAGTTGGGGTTAAGTGACTTGCCCAAGGTCACACAGCTAGTAAGTGTGTCAAGTGTCTGAGGCTGGATTTGAACTCAGGTCCTCCTGACTCCAGGGCTGGTGCTCCACTTACTGTGCCATCTAGCTGCCCTGGGAAGACCTATTACTAAAGCTTGTGTCCATTCTGACAGGGCTCCACCTAAAAAGGGGAACCTAATTGCCTCCCCCTCTCCCCAGGCAAGGTGGTCATAAGGTGTGGCCGGCCTTGAAGAAGCTGAATAAATCCAATCAATCTGACCCCTTTTCTTAGGAGCTTCATCCCCTCCCTTGCAGATCCCTTTCTTTTGAGCTGGCTGTAAGGGGAATTGAGGTGTATGAGATGTTCAGGGAGGACTAGCACCTCTTTTGTGAGGGCATGCTGAGGCCTTTTCAGGGCTGCTCATCCATGTTTTATGACCACCTTCACCCAACTCTCTCCTGTGGGTGCAAGAAGCTGTAGCATGAACATTGGCCACACTCCAGTAAAACCAAATGATCAGTGGGACCAATCAGGTTGAGGGAAACCAACAGGCCTCAAATCCATAGTTGAGTTAGGGGAATTCTTACCCAAAGCTTGTGAAGACTTCTACTTGAGGAATGGGCAGATGAGAACAATCTGCCATGAAGGTGGCTGAAGTCAGCGCTGTGGAGGGCTTAGAGTTTGGTCAGGCACTGACAACACCAAGGTCATCCCCTGCATCCTAAGCCATCACCAGTGGTCCTGACTTTTGCCTTGCCACTGGACTTCATTGACTCTGGAAGTAAGAGTGAGGCTGATGACTTCGTGGAACTCCACCTCACTTAAATCCAATTAGGAGGGGAAAGTCAAGATGTGACTCTAAAACCAGCACCCTCTTAACTCAAGTCCAACGCTGGGACAAAATGAGGCATTTGTGAGTCACTGAAGATTGAACAAAAGAGATTTTGCTTTGCCCAAATGCAGCAAGGATACATAGCAAGTTTACAGCTGGCATTTTTCTTCAGTCTTGGTAGATAGAACTTGTAAAGCCATTTGATAGTCTGATAGGATGACTCGCTATTCTCCAGCACCCACCCTGTCTGAGAGGGACATAGCTTTGGCTTTTATTGAACCTAGGTCAGGAAGCAGCATCCCAGAAGCTGGGGCCAATCAGATTTTGTGGGAAGGGAGGTAGTGCAGTGGAGAGAGCACTGGGCTTGATATCAGGAAGACTCAGTTTCCTCATCTGCAAAACTAAAGAAGGAAATGGCAAACCACTCTAATATCTTTGCCAAGAAAACTTCAGAGTGAGACATGACTGAAATGACTTGACAGCAAAGGAAGCTGAACTAGGGAGGCTATGACCATGAGGTGGTGGAAGGAGAGCAAACTGTATGGAAAGCCAGGCTATCAAGAGGAGGAAATCACTGGTCCTATCACCTACCCATTTCCTCACATTTTCAAATATTAGTTGCTACTTCTTGTTTGTTATCTAGGTCTCCATCATCTCCTGTTTTTATCATATCTTGATCCATGTTGAATCGTCTCCCCTGGCAATCAGATAGTTTTCCTCACATCCTTATTTCTATAGCATAATTCTATTCCACACGTGCAGGCTCAAAATTTCTCTCCTTCATTTATCACATTCACTCAGTTGCCAAGATTTGTAGATTTTATTTCGACAATATCTCACATCCATTCACTCACTGACACATTGCCAACACCTAGCTTATACCCTCATTATTTTTACCTGGAAAGTACAACAGAAAAAGTACTGGATTCAAAAACAGACTTTCTTAAGTTCAAATCCTGCATTTGTTACTTATTACCTGTGGCAAGTCACTAAAAATTTCCAGGTCTTCAATTTCCACATCTATTAAATGAGGGGTTTGAACTAGTGGGCCTTTAAGAACCCTTCCCCAAAGTTGGGAGCCTATGACTTTTTCAATAGCCTTCCTACTAGTCTCTGTTCTCCTAGTTTCTCCCTACTCCAGTCAACAAATAAACACTCTCATAAGATTATTCTTTATAAAACATATTTCTGATCCTATAACTTCTCTATTCCTTTTTGAATTAATCTCCTTAGTTTGGCATTCATGGACCTTCATAATCTTACCCCACCTTCCCAGTCATGTATCCACTCAAAGTAATTTGAAATTGAATTTAGTAGGCAATAGGGAAGTATACAAGGCTTTTGAGCTAGGGATAGATATGGTCAATCTTTTCATAAAGATTATTCTGATAATGGTAATTGTAACAATAATGTTACTTGCACCTACTGTGGCTGCATAAGGCCAATAATACCAGCACACAGGAGGGCTACTAGCACAAGCTCTTTGATCTGCTTTTCTAAGGAAAGTAACTTCAAGGGATTTACAATCTCACATTAATCAAACATATATACATATACATATATGCATATACATATATATGTATATATGTGTATATATATATATAATTCATTTAGTTCAGGGGGAAAAGTCAGCACCCTGAACTTCAGAGAAAACACAAACTGAAATTACAAGCAGAAATTACATAAACAGAGCAAATAAACACAAATCAACAGACAAGGCTTCTAGCTATCTGACTAAGACATTACATACATAGTTACCAGAGAGAGAAGCACCAGCATCTGGGTTTTCAAAGCTAGGGGGCTCCTTAACAGCTACCCAGAGTCTCATCCGGCCAAATCACATGAACATTGTTCCAATGAGTGAGCCCCCAAAGCAAAACCTCTCCTGCAGTTCTGAGAGTTCTTGATTCTCAATTCTTGATTCAGTGGCTGTCCTCCAAGGATATATACCCTTTTTTAGGGCCTGGGGTTTTCACACCTCTCATGACCTAATTAGCAAAAGGGTGTGGGCCTTCCTACAAACAAAGTCAAGACTCAATCAAAGCACTTAATTGCCTTAGTGCTGAGAAGCACTCCATAAGAAAAAAACAGTAAAAAGTCCCACTTTGCTTGCCCTTAAGTTAATGCAGGATAGATCAAAAGTATGTAAAACTAGAGGTAGGGAGACTTATTAGGAAGCTATTACCATAGTCCAATTAGGAGCTAATGAGGGCCTGATGGAAGTAGGAATGGGCAAAAGGCAAGACTTATTTCAAAGGTAAAAGTGACAGGACCAACCAAACAGTTGTGTGTGGGAGACAAGAAAAGGACAAGGATCATTTTCCCAAGTAGTTTATACGATCCTTGAGAGAAGGGATCACTTTTATTTATCTTTGTGTGCCTTTGGCCACCACCACCCCACATGGCCTAAAAGTGTGCTTCTAACATTAAGATTTGCTGAATGGATTTTCCTTCTTTCTCATCCATTTCTCCATGTGATCACACTATCAACTAATGAGCAATTATTTATCAACCATATTACTCAAATACCCTCCCCTTTCTAAAGCAAAAGTCCGTTCAAGTGTGATGCCTGTCTCCTGGGGTCAGGAAGATCTGAGTTCAAATGTAGTCTCAGATACTTACTAGCTGTGTGACCCTGAGCAATCCACTTAACCTCTGTCTGCCTTGGTTTCTCAATCTGCAAAATGAGGTTATTAATAGCACTTATACCCCAGAGTTGTTGTGAGGATAAAATGAGGTATTTGTAAAGCGTGTTACTAAACTTAAAGCACTATATAAATGCTAATGTTATTTTTATTATTGTTATTAGAATGAAATCTTAAAAAAAAAAAGAACTAATCTTACTGTAAAGTCTATGAAATTTAATTGTTCATTCTTATGAGAGAGTGAGGAGATCTGTGAATTTTCCAGAACCCAACTTTTCTTTATGGAAAGCTGTCAAAGCAGAATCAGTGACTTTTAAGTGTCTTAAAGCTATTTCTGCAGTGTTTCTCCCTTTTCAGAAACATCCCATACAGACATAGTCATTTGGCTTCCAACAAGGAACAGAAGAGACAATAGAAGGAAAGGTTTGCGATGTAATCAATTTTTTTTTAAAAAAGAAGAATATGTTTTTAAGCAGTAGTCACAGAAATTCATCATGCTTGAGGGTGGGGGTATGTGAGGAGGGTGGGATAGTGTGTGTCATCAGCTTAGTGGTTCCAAATAAGAAAACTCATGCATTAAACATTGCAAAAGGAAGTAATACAGCTTGAGTTCAATCTGTAATTTGTGAGCTATCACAGAGACTGTGGCTTGGCACTACTCAGAAATGTTCACTGGATGTCATTGTAAAAGGTTTGTGAGGACTCTCCAAGGACCAATTAAAGGAGTGGAGAACTCAGGAAGATTGTTCACCAGTAAGAAAAAGCAAGAAGAGTGTGAAAGATGAGTACTGCTTTCTAGTTTTCCTATTTGCCTCATGATCAGGAGACATCATGACCTACCCTCAAAAAAAAAAAAGGAAAGAGAAAAAAGAAAAAAAAAGAAAAAATATCCCATTAGTGCAAATACTTTCAGTCATACCCCTTACACACAAAAAAAATCCAGCCTGCCCTGACTCAAAGACCATTCATTGCTCTCTTCCCCTCATTCCTACTCTTCCCTGACTTATGTTGTTCAGTCATTTCAGTCATGTCTGACTCTCTCTGACCCCTTTTTGGGGTTTCTTGGCAATGACATTGGAGTGGTTTGCCATTTCCTTTTCCAGCTCATTTTACAGATGAAGAAACTGAGACAAACAGGGTTAAGTGACTTACTCAGGGTCACACAGCTAGTGAGTGTCTGAAGCTGGATTTGAACTCAGATCTTTCTGATTCCAGGCCTGGTACTCTGTCCACTAGGCCAGCTATATCCCTACTGTTCCCTGATACTTTTTCATAAAGATATTTAGTATTTTTTAATGTCCTAACAATACTTGTATATCTTGCCTTCCAGAGTTATTGTAAGGAAAGTGCTTTATAAAGCTTAAAGTCTGCTTCATACCATTCTTGAGCAACATGTGCCTCATAAATAATGAAATAAGGGTCATAGGATCATAAATTTTGGATCAGGAAAGAACCTTAGATAGCTGTTTAAGTTTCAGAATTAATCAGGTCTCATAAGAAAATAAACGCCAACTTAACCAAGGTGGTATTGTTCAGTCATTTTAGTTATGTCCAAATCTGTGACCCCATTTGGGTTGGCGTTTTTGTTTGTTTTAGGTTTGGGGTTTTGTTTTATATTTTTGCAAAGATACTGAAATGGTTTTCCATTTCCTTCTCCAGCTCGTTTTACAAATAAGGAAGTGAGACAAACAGTATTTATTGAATTACCCATGCTCACACAACTGGTAAGTGTCTGGGGCAAGATTTAAACTCAAGAAGATGAGTCTTCCTGACTCCAGGCCTGCCACTCTATCTACTGTGCCGTCTAGCTGCTGCAGTACCATAGTATACTGGTTTATAAATTATATAGCATAGAGACTAGAGCTGTGATTTCATTGGTATGCAGGAGTGGGGAACCCTCAGCCTCGAGGCCATATGTGGCCTTCTAGGTCCTTCAGTGATACTTTTTGACTGAGTCCAAGTTTTACAGAACAAATCCTTTTATTAAGGGTATTTATTCTGTGAAATTAGGATTCAGTGGAAGGGCTGCACTTGAGGACCTAGAGGGCCACATGCGGCCTTGAGGCTGAAGCTTCCCCACTCCTGAAAGGAAATTCCAAGTAAGGAAACCTTATCTACTACTCTAAGTTAGCACTTTATCTACAACTTACAGTCTTAGAGATTTGTCTAGAGAAGTTAAGTAATTTGTCCAGAGACACATAGCTACCATGTGGCAGAGGAAGGAGTTAAACCCACATTATCTTGGCTTGGAGGCCAGCTCTCTAGCCAGTATGCCATGTTGCCTCACATAATTTGTGTATACGCACACATACACACACACACACACAAACACATACATATATGTGTACTTTGATACTCTGGTGTGTCTATAATCTCACTGGCAAAAGAATTTCCTCAATTAATGTAAATGATAGCCCATAGGTCAAAGGTCATAAGATAGAGATGGTAGAACTTCAGAAATCATCTCATTCAACTACCACACAGTGCAGGTCAGGAAACTGAGTCTCAGAGAGGGAACTTGATTTTCCCAAGGTCACATAGGATGGTTTTTTTTACTTGTCTCAAAAATGGACATTTATTCAAAGTCAAAAAAGGAAAAAAAATGATGAAGCTGTCCATCCTTTGTTACCCCTTCATTTCCAGCTCCCCCTTGCCCCATCCCAAAGAACAGGACTGTAAGAGCTAGGCTTAGAATTGGCCAGGTCCTCTATCTCCAAATCTAGTGCTTTTTTAAATCCTTTCTGCACCTTCTCAACTTGTCTTCTCATTTTTGTCCATATCTCTAGAAATCCTTCCTGGAAGATCTACCCCAAATTCTAGAGACTTTATTCTTGGTGGTCCTACTTGCTAGATACTTGGTGGATACTTGGTGGATACCAGTGTAGCATGCAAGGTAGCTGACTATTATCCCTCATTCACATTCTATAACCAACCTACCTCCTTTTCTGGTTATCTATACCCTGGAAGCTTTTTATGACGCATTCATTATCTCAAAAATAGCACAGTACCTGCCATATAGTAGGTACTTAATGATTATTTGCCCGACTTGACATTATCACCCCCAAATATCTCTTCTAGTTCTCATCATGACACGGAGGTGAACCTAGGGCTTTGAAGGTTATTCCAAAGGAGCATAAGCCTGAATCAGCCCCTATCAAGCTAGAAGATCTTTATGGTTTTGGTGATAAACTGTATTTTATATTTATGAAGCTAACTAGGTAAATAGAAAAAAGGCTCATCAATAGCAGATTAGACACAAAGTGATAAATGTTTTGTCCATAATACTATATTAATGCCTTATAGGTAAACAGGTAGTGTAGTGGGCAAGAGTGAACTTTGATTCAGGAAGACCTAGGTTCAAATCCTACCTCAGACATTACTACTTATGTGGTTTTCAGCAAAAAATTTAACCTTTCAGCCTCAGTGTCCTCATCTCTAAAATGGGGATAATAATAGCACTTACCTCACAGAACTATTGTGAAGATCAAATTAAATATATACAGCCCTTTACAAACCTTAAAGCACTATATAAATGTTGCAACGATGATGATGATGATGGTGATGGTTGGTTGGTTGGTTGTTGTCCTTCACTCTCAAAGAGGACCAAAATGACATCACTACGCTAGAGTCAAGTTTCAGTGTGTCAGACTGTGGCTGATCAGACCAATACAAGCTCGGTATGCTCTACCACAGGTCAGACACAAATAGTCCATGTGAACATTTGGGGTGGATTTTCTAAATTTGTGCATCCTGTGTTTCCTTTGAGCTGTTTCAATTCTGCTTTGCTCATAGAGCACAGCACCTTCTCTGATGTGGGAACACCATGTTGAACAGTCCTCTGCCAGTGTCTCCCACGTCACACAATCAATTCCAAAGTTCTTGAGAGAGACCTTGAGAGTGTCCTTGTATCACTTCTTCTGACCATCATGTGAATGCTTGCCCTGTGTCAGTTCTCCATAAAACAGTCTTTTTGGCAAGTGTGTGTTTTGCATTCGAACAATGTAGCCAGCACATCAGAGTTGTGCTCTCTGAAGCAGAGTTTGAATGCTTGGTAGTTTCATAATGATGATGATGGTGGTGGTAATGGTAAGGATGACCCATTTGGTGATACCTGGAAGTCATTTATACGCTCAAGTCATTTACATTATTATGTACCCCATAACTATTTATGGGAACCTGTTAAAGCAAAATTCCTATATAGGGAAATCTATGATGTGTATATAAAATATAAATATGTGTATACATAAATATATGTCATTTTATAAATTCACATTCCAAAAAATGATAGAGCAGTTCATAGAGACTCCATGAATTATTCAACTCTGTCCATTTCTACTTATAAAAATGTTCCTGCTTTCAAGGAAGCTCCTCCTTTGTGAAGCCTTCTTAATCCCTTCAGAAGATATCAATCTCTACCTCTTTGTATTTCTTATAGTACTTTGCCTCTCCTTTGTCTTTATACCATTCTACCTGGAAGCTAGTGTGAGATCATGGGAAGACCATTACATCTGGAATCAGAGGACCTGGATTTGATCCCCAAGTCTTCCATTTAGTAGCAATATGACATTGAACGAGTCAGCTCGGCTCCACACACAAATTTGTTTTGGGAAGCTAGGGAGCAATGGATAGAGTGGAGGGCCTAGAGTCAGAAAGATAAATGTGTCTTCAACTGGATGATGCTGGACAAGTCACTTAACCCTGTTTGCCTCAGTTTCCTTATTTGCAAAATGAGCTGGAGAAGGAAATGGCAAACCACTCCAGTATTTGCCAAGAAAACCCCCAAATAGGATCACAAAGAGTCAGATATCATTGAAAAATGACTCAAATTTTGTCTTGTTTAACTGTATGTATTATTTTTTACATGTGGGAGTTCTTATTTGGGGGTGAAGAGGAGTAATAGAGAGATATAGAAGTTAGTAATAGTGATGGAAGAGGAAGAGGAGGAGAAAGGAAAAAGGGGGAGGAAAATAACAATAAAGTAATGATGATGATGATGATGATGATGATGATGATGATGATGAAACTCTAGAGACTTTAAAAAAAGGAAGAGAAATATGCAGCGAAGGAATTAGAAGATCCTATACAACACAGATACGATAATCATCTTGAGGACAGAAGCCTTGTCTTAAGCTATTTCTGTATCTCTGTGCTAAGGGACATAATTATAGCCTAAATGAGTGACTAAGAAGTGAGCTATACATCTAGATTAGATGTGTGATATAACTGTAAGAAGCTTACCCCTGATTAGAAGAACTCAAACGAAGACATATAGGTTTGTATTTTATTAAGTGGAACATAACACTTATGCTTGTTTGTTATAATACTGAAATTTTGAAAAGTCTTTACCACATTACAGGACTCATCCTATAGAGACTAGGGGGCCATGAGAGACTCCACGATGCCCAAATAAGTGCAGGTCCTTGTATATGTGCTATGTGTGATCACCTTCAAAACCAACTACCGGCCAGGCTAGCTTTCTTTTCACTCCCTCAAGCAATCGTGTTGACCAAATGCTCCAAAATATAAGCAGAAGTTGAAAATAGTATACCAAGAGCTGGACATAGAGATCAAGCCACTCTTGGTGCTTTCACTCTGTTCACAGGTTTGCTAACATATATCAGTGTTAGAACATATCTGGGGACCAAAGATAATCATATCTTACCTTTACTAGGACCAGCCAGTTGTGGAACATATATCCTTGCAGGTCAATATATGAGTAACTTTAAGACCTGTGACTTCTTCAGTGGGTAAACCTCATTCCCTTATAGGTTCCAAGCTCTTAATAACATAGTTTTAGGGAGATATCCAAAGATCAAAGAGGTAAACTGACATTTCCATGGTCACACAGCTAGTAACCGTGAGAGGTGTGATGTAATCTCAGCTCCTTCTGACTCCAAGTCCAATATTCTATTCATTGTGCTTTCATGGGGCTTGGCAAGTGTTCAGTAAATGTTTTTCATTCATTCACTATGGTCAAATTTCTTTATCCTTCACTCAGTCAAAATGCATTCAATAAATACCTATTATGTGCCAGATGATGTGCTAGGCACTAGGAAAACAAATACAAAGAAAGAAAAAATAATTCTCCTCTTAAGGAGATTGTGAATCCCATTGGGGAGGTGATTACTTCCACAAATATAGACAAGTTAGATATAAAAAGAACAAATACAAATAAATTCAAAGAAGTCAAACACTAAGCTTGACTCCAAAGTAGAGATTTAGGAATATGCCTCCCTCCTTTCTTTTCAGATGTGGGGAACTAGAGCTGTGGAACACTTCATATAACATTCATCTTGATTGATATGTTGGTTGGTTTTGCTAAAGTTTTTTTTTCTCTTTTATATTTATTGTTACAAGGTATGACTCACTTTGGAAAGGTAAGTGATATATGAACAAAATATATCAATAAAATTTTTGAAACTAAACAGTGCAAAACCTAGATGACAAGGGCTGATAGCATTCACAAGTATGGAAAAGGCATAAATTCTTAACAAGCAATGACTTACTGAAATTACATAAATCCCAGAATGATCTGTGATTTTTTATTTAGTATTTTATCTTTCCCCAGTTACATGTAAAAACAATTTTGGCATTCACTTATAAAACTTTGAGTTCCAGATCCTCTCTCTTCCTTCCTCCAGAACTCCCCTCATTGAGAAGGCAAGAAATTCAGTATAGGTTATGTGTGTGTAGTCATACAAAACATTTCCATAATCATCATGTTATGAAAGAAAACATAGGACCCCCCTCCCTAAAAAAAGCTCAAGAAAAATAAAGTAAAAAAGTATGCTTCAATCTCTATTTAGGCACCATCAGTTCCTTCTCTGGGGATGGATAGCATTTTTCATCACAAGTCCTTCAGAATTTCCTTGGATCATTGTATTGTTGAGAATAGCTAAATCATTCACAGCTGATCATCTCATTGCTACTTTGTACACGGTACATTTCACTTTGCATCAGCTCATATAAGTCTTTTCATATTTTTCTGAAAGCACCCTGCTCATCATTTCCTATAGCACAAAAGTATTCCTTTATAATCACATACTACGACTTGTTCAGGCTTTCACCAGTTGATGGGTATCCCCTCGCTTTCCAATTCTTTATCACCAGAAAAGAGCTGCTATAAATATTTTTGAACATGTAGGTCTTTTTCCATTTGCTTTATGTCTTTTGGGACACAGACTTAGTAATGGTATTGCTAGGTCAAAGAATATGCATAGTTTTATAGCCCTTTAGGCATAGTTTCAAATTGTTCTACAGAATGGTTGAATCAGTTTACAACTCCACCAACAGTGCATTAATGTCTCATTTTTCCCATGTTCTCTCCAACAGCTGTCATTTATCTTCTCTGTCTTATTAGCCAATCTAATAGGTATGAGGTTCAGAACTGTTTTAATTTGCATTTCTCCAATTGATGATGAGTTAGAACATTTTTATATGGCTATAGATAGCTTTGATTACTTCATCTGAAATCTGTTCATATTATTTGATCGTTTATCAGTTGGGAAATGGCTCTTATTTTTATAAATTTGACTCGTTTCTCTACATGTTTGAGAAATGAGGCCTTTTTCAGAGAAACTTCATTTTTTTTCACAGTTACTATTGCTAACTGTATTTCCCTCCATCCTATACCCCTCTTTATTCTATTGTCTCTCTCCTTTCACCTTGTTCCTCTTCAAAAGTGTTTTGCTTCTAACTACCCCTCCTCCAATCTGCCCTCCCTTCTATCACACAACTTACTCCCTTATCTTATCCCTTTACCCTCCTATTTTCCTGTAGGGTAAGATAGATTTTTATACCCAAATAAGTGTTTATGTTATTTCCTCTTTGAGCCAATTCTGATGAGAGTAAGGTTCACTCACTCTCCCTCACATCCCTTCCACTTCCCTTCCACTGTGAAAGCTTTTTCTTGCCTCTTTTATGTGAGATAATCTACTCTATTCTGCCTCTCCCTTTCCGTTTCTCCTAGTACACTTCTCTGTCACCCCTTAATTTTATTTTTTTTAAAGATCGTCCCTTCATAATCAAATCACATCTGTGCCCTTTGTCTATATATACTCCTATCCACCCTAATAATGAGAAAATTCTTCTGAGTTAAAAGTGTTATCTTCTCATGTAGGAATGTAAACATTTTAACCTTATGAAATCCCTTGTTATTTCCCTTCCCTGTTTACCTTTTTATATTTCTCTTGAGTCTTGTATTTGAAAGTCAAATTTTCTATTCAGCGCTGGTCTTTTCATCAAAAATGCCTGAAAGTCCTCTATTTCATTGAATATCCACATATTTCCCCAGAGGATTATACTCAGTTTTGCTGGGTAAGTGATTCTTGGTTGTAATCCTAGCACTTTTGTCCTCCGGAATATGATATCTTGGCCATGACTCCACAACACTTGAATTATTTCTTTCTGGCTGCTTGCAATATTTTCTCCTTGACCTGGGAGGTCTGTACTTGGCTATAATATTCCTGAGAGCTTTTATTTTGGGATCTCTTCCAGGAGGTAATAGGTGGATTCATTCAATTTCTATTTTACCCTCTGGTTCTAGAATATCAGGGAAGTTTTCCTTAATTTCTTGAAAGATGATGTCTAGGCTCTTTTTTTTAATCATGGCTTTCAAGCATCCAATAGTTTTAAATTATCCTTCCTGAAGCTATTTTCCAGGTCAGTTGTTTTCCCAATGAGATATTTTACATTCTCTTCTATTTTTTTCATTCTTTTTGTTTTGTTTTATGTTTTCTTAATTTCTCATAAAGTCATTGGCTTTCAAATGCTCAATTCTAATTTTTAAGAAATTATTTTCTTCAGTGAAATTTTAGACCTCCTTTTCCATTTGGCCAATTCTATTTTGAGGAGTTTTTTTTTCTTCAGTGAATTTTTGTGCCTCTTATTCCATTTGGCCAATTCTGCCTTTTAAGGCATTCTTTTCTACATTAGCTTTTTGGACCTCTTTTACCATTTCGTCTAGTTTGCTTTTTAAGGTGTTATTTGTGCGTGTGTGTGTGTGTGTGTGTGTGTGTGTCTATGCATGTGTGTGTGTGTATCTCCTTTACCAAGCTGTTGACTCATTTTTCATTATTTTCTTGCATTAGTCTCATTTCTTTTACCAATTTTCTTGTGCCTCTCTTACTTGATTTTCAAAATCATTTTTGAGCTCTTCCATGTGTAGGAGCTTTGGCTTTATTATTTTCTTCTGAGTGTGTGTTTTGCTCTTCCTTGTCACCATCATAACTTTCTATGGTCAGAAATTTTTCTATTGTTTGCTCATTTTCCCAGCCTATTGCCTGATTTTTAACTCTTTGTTAAAATAGGGCTCTCCTTCCAGGATGGAAGGCACACAGTTCCAAACTTCAGGGGTTTTGTGCAACTGTTTTCAGAGATGTTTGTAGGGATCTATAAGTTTATAGTTCTTCCAAGGTGATATGATCTAAAGAGAGGTATTTACTCCTCTCCTGGCCTGTGCTCTGGTCTGTGAGTGACTACAAGAACTCTTTTTCTACCTGGAACTGTGAGGAACATCCCTCCTCCACTGTGGCCCCAAGTTCAGGCTTGCTAGTGCTCCTCCTCACCCTGGAACTGCCACCAACGACTGCAACCCAGATCCAAGTATGGGCAAAGCAACAGAGTCTTGCGTCAGTACTAGCAAAGAGACTCCTGTAATCTCCTTCTAACCAGTTGTTTGACCCCCTTTACCATCTGCTCCAGAAGCAGTTGCTGCCACTGCTGATTCAATGGTTCCCAAGGCCTGCTCCTGGTTTGCTGGGACTGGGACTGGGGTAGGAGCTGGGGCTGTTTTGGCCAGCCTGCTCTGGACTGTGTTCCACTGTCACCTACATGCAACTACCTTTCCTGCTGACCTTCTAATTTGTCTTTGGCATCGGTGGGTTGAGAGATCTGGAAACTGGCGCTTTTGCCACTGATTCAATCACCCCAAGGCATGCTCTGGGTTTCCTGGGGTCTGCACTGGCATGACCTGCACTGGATTGCACTCCTCTCTCCACCCTGTTCAACAAATCTTTCCCACCAACTTTCTAAGTTATTGTGGCCTGGAAAATTGTTACACCCCATCTTTTTGTTGGTTCTGCTGCCCTAGAATTTGTTTAGATTCATTATTTAAAGCCATTTGGAGGGTTTGGGGGGGCCCTCAAGAGAATCCCTGCCTTTATTCTGCTATCTTGGCTCTGCCTCATGATCTGCGATTTTTATAAGTAATTCCCAGCATGGGAACTTCCTACACCAATGTATGACTTAGTAGAGAAACCATAGGGAGTTGCCTGAGTCATATAGAGATGTGTCCAGAGTCATACAGTTAGTGTTAGAGGTGGAATTTGAACACAGCATTCTTATATGTAATTTTTAAAATTTTTTTTAGAAAACAAAACAAAAATTATGACTAGAACAAAGGGAGGAAGAGTAGCAAATTGTGAAAAAAATCTTTTCATTAAATGTTTATGGGGGGAAAGCTATCAACCACAAGTTATAAGGAACTGAAACAGATATGTGAGAGTAAGAGATTCTTCAAGAGGTCAAAACATGAATTGGTCATTCACAAAGGAAAAATAATAAAGTTTCAGCAATCATGAAAAATGTTCAAAAAACTTTAATTAATTAGAGATGTGAATTTTTAAAACTGAAATTCCATTTGACACCTATCAACTTATAAAAGAAAACAAAATTCAGTACTAGTGCAACTGTGATCAAAAGAGACATGTGATTACGCTGTTTACTGAGTTAAGAATGGATCAAATCTTTTATACAAGAAATGGACTTAGAAAAATGTGCATACTCTTTAATCCACTTGCCCCATTCCTAGAACTATACTCTGAAGAAGTTATCACAGGAAAAAAACATAACTATACAAAAATAGTTCTACCAGCACTATTTGTTATACATGCACACATATACATGGGTGTATGTAAATGTGTATATATACACATGTATATATGAGTGTGTCTATACATACATATGTAGCTATGTATATATCTATATATGTATATGTACTTATATGTATATAGATAGCTGTATACTGAAACAAAGTTTCCTTTGATTGGCCAGGTAATGTCTAGACAAATTATGATAAATTAAGGTACTGAAATTATTAGTGGGTAATTAGAAACAATGAATATGAATAATTCATAGAAACATGGGAAAACATTTTGACCTGATGACTGACTATTAAGTCAGCTATAAGTTCCAGTAATAAACTTGTAATGTTATGTACAAGAAAGCCTGTCCCTCTATGGTATATCTTAAGTAAAAAACAAAAGTGATGTTTATATGCATACATATGTGGATATCTATGTGATTTTTTGCTTGTTTGTTAAATGTTGAATAACAGATGTATTTCACAGATATACCCATATGCATATGAATATAGACAACACACCCACACATATGCCTACCTGTTGTGTCTCTGAAGTTTATGAGTTTTCATTCAGATGACAGCTACTTGTGAGGCTACATGATGTAGACCTCATATGTTTTCAGCCTATAATAGTCTTGTATCCAGTAAGCCATGGGAAGAACCAAGCCTTCTTTTCCCACTTTGACCAATTGTAATGCCCTTAGGCTCCAAGGCATGCTTCCAAAAGCAAGATAAAAGATAGAATCTCATTTTCTCACCAATCAAAGCAAAGTCAAAAACAGAGACTCGGAATTAAGGAACAAAATATGATACCCCGATAAGTAGTTTCCCAAGGTATGAAAGCACAGAAATCCTTTTGCATGTTACACTTCCCACAAGGACATCATACTTCATGCAGTGAAAGATACAGGGCAGAAATTGTGCACCTAGGGAAATTGGATGTAAACCATGAATTGGGGGAAAGGGTCATGAACAGCTACTTTTCAGAACTTGTGGGCATATGTTGCTGAAAAGAGTACATTTTCACTGAGCTACAGAAATCAGTAGGAGAAAGGGACTGATTGATTCCACTCACCTTGACCAAGGCACAGAACAGAAAGCATGCTCAAATGTGCTCTTATAGACTCTTGTCACTAATACATAAATGAAGTAATATCAAATGAAGAAGCAGGACCAAAAGTATGGTGCACATAGTGACTGTCACTGTATAATTAAAGACACCAATAACAGCAATAAATCCATGAAACATACGGGGAAATGAGCAAAGCATATTTATGAAAATATGAACACTGTAGGTGATACTGTATTTAAGTTAACATATGAGTTGCCCCAGAAGTCTTAGTGGAGTTTTAAGCTTTAATAATGTCAGAAGTGTAAAGGCCACAAACATACAAAAATAATATTTCAAAGTTTAAGTATTTAAAATTTTTAAAACACTTATATGTTTTCAGTAAAATTCAACATAACCATCATCTTGTGGTATACAGTGCTTTAGTCAATTTTCAAACTGTGAATCTTCTGTCAGTTACTGTTCAGTAACTGAATCTCGTTTATAATCCTAACCTTAAGCTCATGCAAAGAATGAAGTTTTGCTACATACAAGACAGCTGTGCCATAAGCCCAGCAGAAAAAGTCTGGTGGAGATAGATCAGGTGACTGAGGTAGCCAAGCAAGAAAACCTTGTCTACCTATCCAATGGTCTGAGAAAGTGTAATCCAGAAACTATTACACACAGAATATGTAATGACAGTGTGCCATTTCTTCTTAAAATTAAAATTAAGGATTCAAGACTTGGAAAAATAAATAAGCATAAAAGAAATTTTAAAAATTAAAATTTCAAATGATGCTCTTTTTAAGTTTGTCACACTAATACTCATGAAGTTATTAAAGGCTAAAACTGCACTAAGACCTTTGGAACACATTCACATCTTTGAGGTTGGGATTAATAATCAGTAGATAATGTAAGTGAATTACTTGGACAATCATTTTACAGTGGTGATATTTTGTTGTTAGTGATATTTGGTTGTTTCATCTTGCACATTTATTTTTCTTATTTTCTTTTCTAATGCTTGTTTATATATGTATACCTATACTTTTAAACAGAAATTAAAATAAAATTTGTGTACATGAAAAGAAAACAGATTTTTCATCATACATAATATCCATAACTGCAATTGTTATATTTATGGATAGTAAGAACTTCTTCCCTGTGAATGTTGATATATAATCTTATGCTTGGAAGACACACTAGATTTCATCTAACTGAACTGCCTAGTCAATGCATGAATCCATAAGATCTCTAGCAAGTGGCCATTCAGTCTGCATCTGAATACTTCTAGCTTCTGGAAACTCACTACCTGACTAGAGAGTCCATTTCATTATAGAAGGTCTCTTCCTATTAGGAAGGTCTTCCTAGAGATGAATTTTAAATGCAGAACCTAAAATGGCTGCTCAAAGAATTGAAGATAATAGTTATATAAAGCAAAAGAATGAATAGATCTCAAAAGAATTATAAACTACTAACAAATGTATGAAAGACAGCTCCAAATTGCCAATAAAATACTGCAAATCAAGAAAACTCTTGAGACTTCAGCTTATGCCTGGCAAAATGCCATTACGACAAATGATAGGAGTAATCAATGATGGAGGGGTTACAGATACATGGGCACAAAAATAAACTGTTGGTGGAGCTCTGAATTGGTTCAACCATTCTGGAAAAAATTTGGCATTATGAGAAAAAAATGACTACTGTGTCCATACTATTAGATCCAGATGTCTCACTGCTAGGAATATACCCCAAGGATGTCAAAAACAAAGAAAGATCTCATATACCCTAAAATATTCATAAGGTGTTTTTTTAGGTAACAAGGAACTAGAAACAAATATAATCTCATCAACAGGAAGAATGGCAAAACAATTTGTGGTGTATAAATGCTACGAAATATTACTATGCAATAAGCATAA
Organism: Phalanger gymnotis; assembly: GCA_028646595.1. Taxonomy (NCBI): domain Eukaryota; kingdom Metazoa; phylum Chordata; class Mammalia; order Diprotodontia; family Phalangeridae; genus Phalanger; species Phalanger gymnotis. Next base: position 186,045,173 of record CM053627.1, on the reverse strand, counting down.
ATGAATTTGAATAACATAGAGAATCATGGGAAGACTTATATGAACCAGAGCCAGGATAATAATATATACAATGTCTACAACAATGTAAATGGGTAAAAAAAAAACCCAACTGAATAAGGTGTAATTATCATGACCAAGAAGCTTGGCCCAAAAGAAAGGTTGAAAAATATACTTCCCTTCCTTCCTTTCAAAGATGGAGATTCACAGGGCAAGGAAAAGTACCTACACTGTCAAACTCCATGATGTGCTGATTGGTTTTGCTGAACTGTTTTTTCTCTTTCTTTATTCTTTGTTACAGGGGGTAGCTTCAGAATGTGAGAAGTAAATATTTAGAAATCAGGTGATATAAAAATAAAATATGAATAAAAATGTATAAAAGGAAAAGAAAAAAGCTTCATATTTAGAGTTGTTAGGTAATCATGTCACATCGTTGATTCATTTTGAACTTGTAGTCAATTAAAATCTTCATATATTTCCCACCTTAACTCCTATTGATCCAATTCTCACCAGCCATAGACACACGTTTGATTTATTGAGCTCCAAGGCAAGAGTTAGCACTGATAATTCACTGGATTAGATCTAACCTCTCTTTCCTTTGAACCTGTCCAGATTTTTTTTAACACATAATTCTTTTTTTTCTCCAACTGCTTACATTTTTATTCAATTCAGGGTAACAGTACATTTTGTTCAATTCCTACAGCTGGTTTGCAGATATGCCCTATGGCACCCCCTCCCCAGGTCGTTCCCTTTTCTTTTTTTTTTCTTTCTTTTTCTTTTTTTTTAAGATTAATTTATTTATTTTTAGTTTTCAACCTTCATTTCCAAAAGATTTTGGGTCACAAATTTTCTCCCATCTCTCCCCTCCCCCCCACCCCAAGATGGCATGTATTCTGATTGCCCCTTTCTCCGGTCTGCCCTCCCTTCTATCACCCCACTCTCCTCCCCATCTTCTTTTCGCTTACTTTCTTAAAACATAATTCTTATATCTATTGTATTTTCTGTCCCATCCAACTGCATGTCATCCACAAATGTGCTAAGTATGTGATAGGGACAGGCATAACGACCAGACCTTTCATTTCACTAGTATAGGGAATTATCAGGTAAGGGGACTCTCTAATAAATGCATCTTCTCTGCAATTTACAGCCTTAAAGAGTTGCCCATAGCACTGAAAGGTTAAGTCATAGTGCAGATCTGTGAACCAGCTATAGGAATTGAACAAAATGTACTGTTACCCTGAATTGAATAAAACTGTGAGCAGCTTGGAGAAAAAAAGAATTATCTGTTAAAAAAATCTGGACAGGTTCAAAGGAAAGATAGGTTAAATCTAATCCAGTGAATTGTCAGTGCTAACTCTTGCCTTAGAGCTCAGTAAATCAAATCCATGTCTAGGGCTGGTCATATAATGTGTTGGTAAGCAAAATGGCCTTTGTTTTCTTTGAGTAACTCAGTGTGTTTCATTAAGCCTTACTAGGTGCTAAGCCCCAGGCCCAAAGCCCTATTAGGTGTGGAACCTATGTGGGTGTGGATTGATGACTGAGGTGGGGCCCAAGGTGGGGCTGGCTGACAGGAGGTGTTAACTCCAGAGCCATGCCCTATTAGGTGTTAACTTAATCTATGTGGATGTGAACCTCCCAAAGTCCTAAGTGGAAGGGCCAACTCAAGAACCAATAAGCTCTGGTCATTCAGTCAAAGCTTGATGATGTCAAAAACTCGATAAGAGGAGAGAAGACAGCTTGAATATTGATTTTCAGAGACAGGTACAGCTGAAGCTGAAGATAAAGCTGAAGCCAAAGCAGGAGCTGTGGAAGCAGAGCCGACCCGTGTGTGGACCGAGGAGTGCTGAGGCCAGTGGGTAATCTTCTTACCGGAGAGGGGAATATGATTTGGTTTAATACCATCATGTTTTTCTGTGGCCTCCTGGTTACTCTTGTGAGGCGAACTTATTGGGCCTGGAAGCTTTTGATCAAAATATCAAAATGGGGAGGCTGGTTCGTAGGTCTGTTACTTTGGAGCCTGAATAAATACTTTAATTCTTCTGCCTTCCACTTAGAGAATTCCTTATATCCTGTGGTTCTGAACCATTCATATATATATATGATTCTCTTTGAAATCATAAATTCTGCCTTCATAATACATATAGCCAGTACATGTCAGAGGCAGGACATAACTGAAGGTCTTCTTGGCTTTAAGATCAGCTCTCTATCCACTATATCATGCTTCCTCTCATGCAATTTGTCTCATAAAAAAATATTGAGCAGAATAAGCTTGAGAACCATGTCCTGTGGAATGCCACTGGAGACCTCTCTCCAGGTCAACCCATAATGACCATTTTTTAGGTCACTGGACCATAAATTTAGGGAAGGACTTCTGAGGTCTTCTAATTCAATCCTCTCATTTTACAGATGATGAAACTGAGGCCCAAAGAAGTTAAATGATACATCCCAAGTTATACAAGTAGTAAGGGACAAAGCCCTTATCCAAACCAGGGTCCTCCGACTCCAAATCTAGCACTCTCTCCAAAATGCCATACTGCCTCTCCAATAGTACAATAATTCTATCAATTATAAATCTTTATAATTATATACCAAGAAACTTGTCGGTAATAAATCTAGTCCTGGTATTTTATCATTAAAATTACATGATATAATGTCCAAGGAATTCAATGGAAAAATGATTCCTTTATAATGTGTGTATGAAAGATTTTATTTCATTTGCTATCTTGAACTTTGAGTGAGGAAAATATTTCCATCAACTTAGAATGACAACTTTTCTGCCCTCATAGTCTTAGATTGTTGCTTGGTCACTGAGAAATTAAGTGACTTACCTGGGATCTCAAAGCCAGAATACATCAGTGATAAATCTTAAATCCAGCTCTCCTTGACTCTAAGGCCAACTCTCAATAGGGCCATGCTGCCTGTCAAAAATACCGTGATTGTAAGTATTTAATGCACTTTATAATTATAATAATTACATCACACTATGTTTCTTCAATAATTCAAGGATCTATATTTTCATCCTTGTCAGTATTCTGTGAATATTCTCAGCATTCTCACTGAGGTCATGACTCTCTCTGCTCTCCAGTAGATAGTTGAGTAAATTTTCTGGGTTACTTAGCTTTATGAATAAACTTGGAGTACCCAGCATACAGCTTGGTATATAGTAGGTGCTTGACAAATGTTTGTTGATTTTTTAAATGAACTACTAAATTGATGTAATCAGGATAAGGACAACAATTTACATAACAGCAACATTGTAAGGACAAACAACTTTGAAAGACAAGGGTTCTGATCAGTGTAATGACCCACCAAAATTCCAGAGAACTGATGATAAGGCATGCTGCTTGTCACCCAACAAAGAGGTGATTGACTCAGGGTGAAGAATGAAAGACATGTTTTTTGGATAAGGACAATGAAAGAATTTGTTTTGCTTGACTATGCATATTTGTTACAAAGATTTTCATTTTTCTTTATTTTTTTCCCATGAGATTAGGGGAGAGGTTAAAGAGAAAAAGAAGAGATCTTTGTTAATTAAAAAAACCACATTTTTAAAAATGTAAGTAAAATGTGCTACTAGAGTGGCTAAAGATGAGCGGGAAGTCTATCATCTGGTGGCTAACTTTCTTGTAATAAGCCTATTGGAACTTAGCTTGAGCGGTTCTCAGAAAATATTGTTTTTTAATGAAATGACCCAATTTCTTCATTCCCCAATGCCTACGTTGCAGTTAATAATGTGTAAATTATTATAGGGAAGACAACTGAGACCAGGAATGTACTTGAAGCCTTCCTAGCTAGTTAGGATCTGCTAGAGTTTGTATGTGACTGAAATAGACTCTACAAACCCAGAATGGCCTTCACGCACACCACAAGAAGGAAACAGAAGGAATTTAGCACGGGTTAAATGTATGTATGACTATAATATAATGGCATTTCTCCACTGGGCATAAACTAGCTTTAGGATTCTTTATTCACTCTTTTCTGAGTTAAGGAGGACTTACCACACCAGGAATGATTTTATTATTTGTTTCCTTAGGTTGTTGCCTGGTCACTGAGAAATTAAATGACTTACCTGAGATCTCAAAGCCAGAATATGTCAATGGTAAGTCTTAAATCAAGCTCTTCTTGACTCTAAGGCCAACTCTCAATAGGGCCATGCTGCCTTTCAAAAATATTGTGATTATACACACATGTTATATACATCCTGAGATTACTATTACATGCATATTACATACATTACACACAGAGAATACACTGTTTTAATTGTGCATTGAGAAGCCAAGAGATCACAGCTAAAGCAATTGGAAAAAAAATAAATTCAAAATTTTAACTATACCCCAGATTTTAGAGCATGAGAAAAGGGAACCATCTCATTATTTAACATAAGTAAACTCAAAACTAAGGAAAATGCAATCATTATTTTTTTTGAAGGGGGAAAAAAGTTTGGTCACCTTCTGATGATTTCTTAGCCGGAAGGGAAGCTTCTGAACATAAGCTTCTGGAGTGACAGCAGAGAATTGAAGTTCAGCGGAGCCAGGAGGGACTCCACAATATAAAGGGAGTGAATATAAAAAGACCTGTGTGTGTGTAGCTCATAGTGTAGAGGGTCAAATGCTCATGTCTTCAGGTGAGGTGTTATATTAGGGCTGCCAAAGCAAAAGACTTTAGTCCTCTGTTTATATTGTGAGATGCTAATTGAAATTTCCAGGAAATGGGAAGTTATCTCTCTAACTACTCATTTGCTATTTGTGTTATCCTGGGCATACTACTTACTTGACACCATGCTGATGTTTACTGTTAAGTAAATTGAGAAGGAAGAAAGACTAGGAGACACAGAGTAAAAGGGTCTGGATTCTAGCATAAGTTCTGCCATTATCACTTTGGGAAAACCATTTTGCCTCTGTAGAGTCAGTCAGTAGGCACCTGCTATATTCAAGACACTGCGTACTGTTTCCTCATTAATTATAACTAGGGCTATGCTGGAGCCTGTTCTGACTGGCTTATAAAAGTTGATTGTTAATTTTTCAGTGTGAGCATTTATACTTTTTTGTTGTCGTTCAGTCATTTCAGTCATGTCTGATTCTTCACAGCCCTTTTGGATTTTTCTCGGCAGAGATACCAGAATGGTTTGCCATTTCCTTCTCCAGATCATTTTACAGATGAGGAAACAGAGGCAAACAAGATTAAATGACTTGCCCAAGGTTATACAGCTGTTAAGTGGACTGATATTGGATTTAAACTCATCTTCCTAACTCTAGGCCTGATGCTCTATCCACTGTACCACATAGCTGCCTTAGAAATTAGCAAATGCCACAAATCAGGTCTTGAGATATGCTTTTGTTGACTGACTAGACTTAAGAAAGTGACGGAGGAAATGACAGTGAGGCAGATTAAATGTACAAGTACATCTTGCTTCTTTTTTTAAAGATTAAATTGTTAAATACTTGCCAGCCATCACAGATTATAGTTCATATTTACATAGTGCAATACAGAACATGAAGCATTGTCACACATATTATATTACCCTCCCAAAAAGTGTATAGGACAGAGATGCACAGTTTCATGTGCAATACTCTTTCTGATGTTCTGTATATGGAAAGGCTCTGTATATGGAAAGGCTCATTTTATTTGGTTTTAAGTTCAGAATTTAATAAAAGAAAACAAAAGAAATTTCATTTGATCATCATAATAACACTGTGAGCCAGACAGTATAAGTATTATTACTATGAATAAATTAGACAACATAGGTAAAGTGCTCGCAAATCAATACAATATATAAATGTTAGCTCATTATTATTATAACTATTATTATTAGCTCCATTTTACAGATTTAAAAAAAAATGAGGCAAGAGAAAATTAAGTAACTTGACCCAACAGGAAAAATAGCTATGAAGTGTCAGAGAATTGAATAGAACTCAGATTTTGGGGGGGAGGCTATTGGGGTTAAGTGACTTGCGCAGGGTCACTCAGCTAGTAAGTATCTGATTTGAACCCAATTCCTTCTGACTCCAGAGTTGGTGCTCTATCCAGAGCTGGTCCAAGATTTTCTGATTATGTCTAGTCTTTTACCAACACACCACAGGGCCCCTTCTAAATATGAGAAAGTTGAACTCGATGATCTCTAAGGGCCCTCTCAACTCCAATAGTCTAAACACTATTTCAATATTATTCCCTCGGCCCCATAACGTGATGAGAATAAAAGTTCATTTCCTCCGTGGGATCATAGATCACACTATCTGCAAGAAACTTCACATCCATCTTCCTGACATCTAGTCCGACCTTCTCATTTTACAAATGAGGATACAAAGACCCAAGGTTAATTGAGGTGAGGTGAGGTGAGTTGAATCACCTAAGGTCACACAAGTCAAAAGTATCAAAAGTATAGCACCTTTGATGAAAGGAGAATGAGAAGGAGAGGGAGAGGGAGAGGGAGAGAGAGAGGGAGAGGGAGAGAAAGAGGGAGAGGGAGAGGGAGATCTTCATTTTTCATTCCTTTCTGTCTTACCATCATTCATTTGTGTTTAAAGAGAAAATTGTGTGCCCTATCTAGGCAGCCAAGTGGTGCAGTGAAGAGATTGTTGAACTGAGAGTCAGGAAAACAAGAGTTTAAATCCTTCCTCACACACTTACCATCTATGTTACCCTGGGAAAATCACTTAAAACTCTCTTTTTCCAAATCTGTAAAACAGAAATAATCATAGCACCAACCTCACAAGATTGCTATGAGGATCAGATGAGATAACATATGTAAAGTGTTTTCAAAACCTTAAGGTATAAATGCTAGCTGTTATGATTATCTCCTCTGATTATACAAATGTATACTAGAATTTCACTGTCAGGTAAGTCCTCATACTAGTGCTGAAACAGAACCATGATCTAGGGGAAGAGGTGATTCACAATGCCATTCTCCTCTTCAAAAAATGTTCTTTATTGCCTACTAAATTATGCCTAAACTACTTAGCCTGGCACTCAAAACCTTTCACAGTATGGCCATAAAACAGCTTTCTTACCGGATCTTCTTCCTTCTACTATTCTACATCCTTCTATACTCCAGAAAAACTGAATTATTCACCACTCAGGACATATCCTGCAATTCTATGCTTTTGTTAATGTTTTTTTTTCCTCTGTCTCAAATTACATCTTGCCACCTGAAAGAATCATCCTCGTTGTCACAGCCCAAATCAAAGCCCCCCTCCTTCATGAGGCTTTCCCTGATTATACTCTACTAGATGAGATTGTTCCCCCTCACAACAATATACTATTACTACTTTTGTGACATCATATCCTGTCTTGTACTCTCAATAATTACGTATCCCTTTAATACTAAATCTTAAGTTCAAGGATAATACTCTGTGCCATTCATCTCTGTATCTTTGCAACTCACTCGCCCCCTTAAAATCCAGCACACGTTCCTGCCCTTAACATGCACTTCAAAAATTTCTGACTTCACTGCTCAGGTGATTCCCTCCACTGACCCAGAGCTCAACCCCTGATCACTATGAGTTTCTGGGACTGAAAAATTTAATCTACAGACAACCGGATGAGGAACCTCTCCAAACTTAGCTGAGTTAGTCCTTGACAACACTCATGCAGACTATCGTATCTGAAACTCTTCCAGCTTGGTAGGAAGTACCAGGGATTTCAATCTACTTGCAAAGTCTTATGGAACCAATGTTTATCACTACACCCTAACAAGATATCAGAGGAAAACTTGGTACAAGATGTTGCATTTACAATAAATATTTGCTGAATTGAATTGTTTGTTGCAACATGTGTCGGTCCCAAAAGCTTCTGCCTGAAACAAATATCCATCTTCTTAATATTAATATTGGGCAGGGAGGTATTGTAGGGCTATAAGGCAAGGAATAGCATAATCTCTGCAGAACTTTTAGGATAGAAGAAATCTGGAAAGGAAGCTGGTGCCTGTTGATTGTGGAATTAACAACCTATGACATATGCATGTAACAGGATCTTCTAGCACCATAAGAAATGACAAATAATTCAGAGAAACTTGGGAAGGTGTGTGTGAACTAATACAGAGTGAATTAAGCAGAACCAACAGAACAATAGCCATGATTTTTATAACGGAAAACACAATAACATATCTGGTCTCAGTTCAATGCAATGACCAATATTTACTCCAGAGGACAGAGGATAAAATAAACCCACCTCTCTGGGTTAGAGAGGTAGGAAAATTCAGCTATAGAGGAATAAAACGTGTGATTGAGACCACTGGAGGTAGCACCCATACTGATGAGATCACTGATTCATTAAAGAGATGTTATATTCTCAAATCTTTGTGTAACTATTACATGACTATAGCAATATAATTTTCTGTGAAATCTTGTGCATTCTATGCATGTATATGCATATACATGTATGTATGCATGCGTATGTATACACATACTGAATACAGAATGTATGTATATGCATAGACATACAGAATAACTTCCAGATGGCTTATATCTCTAATCCTCTTTTCATTTTCTCTTTCCATTATATCATGCTGTCCTTTATATGTTCAAGAGGGTTTGACTTGGGGAAAAAATCAACCTTCTCAAATGTGAACAAGAGCCAAAAATTCATCACCGTATTTACTTATAACAGAGGCAATATGGAAGAGTAGAAGGGATATTGGACATATAGTCAGAAAGATTACAGATATGCCACCCTGAATGTGCCCAGTCTCATTTAATCTTAGAAGCTAAGCAAGACCAAACCTTTTTGGTACTTAGATTGTCTGGGAATACTGGGTGTTGTAACCATTTTTTGTGGGGAGAGAGGGTAGCTAGGTGCCATAGTAGTTAGAGTGGTATATTTGGAGTCAGGAAGGATTGATTTTGAATTCTGCCTCAGACTCTATGACTTTGGGGGAGTCTCTTAACTTCTCCATAGCCTGGTTTCCACATCTATAAAAATGCGTGAGTTGAACTCTATGATTTCTAAGGCTCCTTCCAACTCTAAATCTATGACCTGTGATTCTGTGCAGACATGGGTTTGAATCCTACTTCAGACATTTACTATCTATATGACACTGAGCAATTCACTTGACCTCTCTGAGTCTCAACATCTCCATCTGTAAAGTAGGGATAATAATAGTACATGTTGTTATGAGAAGAAAATAACTTGATGTACATAAGGTGCCTTGCAAGCCTCAAAGCAGTTAAATGCCAGCTGTCATTATTGCTATGCAATATCTTCTCAATAAATTTTAGCCATCTGAGAACATAGAAGCGAGTAGAACACTAAAGGAGAAATATATTTTTAAAACAGGGTCTTCAGAAGTATCTTACTGAAAGGAGGAGAGCAAGAAATGACATTCCGTTCATTTTATACCTTAATCTGTATAACAAAGGCCAGAACCCTCATGACAACATCAACCTCTTCCAAAGGTGAATAGTGGGCACCATGATCAGCAGAAGCCAAAGTAAGGATTGTCTCTTCTCCCTCCTATACATTTTACTGAACCCTTATCCCTCCCACTCCACCCCACCCCCACCAAAAATGTGTCCTTTCCATATAATGAATAGCACACAACAATCTGTTTGCTTCTATGAAATGGTAAGTCTTTGACAAACTCTCACTGAAGCTAGGGATCGTGGTGCTCAGTTAAGGAGAACAAACCCTACAGTACTCCTTGGTTGTCATATTGGCTTTGACATTGTAAAAGAGCTTTCTAGATCTGGTACAAACCTTAGCCTTCTTTTTTTTGTTTCTAATCTCAGAAACAATAATATGTTCCTGCCACCAGTGAAGGAGATCAAAAGCTGTTGGGATCATATTTACAGTTTTAAAAGCACTATGAGTGCCCCTGTCAATGACATGTAAATTACCAAGCCATGATTCAACTTCAGTCAGCTTTGCAGATGAATTGCAGGACCTTAATTCTGTTATCGCTTAGAAATCTGATCATCTTGCAGCTTGTAAGAAATCAGCTTTAATACTCTTTTAAATGTCATTCAACAGGTTCTCTGCTGCACAGGAGATGCAAATGAAGTTTCCTTACCACATCCTTTCTGATTCATTTTCCTTCCACAGGACATCCTTAGAAATAATTTAAGCTTAGACTCTGAAAAATTGTAGCAATACTGAATAACACATGTTAAAAGCATATCGTTTCTGCAGTTAGCAAATCACTTCTGAGTCTCTATTCAAAAGCAGGGATCATTGTTAGACATAAGTAAAAATGAACCAAGAAATGGTTCTGACAATACTATGCCTCCACATCGGCTCATGCATGGATATTTCATTATCAATTCAAGATAGGGAAAAAAATCTTAGCATGGCTTGCTTTGTTCACACAGAGCCAGATTTTCTCACAATCATATGGTCATGACACTGGAGATATACTATTTGGATGCCTTGTAGGTAGACCAACATTCATTTGCTGGAGAGATGGAAAAAAACATTGAAGCTCTAGTTATAGACAATTTGGAATATGCTAGTCCAAAAGGGTATAGGAAATGTATCAATCAAATGCATAGAAGATACTAAACTAGGAAGCATAATTAACATAGTACAGGCTGGAACCATAATCAAAGAAAACTATGAATAGCTTGTGGGATTGTGGCTCAAATCTAACAAGGTAAAATTTAACAGGGATAATTGAAAAATCCTACACTTAAGCTCAATGTAGTACAGTGGAAAGAGCCATGGATTTAGAATCAGAGGTCTTGGGTTTAAATCCAGTCTCTGCCACCTTGTCTATGAGACACTGGGCAGTCTAAGGACTGCAATTTTCACATATATAACTTGAAGATTGAGGTAGATAACTTCTAAAGTACCTTCTAAATCTATGATCTAATCTTCCTATGATTCTCAACTACACAAGGGGAGACTAAGATATAAGGGTTTTAGTTAACTACAACCTCAACATATATTAACAGTATATTGTAGCTGTCCCAAAGGTTAAAGCAATTTTTCAATTAAAAGAAAGACACTGCCCAGATCAAGGGGAAATAATTAATACTAATCATAACTAGTATTTACATAGCATTTTAGTTTATAAAGTTCTTTTTGCCTATTACCTCATTTGATCCTCACAATAACCCTGTAATGTAGGTGCTGCTATTAGCCTTACTTTACAGATGGGGAAATTAAGGCAGAGGGAGTTAAGTGACTTGCCCAAGGTCACACAACTAACAAGTTATCTGGGGAAAGATTCAAGTCTACATACACCAGTTTCCGAGTCCAGCACTCAAGCTATACTGTCTTCCTCTAAATTGGTCTATAGCATTTTATTTTGCTCTAGAGCACAACATAATTAGAGACATTGTAGCAAGTAAAGGGTACTAAGAAGATATCTAGGGGTGCATAGAAACATTGGACCTTATAAATGAAAATGATAAAAAGGAATATAATATTGTGGAGCAAGCTTTGGATTGAACACAAGAGTTCTTAACCTTTTTGTTTGTTCCATGGATCTCTTTCGTCATCTGGTAAAATGGACCTTTTCTCAAAATAGGGGTTTGTAAACATATAAAATAAAATTAATAAAATCACAAAGGATATCAGTTATACTGGAATACATTCATCACTTTTATATTTCACAACCAGTTCATAAACCACAGGTTAAGAACACCTGTTTTAGAGACAGAATACCTGGATTGAGGAGGGAATGGAGAGCCCAGCTTCTCACTAGAAATGTAACCTTGGTCAAGTCACTTGAAATCTCTTGGTCTCGATTAATTGACTTAGAGGGGGCAAAATAAGTTGTTTTTAAGGCTCAATCCAATTGCTTCATTTTACAGATGAGGAAATCAAGGCACACAGATTAAGTGACATGCCCAAAGTCACACTGTGAATTGGTGACAGAACGTGGTACCAAAACCCATGTTCTCTTACTCCTGATCAAATTTATAGGACAAGGGTACTGTCAAAACATATCATATGAGAAGCAATGCAAGGAACTGGAGCTAGATGATTAGGCTGAAAACACAAAGACTCAGTCGGGACATCATGGTTACCTTCACATATTCAGAGGACTGTCATGGGCAAAAAGGATGATACTACTTTCGTGTAACCCTAAGACTACAATCCAGTAGTTGGTAGCTGCAAGAGCATATTTTGACTCAGCATAAATGAAAATTTTCCAATAATTAAAACCAAACAAAAGGAAACAAGCTGTCTTGGGAAAATGAGATCCTCATCCCTGGAAGTATTTAAGCAAAGCTGCCTGAGCATCTTCGAGGAATGCTTAAGAGGACAGTATTATATAGGTTATTAGACACTGGACTCAATGGATCCGAAGGCACTTTCCAACTGTTTTGATTCTAGATGTCAACGTTCTATACTGTCCTTTTCTATGAAACACAAAAAGAAATTATACAAAACCACAGAAAATCTTGTATTTATCAAGAATATTAAGAAAACACACATCTTGAAAATATTAAGAATTATTTTATTAAGAATAAATATTAAGAAACATGCATCTTGAAAAAAAACAAATTTAATAATATTTGAGCTTATTCATATCATTAAACTTCACAAATTAGACACTTTCAAAGGAGAGGAAACGCAACAAGTTGTATTTTTGAAGGTCACTGTATAGTCTTTTGAGAAGGCAGTTAGGTGGCACAATGGATAGAATGCTGGAATTGGAATCAGGAGACCTTGCATTCAAACCTGGCCCTAGACACTTACCCTGGGCAAGTCATTTACCCTGTTTGCCTCAGTTTACTCATCTGTAAAATCAGCTGGAAAAGGAATGGGAAAGCCACTCCAATATCTTCATTAAGAAAACCTCAAGAGGAGGCATGAAGAGTTAGACACAACTGAAAAGTACTAAACAACAACAAGGAAGATAAAACATTCACTGACACCTATGGTACCTGGCAGAAGTGAAAAATAAAATGAGAGAAGTATAGATGACGTGTAATGTTAGTTCAATGAAGAAAATAGAACCTCATGAATGGAATGGTAGTTGATCTGTGCCTTGATGGATTGGACAACTGGGGACTAGGGCAGATTAAATTAAGGCATTCTAGGTAGATGATATGAGCAAAAACATGTAGATCTTAAAGAACTATAGTACAGTGGGAAGGTCATGGGATTTTAGAGCTATAAGGGACTTAAGTGGTCTATTAGTCTAGCCTCCTCATTTTATTGATGGGGAAATTGCCACCCTGAGAAGGAAAGAAACTCCCACCAGCTGAAAAGTGGCAGGACTTGAATTTCAACCCAGTCATTTGATGACAAATAGTGCTCTTTCCAAGCCTCATCTTAGATAGAGGAAACCCAGCTTCAAACTCCAAGTCTGAAACTCACTGTGAAGTTGTGGTCCTCCAGGTCTTAGTTTTGTCATTTGTAAAATAGAGATGGTAGTACTTTGAGTTCTACATCATTGATTGTGTATGTGTGTCAAAGGAGATTTGTATGATTATATCTTTCTGATATTCAATATTACTCCACTGTATCCTTAATCTGTTCCCTCCCTTATACCAATAATAGCACTTCCATCTGCTCCCATCCCTTACTTTGTTGGCATGAATAAATAGATTAGAAAGTATTTTCTAGTACAGAAAACTGATCATTGAAAGCTAAATATTACAAAATAACTCCTCCGAATCACTGGGCGCGTCTATGGTTTGGATTACCCTGCGCAATCACCATTCTTTTCTCAGTATGACTACCATAACTTGTGCCCTAATCTTGATGTAAGTGGGAAAGGAAATATTAATGATATTTATCTCTTACCTTCTGCAAAGGATTTTTTGTGGGGAAAGGATTATATAAGGCAATTATATGACTCTGTAGTCAGGGATGAATCAGTAAACCATTTAGTATTCTGAACAATTCTCTAAGATGATGAAGTACAGAGAAGTTGCATTTGGTAGAGGGAGTTTCTTTACCTGGGAGCTCCCTATATCAATGAAAGCACAGAATTAGTCATCATTATCATCATCGTCACCATCATCTCATGAAAAAAGGCACTTTTGGACAATGTAGTACAATGATTGAAGTAAAGGGGAGAAATTTTGTAAGTATTTCTTCCAAAATAGTACGTGGTCCAAATGGCTTAACATATGCTACTAATTGGATTCCAGTTCAATACAACAAGCACTTCTTAATCACCTACTGTGAAAAAAATATATTTAATTAAGAGATAAAGAGGGAAATTACATTTTGCTGAAAGGTATATGTTATCTTTCAATGATTTCAATACTTAACCATACATGTGCTGAATAGCGTAGCTTATAGATACTAGAAGGGAAAACTAAGTGAATTGCAAGGAGAAATAGGTAACAAAATTATAATAATGAGGAATGTCAATTTTTGCCATCAGCCCTACATAAATATAACTAAAAAATAAACAAGAAAAAAGTTCAGGAGCTGAATAAAATTTTAGAAAAATTAGCTATTATAGATCTCTGAGGACTACTGAATAGGGAGAGAAAGGAATATACATACAATTCAGCTGTGTATGACATTTATAAAAATTGATCATGTCTTAAAATATAGAAACCCCATAAACAAATGCAGAAATTGAAAACTTTATACACATCCCTTACTCACCATAGTGCGATAAAAAATATTGAATAAAGGTCCACTAAAAGGAAAGCATTAAAGCTCAACTAGAAATTAAATAACTTAACCCTAAAGAATTGGTGGATCAATGAACAAATTCTAGAAATGATAGATCATTTCATTAAAGATAATGACAACAATGAGACAACATACACAATTTTTCATGATGCAGCCAAAATCCTTAGGAGAACATTTATATAAAATTTTAACAATGAAATTTTGACAAAGAGACCAAAATATATCGTAAAGATTATATACTGTGGTCATATTGTGTACATGCCAGGAATCTATACACGATTTAAAATTAGGAAATTATATACTTTATTAACCATGTTAATAACAAAACCAACAAAAATGCTGTGATTATGTCAACAGATTCTGAAAATGCTTTTGACAAAATACAATACCTATTCCTATTTTTAAAAACTATGAAAAAAATAAATGAACCTTTCTTTAAAATGTTAAATAGTATATGTCTAAAATCAAGAGCAATGTGATATTTAATGGTGATAAACTAGAATCCTTTCCAATAAAACTGGAGGTGAAAAAGGATATCCATTGACATAGTCATAGTCCATTGACTATATAATACTAGAAACTCAGGTTTTAGGAATAAAACAAGAAAAAGGTAATTCAGGACATAAGCATAGATGAAGAAAAAACAAAATCATCACTTTTGCAGGTGACATGATAGTATACTAAAAGTTTTAAAGAATCAACTAAAAATTAATTGAAACAGCAACTTTGTGGGGTATAAAATAAATTCATAGAAATCATTAGTATTCCCATAAAATATGAATAAAACACAGCAAGAAGAGACAGAAAGAGAAATTCTTTTAAAATTAATATAGAATATATGAAATGCTTAAGACCTGCCTTCTAAGATACACACAAGAACAATATAAATACAAATATCTCTTTACAGAAATAAAGATAGATCTAAACAACTGGGAAATATTAATTAATCATGAGTAGGATGAGCCAACATAAAATGACAATACTACCTAAATTAATTTATTTATTCAAAAATGTAACAATTGACTACCAATGGATTACTTTATCAACCTAGAAAAAAAATAATAACAATATTCACGTTGGGGGGGAAATCAAGAATCTCAAGACAAATCATTTTTAAAATGTGCAAATGAAAGAGATCTAGCAGTACTAAATCTAAAACTAACCTGCAAAGCAATTAATTATTAAAACAATTTGGTACTGATTTAAAAATAGAGATTAATCAGTGGACCAGATTATGTATACAATATATAGAATATACAAAGGCAAAAGCATCTAATAACATAGCATTCAGAAAATACAAAGAACCCAGGTCCTAAGACATCCATCTTGTTCTGTGGAGTTGAAATAAAGCAGAACTACATATGGAAAGTAGGAGAAGAATATCATAAACACAATCCTGAAGATTTTAATAAACTGATGAGAATGAAATTAGCAGAAACAGAGCAATTTATACAATAGTTAGATGGTTGTCCTTTTTTTCCCAAAAAGGACCAAAATGACATAACTGTGCTACAATCAAGTTTCAGTGTGTCCAACTGTGGCTGATCAGACCAATATGACCTCAGAATATTCTACCACAGGTCGGGCACAAATAGTCTGTATGAACATTTGGGGTGGATTCTCTAAGGTTACGCATCGTGAGTTTCTTTTGAGCTACTTAAATTCTGCTTTACTCATACAGCACAGCACCTTCTCTGAAGTGGGCATGCCATGCTGAGTGGTCCTGTGCCAGTGTCCCCCATGACGCACAATCACTTCCAAAGTTCTTAAGAGGGACCTTGAGAGGGTCCTTGTATCGCTCTTCCGACCACCATGTGAGTGCTTGCCACGTGTGAATTCTCCATAAAATAGCCTTTTGGGCAAGCATACGTTCTGCATTTGAACAATGTGGCCAGCCCATTGGAGTCATACTCTGAAGCAGAGTTTGAATGCTTGGCAGCTGAGTTTGAGAAAGGACCTCAGTGTCTGGTATCTTATCCTTCCAGGTAGTCTTTAGAATCTTCCTAAGACAATTCAAATGGAAGTGATTCAGTTTCCAACAGCAACACTGTAAAGACAAACAAGCTTGAAATAAGTAAGAACTACAATCAATACAATGAATATCCATGATTCCAGAGAACTGTTGATAAAATACACTGTCTACCTCTTGACAGGTGTGAGAAATTTGTGGTACAGAATGAGGCATATACATACATATATATGCATATATAAAGGTCACTACATACATAATAAAGCCAAAGAGGGAATTTGTCTTGCTTAACTATGAATATTTGTTACATGGATTTTTTCTTCTTCTTTTCAATGTGATGTGGGTTGGGAGGGAGAGAAAATAGATTTCTATTTATTAAAAAAATTAATAGAAAGGTAAAATGCTACAAATATGAAATATTGCATGCATTTTGAAATGAGGTCGTTGTATAAGTAGTTTGGCTTAATTGCTTTACTTCGTTACAAGAAACATCTCACAGAGTGAGGGTAATCTGGAAATATTCTCACTCTAAAAACAAAACATGTCATTAATTTTTAAATCACCTACTGTGCAGTGGTAATAACATGTAACAACATGAGATTTATAGCAAAAAAAAAATGACATTCTAAAGGTTTTATGGTTTTCTGGCAAAAGCAAATAAATTTGTATAGTTTTGGCTTACAAGATTCTTTAAAAATTGTCCCTGCCAATTAGCTCAGTTAAAACATAGGGCTAATGAGACCTAAGTCACAAGCTTGATGTCCATAAGAATCAGTTTGTTTCTCACTTAGAAAGTCTTTTGCAAACCACACAATGCCTCATTAAACCTATCCATTTCACAAAGGCTGGATTTAATCACAAAGGGAACTGTGTGGAAGAGAGCAAATCATTCAGGGCAAAACCATCTTTGATACTAGAAAAACAAATGCCAAGTTCACGTCCTACTGCTTGGAGGTTAGAAGCACCATTGAAAAAGAGCACTGGATAGGAGGCAGAGAAGTAGGGTTCAAATCCAAGTTAAGCTGGTCCACTTACAGCCTATGTAACCTCGTGCACAGCACTTAAACTATCTAAGACTGTTTCCTCTTCCAAAAATGAGGAGTTTGATTAGACAATTTCTGATGTTCCTCCTAGCTCTAAAACTGTATGTGTATGTGACATGTTTATGAATCACAGAATATTACAGCTGGAAAGAACCTTAGGGATGGAGTCTAAACCCTCACTGTATTGATGGGGAAAGTGGGGCCCAGAAATGAAGTGACTCAGAGTCAAACAAGTTATAAGTGGTAGAACAAGGACTCAGATACAGGTTTTGGATCTACAAGTTCAATGTTCCTTCTATGACACCAAAAAAGACAGAACTTTATTTTAGAATGCTGCTCAGTATATTATCTTTCAGTATAATCTCACTGTAATTACTTCTTTCTGAGGCAATTAGGGTTAAGTGATTTGCCCATGGTCATATATCTAGTGAGTGTCTGAGGCCTAATTTGAAGTCAGGTCCTCCCTCCTCACTCCAGGGTCTGTTCTCTATCCACTGCACCACCTAGCTGCCCCTTTAATTACTTTCTAACATTCTTTTTTTTTTTAAAGTATGAATTTCAAATTCTCTCCCTGCCTCCTGCCCCTTCCCCACCTATTGAGAAGACAAACAATGTGATATCAATTATATATGTGTTGTCATGCAAAACCTATTCTCATATTGTTCATTCTGGGGGAAAAATTGAGATAAATAAAGTGAAAAAAATATGCTTCGATCTACACTTCATTCATCCATTCTTTCTCTGAAGGAGGATACCATTTTTCATCATGGGTCCTTTGGTCCACAGGTCTTGGGTCATTGTCTTAAGCAAAGTAGCTAAGTCTTTCACAGTTGATTATCACTACAATATTGTTGTCACTGAGTACAATATTCTCCTGCTCCGCTCATTTCGTTTTCTATGAATTCATATAAGTCTTACTAGGTTTTTTTGAAACCATACTGCACATTATTTCTTATAGTACAATATTATTCCATCACAATCATAGACCACAACTTGTTTAGTTATTCCCCAACTGACGGGCATCCCCCCAATTTCCAATTCTTTGCTGATATAAATATTTTGGGGGAAAAAGTCCTTTTCCCTTTTATTTGTCTCTTTAGGATGCAGACTTAGTAATGGTATTATTGAGTCAAGAAATATGCATAATTTTAAATCCCTTTGGGCATAATTCCAAATAGTTTTCCAGAATGGTTGGACCAGTTCACAACTCCATCAACAGTGTATTTTCCCACATCCCCTCCAGTATTTGTCATTTTCTTTCTCTGTCAATCAACATTATTCAATCTCATAGATATGAGGTGGTACCTCAGAGTTGTTTTAATTTGCATTTCTCTAATCGATAGTGATTTAGAGCATCTTTATGTGACCATTGATATCTGTGATTTCTTCTTCTGAAAATTGCTCATTCATATCTTTTGACCATATGTTCATTAGGAAATGGCTTTAATTTTTATAAATTTAGCTCAGTTTCCTATGCATTTGAAAAATGAAGCCTCTATCAGAAAAAAACTTGCTGTAAATTTATTTTTACCAGTTTAATGTTTTTTTTTCTTTTAATTTGTCTGCATTTGTTTTGTTTGTACAAAACCCTTTTAATTTCATGTAATCACAATTATCCATTTTACTTCCCATGATCCTCTCTGCCCTTTTTTGGTCATAAACTTTTGTTCTATCCATAGATCTGACAGGAAAATTTTTCAATGCTCCATAATTTACTTACAATAACTCTGTTTATGTCTAAATCATTTACCCATTTTGACTTTATTTGGTTAACAACGTGAGATGTTGGTCTATACCTCATTTCTGCCAAACTGCTTTCCAATTTTCTGGGCAAGTTCTGTCAAATGGTAAGTTCTTGCTCCCAAAGCTTGGATCATTGAGTTTATCAAGCACTGGATTTCTATGGTTGTTTACTACTGTGTATTGTGTACTTAATCTGTTCCATTGGTTCACCATTCTGTTTCTTAGCCTGTACCAGATTGTTCTGATAATTGCTGCTTTGGAATATACCTTGAGATCTGGTACCTTCCTTCACGTTTTTTTCATTGATTCCCTTGACATTCTTGAACTCATATTAACAAAAGAAGAAATAGAATATTTAAATACTTTATTTTAGGTGGAAAATTGAATATGCCAGAAATGGGCTCCCTAAGGAAAAAAATCATAAGGGCTAGATGTGAATTGAATTCTATTAAATATTTAGGGGACAATTTATCCCAATACTATATAAACTCTTTTGGAAAAAAATCTGTAAAAGAGTTCTATAAAATTCCTTTTGTGACACAAATGTGGTTTTGATACTAAACTTTAATTATAAAAGAATTCTAGCAGTCATAAATTCTACAGCTTCTTTAACCATCATCTCATTTTGTATATTAATTGAGATATTTTCATCATCTCTAAGATAAATCATTTTTCATGAAGATAATTCACCTTCTGCATGGGAAAGCAATTTTCTGTATTCTCTCTGTCTCTCTCTCTGTGATTGTCTTTCCTTCTATACACACAAATATGCATATTATAAATTTTATGGTATTTTTGAGCAAGAGCAACATTAAATGGAAAGTATTTTGTCTAGTAGTTAAAGTAAAACTTAACGTGTTATGCCAAAAGTGCATTACCTCTTTTCAAAACCAGTCCTATGTGTAAACCTTGGTTTTATGGGCATCAAAAGGCCACTATTGTACAAAAATATCTGTTATAAAGGCCTGTCATCAGACTTGAAATTCCTATATTAGACACTTCTTTGGACTTTCAATAAAGTCTACATTAAATACCTAATATATGCCAGTGGCTCTGCTGGACACTGGGGATGTAAAAAGAAAAGCAAAAGTCTATGTCCTCAAGAAACTTATGTTCTAATAATAGTATGTTATAAAAACTCTATAAAGCAGGTACAAAGTAAACTTAGTGGGGAGGGTATTAACAGCTGAAAGTGACAAGAAAGTATTTTAAAGCTGATTTTAAAAAAATGTATCTGATCTGGTGATTGACTGTATATATTTGCTGTTCAAGGGTAGGCCTAGCTAAGTTGAAAGAAGTTTATCACCAAGTTGACTTCAGGATGCAGGTTATTTTTTAACCAAAGCAACTACCAAAAAACTAAGTAATTAGAAGACATGCCATCCATATAGGTGGAGGTTATACCCACATTCTCAAAAGTACAGATCCAGAAAGCTTATCAAAATATATTATGCTCAAAGGATCTTGTATAATGGTCATTGATTCAGAAGCTCCCTCCAACAATGCAAATTGCAACCCATCCATGCCTGTTCATCTGTGCCACCATTTTCCATTTCCTCTCCTAAGTTAGCCATAGAGAGTCCACCTAGCACTACAGAAGACTTTCTTACTTTCTTTTAACATCACAAGAATACCAGTGTAACACTTTGGCTGGTCCACATGTCATCCCTTATTTTTGCCACATCTTCTCTTCCTATCATAAAAGTCCTGGATGATGTGTTTTAATTGTTTTCTTCACTTCTTCATTGGTCATGTGTTGTAGCCTATGATCAGGCTACAACACAAACTATGTGCAATTCTATCGTCTCCTATGAACTAGTCATTATTAATTCTTTGGAAACAGTTGTATTGCACAACTTATTGCCATATAACAACAAAAGAAGAATGTTGGTTTAAAAAATAGACCTTTGCTTTTGTGGGAAACTTGGGTGTCAGTAAAGGAGTATTTCAATTTACCAAAAGAAATCCAGGCCTTTCTCTCCCTTCTGTTCAATTTTGGGCACAACTCATTATTCATCTGTAGTCTCTGATCCATGATCAACTCGATGGTTCAGTAGATAGAATGCCAGGCTGGGGGACAAGGAGACCTGAGGACAAATCTGGCCTCAGACACCCACTAGCTGTGTAATGCTGGGTAAGCCATGTACTCCTGTTTGCCTCAGTTTCCTTAGAGAAGAACATAGCAAACCACTCTAGCATTTTTGCCAAGAAAATCCCAAATGGGGTCAAAAAGAATCAGATATGACTGAAATGACTGAACAACAAAAATAGTCTCTGTTCCAGATATACAAATTAATGCTCAAGTTCTATCTGTTTTCCATCCAATGAATATTGAAATTTGGGCATTTTACTTTACCATCCATTTGATCCTTTATTTGTAGGTAAATACCAAATACCAAATTTCTTTGATTGATTTCATGTATCAGTTAACCCATTGTCATCTACAAACAAGAACATATGGAGAATCTCACTATCCACTAAGAATCTCACTTTAACATGGATTCTATACTGGATCTCCTTCACCAAACTTAATCAAACACTTTTGGTGAGCATACTCTGTTTTGGGCCTCTCATATCAGACAGTCATTGGACAATATGATTTCTGTTATGGCACGTTTCAAGGGATTTTGAATGATTTTGATGTACAGATGGAAGTTAACTTATTTTTAAAAAAGCTAATAAGGTGACATTTTATTCTATAAATCAAAGATTTTCATAATCAACAAACAATAAGCACCATAGAATCTTACATTCTCTACATTTTCCAGTTGATTGTTAAATCATAAAGTATGATTCATTGTTGGATATTAATTGCTAAAACCTACTTGTTCCCAATAAACAAGGTTCTGCTGGTAAATATTTAGCAACTAGCTCTCCCCTTTCCTTAAAAATGTATGTAAAACATACTTTTAAGTTGAATTGCATCTTTACATCTTCTCTATCACTTTCTCATATCTAGAAAATCAACAAAACAATAATTCAGGTCCTGATTTGTAGTGTTTACCAATTACCAAGGTGAAAACATTCACACCAAAGATTTAATGATCAGCTCCTAAGAGTCATTATGAGTTGGTGCTAGCACAACCTTGCCTTCAAAGTATCTTCATAAAGGATGTCCTCAGTTGGTGAAGAGATGACTCACAAAGATTTAGCATAGTGGAGAGAATAGGCATGTAAGTCAATAGTTACTGATGTTCTCTCAATCACCTTCTTTGACGTTATTAAATGTAACCAGGGAATCAAAGCCCATTTGCATAGGATTCTCCTCATTAGTGAAGGTTGATTACTTGAATTTGTGTAAGGAACAAAGTTGGGGAGGGTTTGGGAAAAGAGAAATTCTTATCTTTTGGCTTCTATCTTCAAGAAATAAGACATATGATTCCTGATTCTCTTCAGGACAAGGTCTCTGAAGGGACAGAGAACTCTAGGAAGAAGTTTAGGTGAAGGAGCCAGCCTTCAATAATGTCCATTTCCCCAGCTTACTTCACTAAAGATTTTAGAGAACTCTCTCTCTCTCTCTCTCTCTCTCTCTCTCTCTCTCTCTCTCTCTCTCTCACACACACACACACACACACACACACACACACATTATATATTAATCCAGGATTATAATATGGTCCAAATGTGATAGTTCCACTAGACTTGATGGGGAAAAGTTTGTTATAATGATTTTTTTTGCAAATCTTCATTTTGTAGTCTTCTTTTTATGCTCATTTTTATCCTTCAACGTCCTGGGGATGATTTTGCTTAGTTGGATATCTTGCCAAGCTTTCTTTAAACTAATTTTACCCTCTACTGCTTCTCTCTGTTTTATGAGATAATAATTCTCATAATCTTCTGTCATTCATCTTAGTAGCTTTTGTGAATGAGCTTACATTCAAATCCAATGTTGCTTTTCACAGCCATATCTCTCCATTTGGTAAATATAAAACATTTTTCCTGACTGAAGAACTATCTGGGAACTTTTGGTCTCTTTGGGAAATTAGTTCATATTAGTTAAAATTCTAGAGTTATTTCTAAATAAGCTGTCTGTGGAAAGAAGAAGAAGAAGAAGAA
>CM053627.1:186009356-186021324 GCA_028646595.1 Phalanger gymnotis | reverse complement strand
AAATAAACAAAGCATTACTAAAAATACTCAAAAGAAATCAGAGGGGATTTCAAAATGGGACACACATAAATAGGTCAGTTTTGTCACTATTATGTTAAATGTAACATATTTTAGGAAACTATATAAAAGAAGTTCATAATTTCATATATAATCCTTTTTGTCTTTGTATATTGAAATATTCATGATTGCTGATAAATTAAATTCATAATAAAAATAAAATTTATGGCTAAAAAAAAAGAAGTAGGAGTAGGTTTGGAAAAATAACTGAGATCAAAGTATCAGGGATGAGAACTCTAAGGCTTTCTATCTGGTATCACTTTATACAATTGGAAAGATCCCCAGCTCTGGAATCACAGAACCTATTTTCATATCTTGCCTCTCTTGCATAATACTTTAGTAAGTCATTGACACTCTCCAGGTCTCTTGCCTCTCCTCATTTGTAAAGTGAGGAGTTTGGACTAGGTGGCCTCTAATGTCCCCTTTAATCTTGAGTTTTTATTATCTTATCTGTTTCATATTCCCAATTATTGTCCATGATCAATAATTCAATATAAATTCATTGAAATGAAATGCATATTATGGGAAAATAACCCAGAGGATATGTCATGATAGAAAACCATAATGTTAGCTTTATAGAGGTCTTAACCTCTGATGCTTTGTTAAATCTGTCACCTTGAACAGTTTAACATTTGTTATGCCCCACAAATTATTTGACACTGTAGTCTGTGTTATTTTCTTTCTTTTTCTATAAACTTATAGAAAAAAATGTCTTATGACCAAGGATATCACCTGACTTTTGGGTATCTGTCACGTCCAAATAGCTATGTATGTTTTACTCAGACTCTAAGCCTTCGTCTATGTCTCTTCTTTGTTAGTGGTACTGAGCACCTTGCATGCTGATGAATAGCTGAAAAAATCATCAAGGATACTATATGGCACATGCTATATATCTGTTTTATACAGTAATGGCATTCTTTGCCCTAAATTCTGTTTTCAGAGTTTGCAAATATGTTTCAAATGTAACAGACAGAATATATTAGCAAAAAGTGTTTAGCATATCAGGAACTTTCTCAAAATAATTGTTAAAAATACAAATGAGATGTAAATGTAGTATATTTTTGTATACAACAGATGATATTAAACAGCCTTGTAGATAACTTCCCGCAAAATGTCTCTGCCCACATTTGCCAATGTTTTAGGAGTAATACACCTGATGGCAAGAAACAGCCTTAGCCTAAAAATCCAATTGAATGTGTGCTATAGGTTATATTTTTATCTTTTTCCCCTTTATTGGTTGCCCAAAGATTAATTTATTTTAAGCAAAGTCTAATTTCTGAGACTACAGACATCTATGATCATCCCTTTATAGGACTATAAGAGATGGTAACTACTACAAGGTGAAAGGAAAATCTTCCTCATTTAAGAGGTTCCTAAACTGTCAGGCTAACTTGAAAATGACCAGGTACAAACAATGTTCACCAGACTTGACTTTGGCCTTGTGCTTGTGGTTTGATATACTATGACCTGAATTTCTGCCCTAATGTAACTCTCTTATCTAGTTATCATCCAAGCAGTCCCAGGGGCAGTTCAGGGTTTTGCTTTGAATGAGAGAACCATTTCCTTCTTTAGAACAAAAAAAAAAACCACAAGATTTCCTGGAAAGAAAAAAGGCTCTGACTAAGGGACAAGGTGATAACCATGTGATCTCACAGAAAAATAAAAAAAGAAAGGAAGGAAACACTCATTTAATAAGCACTTACTGTGTGCCAGGCACTGTGATAAGCACTTAACAAATATTATCTCTTTCAATCCTGACAACAACCCTGAAATGTAGGTGCTATTATTGTCCCCATCTTACAGTTGATGAAACTGAGGCAGACAAAGTTAAGTTGCTTGTCCAAGGTCACACAGCTACTAAGTTTCTGAGATCAGATTTCAATTCAAGTCTTTTCTGCCTCCAGTCTTAGTGCTCTATCCAATGTACCACCAAGTTGCCTAAAATACAAGCATGATTAAATAAATATGTAAGAGGAGAGATAGATCAATGGAGAATTGGTTGCATGTGATTTTCTTGAGCACTGATGAAAAGCTATTATGCTTCAAGGCCTAGCATAATTCCCACCCCCATCACTGAATTCAACTCAATAAACTTATTAAGTACCTATTATTATGTGCAAAGCACCAGGGACAGAAAGAAGAATAAGACAGAATCTCTGATCTTGAAGGGGTTATAGATTAGTAGGAGATAAAAGACACATATACACACAACAAGACAATATAAAACATGCTAAATGTATGTAAGAAGCCCAAAGAAAATCATATCAGCCCTGAAGAGAGAGGCCACATTAAAGTCAGATGATCAAGAAAAGCTTCATGAAGGAGGTGACAATAAGAAGGGGCTGTGAATTATAGGCAAAAGTAAGAGCAAGGGGAGGGAAATAAATGCATGATTTTTTCCCCAACTCTTTCCATTGGCTTACAAGGAGAGCTCTTTATTTTGACTTACCAATGGTTTTTTTTGTTTTTGCCATAATTTTTGGCATCTGATTCACAAATTAGTCTGTATAGGTTATTCCTGCCTACCTGACTAGACTGCAAGTTACTCAGAGCCAAGGAACACATCTTAAACAACTCTCCCACATTCCATATTACCTAGTACAGAGTTGGGTACAAAATGGGGACTTTAAAAAATTAAAGAAAACTCAAATTAATTCCTAAGACTAATAAAACTTTATAAATCCTAGTATAAACAGGGCCTAATATTAGAACATGAAATAGTAGGATCTGCCATTTTGTTTTACTAAACATCTTCAGTCTTTCAGATACCTATTAAGAACTTAATTCAGTGGTGTAAGCTAGCTAGAATTGCATTTAGTGTTGCTACATAGTCCAATAGTCCATCCATGCATGGCCTAAGAAAATTATATTTCACCAAACAATTCTGACTATTGCTTCAAAAATTCAAGGGTCTGTGATTTCCCACCGCCCCCCCCCATAACTCCTTTATGATTTAGTCGATGGTCTTCAGGAGTTGCTATTGCTGAAAAGTGAATTATAGCATTGTGGTAGGAGACTGGCACATCTGTGACTTCCTTCATCTTGTTATTATTTTTGGTGGCTGCGTCAAGTGTGTATTTCATATTTGTGGTGCTGGAACCCTTCTGTCAGCCCCTGTTTGAGTCTGTTCCTCCTCCCTCTGGCCTGCTTGTTTTCCTGTCTCAACAGCAATCCCACTCCCTCCCCAATTTTACATATCAGAAAAGGCTTGGGAAATGATGAGGAGCTGACTCAGGGCTGATTCTTTAAAGGAGGATATTTGAATGTTTTGAGATATAAAATATCCAGATGAGGGAAAACAAGAATCAGAAATTTCACATGAACTCTTACATCCCTTGGAAAAATGCTGAGCTGGTTCTAGAGGAGGAGGAAGGAGAGGAAGAGGCAGGAAGGAGGAAGAAAAAGAAGTGGAAGTGGAGAGAACCTGTGTTTTATTGCCACCTTGTACCCTTTTAAATTGATTATGTTAATCTCTTATTAACTAAAATTGGTTTTGATTGAATTTTCTAATCAATGAATGCCTCATTACATTTTAACCCTCAAGCCTGAAATTGCTGGACTGCCCCAAAATACTTTTTACCAACCTGGTGATGAGTTTCTCTGAACTTAGCCAGGTTAAGCAGTTTTCCTAAGTCTACATATCTAAGTGTCTAAGGCAGAATTTGAAATAGATCCTCCTGACTTCAAGTCTAGTACTCTATCCATTATGCTACCTAGCTGTCTGTAATACAGTGATATGATTCAGCTATGTACACTCATTGGTGACTGGATAATAATATCACAATTAAAATTCTAACAACCTAATTATAAACAGTTAATAATTGGCATTCCAACTGTGTGATTCTTAGCACTCCCTGCCTCCTTTTCTACCACTGTGCCACCATCACTGGAGAAATGGAAAGGAATCGTATAGAACTGGGGTTCATTTTGCATTTTTCTTGGGTTTCATGGATTGTGATGTTTCATGGCCAGGGTAATGAACATCTCTATACCTATTATCTTACTTGGTCCTCAGGGAAAAAAAAACCAGTCTATTTCTACCAGACTTGAAACCTCTCCAAAAGCATGAAACCTGCAAAAGCCTGAGTTCTACTGTCTTAGCTTTCAAGAACCACACCACAAGGAGAGTTCATAGTAGGACTTTATGAAATCCTGCTTTCTGAAATTACCAGTCTTAGATAGTAACGTCTTGGCTCCATGTTAAAAATATTCCTCGTGGATTCCCTTAGTCAATTCCACTGAAAGGACTGATAGAAATAAACATCAAAACATCACTTTCAAATTCCGGTACAATTTTTAAAACAAATACATTGAATTCCACCTTGCTCATGAGTATCACAAATTATGGCAAGAATTGTTCCAATTGAAGAAGTTTTATTTGTTTCTTTATTTGTTTCTCAAATTTTTTTTGAATTTATCAAACTAATCACCTCAAAAAGAAACCTCTTGCAATTAATCATTTAACTAATCAATATTTCTTGAGTTTTTATTTTGCACAAAGCAATATTCTAGAAACCAAGGATGATATAACAAATTACCAAACAAGATCCCTGCCCTCCGGAAGTTTGCTATCTAGTTAGGCGGGATTCTGAAGATCACCTGGCAGGATAAGATAGTAGACACTGAGGTCCTTTCTTGAACTAAACTTTGAACTAAAGCATTCAAATTCTACAGCCTAGAGTGCAGCTCTGATGGGCTGGCCACATTGGTCAAATGCCAAACATATGCTTGCCTAAAAGATTATTTTATGGAGAACTCACACAGAGTGAGTGCTCACATGGTGATCAGAAAAAGTGATACAAAGACACTCTCAAGGTCTCTCTTAAGAACATTGGAATTGATTGCCTGACATGGGAGAAACTGACACAGGACTATCTAGCATGGCATACCCTCACCAGAAAATGTACTGTGCTCTATGAGCAAAACAGAATTGAAGTAGCTCAAAAGAAACTCATGATGCACAAATTTAGGGAATCCACCCCAAATGTTCATATGGACTATTTGTGCCAGATCTATGGTAGAGCATTCTGAGCTCACCACAGTCAGTCACACTGTAACTTGACTCTAACATAATGATGTCATTTTGGTCCTCTTCAAGAATGAAGGACAATCATACATACATATCTAGTTAGGCATGGATTAAATTATCTCTAAAAAGGTCTTCTAATTTTAGCTCCTTATGACATGTACATAAACAATTATAGTACAAAGCAAAAAAAAAATATATAAATACCATAGGAACATGTCAGACAATAAGTGTTCAGAAGAGAGAGAAATGCTCAGGGGTCATGTAACTAGATGCCATTGCTACAAAGGAAGAGTATCAAAAGGAAATAAGAACGATACTGCAATTAAATCCTTTGAAAAACTGTATCATAGGTCTTCATATAGACTATCTTTGACTGAACTATTTGGAAAAACATATCCTAGTGAAGCACAAAACAAAATAAAACCAATCCTTTATAAAAAGAACTTTCCTTATTACTCCAGGATCAAAAAATCCAAGAATAATAAAAGTGCAGGCGGAAGTAGGGAAATCCAGACTTTAATTCTTTCTTTCTTTATTTTTACCTTAAAAGATTCTTTGATATTTTTATATCTGCAGTCATCATCCTGTGTGTGTGTGTGTGTGTGTGTGTGTGTGTGTGTGTGTGTGTGCAGCGCGCACGCGTCTGGACACTTGGGATATTAATATTATCCCCTGTAACAATCAGCAAAAGAAATAAGGCATTTACGTAAATACTGCAAATTAGATTAAACTGCAGTTCTGATGTAACCCTGTGACATGCAGTTTCGAGTGAATTAAATGAAATGTACAAGTATTTAATGACTAATCCTTTTAGGTATTTTAATGCCCAAATGAAGATTTATTGAGGAGAAAAGAAAAGCATATGCAGTTTTCCGTTAGAGCCTGCCTGCAGGCAGAGGATTGAGCAGATTGGCTTTTTTTAATTAATATTTCAGTTCTTTGTGTTTTGGCGGGCCAGTTACACGTGGCTACTTGGTACTGAATGGACAGCTCCTTTCAGCTCTGACTGTTTGCTAGGTGAGAGCAGGCTGCAGAGGGCAAAAATCAGACCAAGGAGGAGGGGACAAGGGTAAGGAATAAGAAAGGAAAGGAGACACAAGTGTCCACTCCCTTGGTACCACACAGCTATCAGCTTTCCTCCTCCAGAAATTAACCTACTGATCTTTATTGAGGGAATTAGTCAAACTAGCAGCCTGCTCAAGTCAGTCACAGAAGAGGAGAAAGCTTGTCAGCCTCTCCCTCCCTCCCTTGGGCTTACTACAAACAACTTTCCTAATGCTGGGGGGAGACCTTTGAAGATGAGAAAGGCATGTAAGCCTACATTTTAGGAATCCCTCCTGCAGATCAGTGGGTCCTAAACTAATGAAACCTTAAGGATCCCTCTGTTTTTAGTGTTGCGAATTTTTTTCGTTCTATAGTTACACAGACACTATAGATGTGTGTATATGTATATATAAATACACATGCAAGCATATGTACACATGTGTGTGCATGCAGACACATATTTTGCTTGATCAAACAGCCAAAAGTATCAATGGTCTTCTGAAAAGCTTTATTTCTACTTAATGCAATTACGTAGGGCCCTCCAGCATTTGTAACTTAGTTGTGAAGTTAGTTTCAATCTAAAAAGTAGGCATAAGGGATAACTGGACACCTGGCCCTAAAATATTCTATTTAGAGTGCTTGCAAATGCTAAGTAGTTATTTTAGGGATCTGAAAATGTCAGTTTCACTGGGGCATTTTCTACACTGCTCTTGAGTCCTAAATACTGATCTGTTTCAGGATATTTTTCAGGGGAAAATTTGAGGTATATATTAAATGAAGTACATGTGTATCCTCCCTCCCCCCTACCCCTCAAAGTGTTTGAATTTAGATATTATCCCCTTGGTAAGGAAAAACTCAAGCTACTGATGGTCTGAACTGCCATTTATTGTCCTTACTCAGGACATTGCAGAAGGTCTGAAAACAATAATAGTTAAGTTTCTGACCCTGGACAAGGAAAAAATAGCAAATTCAGAAATCTTGATAATGCTGGTAAAACATAGGCATTCTTTTTCTCCTTCATCTGTTCGCTGCAACTTGAACCAATGACTTCCTAGCATAACTCTACTTGAGTAAGAATTGGAAATTTTAGATGTTTCCTTAAGGGCCATCAAGATTCTGGTATCAGAGGAGATGGGGAAACCCTACAGTGACTCACTCTATTTATACATTAACTATTTTTCTCTCTAATGCTTAATCTAGAAAAACCTCTCTCTTTAAGCCCCAGTCCTATGAAATGCCTAACCTACCTATAGAGAGTTAGACTTTGTGATTCCATCAGAAATGCAATTATTTAATGTACTCCAATTATGGTTCCACCTAGCCTTCCTCCAGATCATTGAAATAGGTTGAAACCAAATTAATGTCTTTGTATCCTAAAAATGAAATATGACATTCAACCTATTTTAATGTGAGAGACTCTATATGCCATAATTTTAATGAATTCTTCCTATTGAACCTTACAAGATAACAGTTTTGTTTCTTCATAAGGGCTATACAGGAGACTTGATTCCCCATTGCCTAAGAATGGTTGATATATTTTCATGCTGTCAATCAGAAGAAAGAATGAAGAGAAAATATGACCCCACCATAAATTTAGAAATCAGAGGTCATTCTTTGAACTTTGGGTGACTGAGCATCTTATACCCATGCAGGATCATGAAGCAAGTATTTCCCCAAAGTTATAGGATTTAGAGTTGAAGGGATCTTTAGAATTCACCTAGTCCAGCCTTCTCATTTTACAGAAAACTGAATCACAAGGAGGCAAAATATCTTACCTATACAAGTAATAAGTACCTCAGAATTTTTTTAAAAGTTATCAGATCTGCTGACTCCCAATCCAGTGTTCTTCCAATTACACCATGCAACCTCTCTTGCATTTCATTCCTGCCTTTCTATTTACTACTTATGTGTGTTCCCTTACCTGAGGTTCTACTGGTCTTGTCAACAAAAATAATTTATAAAACAATAACTTCCCCTACCCCATCCATCAAGTCACCAAATAAATCAAGGAAAGGTTATCCTTCCCCTCCCAACCCTCCAAAACAAAAATTGAAAAAAACCCTGAATATATTGGGCAGGACACCTCCATCTGAGTTGTGTCCAGGGTTCTATCTCTTTCTAAATTGTAAATCAATTCTTTTCAGTAAGAGATCCAATCTGAATGCTGTTTCAAGGCGGGCCTCCTATATTTAACTAGAGAAAGAAGCTGCTTGTTTTAACTGCTGGTGCATAAATATATGAAAAGTAGATTGTGTTCAATCATGTTATATTATTTATTGGAATGTCTGCATTTATTATAGATAATTCTAATATAAGGTACATCTTTAATACATCACAGCCTACAGATGTTTCCAGTTTCCTATACCAGAGTGGTCTCAGCACTAGATACTATCTCAAATCCAAAGGAGACAGGGAAAGTCTTTTCTTCACATATAAGAAATGCCTGGGAGGGAGGTGCACCTCCACACCTCCCTTCTTAAAACAATGACCCTGTATGGTCCATTCTCTGACCTCCACATGTTTCTAATATAAACCCCATTTGAAAAGAGTCTAAAAGGCAAGTGGTGATTCTCTTGAGTGTGCTGGCTTTTTCTCTCCAGCTCCATCTCTCAACTGAGATGCTTCTTTAGTGAATAGACAAAGAGATTTGTTCCATGGAGTTGGCAAGCAGTGAAGAAACTCACAGAAGTAATAATTATAACTACAATAGCTAGCATTTCTCCTTTAAAGTTTGCAAAGCATTTTACAAACATCATTTCATTTGATTCAAGGAACTACCCTGGGAGGGAAAATGTTATTATTATCCTCATTATATAGATGAGAAAATGGGCAAATAGAGATTAAGTGGCTTTCAAAGGGTCACATAGACTTTGAACTCAAGTCTTTCTCTGACTCCAGTCTCAGATGTATTAATGGAGCCAACTAGCTGCCTCAAAAGCGTAATGGAGCTGCAGAATGGAAGGAAGACAATGGGTGCTGGAGTTGTTTCTGGATTTCTATCCCCTTTTGGCATTCTCTGGGGAGTAAGGAAATGGAGGGGATGTCAGAGATTCATCAAGTTTGGGTGGCACTAAAATGGCAGATAGTGGACACATAAGATTAGAGAAAGAGCCAGCCTAAGTTAAAGAGGAAAGGCAGTAGGTTTGGAGGTCCTTGACATGGGAATCTGCAGGAATACATGTGGCAAAGGAAAGAAAGAGGGAACAAGCTAGCAATAGAAAGCTACTATGAGGTAGCTCCTCCATGCTCACCATAGAGCACTTTTCTTATTGGTTGTTAAGGTTGATGATGACTAGAGGGAGCCTAGCAGACCTGGATTAAACCTCAGAAAATAATAATAATGATGATGATGACAACAATAACAATAATAATTGTAATATTCATCTGGAGATGAGCTTGTTGGCCCCCAATGGCTACAACTGGGACCAAATTGTTGGCCTGCTGAAAGGGCCCTCACTATCAGATGATATGTAAACAAGAAACAGAGTAGTACAGAGAACTGCACTGGGAGTCGGGAGAACTGGGTTCTGGCCTTGACCTGGCCACTAACTGACTCTATGATCTTGGTCAAGTCATTTCTCTTGAGTCTTGTTTTTTTCCGCAAGCCAAGAAAGACTGCACTAGATGATGTCTAAGACCTCTTCCATTTCTTTCATTGCATAATTCCATGGTGGGGTCCAAGTGGGGAATATTTTGGCAGAGGAGGAGGGGAAATAAATGAAGTCTGAGATATGATGGAGCATTAGGTAAACAAGAATAAAAAGAATAGTTTCAAAAAGATGTAGTGTATTCAGAGGCATTCTGGGTAGCAGACAGTGGGAGAGACCTGAAGAGAAAGGTTAAAATGGATGGGCCAAAAAATTTCAAAACACAACTATTCAAGGGTAAGAAAGACAGACGTGAGGTCTAAACTGCATTCACAGAGAGTAAAGATTCGACAAGATTACATAATGAAGTCAAGAGAGTGTAAAAGAAAACACCAGCACAGCCAAGTGGAAGAATGAAAGGGCGATTGCACCAGAGATTAAGATAAATAAAATAATAGGATATCGTACCAGTACACAAGGAAGAAGAGGTCAATGAAAAAATAAAGGGAGCCTCTGAAAGGCTACTGAGATAATTGACTGGAGAGTCAGGAAGAGCATTTTAAATATCTATATCTATTTATATAGATATATACTTGAAACATTGGTTGACCCCTCCCCCAGGTCCCCCAAGAGAGAACAAAAGAGATTTAGAGAAAGGACAAGTCTTTAAGACTATATCAAGGCACTAATCATAGTGGCAAGCTGTTCTAGGAGTGAACTAAAGAGAAAAGTTTCTAAAGACAGACAAAATTCACACATGACCCTCTCCATGGTCACCTGAGAAGCTTCCAGATGTCCTGGAGTCAAAAAAAAAAAAGATGAAGGGAAAATGGGAGGAAATCATTTGGTGCATCTGATCTAAAGCTCAGCTCAAGATAAGGAAGGAACTCTGTTACCAGAGGGCAAAGGAAGTCACAAGGGAAACCAGTTATATACCTGAGTCAGGCTGAGACACACAGGATGGAGTAAGGGGGGGAGAGGGGTGTGTGTAAAGTATGGGATGGAGGGTTGCAAATGTCATTCGAATGTAGTTCAATCCACTTGAAATAAAACAGATTTCTATTAACTAAAAGAGGGGGTGGGGGCAGGGGGTCATGCTTATCAACCTTATCACTTTCCAAAATGAAAGTAATCACAACCCAAGACCTGTAAAGCATATGGCTTTCAATTGTTCTGTCAGGTTAGCCACACATGTGCTTCCAACACCAAGATTGCAAGTTCCATCCCCAAAAGGACCAGTGAGTTTCTTTCTGGACCTCCAGCTACAGACTTCACCCTTAACTACACCAACTTTTATATATGCGTGCATGTATGTATACACACAGTCTTAATTAAATCACTTCATTGCCTTGGCTGGGGTGAGTTTAAAGCTCCCCTCTTGGTAAGGGGACCTTAGAATAAAAATCAAACAAATCTAGCCTTTTCCATTAACAGATAAGAAAACATAAGACTAGAGGAGTATGTGAGGCAGCATAGAATACTGGGTTTCCAGTTGGGGCTCAGGTTGAAATCCTGTCTCACTCATTTACTTGGGCCATAGTTCATTCTCCTGCAAATGGGAGAGGGGGGAAAAAGAAGTGGATTAAGTTGGACTCTGAGATCCTTTCCAGTTCTAAATCTACATAATGATTCTAATATCTATGACCCTATGATGTATGACTTTCTCAAAAATCCTAAGGGGAGAAGCTAGATTTCAAACCTAAGGTCTGCAACTCACTCCCTCCCCACCCCTTAGTGTTTCAAAGAATTCCACATTCAGGTTTCTCTAATATACAAGCAAGTGGGATGGGGTGGGGGCAACAGTGTCTTAGTCACCTATGTGTCCCTCAGTGTCTACCATTGTGCTTTGCACATAGTAGGCTTTTTAGTAAATCTCTATCCTGTTGAATTCCACCCACCCACCACCCTCCACTATCTAGAAGAGTTAAAGGAAGATCCCTTTAGAACTAGGGCAATTAAAACCAAACCAACTAAAGCCTGAATAAAATACAAGTCTGGCCAGGAAAGAAAGCAGGGTCACAGGGATAAGGCTCTGAAGCTACTTGCTTTCCTCTTTATAGTCATGTTCTGGAAACAAGAAGGGAGATCAGGCCTGGATACAGGAGGCTGGCTTTGTACAAGTATTAAGGGAAAGGACTTCGAGATTGTCCTGAGGTGTAAATCACCAGAAAGCAGAGGAGGCCTCTTGATATGGAAGGGAGAGAAAGGGAAAGGGAGAGGGAGAAGGAGAAGGAGAGGGGGAGGGAAACTG
>CM053627.1:185932332-186000007 GCA_028646595.1 Phalanger gymnotis | reverse complement strand
TCTCTCTCTCTCTCTCTCTCTCTCTCTCTCTCTCTCTCTCTCTCTCTCTCAATTGGGGTTAAGTGACTTGCCCAAGATCCCATAGCTACTAAGTGTCTAAGGCTAGATTTGAACTCAAACCCTCCTGACTCCAGGATCTGTGCTCTATCCACTTCACCTTCTAGCTGCCCCTAAATGAATATCTCAAAAACCCTGCAATGAACACCAGACTACCTGAGTCACAAAGATAAATGTATATAACATCATTTAACACACTAGTAAGAGACCAAGGACTAATGCAATTAACACTATTGTTCCTAGAATATTACCTACCATTGAAGGTGATCAAGTTCCTTACTATGAAATACTCTACAAAACATATATTTTCTTTACTCTCCTGGGGACAAAGATGATTATATTTTCCTTAATTTTCTTCATTCACAGCTTATCCTTCAACAAATCTACTCCCTAAACAGATATGTTGTTGTTGTTCAGTCATGTTCAGTCAAATCTGACTCTTTGTGACCCCATTTGGGCATATTTGGCAAAGATAATAGAGTGGTTTGCCATTTCTTTCTCCAGTTCATTTTACAGGTGAGGAAACTGAGGCAAACAGGGTTAAATGACTTGCCTAGAGTCATATAGCTAATAAGTCTGAGGCCGCATCTACATTCAGGAAGATGAGTCTTCCTGACTCCCACACCCAGCTCTCTATCCACTGGGCCGCCTAGCTGCTTAAACAGATTTAGCACAACTTTTCTCAATTTTTGAAATGCTTAGATTTACCAGAGGTATCACAGACAAAAGTACTTTAACCCCTCACGTCTAATAGGTAGCAGGGTGGCTGGAGTGCTGGGCCTAGCATCAGGAAGACCCTAGTTCAAATCTTGCCTCAGGCACTTGCTTAGGTGCGTGACCCTGTGCAAATCACTCAACGTGTCTCAGCCTCATTTTTCTCTTCTGTAAAAACGAGGATAATATGATTATCCTTATAAACATGAAATAAATATAATAAAGATAACACTTTCTTTTCATAGAATAAAAATAAATATAATATTGCACCTGCCTCCCAAGACTGTGAGGATATAATCAGATGACATTTGAGAAGGGCTTTGAAAAATCTTAAAGTATGATATAAATGCTAGCTGGCATTATATTATTTATTATTATTATCCTCTTTAACTAAATGACAATAGAAATCAGTCAATTCCACATGCTTATGACTAAATCGAGGACTTAAGATTATAATCAAGTCTCTGAACCAAATGGGAAAAAACATGCTTCTATTACTTATTATTACCATTTATTTTCACATTCCATGTCCTTCAGTCCCTTTCTAAATTTTTACTCTGCTTTTGGGTCCCAAAACATATATATTAAGCAAAGGCAAATAGAGCTGCAGTGCTAAATTGTAGTTCTGTGTCTGACTCAATTTCCTTAGCTTTGTTTTAATCAAAGACAGATGTCATGAAAGGTCATTTAAAGGTGTTAAGAATCAAATTTTAAAATATTTAAGAACACTCTTTTCCATTTAGGAGGAACTGAGACATAAGGAGATTGAAGTGACCTTGAAGATTGATAACTATTGCAATGGTAAATGCAAGGAGCCTGGAGGACCCCCTTCACTAAATGTATTTAATAAAGTAGGATCCATTCTTACGTTCCTGGGGTGGATTCGATACCATTTTATCCGAAGGCAGAGGATCGGAGAATCACGGAGTCTCCCAGGAAGTTGTCCTTGGCCCTATGCTATTTATCATTTTTGTCGATGACTTGGAAAGAGGTATAGATAATGTCCCTATCAAATTAGTAGATAACTCAGAGTTGATAAGGGTATTTAACACAGTGGGTATCATAGAAAGATCAAAAAAGGTCTCAAAAGGCTCAAATGTTGGGCCAAATGAAATACGCTCAAATTCAATAGGGAAAATGTAAATCTTGTTGTTCACTTGGTTCTTCTTCTTTGTAACTCCAATTGGGATTTTCTTGGCAAAGATATTGGAGTTTGCCATTTCCTTCTCCAGCTCTTTTTACAGGTGAGAAAATTGGGGGCAAAGAGGTTTAAGTGACTTGCCCAAAGTCACATAGCCAGTAAGTGTCTGAGGCCGGATTTGAACTCGGGAAAAGGAGTCTTCCTGACTCCATCCCCAGTGCTCTATCTACTGCAGAATATAAATCTTACACTTGTGTTACAAATCAACTTTGCTAATACGAAATAGAGGAATCATGTGCCTAAATAGGAGTTAGTCTAAAAATGATCTGGGAGTCTTAATGGACTGCAGGCTCAGTATAAATCACAAACATGATCTTCATTCAATGGATATGATATCATATTAATGAAGTAAACCTCCTTCACCTTCTGATCCAGCATGACTCTTGTCCATGTACTTCCACAAATTTTCATAGGGATTTCACAAAAGGGCCTTCCTCTAGGTCCTTTTGTGTTAGATGATACCACTATAATATTTGGCTTGTCCATCAATATATGAGAAGTCTAGGTCTTTTTCTTTCATGATGGCTTTTATACCACTTACTGAGCATAAATTGTCATTAGTAACTTGCTACAGCATATTTACAACCACTATACATTTTTATCCACTGCCTTTGGGTGATTCACAATTTTGAATCTTTAGAAGATTGTTTGTGATAAAGCATCCCCAGGAGAAGTTTAGTGTTAATAAAATTAAGTTCGGTTTCAAGAGAAAACTTGGGATTATTGAAAGCCCTCCCTGATTTCCAAATCTAAGATCTATTTCCCTCTTTCCTTCTATTTAATTCTGGACCCGTCTATCTCCAATGTCTATCTATGTACTGATGAACCACCTCAATGGACTGTCTGTCCAATTGCATGTCATAGTCTGGATTCTGGGGTAGTTATGAATCTCTTTTAGAAGTGTCTGTGGTCTTCTAGAATTTAATGCAGTCTACACAAAGTCACTTGCAATCAGGAACATCTGAAAGAAGTCTTAACCATCTCTAGGGAACCAATTTAGACTCTGTATTGAATATCCTCTATGACATTGACATACTGTAGTGCAACAACCAAAGAAGGTAAGGCAATCTTAAGTTAGGTAATGCAATTAGGTTAGGTAATACAAGTTAGGTAATGCAATCTTTAAGTTAGGAGGGGAGGAGTGTCCAGAATGAGGGAGATAATGGTGCTACTTTACTTAGTATAGTATATACTATATTATATATAGTAAAAATACATACGGAGTTTCATATTTGGTTCAGAGAACTACAGTTCAGGAAGGACATTGACAAGTTGGAGAAGTAGTGACCAAGAAGTGACCAAGATTTTGAAGGGCCTTGATAGAATGTCATGTGAGAAACAAAAGAAGAAGCCAGGGAGTTTAGGCTGGAGGACAGAAGACATAGCTGATTTCAAGTATTTGAAGGACTTATATGAAAGCAGAGTTAGGCTTGTTGGATTCATTCCCAGAGGGCAGAACCAGGAACAGTAGGTAGACGTTGTAGAGTGGTAAATTCAGGCTCAATATAAGAGAAAACTTGCCAATGGAGCTATGTTAAAATGGAATATGATACCTCAGGAGGTAGTCCTCATTAGTCATTTTCAGGAAAAAACTGAAGAACCCTCCTGAAGAGAAAATTTTTGTTAGGGGATGAGTTGGAATAAAGGGTCTCAGAGGTCCCTTCTAATTCTTAGACTAGGTTTCTGTGAACAAGATTATTCAGGTTAACTACTTAAATATATTTTAAATGCTTGGAAGTATAAATAACTATTGTTTTAATAAATAATATACCAATTTTGCTTAAATAAAGTGCTGTAAAGCACTTTACTGTAATAGATTTGATGACATTAATTCTTCTATATAGTGATATAGTCTTGTACATAGGCTTTCTGGTTTAGAGACATATTGTCCCTATGCCCACAAAATCATTGTTAAAGTGAAGTTTTTCCACATTCTAAACGTTGTCATTTTTAGAACTCATTCAAGTTGATAGCCTATCAAGAGTAAGGATTTGCTTATAATTCTGGTTTCTGATGACACACTTCAGGAACAATTGGTTACATAAATATAAATTGTTATTTCCCCTCCAGGTCCTTGAAAAGTCAAGGTCATGAACATGTGATTTTTAGAACAAACATTTAAATGAACTCAGGGATTTTAAGCACATATTAATTTGTACTAATTCTCTTTGGTAGCAGTGGAAAATTGCTAAAATTGTCTTTATGAAGTAACATAATTACTATCACAATTGTTAATTATCCTGCAATTGTTGCTATGGAGACACTCTCATAGGGTCATAGGATCATAGAACTTTAAGTGACCTGAGGGTCATTTAATCAAACTCCCTCTTTTTATTGACAAAGAAATCGAGGACTGATTTGGTTAAGTGATGTGTCCAAGGTCATACAGATGGCAATTAATGGGGCCTTCCAATGTATATGATAAGTTTGGTTAGGAAGCATTCATCCTAAGTGTTTTCCCTCAATAACCTTAAATTTTGACAATCAAATAAAATTCTTATAATTTAGTCTGTGAAAGAATGTAAAGACCTGTGATCTCAGGACAATTGTTTATCATTAGTTCCATTTCCTTGCCTCTATTTCCTTCTATCCAATCTAATTATAGTGTCTTGGATATCTTACTACTATCTTGCTTATCTTACTGTAATGTCTTAATTTCTAATTGAAATGAGAAATCTTGGTTTCTACATGCAATTATTTACATTGGATTCTATGATATACAATAAGAAGGCTCCAGAAAGAGGACAAAACTTTTTGTTTTATGCCTTTCCACATAGTTTGCATTGACAGGGAGTCCACTCATCCTGCACACAGAATCCAGTTAGATAATTTATGTAATGCTCTTTGAAAATCTAATTAAGTGCTACATAAATGTCAGCTATTATTGAAAGGTAGTATATTATAGTGTCTAGAGCCCTAGAAGGGGCAGCCAGGAGGTGCAGTGGATACAGTGCTAGCCTGGAGTAGGGAAGACTCCTCTTCCTAAGTTCAAATCTGCCCTCAGAGTTGTGTGACCCTGGGCAAATAAATCACTTAACCTTGTGTGCCTCAGTTTCCTCATCTGGAGAAGTAAATGGCAAACCACTCTAGTATCTTTGCCAAGAAAACCCCAAATAGGGTCATAAAGAGTCTCTCATGAAGAGTCAGACATGACTGAACAACAAAGAGTCCTAGAACTGTACTCAAAAGACATGGATTGGAATCCCTTCTTAGTCACTTATCAGCCCTAAAACAAATACACTTAAGCTCTTAGAGTCTGATTCCTCATCTCTAACATGGGGATAAATTATACTTCCATTACCTGCCTCACAGGTTTTGAGGAAAATGCTCTGCAAAACCTGTTCAGTAGTTTCAGTCATCTCTGATTCTTCATGACCCCATTTGGGGTTTTCTTGGCAAAAATAATGGATTTGCCATTTCCTTCTCCAGATGAGGAAACTGAGGCAAACAGGGTTAAGAGATTTGCCCAGGAGCGCACAGCTAGTAAGGATCTGAGGCCAGAGTTGAATTCAGGAAGAGGAGTCTTCTTACCTCCAGACCCAGTGCTCTAGCCACGGCACCACCTACCTGTCCCTTATGCAAAGCCTAGAGTGCTTACAAAATATTAATCACTCACCTGAAATCACTGATATGTGGAGCTGTTGAAAATTTTTCCCTAAGCTACCTCCATTGTTACTTAGGAAAGACTTGAACTTGCAGCGATGTGGCCGAAAGATTAAGTAGCTTTGCACACATCCATTCATTCTGCCTCCCAAATGTTTGAAATGAGTATAAAGGAAATAAGTTGAGTTGTGTATTGCCTCAGAGGGAGATATTAGAAAATGAGATGATTTTTTTCAGCAACATGTACTATTAGCCTTTCCTAATAAGTGGGAGTGACATCACATCTCATCCCTTCCAAACCAGTTTATGCACTATTCACTCAGGTCAAAATCAATTGCAAGTCATGTCATTATCTCCTTGATGTCATGGTCCTCTTTGAGAATGAAGGACAAACACAACCTGAGAATAGTCCGAGCTGCCTGAATGGGGACCCAGTCAGTTGGGTCACTCAGCTCGGTGCCTCTGTCTTTGTCTCTGCCTCTGCTGTCCTCTCCAAAGGAAGGCAAATTTTGATGGCTGAAATCTGCCTAGTTAACTTGGGGTTTACTGGCCAGATTTCTTTCTCAAAGACAAAGCCTTGAACCCATTTCACTCTGGAGCTCATAGATTGGACAACAATAGGTCCCTGCCCAAGCACCACTTAATGGCTATTTTTGGGGGGCCTCCCTGGCTCTGTGAATATTAATAGTACCAATTTCTCTTTTGGCCAGGAACCCTGAGGGTCTTTCCCTCCCAGTATTTTTTTTTAATTAAAGGGGCCATTCCTTGTCTCTCTTCAGGCCTAGTCACTGAATGGGCATTGCCTCACTCGAGGTGAGAACCGAAAAAGACCTTAGCTCAAGAGGGCCAGGGTCTCCCAATGCATCCTGGGTCATCTCCAGTCATCCTGACGAATATCTGGCCACTAGACCCAGATGGCTCTGGAGGAGAAAGTGAGGCTGGTGACCTTGCACAGCCCTCCCTCACTCAAACCAAAGTCAACTGCAAGTCATGTCATCATCTCCCCGATGTCACAGTCTTCTTTGAGAATGAAGGACAAACACAACAAGTCTGTGCGTTCAAGCTTATTTCCTTAAAGGGAAGCATTCTCTTGTCTCCGTGCAAATAAGCAGATTTTCCTTCTTAGGAGGAAACTAGATGGCAGAGGGGATAGAGTGCTGGACCTAGAATCAGGAAGACCTAACTTCACATCCAGCTTCAAACACTAGCTGTGGGGGCAGCTAAGGGGCCCAGTGAGTAGAGCACTAGCCCTGGAGTCAGGAGGACCTGAGTTCAAATCCAGCCTCAGACACTTGACACGCTTATTAGCTGTGTGACCTTGGGCAAGTCACTTAACCCCAATTACCTTGTCTTCCCCACTAAAAACAAAAAGAACAAACACTAACTGTGTGACCTTGGGCAAGTCACTTAACCTTTGCCTGCCTCAGTTTTCTGAACTGTAAAATGAGAATACAAATTGCACCTAAGTCTCAGGGTTGTTTGGAGGATTAAATGAGATAATATTTGCAAATAGCTCACCACAGTGCTTTGCACATTGTAGGCACTTAATAATTATTTGTTTCATTCCTTCCTCCTTTATTACTATTTATTCTTTACCCACAAGGCAAT
This sequence comes from Phalanger gymnotis, assembly GCA_028646595.1. NCBI lineage: Eukaryota > Metazoa > Chordata > Mammalia > Diprotodontia > Phalangeridae > Phalanger > Phalanger gymnotis. Next base: position 185,992,824 of record CM053627.1, on the reverse strand, counting down.
GAATTCAGCTCATTTTGTCCTGTAGTATGAGTATGAAATAACTAAGATACAAGTTCTCCACATTATCATGCAAGTCAACTCTTCCAATACCGTGCTCATTTTGCTTCTCACCTTGGAAGGACTGTTTTCTAAATCTTTTGGGTCTTTTAAAAATTGACAGCAATGGTTTAATCATATCTTTATTTTGAATATCAGGGATGATGTTCATTCATTCATTCATTCATTCATTCATCCATCTATCCTTTCTTTCTTTTTTTTTCCCCTCCCTCCCTCCATTCATTCCTGGGTCCTTACACCCAAAGCTTATGTGGCTTGATACACACATTCTAACTACATATCAGTATGTCTTCACTTGCCGTTCCATTTGATGCAGCATCGCTGAACGTCCTATAACAATGTTATCTCACAAGCGCAGAAAGCAGTAAACATAATTGGGGGAGGGAAGGATCTGTCTGTCAGTGTAAATGTAAATAACAGCTGTTCCGTTCAAACTGTTTTAAGAGCCACCGCACGGTGAGATTGTTGCATAAAATAGACCAGATCTCCGGGAAGCAGATTTTAGCATGAAATTTAATAAAAATGCTGCTATCTTCCTGTTTGCACCATTTCTCTTCTCTCACTTTTGAACAAATCGGAAAGGGGCCAACAGTAGAGAAAAATCTAATAGTCCTTCTGTACTCCCTTCCCCTCTGCCCACAAACACCTTTAAGTATTTGTTCTCAGGTGGCTAGTACAATACTTAGCTATGCACATGGAAATAATTGAACTTACCATTGAAATATTAATACAATAATACAATACTAATGGAGCTGCTGTGTGACCCAAAAGATCAATGTGAGACTAGAAGTTTGCACGAGTTAAAAGGACAATTCGCCTTCTAGATTAAATAAGATCATCGTTTTAGAGGTAGTTGGGACCTCAGACATGTAGTCAAACCCCATCATTTTATAGATAAGCAAAAGAGACTTGGAGATGTTAAGTCACATAAGTACTAAATGGCAGAACCTGAATTTGAATCCAGAGTCTCTCACTCCAAATTCAGCACCCTTTATGCACAGCCGGTCAACAGTAAGCATCGGTTGGGTTAGGGCAGCTAAATGGCACAGTATGTAAAGTGGCAGGTCTCGAGGCAGGAAGACTCCTCTTTCTGAGTCGAAATCTTTCCTCAGATACTTACTGACTCTGTGACCCTTGGCAAATCACTTAACTTTGTTTGCCTCAGTTTCTTCATCTGTAAAATAAGCTGGAGAAGGAAATGGTGAACCAGTCCAGTAACTTTGCCAAGAAAACCTCAAACGGGTTCATGAAGAGTAAAACATGACTGAAATGACTGAACAACAAAATGTGGCACAGTAGATAGAGTGCTGGGCCTGGAGATAAGAAGTCCTGAGTTCAAATCTAACCTCAGAGACTTACTAGCTGTGTGACTCTGGCCAAGTCACTTAATGCTATTTGCTTTAGTTTCCTCATCTGCAAAATGAGGTGGAGAAAGAAAGTATCTTTGCCAAGAAAACTCTGAATGAGGTCACAAAGAGTCAGACACAGCAGAAACGACTCAACAACAACACTATGTTTCAGGTGCTGTGCTAAATCTGAGCATACAAAGAAAGGAAAAAAAATTACCTTTTCTGCACTGAAGGAGCTTATTGTCTAATGGGGGAAGTGGCAGGCTAAGAACTCCATGTAAACAAGCTATATATAGAATGATTGGAGAGGGAAGGTATTAGCCTTAAGTGAGATGGGGAAAGCTTTTTGTAGAAGGAGGGATTTTAGCTGGGATTCAAAGGAAGCCAAGAGGCAAAAACAAGGAGAGAGTATATAAGGCTTTGGGGAACGGCTACTGAAAATGCCTGGAGTCAGGAGATGGAGTGACTTGCTTGAAGAACAGCAAAGAAGACAATGTAACTGGATGGGAGAGTTTGTGGATGGGGTAAAGTGTAAGAAGATTGGAAAGGTAGGAAGGGCCAAGGTTATGAAGAGTTTTAAAAGCCAAGAAGAGGATTTTCTATTTTATCCTGGAAGTAATAGGGAGCCACTGGAGTTTGTTGAGTAGAGAGAAGGGATAATATGGTCAGACCTGCGCTTTAAGAAGGTCAGTTTGACAGGAGGATGCTCAGTAAAGGAATGAATGTCTTATAAATAGGGAGAGCCTAAGAAAGATTTTTAGTCAGTGACTGTGGCTTTTGTGAGCTTACCATTTATGTCTCTTTTCCTTGGAAGCTGCCAATCATCTTAGCTCACATTAAGCTAGCCCCTTTCCAATGGCCCCACACAAGAGTAACCTTATTTTGTGCCACTGCCCAGCATCAATGGCTACCCGCACACAGATTCTAATCAATCTTGAGAGTGACCTTATATTATTTCTTCTGCCAGGTATACTCTAATACATTTTAATCTTGAAACTGTGTTACAAGATTCTAGGAAGAGTAATTTCTTTTTATATCAATTTATCAAAAGGGCAGCTTTATCACAAAGCTTAAACATCTCAGATTAATTTATTGTAGGTAATTCCATTTCACCATATCACCGTTTTAGGTAAAATTGTTGAGGGAAGGAGCATTTCACATTATATGTATGTTATTTATTACCTCTAAAGACCTGCTGCTAATTCCCAGTATGAGAAAACAATAAGCAAATTCACAAATTAGGGCCCATTTACTAGCCTTCTTTCTTTTTATTTGTTTATATTCAATTGTTTTTTGCCACGTTGAAGTCACTGTATGTTAGTAAATGATAACTTGCGTGAATTTGTATAAATAGACTTAAATTTTATCCTCCAGTTTTGCCCCAGGGAATCGAATTCAGTTAGCAATTCCTCATACTTACACGTCAAATCTCACTTAAGAACAGAACAAAATATTATTTAAGCTAGAATGATCGTTGTTCTTGGTATAATGATAAAGAAGAATGCAAATTCACAAATTTTCACTTTTTTGTAGGCATTAGTCATAAAAAGTACGAATATGATTGTAGCAATAATAATAATTTATAAAATTTTCTTCACCAGAGGGTTGAGAGGTATTATTTCTATTTTGCATATGGGGAAACCAAGACTCAGGAAGGTGAAGTGACAACAGTATCACAAGATAGTTTCAGAGGCAAGTCTTGAATCCACATCCTCTAACTAAATCCAGTTCAGCTTCCGCATGAATTAATGAAGGACTCAGCTTAAGTGCTGATATTTCTTACAGCTATTTTGAATGCACAGCCAAAAAATATTTAAACTGAACTAAAATCACATGGAAATTATTTTTAAAATGTTAAGACTTGAACTGTAGAAGAGGAAATGAGATAATCAAGGACATTTAAAGGGAAAAATCTACTTCCAAATTATCTTTTCTTGGATCCTAAGTTGTTTTCTCATTTGGTGTTTTCTGTAATTAACTTCATCATTCTGCATAGAAATTTATCAAATACTACTCATCTCAGTCTGAAACTGTGAGGTTTGGGTTTGGTTGTTCACTTGTTTATGAAGTTTGTTCCAAAATTTGTTTTAAAACATTCACTCTGCTGTAATGTTTCTCACCTGTCCCATCCTATACCTCCTCTGCTTTCTGTTTGTATCATTAAGTGGTTTCTACTTCATCCCTGAAATCGCTCTTTGCTTTAATTTGTCTTTATGGTGAGAAGTGGTAGTTTTTAAAAATCCATTGTGCAAGATGGTCACCCTAAAATTGACTTGTTTACATATGGTTGGTTAGATTTGATTGTTGGTCATGTTGCAGCTATTTGCTTTTCTTAATAGGCTACAATGAAAACATCTTCTTCCCTAACTCTTTTAACCCAAAGTCTCTGTACTATCTTTTTCTTATCCTTTGGTTATCTTTTCATGTGATTGTCAATCACCAACAAACATTTGTAGACACTAAGCTTCTTGTGGTCAAGGATGGTAATACTTCTATTACCCATAGTGCCAAGTACTATGCCTTATGCGTAGCAAGCACTGGCTGGTGATTATTCAGCTTACATTACCAGAAAATGGTTCATTTGATCATATCTTAGAAATATGATCTCTGTCTTCCAGTAGCATTCCATTATAATAATACTGTATCTTTTTTGACACTTCATTCTTAATTTATTTTTAAAAAGAATTCTATATTTTTATTACTTTAGAAGGTTCATAATAAACTCAGTAAAAGCTTTCATAGTTCATTGAAGCTTTGTATACACATATTATAATAAGTCATGTGCTTTCTTTAATGATGTATTATTGTCACATTGAAAATAATTTCATTTATTACACTTTCCAAAGCACATCAAATTCTTCCAAAAGTCCTTTGGTACATTTATCAAACATCACTAATAGACTATATATCGATATCACTTGGAAATATTAACTATTTGAGAGCCTAAGGGGAAGGTGAGGTTCAAGATGGACTTGAATGGAATTCAAGTAAAGTACCAAATCTGTAGGCCCTCCTCCCAGGGTATTCACATGTTGAACTTCTGATGAGTGTATCAGGAAAGTAATGTGGTCCAGTGGCTAGAACCTTTGATGGGAAATTGAGAATTCTGGCTTCTTTTCCTATCTCTTTTACCAGCTTGCTGAGTAATTAGGCAAATAAGACAACTAGTCAGTGTGGTGGATAGAACTCTGGGTCTGGAATGAGAAAGATCTGAGTCCAAATCCAGAATCAGACACTTTTAGCTGTGTGACCCTGGTCAAGTCACTTAACCTCAGTTTCCTCATTTGTAAAGTGGGGATGATAATAGCACCTATTTTCCGCGATTGTTGTGAGGATCAAATGAGATAAGAATTGTAAAGCGACTAGACATAGCAAGTGTTGTGTAAATGTTAGTTATTAAAATTAAATTAGAATACAATATCTCCACCTTCTCCCATAAAAGATTTGTGGGAATGAATGGGAGAATGTCCACCTAGGCATACCTCAAGATGCATAATATTTTTAAAAATACATGTAAGATACTTCTGTTGAGAATTTGTACGAGGATTGACTTTTTTTTTCTGTTAACAGGAGAAGCTTTACATTTGGCTCGGGATTTTGGCTACACTTGTGAAACAGAGTTTCCAGCCAAGGCAGTAGGAGAACATCTTGCCAGACAGCATATGGAACAGAAAGAACAGACAGCAAGGAAAAAGATGATTCTAGCTACAAAGTAAGTCAAATAGGGGGAGACACCTGGCATTTTCATAGTCAGTATTTTAGTGTATTTGAATGAGGGAAAACACGCTAGGGATGCATCAACTATTTTGAAAGAGATCTTTGTGGGATCAAGTGGAGGCTGAAAAGCAGCATCCAAGCATAAAAGACAGGGAAGATAAAAGGAGAGTTGTCCCCTTGACAACATAGACAATATAGCAGCGTTATTAATGGCTTTCAGTGAGCTGTGGAACGACCGTTACCACTGATGAGAGTTTCAGGAAAGATGGTTCCTAAGCACACAGGAAATGTTGAAGAAAGGGATTTTAGGAGAGCTAAATTCTGATAACTATGCCACCGATTCAGTCAGTTGTTCTTTAATAAATGCTGATCTGATTCTCAAAGATTTTTGAAGGTGATCAGGACCCAGAGGCATTGTGGTGAAACGGAAAGAGCACCACACTAGAAGTCAAGTCAACAAGCATTTATTAAGTACCTACTATGTGCTAGCTGCAGTAGTAAATACTGGAGATATAAAGAAAGGCAAAAAATACACTGCTTTCAAGGAGCTCACAGTCTAATGGGGGAGATAATGTGCCAACAACTAGGCGGCCAGGCATATTGGGTAGAGTGGTAGACCCGAATTCAGGAAAATCTTAGTTTGAATCCTGCTTCAGGTACTTACTAGCTGTATGACCCTGGGCAAGTCACTTAACCTCTCTCTGCCTTAGTTTTTTTTTATCAACAAAATGGAGATCATCATAATATTAACTTCCCAGGGTTGTTTTAAAGATAAAATGAGATGACATTTGTAAAGCTCTTTGCAAATCTTAAAACATTATACACAAGCTGCTATTACTATTAGCAAAATGCAGTTAGGGTAAACTGGAGGTAATTAACAGAGGGACCACGATTAGTAGTGTTGCCACTAATTAGTTATGTGACCTGGGACAAGATGCATAATTGCTATAGATTTCTATTTTTTTCACCTACAAAATAGGGCTGATAATAACCATCTTATCAGCCTCAAGAAAGGGTTAATAGATGTGAAAACACTTGGAGGAAAATGTGTTCTAGAAGGTAAGATGTGCTTTTGACTCCCCCTTTCCAATTTAGAATGGAAACTATTATGAAAGTAAATGTTCTAATCAGGGGAAGACAATTCATTGAGTGACAGCCTGGGAGAGCCAAAAATGCTATTGACAATTAAAGAATAAGAAGATATAAAGATAGGCCTTTCAGGTTCAGGCCCTCCTCTTGCCATTTTGAAATATGGTGGTGCCATCTATAGGTACTCGATAACATTCCAACAAATGTCCTACTTTACATTTGTCTCACCATGACTAAATTAGGATTTACAAATGAGTTTCTCTAGTTTAAAATGAAAGAGAGAAAATATAAAAATGAATATGGGTTTGCTTATTAACTTCTAATGGGTACACACATTTGGTCTACATTTATATTAAGCTTTAATATGCTTTCGAATATGGATATTGTCACTCATTTAAAATAGTTTGGATCTGTGATGTAGATGAAAATCTTGGCCCTCAAATAGAATTGCAGTTCTTCCTAAAATAATGTTTTAAATAGCAATAAGGATGGTTATAAGGGTGACCCTGAAGATTTGACCATCATACATAAAAGAAAAGAAACTCAAAGTCACTTTAAAGGAGACATTTTTTAAAGCTCACCTCGTCTAACTTCCTCATTTTATTGATGAGAAAAGAGAGGCCCGGAGAGTTTAAATAAACTCTTGTAAATTCACACAGCTAGTAAGGAACAGAGTCAGCAGGTGAGCCAAGGTCTCTTGCATTCAAACTGTGTGCTTTTTCTCACTCCCTTGACTGGTATATGTGATTTTGATAGTCACGGTGCTGTTCGGATGGAGGATCTATTGTTGATTGTACCATATGGGTTAGGTCAATGGAAGAACAGGGGCCAAAAGACAAATGAGGAATAGGAGCAAGAGAAATCGTTATTAATAACCAATGATTTGGAAAGATCTAGAGTTCTCCCTTCTTCTAAAGTCCTCATTTCAAGGCTCAGCCTCTGAAGGACAGGAGTGATGATAACAAATAGGATTAATATTTTCTTCAGTCTAGGTATTGCTAACCCATCCAACCTCATAAGGAATTTAACCTAAGATGAAACTCCAGACCATTGCCTTCTGTTCAGGCTTGGTTGGGGAATATAGATCCTTTGTCTAGATTTCCCCAGACTTGGGGTGATTTGGAAGTAAATGAAATCATCAAGGTTATATCTCCAGACCCTCATTAGAATAGGTCCACCTCTCATTGTAATAATGCTTCTCTCTCACCAAGCAGAGTTGATTCCTCACCTCAGGAGCATCCACCCTTCCAAGGACATATAAGTTTTGAGTGGGTTATGTCAGGGGTCTTTGGCATTCAAGATTGTCCCTGATCCATTTTATTGGTGATATGCCACCATTACTAATAACATGATAAATGACCCAGAAAATATGTCTCTCAAACTTTTTAAACATCATAGGAACAAAGGGAAACAGGAGCAGGTTAATAGGCACTGGAAAAAGAAAAAAAGGAGAGACAAGAAAGGACAGAAAGGAAGAAGGAAGATATAATATCTGGGCTTATATCATTGGGACAAAATTATTGTTGTTGAACTTCTGAAAAAATGTGCTAAAGGAAAGGACCTAAACTATTCCTTAGCAAAGATCCATTAAATGGTTTGAATATTGGGTAATTCCACCATTCCTTGCCTTAATTCTGCTTCATTCCTTTTCTCATTTAAAAAAAAATCTATCTCTTCCTATCTTCCCCAAACTGGAAATACAGAAGCTACTCAAGGGCTGATCTACTGATCTCTCTGGGAGCTTTGGCTTGCTCCATTTCTAACCTGAGCTGGTTCACCCTTCTGTAGGCAACCTGGTCCTCCCCTCAACCTGCTCCCAGGGGCTTCCCATATTAATGCAAAACTTAGTATGGGTATGCAGTTAGCCTACTCCTTGAAAGCTTAGAATTCCCAAACTCAAGCAATCTACCATTCTCAGCCTCTCTAGTAGCTAGGTTTACAGGTGTGTGTCACCACTCAGTCCACCACCATGCCTGGTTTTCTCTCATTTTAAACAATCTTTCTACTTGGAGGGATCATTAGAGACTACTTCTTTGCTTCCTCCAGGAATTAAGCTTGTAAGAAAGTGATTTGGATGTTTACAATATCACCTGAAAAGAAATACCAGATACTGGTATCTGACATTCAAGAGAAGGGGCACAATATATGTAAATTGTTTACTACAGATCCTAAAAGGAAATTACTGCTAAAACTAGAGGGAAAATCTAGATCCAACACCCATTCTCAGTAAAATCCACTATATTAACTTTCCTCCCAATAGAGTTTTAAAAAATAATCTGGAGCAGAATCCAAATCACCCAGGAGCAATATGTCCTATGAAGTATTATACCTGCTAATGCCTGGTTGCCTCCTAACTCTCATTCTAGAGCATATCATCAGGAGGTATCCTCTGGACTAAGGATACTTATCAGCCCACAGGACACCTGTGGAAGGATGAGGGGTGACTTTATAAGTGTCTTTTTTCTACAAGAAGTTCCAATTCTAAAAAAAAATTGGTGGAGAAGAAGTGTTATGGGTACTCTGCTGATCCATGTGACTTCTTTACTTCTAAATGTGAAATTCTGCATCACCTTGAAGTTGATCAGAACTTCTAAGAGGAACTTAGAAGTGATTTATTATCTAGAATTACTCAAAACCTCAAGGTTAACCAGATAAAATAATAAAAACATTATGATGATCCAAATTTGAAATAAACTCTCTCTGATTTTACATTTAGTGCCATCCTGGAATAGCCCCACAACCCAAGAACTATACCCAAGTGTTCACAGGCACAGACCTGCAATACAAAAGCCTAGTTAGGGTTGTTCTATATCCAAATGGTCTGTAGGTACTTGGAATGCAGCCAATTGGCTGGGTGCCAGATTTCATCATTACATTGGTGACATTAGATATCCAATTCCAACAGTTGAATTAAACTGAAAACACAAAACTTTAAGCAACATAGTTTTGCTATTGGGCTACTCCTACGAGGGGCTTTAGCCCCTCAGTGGATTCTCCTAGTCCTAGGAATTCTGTGACTTCTTTCATAAGTCATCGGTCTTTTTCAGACTTTAATTTCTAGGTGAACTTTCATGATTGTTGAATATTGGAATTTTAGTATCATGACCAGTCACATCATTACAAAAGTTTACATGAAATCATGGAAGTAATTATTCAGTGATATTAGAACACAAGGGAATTTATTTGTACCAGAAACCATCAAGAGGGAGGAGGTAGCAATATTAAATTATTAGGTACCTTGTGTATGGCCTATTTAAAGTAAAGTACACTTGTGTGTAGTGTGTATTCATATGCATGCATATATAGAGATATAAATGGATGTATATATGTAGTAAAAAGTTATTTGATTTATATTTTATAGTTGATTACCTCAGATTATATATTAAGATAGAGATAATTAGTCAGGGAAACAGCTCCATAGCCAATGGATTTTCTTTATGACGATTATTTAACATTTCTTTAGGGCCAATAAAGTGTTAAAGAATGTGATGTTTATATAACCCTGCCCAAAATTTAGAAAGACCTAGACATTTAAAGATGAAAAGAGAATATAGATTCAGAGCTAGAAAGGCTCTCAGAGGTCATTTAGTCCATCCATATTTTACAGATTTAGAAACTGATGCCCAGTGAGGTAAAATGACTTGTTCAAAGTCACATAAGTAGTAATGGTGGAGATGTGATTTGAACTCTGGTCCTGGGACTGTAAACCATGACTCTTTGATACTACTGTATCTGTACGATGCCTGGTCTTTTTAATCCCAACACACAGAATTAAAGAATCTGAGTATCAGACTAAAAAAAAATTAAATAACTAGCCTCCTCTTGTACAAATAGCCTCCAGATACTTAGATCCTTGGATGTGTGCTAAAGGAAAGGAGGATGGACCACCAGTCACAATTCTCTCAAAATGTGTGACTCAGAGCAGAGCAAAGGACGAAACAGGAGGGCAAGGCCTAATTCGACTTGGGTAGAACATCTGAAATGAGTGTAGCATGATGGTGACCCACAGCTTCCCAGAGTACTTCTCTACTTTTATTTGGCTCAATCTCTACTGAAGTACTGTGCAAACAGCCACTTTATTCCAAGCCCTCTAATCTGCTTAGGAAAGATGAATCACTTCACATATGTATAGATTTCTTCATGTATATGGGAGAAAGCAGGGGGGTCATGACAACTTGGTGATAAAGAGTCATCGAATTCATTCAGGTTGATAAGAAAGTCATTATAGGACAGGTAGATGCTGAAGAAGATAAGGAAAGCTGTTCTTAGGAAATTGGCAAAGATGTGCAGGGTGAGCTCGCTCAAGATAGAGAGCTCTGACAGTAGAAAGATACAGACATAAATATAGATTAGATATAGATGTAGATTAGATATAGATTAAACAGATATAGATGTAGATAGAGATAGAGACAGAGACAGAGATTGAGATAGAGATAGATTGTTCTTTTTGGGCCCTAGTAAATGACCTTCAGTTTCCAAATATAGTGTAGTAAGCTCTGATTTAATTAAATATGCAAAAATATTTATGGCTTTCACTCCCAAACTAGGTCTGATTTTTTTTTCTTAAGAGGAAATTTTAATTCAGACATCATAACTTAGAGTTTGAAGAAAGCTTTGCAAAGTTCCTTTCTTTTTCCGTAGAGCACAACGCTAAAAAAACAAAGGTATGAAGGTCCACATATAAGATCTGAGTCTGTATTGTTGGGATAAAATTGACACTGCCAAAGTTTCTGAATCCTGCTGGAGGAAAGGATCTAAACTATTCCTCAGTAAAGATCCATTGAATAGTTTATCTCTTGTGTCCCCCAATCCTATCCGGATTCCTTCCTTCTCTCACTTTTAAACAACTTCAGGTCTCTTATTTAAAGGAACCATTACAAACCAAGTCTCAGTTTCTCCCAGGAATTGAGTATATGTTTAATGTTCACATTCTAGCTGAGAAAGGAAATTGTCATAGGTCATCCACTCAATATATATAATCAATAATTTATAATTATGTAAAAATTACATGATACAATCAACATAAATGCATAATAAATTTATGAATGTGTAAAAGTAACGTGCAGTTTTTGCAACATATGAATGCATAACATTCATAGACCCAGCACGGGTTCTCTGAAACCCTCTGTTATGAGTAGTTTTCAAAGTCCCTCAAAGGTAGAAATGCTGGATATTTTGCCAATTCAGATACTCAAAGTTGAACTCAGGAGTTTTTGAAATCCAGCAATTCTCTCACCTGTGTTTGTAAGACTGGGGCATTTAAATCTAAAGGACCGTCTCCCAAATTCATTGGCTTGCAGATTCAACTACTGATTTGCATTGATAGCAGATTGGATCGCATATTTATTTTTCACCTCAGTGAATAGCAGATTCAGTTTTATACAGCTATATTGCCAAGTATATGATTGTATTTAAGGCCCATTGATTTGTGCAGTTAGTCTCGTATTTCCATTTTGTTTCCAGTGTGTTGTTGATGAAATAAATATTTTGGTGTAATTAAAACACATTTTTAGGAGGGAAATAGAAGCTGAGTTGTTGTTTTTTTTAATTCTAAAAAATGCTCCTAAGAAAGCATTTGTATACCAAATCGCATGGGAGCTCAATTTAGATTTCGTCTCTGTGTGAAGACTCTCTGTGAGGGGCAGGAATGGCTTCCTCTCCATTGAAGGCACAGTGATTTTGCTCTTATCGCAAAGTAGAGTAATTAAATTGCACTCATGGCCCTTCATTAAATGGCAATATGGTAATCAAGGATCAAAGGAAAAGATCATATTTTCAATTCAAACATCAGGTAGGAACCAGCTCAAAGATGTGTTTGTCATGTAATCTTAAGACTTTGCCTAGAATGTTTTTATCCATAAAGACAGTTACAAACAGTAACATTTAAATTTGTAGTTCCTTAAAGATCATTTTTATCCACAATATTTCACAATGGAATGTTTCATCTAGCAAAAGAAGAGGGATTTCAGATAATATAAAAATAAATCTGACAGCATTACAAATATTCCTAATTAGCAATGATTCTTTAATACTACAGTAAGGTCACATTAACTTCCTAAGGTAGTTGTGTAATCAAGGAAAGAAAAGGACATAGTTCAATGGATTGAATATCAAAATAAGGCCTCAAAAGTGGCATTCAAGATGGCATAAGGGGTAGAGTGCTGGGCCCAGAGGCAGGAAGACATGAGTTCAAATTTGACACCAGATACTTCCTAGCTGTGTGACCCTGGGCAAGTCACTTAACCCAGTTTGCCTCAGCTTCCTCATCTGTAAAAATGAGCCTGAGAAAGAAATGGTAAACCACTCTAGTATCTTTGTTAAGAAAACCCACAAATGGGGTCACAAAGAGTCAGACACAACTGAAAATGACTGAATAACAACTAGCCCATTCCAGCTTCTTATGCATTGTGGGTAAATTTCTTAGAGTTATCAGTTGGGGAGAACTCTTTATGTGGTTTTTCCAAAATATTCCCTTGATAAAACACCTTGAGATCTGAAGGCAATAAAATCTGAACTTAAAAGAAAATTTGAATTAAAATAAAGGAATTTGACTGAAGATTTGTATTACTAGGCTATAAAATGTCCACTTGCCTGTCTAGGACTGATCAGTGTCAGGAGTGGGACATTGTTGCTTTCTGGTAATTTGTATTAGTAGCCTGAAGATGAGAGTATAAGATTTGAGGGTCAGGTTTTTCATTTTCACAGAAATTCCCTGTTGCTCAGAGGCTAATTTCTTTTTGGCCTTGGGTTTGAGGACACACAATAATCATTTAACTGAATGAATAAACACATACAAAACAACTGGAAAATTTTTTAAATCTTTACAATATTCCAAGAAGTTAAAATTCTACATTGTCAACAAGAACAAAGTAAGGACTTAATTTAAAATTGGGACCTACCAGGGAAAATAACTATCTCCATTTCCAGGAAACATGAATTTAGAAATGAAAATGTAGCCTGCTAACCAGACAATTGGCAAGGGAAAAAGTTTTAAAGGATGAGATCTCACTTCCTTTACAGTGAATAAGGACTAATTTTTCCATTTCTCCCCTCTGTATTTACCACCACTGCAACTGCCCCCCAAGAGAACTGGAGAGAAGACTGTGAGATTGCCCCAAATCTAAATGCTGTTACTGACTATAATATGCAAGGGTGTTGATTACACCTAGGTTCTTCATCTGTAAAGTATATCACAGAAGTCCTTCAAGGGAATGGTAGCTTTGAAGAATGTAATAAGGGACTTGGTCTATTTTTTAACGTCGCAAGAACATATTTGCATTTAATGATGCTCAGCAACTGATTAGCTCTTTAATATATGAATAAGTATTGTTTCACTTTAAAATGGTGAACTTAATTTACAGCAATATCCAGTTCTACACAGCAGCACTTGCTTACAGTGATTTGCCCTGTTCTTCAATTGCCTTTCGTGCTACACAGTATTGGCCATAGCTGTCAGTACTGTTAATTGCATCACAGTTTACAAATCTGTATATTTTGGTAATCTCCAAGTATATTGGTGATAGAGTCTAGTAGTGTTCTAGACCTAATTATTACCATAGTCATAAGTCAAATCAGCCATGAGACTAGAGAATAAGATTTAGTTCGCAGACACAGCTTAGATTTGTTGTAGGTTGAATGTCAATATAGGAATTTTTAAAAATAGAATTAGTTCTTTATATACCAAAGAGGCCAAACTTTATACTTAATATTCCATTGAGCAAGTTGTGATGGCATATTTATGAAAATCGAAGAATTTATAGAATTAACATGATGTCTATGTGAGCATCTAAATCGTTTGGTCTCAGACATATAAATTAAAGCCCTTTCGCTTGGGTCTAATTTCCAATTCTTGCTCTTTTTGTTTCAGACAAATTTGTAAAGAATTCCAGGACCTTTTGAGCCAAGATAGATCACCACTTGGATCATCCAGACCTACTCCAATATTAGACCTCGATATCCAGAGACATTTAACACACTTCAGGTATGATCTTATTTTCTTTCCATTGGAGTGACAATGTTAATGCAGGTGTCTTTCTAAATTAATAATTTCTTCTTACTAACCCATCAAATTGTCTTTTGCTATTGATAACAAAATCAGGTAATCTCATTTCACTAAGTACTTTGTCTTTGGGTATACCACTTATTTATTGACAATGTGGCTACACTTAAAACATTCCATGTGTCCAAGATCAAATTAGGAGCAAAGTTAATAAGATAATACATTTTAGATGGAAAAGTGAAAATCACTCCATTCTAGACTTTAGCATAGATGATGATGGTGTTCATGAAAGTTAATGTAAAAATTTCAAAGAACATTTAGCACCTTTCTGTTCATGTTCTCAGCTCATTTAACAAACTCTCTCCATTTTTCTGTTGTTGCTATTGAGGAATGATGAAACAGAAGAGCACTCTGATTTCATTTAAGTCATAGTCTTACCAGATATTTAAGCCCCAAGACTGCAAGAATAACCTCATTACTATCACTCAATGATATGGTCACAAAAAGCCGTAATGCATTCATGTGTCATGCATCAGAGGAAATGGATGTATCAGAGGGTATTAGATTAGACTCCAAAAAGAATTTCCTGGAAATCAGCCTCTATAGACCATAATATGGATTATTAGAAAATTTTTAATTTCTTTGTATTAAGATTCATATGGAAAAATAACACAGAATTCTCTTTTTTCCCCCCATTTATCAATTTGGGTGAGTTCCAGTCTCGTAGACAGTGGGTGATTTTTAATTCTCAAGGCAATTTCCAAGGTTAACAAACTTACCATTACAATGGTTCCTATCAACTGAAGAAATTGTTACTTCATTAAGACATTAATTTTACAATCGTAGTTTGATAAAATTAGGATGAAGACTTGTATTTTCTCAAGAGAGCTTTCCATCCTGTGTAGTAGCCTATGAAGTAGGTGAGCAATATATCCCATTTTGTAAAATGAGAAAGATACTAGGATTTAACTTCCCTGTACCAGACTGTTATGCAGAGATGGAAAGATAAGTTAGAATCTTCCATAAGAGGCTATATTATTTAATGGAAAGAGCACCAGGCTTAGTTTCAGGAGACCTGAGTTCAAGCTCAGCTCTACCATTTGCTGTCTCTGTGATCCAGTATAATTCACTTACCTTCTCTGAGTTTCACTTTCCTCATTTATAAAGTGGAGATAATGGTGCTTTTGCTAACTACCAGAGTCATGAAGGAAGTGTTTTGTATGCTTTAAAGTACTATCTAAACAAATCAGAGCTATTGTTATTATTATTATGATTTTCTGATGGGTCACATAGTCGATAATCCTTTTTGTGCTGTTTGTTAGGCTGTGAAATTTAGCCCTGAGGGCTGAATTTTTTTAAAAATTCTGTTAGGAATTCAAGTGAAGATAGAAACACTGAATATTGGTTCTGATAACTAATCAGATAAACACCAGTGACAATACTCATAAGATTGTAGATTAAGAGCTTGAAGGAAGTTTAGAGATGAGGTTGTCCAATTTCCACATTCAATAAATAAGAAAACAGGCCTAGAAAGGTTCAATATCTGATGTAGGTAACACATTTCTGATCAGAGGCAAAGCCAGGATTTGAACCTGCAGTCTCTGAGTATAACGCTACTTCTGTCTCCATTGTGTTGGCTTTGAGATAGCTGATGCAACCACAAACAGCCATTGACTAATATCCATTACCAGACTAAGGTACTTTAGGTTAGTTGAAATTCAAGCTGGACATGTATTGTGCTTTCCCATTTGTGATAGACATTTCACACAAATTGTAATCGACAAATTTCAGTTCAAATGTGTACTGGAGGAATTTAGAAATTAAGTTGTGGAGTCATGCATACAACATGACCTTGCTGAGTGTTGCAGAATTTGAAAGCCATGTGTCACATGTTTGTCTCTGCTGCTGCCAGCTAGAAGACTGAGTTCCTTCAATCATATGCACAATGATGCTATCATTAGACAATGAGCAACATTTTGTCAGGCTGAATTAGGGAGCTCTTGGAAAGAATAACTTACTAGTTAAAGACAACAGCACCTTGTTCAGTATAGGCTTGTTCAGAACTGTTGCAAGAAATGGACATTTCATACTTGTCTTTATGTATTATTATATGTCTCCTGAAAAATACTCTAGTAAAGAGGCGTATGGTGTAGAGGATAGAGAGGTGGTCAAGTGCCTTCTTTGACACATTCTGGCCTTGTGAACTTGAGTAATTAATTCATGGAACCTCAGCACCCACAGGCAACCCTCTGAGATGCCATGTGGCAGAGCAGGTGCTAGACTTCTTTTTAATTTTTTTAATGGTTTGGTCTCCCTTTCTCACTCAAGCTGGAAATGCAGAGGTTACTTGTGAGCACAGACCCCCTCTCTGATCAGTAGAGAAGCTTTGACTTGCTGCATTTATGATCTGGGACAGTTCACCCCTTCTTAGGCTGTGTGGTCTCTCCTGCATTCTCCCGTACACCTTACCCCAGCCCTCCCAAGGGCTCATTATTTTAATGCCAAACTTAGTGCCAAACATTCAATTGGCATAGTGCACTGCAGCCCAAAATTCTTGGCCTTAAGATATCTACCAATGTCAGTCTCCCTGGCAGCCAGAATTACAGATCTGAGCCTCAGCTTTCTGGCACTAATCTTCTTTAATAAAGGGAGTCATCTCACGTGAGAGTCCTCTCTACCAATGAAATCACAAGTCAGGTCCCATTCCCCCACCCACCCACCCCAGTAGCTATGAAATTTCCAGATGAGCAAATATCATTGTTTTAAGGGACTTTAAAAAACTTCAGCACTGAAATTCTTTATATTTTGGACAGTAATGTAAAAAGGAAATGTTCTGAGGCTCACATATTGCTAATAATTTAGGCAAAGAGGACAGCCAGGTGACACAGTAAATAGAGTGCCAGGTCTGGAGTCAGGAAGACTCAACTTCTTGAGTTCAAATATGGCCTCAGACACTTACTAGCTGTGTGACCCTGTGCAAGTCACTTAACCCTATTTGCCTCAGTTTCCTCATCTGTAAAATAAGCTGGTGAAGGAAAGGAATAAAGGTGAAGGATACACTCCAGTATCTTTGCCAAGAAAATCCCAAATGGGGTCACAGAGAATCAGACATGACTGAACAATAGCATCCCAATTAGGTGATGCTGACCATCAACTTCTTTTAAAATAAAATAAGCTCATGAGGATTAAGAGTTAGAAGGAAATAAGCAGTTTTTATCATTGTATCTCATCTCAATAACCTCAATGATGATAATTATCTCATTTTTCACAGTCTATTTTTGTGTCGATTTTCTTAGGAGATAGGGAAGAAAGAAGGATGGAAAGCTGGCCTAAATGGAAATGGAAAGAGGTCTAAAACAAAATGAATCTGAGCTTGTCTTTCATTTAAGCAGTAGCTCCTCAGATGAACTTTCCAATAGCTGCTTTTTAATTTTGAGTCCTGAAGCCTAGAAGTAGATTATAGGATTACAGATTTCAAGCTGGAAGGGTCCTTAGAGATCAAGTCCAACAGTCCCATCTTATACATAAGGCTCAGAGAGGATGTGACCTACCCAAGATCACATAGATAGTGACAGAGCCAGGATTTGAAGCCAAGAGCAGATCACTTTCCACCGTACCACACTGTCTTCATTTGGATTTCTTTAGTTGTTTAGTTGTTTTTCATTTATGTCCAACTCTTTATGACCTCATTTGGAGTTGTAACAACAATGTTGTTAGCAGCTGCTGTGGAGGTGTAAGGCCAATAACACCAGCACACAGGAGGTCTGCTAGCACAGGTTCTTTGGTCTGCTTTCCTAAGGAAAACAACTTGAAGGAGTTTACAATCTCACTTTAATTAAACACACATATATCATTCACTTAGTTTGTGGGGTAAAAGTCAGCACCCTGAACTTCAGAGAAAACACAAACAGAAATTACAAGCAGAAAGTATATAAACAGTGTAAACAACACAAATTAGCAGACAGGGCTTCTAACTGTCTGTCCATAGCAGTGTATACATAGGTACCAGTGAGAGAAGCACCAACATCTGGGTTTTCAAAGCCAGGGGGCTCCTTAACAGCTATACAGAGTCTCATCTGGCCAAATCTCACGAATACTCTTCCAATGAGTGAGCCCCTAAAAACAAACTGCTAACCTCGGAGTACGTATATATATACACACACTTCTTCAGGGTCAGAGGGCATCACAACCATGTGACTCAAACTCATGTGACTTAGGCTTTCTTGTGGCTTAAGCAGGTCATCAAAGACTCTCAATGCAATCAAAAACTCTTGATTCAAACAAAGGCAAGACTCAATCAAAAGCACTTAATTATTGCCTTAGTGCTGAGAAGCACTCCAAAAGAAAAAACATTAAAACATCTCACTTTGCTTGCCCTTACAGGGGTTTTCTAGGCAAAGGTACTGGAGTGATTTGTCATTTCCTTCTCCAGCTCATTTTACACATGATGAAACTAAGGCAAAAAGGGTTAAGTGACTTGTCCAAGGTCACATAGCTAGTAAATGTCTGAGGCAAGATCTGAACTCAGGTCTTCCTTACTCCAGGCCAAGTACTGTAGCCACTGCACCACCTAGTTGCCCTAGATTTGTTTACCTAGGACATTTTTCAAATCACAGAAGCCAGTATTTTGAATGACTCTAAAGAAGAAGGAGTTTAGTAGTAGTGGTAGTGATATTGCAACGGGAATAGTGAAAGAGGGTGGGGAATGAATGGACCTGTGACTTTATTAGTGTAAGGAAGTCTGAGATGAGGAAACTTCTTCCAACTGTAAGCTGCAGAGCAGTAATTAATGTGCGCTGATAAGTAACCATAGGATCACAGCTCTAGAGCTTGAAGGGATGTGCATCAACATTGGGTCTAGGTGCAACTCCTCGTTGTACTGGTGAGGAAAATGAGACTGAAAGAAGTTTTAAGGGACTTACCCAGGATCATAGGCAAGATTTGACCCCAGGCTTTCCTAGCTCCAAAGCTAGTTCTTTATTCACTATGGCATTCTATTTCTCTAGATCTTTCTCTCTCTCTCTCTCTCTCTCTCTCTCTCTCTGTCTCTCTCTCTCTCTCACACACACACACACACACACACACACACACACATGTTGTCCCAAAAATCTTAGTGCAGTTTAAAGCTCTATTAACAAGTATTTATTAAACACATGCTATCCATGTCCTAGGCACTATACCACACACACACACACACACACACACACACACACACACACACACACACACACACACACACACACACCAGGTTAGTAAGAGATGATATTTATATAATGTGATATTATAGAGAGACTGGACCTTTGAATTCATTGGCATAGGGGACTCCCAAAAGAGGAAAGTATCTCTACCCAAGCAGATAGGCAGCTATTCTGCAACTTAGAATCCTAGAGAGTTGCCTGGGTCACTGAGAAGTGACTTGGCCAGGGTCTTACAAACAGTAGGTATCAGAAACAGGACTTAACTTTGAAACTGACTCTCTACCTAACTGTGCCATGCTTCTTCAATGCAAACATTAATGATTCTGATATGATAAAAGGTGACATTTAGATAAGACTTAATAGCATTTATATAGAGTTGTAAAGTTTGTAAATCACTTTACACAAATTATTTCACTTGATCATTACAACCACCCTGGGAGGCAGGCTCAGAGCTTCATAGACTTAGACGTCAAAGGAATCTTAGCAGTCATTTAGTCCAACTCCCTCCTTCTTTTCATATCTAAGGTAACTGAGGCCCAGAGAGTTGAAGTGACTTGTCCAGAGTCATGCAGGTATGCAGTAGCAGATCCAGGATTTGAATCCAGTTTCTCTGCTTCCACTGTGCTAGGAATAAATATGATCATTCCGATTTTACAGATGAGGAAACTGAAATTGTATTTACCCAAAGCCACGCAACTAGGTGATACAGGGGGTAGAGAATTGGATCTGGAGTTAGGAAGGCCTGAATTTAAATATGGCCTTGACAATTATTAGCTGTGTGATGCTAGATAAGTTACTTAACTTCTGCCTCAGTTTCCTCAACCAGGAAACAAGGATAATAATAGTACTTCTGTCACAGGGCTTTTGTGAGGATCACACACAAAAGTATTTATAAAGCATTTAGCACAGTGCCTGCCACATAATAGGTGCTTAATAAATGCTTGTTTCCTTCTGTCACTCCTTCGGTGAAGCTAGTAAATGGCCCCACCAGTATAACAACCCAGACATTCAAATTCCAAGTCCAAGGCTTAGATCACTACACCCTGTGGTTTCACAGCTTAAGAAAGATTGGGTCTGACAAGCCACCAATCTTACTTCCAGTTGGGCATGCCAGTTGCCATCAGAGGGTGCTAACAGAAATAACACGTATCACAGTGAACCCCTGATGATCCATAAATAACACAAAAAGCTGCTTATCTCAATCAAAATGACAAGAAACAGATAGTCATTATTTATAATTTGCTGAGCATGATCAAAAAATACATATTGCTCTCCAAAATGCAGCGGATCGCATCTCCCCAAAAAGGAAAACTGACTGCATTGAAGTATGCAGAAAATGTCACAGGCTCTGACATCTCAGAAACAATAGTACATATTAGATGGAGAGAATACAGGAACACCAAAACCAGGACAGACACACAGAGGGAGCACGCATCCTTTATTTTCTGGATATAGCTTTGAAAATTCCATAAAACCATCCCAATTATTCTACCACCATCCCCTCATTTTTTTCTCTAGTCTCCTGCAGAGGGGTTGACTGAGAAACCACAAGGTGAAGAGGACAGAGTGTTGGACTGGTATGCTGGGAAGTCTGGGTTTGAATGATGCCTTAGACCCTGGCTAGCCATGTGACACCGAGCAGATTACATGATCTCCTTAAGCCTCAGTTTCCTCATCTGAAAAATGAGGATGATAATAGCATTCAACCTCACAGGATTGTTTTGAAGATCAAATAAGATGATATGGGTAAAATGCTTTGCAAATTTTCAAGTTCTATATACATGCAACCCATTATTGTTATGACTCATAGTCTTTCTTCTCTCTTTGAGGTACAGAACAAGTAAAGTTAAGTAGAAGGCAGTGTGGTACAAAGAAAGGCACATTGGCTCTGGAGTCAGAGGACCTGAGTTCAAATCCTTTCTCTTGACACCTAATGATCTTTTGAAAGTCACCAAACTTCCATGGGCCTCAGTGTCCTCCTCCATAAAATGAAGGAGTTAGACTCAATGGTTTCTGAGGTTCATTCCAAATATATGTTTAGATCTAGCTAGTAAGATGAGTTAAAGCGGTCTTAAGAAAAGAGTTGGGAATTCTAAATTTAGTTTAGCTTTGACAGAAAGAATATTAAAACTGATGTTTATACGGTGTCCCAAAAAATCTTAGTGCAATGTTAAGCCACTAGAGATTAAAACTATTTTTAGTAGATAATTACTAAACTTTTACTTATTATTAAAACTACTTGTAATAGAACAAAACTACTTTTAAAACTAGTTTTAAGCTTCTAGAGAGTAAAACTACACTAAAATTTTGGGATCATCTTTTAAAGCACTTTAAGGCAGCACGTAGGGCAGCTAGGTGGTGCAGCAGATAGCTCACTGGGCTTGGAATCAAGAAGACTCCTCTTCATGGGTTCAAATCTGGCCTCAGACACTTACTAGCTGTATGACCCTGGGTAAGTCACTTAACTCTGTTTGCCTCAATTCCTTATCTGTGAAATGAGCTGGAGAAAGAAATGCCAAACCACTCCAGTATCTCTGCCAAGAATACTCCCAAATAGGGTCATGAAGAGTCACAGAAAAAAATTTGTGAAGCGCTTTACATATATTAAACCATTTATTTGTCACAAACAATCTTAGAAGTTCCAGGCTATAAGCAATATCATTCCCATTCTACAGGTGAGAAATGGAGATTCACTATTGATGAACAACTTGCCCAAGGTCACTCATTTAGTGTCAGAGGTGGAACTTGTACCCAAGTCTTCTGGGATCAAGGACCAACAGTGAATCTTCTGTGCTAGTTTGATGCTAGAATAGACTGGGAGAATTCGTGAAGACGTGCCTTCCCTTCTTCACTTTAGGTGGAATAATGTTATTCTCTAGCTTTTCCACGCTTACAATCCCAGATCTATATGACTTCTGGTGCTTAATAGGGGAGGAGTAAAGGAAAGAGTGAATTGATGTGCTCAGTTCCTCTTTCTAAATAAAGGAAGTTATCGGTTCTCTACATTCATCATCCAGAAGGGGAAAAGACTTCCCTTTAACTAAGTCATGTTTCAGGACTAGGGAATACTCACTGTCCCCAAACAGCTTGACTAGCTGCTGAACAAGGAAGCTGTATCTACCATTCCCACTTAAAAGTGAGGATAGTTGTACCTTTCTAAGAAACTTGCTGTGGGCTCTTAGTGAACTCTCTCACTTTCTTAGAATACTTTGCACCTTCCTTATACACATTTTACCCTCTCATTTTTATTTTAGTTATTCGTATGCAAGTATTATCATCTTTATTAGCTTATAGATCTTTCAGGGTTACAGATGGTGTCTTCATTTTATCTGGATCTCTAGGCAGCTTGGCTAGTGCATAGATAGCTTGACACAAAGTCAGGAAGATTGGGGTTAAAGTTCTGCCTCTGATTCATGCTGGCTGTGACCCTGGACACCTCATTTAGCTTCTCAGAGCTCCAAGCAGCTCTCTCAAACTGTTGTAGAAAAGCTGATAACCTACATTGATAGAAGTTGTTACCCTACCTGGGAATCCTTATACCATTGAAACCATAGCTACAGTCCCAATCTTCTCTCTAATGCCCATGGGTTATATTGAATACAGGATTGGATTTAAAGTAGGAAGACAATGGCTCACCTCTTATCTCTGACAAGTACTAGCTGTGAGACTAGGGACCAGACATATCAATCAATCATTCAACAACTCTTTGTTAAGCACCTACTATGTGCTGGGCACTCTGTATACAAGTACAAAAATAAATAATACCTGCTCACAATGAGCTTATTTTGAAATGGAAGAGATAGCAAGCATGTGTGAAATATGGAAGGCATAAATAGAAAGTTAATAAATACAAAATAGTTTGGGCGCAAGAACACTAGGATTTGGAGGGATCAGGAAAAGCTTCATGCTCCCAGGAAATTCTCTAAGCTTCTAAGTTAAAGACCAGTTGCTTATTAGCTTCAACAAAGAGGATTTCTACACTTGAAAGGTCCCTTTGTGGATGAAATCACAGATCCAGATAAACACCTCACCTTTTCACCCTCTCCCCCCAAAAAACCCTCCAGTGCTTAGCCAAGTGCCTAGCACAGAGTGGATGCTTGATAAATATTTATTGGATGAATGAACGATGAAAGCTCCTTGAGAAGACTGACTTTTCGTATCCCTAGCATCCAACATTTGCCTGGTTTGTAGTAGGTACTTACATCCTTGTTGGTAGATTGTTTCAATGATTGATTGAATAGGGAAAAATGCCTGTCACCATTTTTGGTAGTCCCTTTTAAGGCGATATAATCAGAAGTCTATAGTAGCAGAAAGAATGGCATCTTTATGATGATGGCCCAATGTCCCCCAAGACAGAAATGGGCTAATGGCTTACCTCCTTTATTAAGTGCTTTCTAGGTTCTAACTCAGGTCTTAACCATATTGAATGATAAAACTGTGTCAGCATTGCATGGGGCAGAGCCTACCCTGAGGAACATTATGATGAAAAGGGATCCAGAGTCTTCACCAAATTACCAAGAGGATCCATGATGCAAAAAAAAGTCAAGAACCCCTTACTCTAAGAGAATAAGTTAGAAATGAGTTGATGAGCTGTACTGGTAGGGAAAGTTTCCACATGAGGGATGTCCTATACAAGCCTAGACCCTCAAAACAAAATAGACCTGAACTTTGAGAAAGAAAAATACATTATTAAATGTTATGAAAATCTCCCTAACTTAGGCCTCATGAAAAAACAAAGGCCTAAAAGTAGTTTTTCTATCCAAATAGAAAAATAAGATCATTTCTGCCCCGCCACCCCGACCAAAATGAAGTAAAAAAAATATGACTCTTGTTAGTCAGGCTTATAGCCAATGGCAATCTGAGAGGGGATTAGTTTGCCAATGTGAATAAGGGGTAAAAAACCTCACCTTTAAATGGCATCTTAACACTATCAAAGAATATGATGAGAAAGAATGTATGACAATAAGTCAAGAATACTGAGTTACTACTACATTTGTGAGATGCAGCAAGGGCTGGGGAAAATGCAACAGAAATACAATATCCCCTCAATGTAACCGCCATTTATTGGTTTTACTTTGTGAGGTCAGCCCTCAAGAGCCTGTTTCAACTCAAAAGAGCTAAACCTGATGATGCCTTTGCCATTTCCAGGCTGCAAACCTAAACCTGTAAAATGTTGCCATATTTCACACGTTGTTATAACCAGACATATGAAATTTTTATGATATGAAATGTATAAAGCAGGCACAGAGTTGGCTAATAATTCTTTTACATAATTTTCATGTTTCCTCCGCCTCCACAAGTAAAGGTACTTAGAGGGGAAGTTTAATACAGAGGGTCAAATACTGCCTGGAAGTCTGGAAAGCCAGGCCTAATCACTCTACAAGCACTTATTAAGAGCCTATTATGGACCAGACTCTGTGCTAGATTCTGGGGATACAACAAAAATTAAATTATCCCAGCCCTCAAGGAGCCTATGTTCTATCAGAGAAAATATTGTGAATTGGGGGAAATAACACTGGCTCTTGAGTCAAAAGACCTGAATTCATATCCCAGTTCTACCCTTTTATCTCTCTGAATCTCAATTTCTCCCTCTGCAAAATGAGTAGGTTGGAGTAAGTCTCTAGAAGTGATTAAACTCTCCTATTTCTTCATTTACTAAAAGCATTTTGAAGGTGTCTCTGCTGTGTCTTTTTTACCTTTGTGACTATCAATATTTTCATTTTAAGGAGACAAAACCTTCTAAAAGTGGTAACCAGAAAAAGAACATCTGAACTTTATTGTTCTGTGAAATATGGATTCAGTCCAAGGGCCACACTTGAGGACCTAGAAAGCTACATGTGGCCTCAAGGCTACAAGTTCCCCACCCCTGTCAGCTAGATTATCATATTGAAAATACAGGGCTTTCTTTTTTTCAGTTGCATTTGGGCATTCTGCAAGTGTCAACAAGGATAGAAATTTTCCTGCACTGTTTCTGCTGCTGAAGGAAGTAATTAACAACATCATCATTGTTGTCATGGTCATCAGCATCGTCTAGCAATTACATAGTGATTTAAGGTTTGCAATTTATATAAATTATCTAATAAATTGCTCACCACTCCTCTCAAAATGAAGGAAGACTTCTTTCCATAAATATGTGGAATAAACATTAAAATTAAATCTACAAAGTAAAAAAGGAAAAGAAGATACAGTCCCTGATTTCAAATGAACAAACATTTATTAGATATAGAGATTGGAACCGAATTTCATTGACAGAGGGAATTGCCTCATGAGGAAACTCTCTTTACCAATGCAAATTGACACCTTTTCTGAATTTTTAGTGTTACAGTGTTGCTTTTATCAATCGATTTATTTTGTATTTTTGTATTTATGAGAATAAAAGATGAAAAATGACATAGCTCTCAAGTAGTTTAAAATCTACTGGGGTGATGTGTTTAAAAATAAGAATAATACAAGGCAGAATGTGAAAATGGTAAAGGAGAAAGAGGTCTAGAAAAGTTTGATATGAAATATGAGAATGACAAGATTATTTTCAGCTACAAGGAGCATGGAAGGTTTCAAGGAGATACTAGGCCTTTAAGGAACAGAATAATTTCAAGAGGTGAAAATGTGGGTTGAATCTGTCCTAGTCAAATGCACAGAGATGGTAGAGGACAGAACAAGATCAGAGAAGAACTAATAGTCTATTTTCCCTGAAAAAGAGAGAACACGAAGGGAAACGGAATGAAATAAAAGTGAAAGGTAGATGGAGACAGATTTTGGAAATCCTTGAAGGTCAGGCTAAGGAATTTGCATTTGATACTGTAGGCAATGGATAGCTGATGAAAGTTTTTGAGCAGTTTGACATCTAGGGATTAGGAAGATTGCTTTATCAGCACTGTCTTAGATGGATTAGAGAGGTGAAAGTCTAGAAGCAGGAAGAAACTTTTGTTACAGTCTAGGCAAATAGTGATGAGGGAATGATCTAGTGTGGTAGTGGTGTAAGTAGAGAGCAGGAGATAACTACAAGCTATCCCTTGTCCCTACAGCTGTCCCTTCCTCATTGCAGGGTAGGAGCACAGTGCCCCCACCAGCTGGAAAATCCATGTAAAATTTTTGGCTTCTCTCTTCATACCCAAGAAGAAGTCTGAATTTTTTTCTTTTTCTTTTATGGGTTGTAGAGTACCTTATTGTAAAATCTGGGTTAAGTATTTACTCATAGGCTCTGTGTCATCTTCTGGCCTTCATGTGTCATCTGTGACTTCTGCAAAACTCCCCCAAAATTCCCATTTAATTTCTTATACCAACCTGGAATATATTGAAGCTACAATGAGGAAAGTCTTTCTGTGGAAGGGATAACCGTATATTGGAGATGGAATAAAAAAGACTTGACAGCTGGTTTAATTGTGTGGTTAGAGGAAGAGAGAAGAGTCAGACATGACTCCAAAGATTTGAGACTCGGTGACTGACACTGTCGTGGTGTCATCAGAAATAAGGAACTAGAGAGGAGGAAGAAGGCCTTGGTAGAAAAATGATGAGCTCCATTTGAAACATATCAAAATTGAGATTGTAGAGGGATATCCACAAAGAGATGTCCAACAAACAGACAGGAGAAAGTAAAGGAACTCTGGATAGTGATTAGGGGGGGACCTATAGGATGTTATTTTTTAAAGAAAATTATTCTATTTTCAATTCACAGAACAAAACAAGCATTTCCATAACATAGCATAATACATAAGATGATTGCACGTGAAACTGCAAATCCACCATGTACAACTTACTATTACCTCCAAATATACAACAAAGTTATCATGTAATTTTTTTTCCTTTTCTTCTTCCCTCCCCCCTAAAAATGGCTACAAATTGGCATATATATGTGTATATATATAGATATATATATCTATATCTATATCTATATCTATATCTATATATGTAAAATTGTTCTATACATACCTCTATTTATCAGTTCTTTCTCTGGATGCAGCTAGCATTTTTCTTCATATGTCCTCTATTTTTAATTTGTGTATTTATAATAGTCAAAATGACTAGATTGTGAGTCAAGTGTATAGAGATAATTGAAGCTGAGGGAGGAGATGATATCACCAAAAGAGGGTATATATAGTTAAGGAGTAGGCCAAGGACAAAGCTTTGGTAAATGACTTCACTTGGTAGGCAAGAGGAGGAAGATTTAACTAGTGAAAAGAGTCATGGAGAATAAGCGGTCCTAGAGATAGGAGAACAGGTAGAAAATCATACTATTATGGAAGCTAAAGGAGTAGAGATTATCAAAGAAGTAAGGGTGGTCAACAGTAGGTTGCTTTCTTCACGAAGCCAAAGAGGACAAGAACTGAGAACAGGCCATTTGATCCGGTAAGTAAAGGATCATTGGAGTGTCTGGTAGAGAAATGATCCTGACTGATTCAGATTGGATCAGAGAATAGGTTCTGTGTATAGAGCCTAAATTTGGGGCTTATTAATTCTTAAAGCTCCATTGCTTTATTATAAAATCAAGACTGACAAGTCAGGGATGGTAGGCCAATAACTGAAAAGGAGCTTTGATTAAGTTAACCTTTATCCTCCCTGTTTTAATAAAATAATTGTATTACTCACCTAAATAAATAGGAAAAGACCTCACAGAATCTTAGAATTTGGGGTCTTTGGTGGGGGAGAGTACAGGGAGAGAGTGCCATAGAGGGAAAAGTACTGGTAAAGAGGCAGAATGGGTTGGAAAACATGGCTTAAATTGGCATTGATAAAAACTGATTTATTAAGGGATCGTTTTGACTTTGATCACAAAAACTTAGATGATATGAACATGTGTAGAGTGGATAGAGTATTATTGGCTTTGGAGTCAGTGTATCTGGTTCAAATCCCACCATTGGTACTGTATCCTTAGTCAAGTCATTTAATGCCCCTGGCTCTCAGTTTCCTATCTGTACAATTAGAATAAATCAGGGGTGGGGAACCTGCAGCCTTGAGACCACATGTGGCCTTCTAGGTCCTCCGGTGTGGCCTTTTTATTGAGTGCAAGTTTTACAGAAAAAAAAATCCTTTTATTAAGGGGATTTGTTCTGTGAAGTTTGGATTTAGTCAAGGGGTAGCACTTGAGAACCACATGTGATCTTGAGGCCACAAGTTCCCCAGCCCTGGACTAGATAGATGAAGCAAGTAAGCTGGGATTTGAACCCAAGTTCTCTGACTTCCAATCCAGTATGATTTCTGCTAGTTACACCATGCTGCCTCCTTGCATTGGCTATGGGAATGTCTAATCATTTTTCATATATTCAACTACTATTTCAGTGTCTCAATGGGTTTATAAGGGACTGGAAAGGAAAAAAAAGCCTGCCCCCATGGGAGACAGGAGCTAATTATGTAGCTTTAAATGTACCCAGAGTGTACTCACTCTGGGTCAGCATTACCACTGGCTCTTCTTGGGGCAAAGGGTAGGTACAGTGGTGGGATTCAAATAAATTAACAACTGGCTCTCCATGGAACTGGGATGAGGTGCTGCTGCTGCCACCTACACTGAAGTGGCAAGCACAGGCCCTGCCCTCACTAACAAACAACCTGTTCCCTGAACTCAACCTAAAATTAGGTACCAGTTCTACCAAACTGGTCCAAACCGGTTGAATCCTTCCACTGGATGAGTATTGGGTCTTGAAGGAACAGTTTCCAATTCTGTAAAATGAAAAGTTCAGATTTCACTAAGTGGCCCCTGAGGTCCTCTCTAGCTCTAACTCTTTGGCTGTATCAACTTAATTAGGTACTGCTCTTTATAATAAGCAAATGCTGCAACTTTGGAGTTATGAAATCTGTTGTTCAGTCATGTTTTATTCAGGTCTGATTCTTTGTGAAATACTGGTCTGACTCTGGCAGATACTGGAATGGTTTGCCATTTCCTTCTCCAACTTATTTTACAGATGAGGGAACTGAGAGTTAAGTAATTTACTCTGGGTCACATAGCTAGTAAGTGACTGAGGCTGGATTTGAACTCATGAAGAGGAGTCTTCCTGACTCCAGGCCTGGCATTCTATCCAACACACTACCTAGCTGTCCTTATAGAAATCTGTAAAGCATTGCTGTACTCATTTTCTCTTTGCCCTGCTTTTCTCCCTTCCCCTACCCAATCTACCAGCACAGACTATGATAAGGCTGGGAGAATAGCAGGGAAAGGCGGCAGATCTTTTTACTCTTTTCACAGGATAGAGCACAGGTCGTGCTGACTTACCCCTAAGTATTGTGCATACTTTCAGTGATGAGGGGCTTAAACGAATCCCTGTGCCATTGGTTCTAAAAGAGTTTGTTCTCATAGGAGCTGCTGTGTGCATCTCCCCCTGACATTCCCAGGGCACCTGCCACAGCTTCCCTTCTTTGCACCACTGAATTGTCTGTTTGTTTTTTCCTTCTTCTTCCCCTTGTATTTTGTGGTAACTATTTTGCTGGCAGTCACTTAAAGCTGTGTGGCTTGAGCCTCCAGCTACAACTGGACATATGACCAGCTGATCCACTAGAGAAATAGATAATAGCTCTTCTGGTACTGTATTATTACGTAGAACTTGAAAGCGAAAGATGGCCAGTGACGAAAACTCATTAGAATGATGCAAAAATAACCACAATATTATATCAGGATGTTATTAGCGTATGTTAGTTTCATTTTTTAAAAAAGGGAGTTTTTTTAAAAAAAGAATTGCCAACAGCAAGTAGACACTTTACAAGATAAATTACTATAAATATAAAAAATGAACCACATGCTCTTAATTTTTCTCTAATTTTGTAGACATTTTTCTTAGCCCATTAACACCACCACATCCCAAAACGGTCTAAAAAGTCCAACCAAATTTGGCAAATGTTGCTGTGTGACCCAATGTCCAATGGAAAGCTCTGGTAGAACTTCTATTTCCTTTTTAATGGATATTAAATTATTACTGTGTTCGTTAGTACATGGCAAAGGGACAAAGTAACTCTGTCAGATCAGTATGAAAGAAATTCAGGTGTGCTGAGGAACCACAGGAATTTGCTGGCTGACATGTTGTAGAAACTTAATTTAATGGTTTTAATGATTTAATTTAAAGAGCTAATAGACAATTCACTTGGGTGGATAACAAAACCTACCCAACAAGGAAAATCAGCAGTATGCTTGAAACAGCTTTACAGCATCATTCCATGATCCTTTAACAAAGCTCATTAAATGCAAAAAAAGTATAGAATAGGGAAAAAGAATGATAATTTTGGCCTCTTCTGCCAAAGGGAAGACCCTTTCATTATATAAGATGATTTATGTGCTGAATAGCAGGTTTGGGGTTTATTTTTAAACACAAGTAAATTCTGGATCACAGACTCTCAAGTCTTGGGTTGATTAAGAAAGTAAGAGTTCCCAGAAACCCTAAACTGAAAACTACAGTATCTAAAATTCTAAGTTATTTTTAAGTGGAAGTTTGATAATGTGATGGGATAGGTTTAAGATATGCTATAAAGACATAGGTTCTTTGCTCGTAACCTAGTGCTGAATTTAAAGAACAGAATTACAGAACTCTTAGTTGCAAGAACTTAATAGGTAAGAGAGGAAAGGGACCCACATTCATGGGTGTGTATAGGCAGAGGATCAGATATGCCAACATTCCCTAAAGGCTTTTCTCTAATTTGATCGAAAGTTTTGCCATATCAAGGATTCTTACCCTTAGGTCCATGGAACCCCAAAAAGTCCATGGATAGATTTCAGGGTGTCCATAAACTTGGGTAGAAAAATTACATCTTTATTTTCAATAATCTCTAGTTGAAATTTGGTATTTCTTTCTCTTGTGAATATAAGCAGCAATCTGAGAAGGGGGTGGGGAGGGGCATAGACTTCATGTCATCCAAAAACGTGTAGGATGTTTTATTCTACGTAGAGCATTTTAACTCACTGTTCTAAAGTTGTGTTATTGCCCTATGATAAAAAACAATGCCTAATTAAGGTTCACAGCATTATAGATTAAGTGCTAGAAGGGACGTCAAAGGTCATGTAGCTAACCTCTTCCTTTTATGGATGAGAAAACCATTCCTTCAAAGCCCAGCACATCCATCTTCCTTTCAAGGGAATAGTAACGTTCTCCCCAGGATTTCTTGGCATAGTAGGGCACAGCCTCTTCACATTCTATGGCACACTTAAATGTCATTATTAGTTTTCTTCTCCTGCAGTCTTTCTCTTTCCATTCTTTTCCAATTCCACTGAGAATCTGAGGTGGCAATTGCATCTGTACAAGCAATAAGGCTAAAAGTATTTTTAAAAACAGGCTTGATTTTCTTGAATGCAAAGTAAGAGTCAAAAGTACTTTATCAGATGGCTAATACATGAATCATTCAAATTGGGTATGAAACGTAGCACATACACATGTATAATGCTCTAACAATTTTCCAAGTCCTGTGTCCATGAAGGTGATGTACTAAGTGTCAAAGCAGCTCTCCTGACTCCAACACCAATTCAAGGAGGCAGCATGTTATAGCTGGCAGAAAGCATGTTGAATTTGCAGCAGAAGGACCTAGGTTCAAATCCCAGCTTCCACTTGCCTCCTGTATAAACTCGCTACCTTTACAAACAAAGTTCTTCCTTTCTCTAGCCTTCAGTTTGCTTTTCCATAAAATAAGAACTAGATGATTTGTATCCCTATGAATTCACTTTGGTCACTCCATCTAAACAGGTGACAAGGTTCATCACTTGGGTGATTTGTCCTTAAAGACGACAATCAGCCACCAAAGTGACCAAGTTGTTCGTTTCATTGGGTTTACCAATGTAACATCCATGTATAGACCTACATAAAACAGAGACAGCTGTTTCCAGACTCTCAAAAACTAGAACTCCACAAGTTGGCCTACAAGGGATCACTTTTTTAGAAGTTCTTTTTCAAATATTTAAAAAATCGACTTCCTTTTCTTGAATCCAAAGTAAAAGCCAAAAGTACTGTCATATGATGGATAGATAGTACAGTAATCATTCAAGTTGGATATTACCCAATGTGGCACTTGTACAGTTTCAAAATACTTTATACATGAAGCTACTTTACAAAGTAGCTGGATCTCCTGACTCCAAAGCCAAAGGCTTTTTTTACTACAGGAGGTACAGTCACAGATTCTCTTAGTAACTTAAATTTCTGTGTATCTATTTATCTATATGTAATACCTGCTGATGAAAAGCATTCTGAAACTGAATATGCTTTATGTATTTTGTACCATTGTGATACCTTCCCTTAAAAAAAGGTCAAAGGCGTGTGACTATTATTTTAATCAATTTAAGTGGTTCAAAAGGAGTTAGAAATCTATTTCACACAAAAAAAGAGCAATGCTTTAAGGGTAAAAAAAAAGGCAAGAGTGCATAGTTGCATAGTAATTTAAATAGAAGCTTCTGGTTCAGTCACCTCCCTCTGACATCCTTCTCACTGACAACTTAGGAAAAGGTGCACTCTGTCCTCCTGCAACCACACAGAGACTAGGAGGTACCCCACTGATTCTAGAATAGATTCTAACTCTCCCTGAACAGGCCAATGAAGCCAGGATAATGGATGTTTAGGGAATCAAAATTAAATGGATAAGTACCATAATAGTTGTAAAAGTAATGACCAAAGAAAAAAGACTAATGTTAAATGTAAATCATACTTTCTATACAATTATCAGATGTCATAAAGTATGGTTCATCTGGAATTTCTCAGCAGGTGATTTTATTGCTTTCTGTAATTTGTTGGAGCTTTCCCACTCCTTGGTGTGACATTAATAATAAGAAAATGAAACCAATGAGCTGGAATTCAGAGACACTGAGAGAGAACAGAAAGAAAAATTAGAGGCGATGTTTTTTGTATTTAAAGCAGAAAGCAAATTTACCTTCTAGACTTGACTAATCTTAAATTTTGTTTAGTTTAACCAAATCTCACAAACTTGTCAATGTAGAATTATGGATTTTTCTGTCTATACACTTTGGTCTGATGCTGTTGTTCAGTCATGTTAACTCTTCATGACCTCATTCATGACCACAAAGATAATGGAGTAGTTTGCCATTTCCTCCTCTAGGTCATCTTACAGAGGAGGAAACGTAGGCAAATATTAGTGACTTGCCCAGAGACACACAGCTAATAAGTGTCTAAGGCTAGATTTGAACTCAGGAAGTTGAGTCTTCCTGACTCCAGGTCCATTCTACCCAGTGTGCCACCTAGATGCCCATATACCTTGTTCTACAACTATTTTTATCAGTCTCACCATTCACCAGAGCTACAAACAAAATAGCATCTTCTTTGTGCTACTCAGGTGTCTTTGGGTTAGTCTACTCACTTCTCTAGACCTCAGCTCTTAACCTGGGTTGAGAAGGACAGTGATCTGTTTAGTTCTATTTCGTATCTAGTATGTATTTTGTGGATTTCTGTATCAAACTCTAATCCCAGGTTGGTCCCCAAGCCTTGCCATCAAAATATAAAAACTGCTTTTATTATTAATCTACAAAATTAAGGGGCTGTGGCTAGTCTCTGAGCTCCCTTCTAGCTCAAAATCTATGGTTTTAGTAAGGAAAACCAACCATATTAAAATTATTTAGGAATTTTCTACTGTTTAATAGGATCATTTGTGATATGTATGCATAAATACATATATACATTTGAATATGTATGTATAGATATATTATAAATACATAATAAATATACATATATAGATGGTTCTCACTTTATGTAAATTTGCATTATGAAAATTTGACTTTATGTAAAGAATTCTGAAAAAATCCAAATTCCAAAAAAAATTCCCGTTTTCTTTACTGTATAGTGCTATACTTTCTCTCTCTCTCTCTCTCTCTCTCTCTCTCTCACTCTCTCTCTCTCTCTCTCTCTCCCATTCTGCCCCACAACTAGGTGCTCTGCAACCTCCCACCCTACCCCACCAAAAACAAATTAAAAGCTCCCTACCAGTGAAACAGTAAAAGCAGAAGACTAGACTAAGGAAAAGATTGTCTTCCCCAAGGCTAGGGGCTCTGAGAGAGGAGATCTTTGCCCCACTGTGCCCGCCTGGCTACCTGGCAGGCCCCCTTGGGTCTGTCTTCCCTCTGGCTGAGCTTGGGTGTTTGTTTCTCCATTGCCCATGCGTTCCTCTTCGTGATTTTTTTTGCTCTGTACATGGTCCTCATGTGTCCTTGAACCATGTGCCAACCGCCTTCCTCCCTCCCTCTTTCTTTTCCCCCATGTCTGAGGGCACATTTACATTTGGTAAAAACTGCTTTAAGTAGAGGTCTGCAGAAAGATCCACTTACATGCAATGAGAACTGTTTGGAGAACGAGAAAGAGAGAGACAGACAGACAGACAGACACAGAGACAGAGAGAGACAAAAAAATAGAGAGACACAGAGAAAAAAGAGAGAGACAGAGAAATATCAGGGAAGGAACTAAGAGGTCATCTGGTATAATCCCCTCATTTTTACAGATGAGAAAACTGAGTTCTAGAAATACAGATGTTTAAATAACTTGTTCAAGGTCATTGAGGTAGTATATATCAGAGTTGGAAATGAGATTGTCTGTGCTAATATTCACCTCACTCCATGTGAATATTTGAGAGCTGGCTTTATTGTGGAAGTTAGAAGATACCTGTACAAGTTATCCTCTGTCTAACACTTCAATTCTCTTCCTTTGTTTCAGTATATTTAATTTTAATTTTTATTTTTATTTTAGACAGAGATGACACAAAGTATCTTATGTGTCCAACATGCTCATATGTGGTTTCTTCCCCTGTAAAATGAATAGAGCTTATGATTTCAAAGGTCCTTTCTAGCTTGGAGTCTGTGATCTTGACTCCAGGCATGGTGCTCTATCTGCCACACCACATATTTCCACCATCGCATGCTATCATCCTGCTAAACCTTGTTGAGTAACGTAACCAAATAATTCACTTCTCCTTGGATAACTTTCTGCTGATGAGAATTTCCAAATGGTTTTGGAAATGTGATGATTTTCCAAATTATCAAGAGAAATCACCTAACAGAAACAGAGACCTTCATTGGACCTGGACCTGGGCTTGAAGCTCAAGTCTTACCAAAGCTAGCACTCTGCTAACATAGTCTTGCAGAAACCAGAAACACCTTCAGGCCCCAACAAGGCATCAGAGTAGATGAATTTGGTAGATAAGAAGACAAAATTAGCTGAATTCATATAACATTATTTTTCAAAATCAACTGCCCTATAAGAAAGAGGCAGTCATGCATAAAGGATTAAGAGCTGGCATAAGAGGCAAGATGACCAACTTCAATCCCTGCCCCTGGAGCATTCTTCCATTGTGACCCTGGGCAAAATCACATAACCTCCCAGTGCACCAGGGAGCTCTCTAAGATGAGTACAGGGAATTTCATCATGAGACTGAGCCCAGTCCCTGTCCCTTCAGACTCAAAGATAATACTACTAAATGTGAATCCTGTGCAGGATAGTCTATGGTCAGCTAAACTTTCTCTGGTCTAGACATATGATTGCCAGCAATGAAGTTCCCCCTATCAATAAAGATAAGCAACTTTTTTACAGCTTAAATTCTTAGGAATTTAATTGTTTAATTTAATTAAATTCTTAAGGCATTACAAAGTTAAGAGGTTTGCCCACAATGGCATGTCTGGTATGTGTTGAATCAGAATATGAATCGAGGTCTTCTCCACTCCAAGGCCAGATCGACTTCTCTGTACATAACCTCATGCTACATTTAATTGTCTAATAAGTCCAAGGCAAAGTCTCCTTATACAGATGTATTGGGCTTAAAAATCCATATAGTCTTTGGGTCCATGCCCCATGTCCATGATGTTTTAAAAAACGTCTCTTCAAGCCTATTTATATTTCATAGAATCTTAGTGATAGCACCTTTATAGTTAATCTGGTTCAACTCATATCTTGCTTCTGTCTTCTCCATCAATCAGTCGAAACCCATTTACTTAGCACCTAGTACAAGCCAGGAATTGTGTGAAGTGCTAGGAATACAAAAACATGCAGAAGACAGTCCCTTTGTCAAAACTAATGACTATCAGGCTAAAAAGAGTAAAATAAACACAACTGAGAGGGAACAGAAATCAAGAAAGTAAGAGAACATTTAGCAACTAAAAATGAGTCCCTCACCTGACTTTTGATGGATTACATTCTACTGTACTAAAAACACACTGATACGGTTTGTGAACTTGTTCATATTCTTTGAGGAAGGAACAGAAGTGCTAGAAGACTGAAGACAGGCAAATGTGCTGCTTCACATGGGGTTTATAAGCTCATTCCGGGACACAACAGTGGTTGACAAAAAACAGCATGTTACTTAAATTCCTTTTTTGATAATACTACTAGATTAGTAGATCAGAGAAATCATACAGCTGAGTTTCATCAAGGCACACAGTAATTTTGTGGAGATATGTGTGTATACATATGCACATATATGTGTATATTTTTGTAAGTGTATGTGCATATGCATGTATATGTGTGTATGTATATGTATATGTAGCATGGTAGCTTTCTGGGCTTGAAGTCAGGAAGACCTGAGCTCAAATCCAGCCTCAGACACTTACTAACTGTGTGACCCTGGGCAAGTCACTTAGCCCTATTTGCCTTAGTTCCTTATCTGTAAAAATGAACTGGAGAAGGAAATGGCAAACCACTCTAGTATGTTTGCCAAGAAACTCTCAATGAGGTCACAAAGGGTTGGACATGACTGAAAGACTCAACAACAACAACATAGATATATAGATCTATACATATATAGATACATATATATACACATACACAAACACACACACATACATACACAGAGATTTGCTACTGATCAAATGACAAGGCAAACACAAAGATTAATAAATTGCTATCGACCTGCAAAAAAAATCTTTGTTAAGATAGGTATTTTAATATTTTAACATTGAAAGGGAGCTCAAAGACTATCTAAATCCATCCCTTGTCTGTTCGCATAGGGAAGCTGGGGCCTACTAAGAAGACTAAGGAATCTGCCCAATGTCCCACAAAGCCAGCTTGACAGAGCCTGGATTCAAACCAATCTTTGGCACTAAATCTATTGTTTGGTTTTTCTTCCATATGCTATGTTACCTTCCCTGGTTAAGGCTCTTTTTGGCGTAATTTTTCAACATTTTTAAAAAGTCAGAAACTTTAGCAGGCTTAACCAATCTGTGGAAGAGAGAAAATTGGGAAGGAGACATTGGACAACAGAATGACGATCCTAAGATATTTAAACTGAAATTATGGAATAGATCTAACAAGATAAAATCCAAAGCAGTTAAATGTAAAGTTCTATGCTCAGGTTTTTTTTTTTTAAAAAAAAAAGAACCCTCGGCTGAAGAAATACAAGATCAGGAACTCACAACTAGGCAACAATTTATGCGAAAGAGTCATATGGCTCTTCCTTTAGCTATTTTAATTGGCTATCGGGTCAATATAGGCATAATAGTGTGCT
The DNA here is from genome assembly GCA_028646595.1 of Phalanger gymnotis. Lineage (NCBI taxonomy): Eukaryota > Metazoa > Chordata > Mammalia > Diprotodontia > Phalangeridae > Phalanger > Phalanger gymnotis. Next base: position 185,955,022 of record CM053627.1, on the reverse strand, counting down.
GTGGCAATCAAACGAAGCAATTTTTGCTTTCCTGTTTGTTTTCTTCTGGACTTTTTGAAATTGAAAAGACTTTTTAAAAATCTCTCTTAGCATCTTTCTCATGGAAATGGGGAAAGAGTGAAACAAAGCCCTTGTAATAAATGTGCATAATACTCAAGTAAAGCAAATTCTGTCATTGTGCTTGTCTAAAAATGTATGTCTCATTTTATATCTTGAGTCCATTGTCTCTCTTCTAGGAGGAGGGTAGCTTCCTAATTGGTCTTCTGGAATCATGGGCAGTTATTGCATTGGTCAGAGTTCTTTAAAAGTGGGTTGTCTTTAAATGTTGTTGTTATTGTATAAATTGTTCTCTTGACTCTGCTCACATTTGCTGCACCCTTGAGCTCTATTAATAGAAGCAGAATGTCCAAAACAAAAGAAAAATGATTTTTCTTAGACTTCTTAGAATTCTTTTGGAGTACTATGATCAGTTCTGGGTGCCACATTTTTGCAGGGATATTGACAAACTGAAATGTGTTAAGAGAAGAGAGACTAGGAATACTGGGGAGACTCAAAGCCATATTACATGAGTAGCAGCTGAAAAAAACCCTGTTATCTTTAGCTTGGAAAAGAGAAGATTGAGTGAGGATATATAAGAATAGCTTATAATCGTAACACAAGCCCACATTTCTAAAATATTTATGGCCCACAAAAGACTCTCCTCTCAACAGCCCTGTGAGATATATAAATGTAATTGTTACAAGTAAGGAAACTGAGGGCCAGAGTGATCTACTGATTTACCCAGAGTGACATGGATAGGAAGTATCAAAGCAGGGACACAAGACTACCATCTTTAAATATCTGGAAAGTTGTCACAAGTAATGAGATTGTTTCTCAAATTTACAGAGTCACGGAGAAGTAGATTTCAGTTCAATATAAGAAGTTCGTAATAACTTCAGTTGCATAACAATGGAATGAGTTAACTTCATAGATAGTGAAGTTTCCAGGCATTGGAAGTATATAAGTAGAGGCTTGCTGATCCTTCAGTGAGGATGTTATTTCCTTTTATTTATTTATTTTTCAGGACCAGTGATTTCATTGTATGGTTAACTCCCAGTGTGGCAACTCTCCCTACCAACGGAAATCATCAACTGCTCTGCAACATAAAATCTTAGGGAGGAAGACAGAGCTTCTTAAACTTAAACCCCATATGGGGTCATGAAAAATTTGGCTACAGTAAAAGGTTTCTAAATGTGCAACAACCAAAAAATTAACTAAAAATCAAATGCATAATGAATCTGAGTTGTCTTTGGCAGCACTTACCTGTGTTGCATTGCCCAACTTCACTGCAGCCTTGGTTCTGAACACAAAGCATGTGCACTTTGCAATGCTTATGCCCTTAGGGCACAGAACACCAACAAACATTGCCAAAAATGCAAAAGGAGTATTGAGTATTTAAGAAGCCCTGACCTAGAGCACTGAGAGGGGGTGACCTGCCCAGGTTCATACAGCCAACATGTGTCAGAAGTGGGACTTGAACCCAGGTTATCCTGACTCTGAGGACAGCTCTCTATCCAATATTCCACATTGTTTCTAATAGAATCAGAGCGTATAGTTAATAACGTGTCAACCTGAAATCTTAATGCAAGAAAAGTAAATATAATCTCTAACTTGGTAGTATGACATTCAAGTTTTATCTTGTTCAAAAAGAACAGATTAGAAGGAGTTGCATTGTACAGATGAGGAAATTGAGGCCCAAGTGTGTGAAATGGCTTGTACCCCTTTAATCAGCAGCAGTATAGAGAATAAAAGCCAGTTTCCAAGCCATTGCAATAATGACAAATACAGGATGGCATATATCATTAATTTGCAAAGATAAATTTATCAATAATTTTAACTTCCACCTAACAAGATTTGCCCATCTGAAAATCAAAGTTTTATTTTAAAGTCAGACCCAGAATATTAAAATGAAATGGAGGAATGGGCCACAGTCATATGAACCCATGGGAACAAGCCCTGCTCCTTGTTAGTTATCTTAGGTCCTGGATCCCAGGATATCAATAATATTCACCGGCAAGTCCAATATGATGTCAGAATCCCATACATGGGGAAAATGAGCAAGGCAGCATGATGTAGTGGTTAGAGAGCAGCCTTGGAGCCAGGAATACCCCAGTTCAAGTGCCACCTCTGCCCTATACTGACTGCCCAGAACTAAATGTGTGACTTGACACTGCCTTTTGAGAAATATCTAATACAATAAGTTGAAAAACAGGCTCAGTTCTGTATTGATAAAGGAAATCCCTTGCCAGTAACTTCCATACCAATTATATAACAATTTTTTGCACCCTCCCAAATGTTATGCTAATCCTTAGAGGCTGTCCTCTGAACCAGGTTAAATCAATAGGGCCAGACTGAAATTACTGTCTGAGAGGATTGCAAGGTGGTTCTGGAAAAGGAGGGAGAATAGCAAGACAGGTAGGTGGGGGAGGGGGGGATGACAGTGCTGAGTAAAAGATTCCTTACTTTAGGGAAAAGAAAATGAAAATATAAACAAGACATACTGATGAGTAAGAGGAGTAGTTTTTGAAATGAAGTTTGGTACTCCATCAGTAGAATGGAAAAGGATCACAATGATGATGACGATGGTGATGGCGATTATAGTTAACATTTATATGGCACTTACTATGTGGCAGGCACTGTACTAAGGGCTTTAGAATTTTTATCTCATTTGATCCTCAAACAACCCTGTGAGGTAGGTGCTATTATTATCCTCATTTTTTACAGATGAAGAAACAGAGGCAGACAGAGGTTAAGTTGAGTTGTCTAGGGTCACGCAGCTAGTAAAGGTCTGAGGCTGGATTTGAACTCAGGGATTTCTGACTGCAGGCCTGGTGCTCTATGCACTGTGCCACCTAGAGGAAAATAAAATTCACCGTAACAGCAAAAGAGGCAGCTTGATGATCCACTGACTAGAGTGCTGAATTTGGAGATAGGAACACCTGATTTCAAAGCCTGCTTCAGGCTTAATTAGTTGCAGAGCCCTGGCCAAGTCATTTCAACTCCCTCTGCCTCGTTTCTAAAATGGGGATATCAATAGCGCCCACCTCAGAAGGTTGCTGTGAGGATCAAATGAGAGAACATTTGTAAAAGGGCTTTGCCAACCTTAAAGTGCTATATGCCACCATCACCCACCATCCTTTCTTGAATGAATGAATAAATGAATGAAAAACATTTATTAAACTCTTGGTGCCAGGTCCTTTGCTAAACACTGGAATTACAAACAGAAAATCAAAACAGTCTCTGTCCTGCAGAAGCTTATGTTCTAATAATCAAGGGTTCTTAAATTAAGGTCCATGGACTTCGAAGGAATCTGTGGATAGATTTCAGAGGGGCTTGTGAATTTAGATGTGAAAATATTCATTTTTATTCACTACTCTTTTACTTAAATAAAGCATTGGCTTTAATTATTTAGAAAACATTATTTGAGAAGGAATCTATTTCTTCATCAGATTGCCAACATAAAAAAGCTAAAAACCCCTGTAATCCAGCAAGACAATACATATAGAGGAGTGATGGTCAGGGAGGGCTGTTTTGAGCTGAGAAGTCACAGAGGTGGTGAATGGAGCCATAGGACAATCGACTCACTTATACTTCCTAGTAGCGGTGTATTGATTGATTACTGTTCCACAGGCAGAAGAAGAAAGGGGGACATGGAAGAGGAGGAGGAGGAAGAGGAGAAATAAAAATGCCTAAAGCACTGCTTCTTAAACTGTTGGTCGTGACCCCACATGGGGGTCTTGAAAAATTTGGCAGCAGCGAAAGGTTTCTGAACTCTCAACGACCAAAAATTAATTAAAAAATCAAATGTGTAATGAATCCGAGGTGCTTCTGGCAGCACTTGCCAGTATTGTATCACACAACTTCACTGCAGCCTTGGTTCTGAACACAAAGTATGCGCACTTTGCATTGCTTGTGTACTCAGGCCATACAATGCCAACTAATGCTGTCGGAACCGGAAAAGGGATCACAAGTAGAAAAAGTTTAACAAGCCCTGGTCTAGAGAGTAGCATTTTATTCTGAATTGAATTAGATGTTGAAAACCAGATCTTAGCCTGAAGGTGGAACCAGACAGCATATCATGAAGTTTCTTCCTTTAAAGCTCATGACATTCAACTAATCTATTTGGTATCTAGATTCACCACTTACTATATTAGGGATTCTTCACTCACTATCCCAAACTGGAAATGTAGTTATGACCAGTTCCCCCACATTCTGAAGGGCATGTCTGTTCTGCTCTGAATGACCCCTGGGGGACAAAGCTATGGATGTAGCCCAGCTAGTTAGTATTTCACTAACATTGGCTCTGTGAAACCCCAAATATCTGATCATCTTATTTTCTGAAAAAAATGTGAATAACACAGTTATAGCAATCTTGCTTTCTGATAATGGGAGGTTATGAAATAAACATATTCTACAGTAGATTCAGAGAAGGCCAAAAGCCCAGAGGGCCACCTATGTGGTATGTATTTGTGTGTGGGTTTTGGAGATGGGAAAGATTCAAAAAGGTGTCCTGACCAAAAATATCTTATCTGCTGCGCTTAAAATTCCTAGCTTAAGGGCTTCTCTTTAAAGAATTGTTTTAAAATTATTTAAGGGGAAAGTAGCAACATGTTAGCCAGCTAACATATTAGAAAAGAGCTAGACTATCTCACTAAAACCCCTATGATTCACTGTGACTTAGCAGACAAATCATGCCCTAGAACACAGGACAGGGAAAGAGGTTGTATCAGTTACTCAGCAATCAATCAGGGGAAACAGAGAACAATAATTTATTTTGTTATTGTTGTTCAGTCATGTCCAACTCTTTGTGACCCCATTTTCTTGGGTTTTCTTGGCAAAGATACTGAAGTGGTTTGCCATTTCCTTCTCCAACTCATTTTTACAGATGAAGAAACTGAGGCAATCAGGGTCAAGTGACTTGCCCAGATTCAAACAGCTAGGAAGCGTCTGAGACCAGACTCAAAATCGGGAAAAGGAGTCTTCCTGACTCCAAGTCTGGTAGTCTATCCACTGTGCCACCTAGCTGTTCAAGAATTTATTAAGCATCTACTATACACTAGGCACTGGGCTAAGAGCTTAACAAATATTAACTCACAACAACCCTAGAAAGTATACGCTATTATCCTTATTTAATATTCGAAGAAACTGGGGCAGGCAGAGATTATATGATTCGCCCAGGCTCACAAATCTACCAAGTGTCTGAGGCTTGAATTGAACTTGGGTCTTCCAGCCTCCAGGCCTGTTTCCTTCACTTGTGTACCACCTAGCTCCCTCAATGCTCAACAAGTATGTATTAAGCACGTAGTCTGTGCCCGTCGCTGTGCTATGCATCAGGGATACAAAGAAAGGCAGAAACAGGGCCTCTGTCCTCAGGGAGTTTACATACTAGTGGAGAGCTGGTAAGATATTACAATAGAAAGCCTGAAGCAGCCAAAAAGAGGGCAGTAGGAGTTGAAGGAGAGAAATGATCAGGAAAAAAAAAGTAGTCAAGTGAATAAAGAAAGAATAAGCAAAATAAATAAACAAATAAGTGAACAAACAAATAAATAAACAAACAAATAAAAAGAAAGAAAGAATAAGCATCAAAGACAAAAGTTACCTATTTTACAATTTGGCCTAGAGTCCAAACAACCAAATTAGGAATCAGTTATGGAGGTAGTAGACAAGCCCTTCAGCCCTACTATCTACTATGTGAAAATGGACCAGAATATACAACATCTCCATATTTCAGGTTCCTAAATTTAAAAAGTTTTCCAACATAAATGAGCAATAGTCTCATATATATATATATATATATATATGCAAACATTTATGCATGTTGTTGTTTTTCAGTCGTATCTGACTCTTCATGGCCCCATTTGGGGTTTTCTTGGCAAAGATACTGGAGGGGTTTGCCATTTCCTTCTCCAGCTCATTTTACAGATGAGGAAACTGAGGCAAACAGGGTTAAGTGACTTGCCCAGTGCCACACAGTCTGAGTCTGGATTTGAACTCAGGAAGAGGAGTCTTCCTGACTCCAAGCCCAGTGCTCTATGCACTATTTCATCTAGCTGCTATCTGTCTATCTATCTATCTATCTATCTATCTATCTATCTATCTATCTATCTATTGATAGATATAGATATATGTAGGTATAGATATAGGTAGATATATGTGTGTATGTATTATGTATATGCATATGTACATATATATGTATATATGTATATGTATGTATGTGTATATACATATATGTATGTATGTGTATGGATATCTAAACATAAGTTTAGGTATCTATATAAAACACATCTATATTTATATATGTATATGTTTGCATACACATACATAACCATATCTGCATCTATATACTTCAGTGAATCCATGCTTTTCTCAGTGTGTGTATTCCCTTCACCATGGCAGATTACAATGTATCAGTACCTTAACTACTATGATTTTTATCTTATACTTCCATAAATCTCCCATAAAATATCCACTAATGGTTTTAATATTTTGTAACTATTATGTGTGTGTTGTGTGTATATATATTTATATATGTGTATATATGTGTGTGTGTATATATATATGTATATATATATATATATGTAGTATTCATATAGAACAGCTCAAGGTATGGTCCAAATTTAAGGAAGAGTTTCCACTCTTTTTTACTTTTTCCATGGCTGAAAAGATTTTTTTTTGAAAAAAGGATAAATTAGTAGCTGGATAAATATTGCACTTTTCTGTCAAATACAGTTGGTCTCCCATTTTCTAGATAGATTATAATCTTCTCAAGAACAGGGTGCATGTCTTAGGCCTTTTCTATTTACTACAGTTACTAACAGTGCTAAAAAAAAAAAGTAAAATGACCAATAAATACCTATCGATTTGGATTTGTTAAATGGAAAATGGGGACCTACTGTCCACCATACTGATGCAAAATCCTTATGCCTTAACCCTTCTTCCCTTCTTTTCATTTCTAGCTTGATCACTCATGGCTTTGGGACTCCAGCAATATGTGCAGCCCTAAGCACTTTCCAAACTGTCCTTAGTGAAATGCTGAACTACTTGGAAAAACACACGGCACATAAAAACGGTGGAGCAGCGGATTCTGGCCAAGGACATGCCAACTCGGAGAAAGCCCCCCTGCGGAAAACTTCAGAGGCTGCCGTGAAAGAGGGCAAAACAGAAAAGACAGACTAGCTACATCAAACAGAATCTATTTCCAGAGAGTCTTGCTGCTGATATTTTTTTCTAATATATATATCATTGAGGGTGACTAATCTTCAGTGGACCAAATCTCTTCCCTCCCTTACCCCTCTGAAAAAAAAAAAAGGAAATGAAACAAAAAAAGGACAAAACAAAAAAAAACAACAAAAAAAAGGAAAACAGCAGTGTAATCATGTGATGAAATTGTCACCTTTTTTTTTAATTTTATGTTGCGATAAACTCTTTTTGTGCACGTATTTTATTGTTCCAAATTATCCTCATCACAGTTTTAAGCACTTCTGGACTTTGGAGAGGCAACACATGCTTTTTCAGAAGCTAACTGATGCACTTTCTCAACCAAACGTGTAGTTAGGGACCAGGAAGCATGTCCAAAATGGGAACCAACACCAGTTTTTACGGCTCCAGCAGTTCTCTTGACTTTAACCTTGTAACAAAAGAGTGCCTCTTTCCACTAAGCAAACCAAGCCAGCAATCAATCCATCAATAAATGTTTTGGAAACCTGAAAAAGGAAAGTCATTACGTTTTCTGTCCTGTGTAATAATAGCACATCTTCTGAAAGTGTGGAAGCTTCCAGCAATTAGTGCCTTGGTGGTATTTTTAAAATTCCAGAGATCTAGGCCCCCTTTACCTCTTACCCCAAAGCTAGGTTGAGTTTCCAATAGCTTAAGGTGAGAACCACACAACATAACACTGAAGTGAGAAGGAACCTTTCTCCCCCACAACTCAAATCACCATCTAACAAGTCAAGAACATGCCCATAATTAGTAGGATTGGGGTAAAGGATGAGGATAAGGCAAACTCTTGTTAATATACAATGAAGTGGAAAGTTGGAAGTATTTGGGAATGTGATAGACAATAAGCAACATGCAGAGACAACTGCTAAGAGACAAGGGAATGCATGTGAAAGAAGGTGGCCTCTGGACATCCCTTGGAGCCCAGTAACTTAAGATCATACAGTGAAGATGAGAGCTCATCTCTATCTAACCTTTGCCTATCTATGTCCATCCTAATATCTGAGTTCCAACATTGCAGCAAAGCCTTCATAGCAGCAAAAATATTGAGGTCTGTATTCAGAAAAGTGAGAAACACAATGATTAGAGAGATCTTATGCTTTTAAAACGCTTCTTTTTTTTCACAGCTTGTTCTGAAATCTTCATGGTCCTTTAGTTAAAATAAAGAAAAAAGCAAAAACAAAAAAACAACCAAAAAACAAAAACAAAACTCAGAACACACTCCTCAACAATTCTACACCAAAAGGCAGTGGGCAGATAAGCCCAGGCTTTTAGAAACATCTGATTGATAATATATTAGACCTTCTGCTGTGAACATTTTGTAGACTTCCAGTCTAATGAGAATAGAAGACATTCTTTGTGTCAACAAATACGTGTATCAATTTCAGTGCATCCAGAATATAAAAAAACAAGAGTTTAGCCTGAATGCTCACTTCCCTTAAAGACATTTTTTAAGTGGTGTAATAATAGCTTACATTTAAACAACACTTTAAGGTTACAAAGCACTTGATACTATCTCACTTGATTTTCTCAATTCTGTCAGGTAGGTAATAAAAAAGCATTATACCCATTTTAAAAATAAAGAAACTGAGTCAGAGAGGTTAAGTGACTTACCTCTGCTATTTAATTAAGGTAATCTTACAAAGGGAACATTTGATCTTAGCCAAAAATAAAGAATAGACTCATTTACCAGAAGACATGCATATTTAACAGAATAAAAAGAAGACTTAGAAATATAAATTAACCAGCTGTGAGACTCAGAGGGAGCCATTTTACCAAGGCCAGATAGCTACTTAGTGACACAGGCAAGGCTCAAATTCCAGAGAGGGGAATAAACATTCCATTAAGCACTTACCATGTGCCAGGCACTGTGCTAATTGAGTCACAAATATTAGGGCTTATAATTTCAAGGTCAGAGTCCTTTCCACTCCACTATGTCCATACCCTCCAAAAGTTCATGCCCTGTTACTATACCCATGGTTCTTGACAGAATCTAGGAAGAAACTGATCAGCATTTTAGCATCAGGGACACACACTCATATTTCTTAAAGCCATTTAGCCTTTTACAATTCAAGTCCTGCATTGAAAATAGGCCACACAACCAAATGAAACTATATTTCCAAGTTACTTGAAGGGCCACACAGAGGAGGGAGTTTGAAATATAGAAATGCTAAAACAAATGTTTGTGTGGCTGTGATTCTATCTTGTATGTCATTCTAGTTTGTTCTTTTCCCCATCCTCACTCCTACCTTTTTGTTTAATTTTGTGGCTTACAAAAATGGCTTTAAAAAGAATTGATTATTTTTTCCAATTAAATGGAAAGAAAGGAAATACATTCTACTGCAGCCCCAAATCTCAGTCCAAGGGTAAATAAAGACTGTCATTTTTTACCATGCTGAAGAGGCATTCCAAGAATTTACAATTCCCACATGAAGCAAAAATGATAAATGATTCAGTGTAATAAATGACTATAAAAATACACGTATAATGTAGATTTCTAAGTATGGCTATATACTTTCATTTCCCCTTCCTGCTAACAGCTAGAATCTTATATTACAACATTTCATACGCATTTGATATGATAAATGCAAAGCAAATGTCTCATAGGTATATCTTGTGTCAAAAATCCACCAATTATACATTACCAGGAAACAAATTAATAGATTATACTTGTGTTAGCACTTCTGTTTTCAGTCTAAGTGAACTTATAGGTTTCTGCTATTATCATATCTTAGCATATCAAAGGACTAAAAAAGTATTAGCCTTGGGTACAAAAGAGTAAATATAAATACAGTTCTACCTGCCAGATATTTTCACTGAAAGTCTCTAATGGGGACAGGAGTTGTCAATTACCTCCACAAACCAACAGGACATGTTGTTTGATGAATCTGGGCCATGATGTTTTCAGTCATTTTTTTTTATTATCACATTTTAGTAATCATTTTTATTATATTCTCACCCTACTACAGCCAAAGGATTCTTCAACTCTCTAAGTTTTTTTTTACAGGTTCATTCTATCCGATCTGCTTATTCCATTATATTTTCAAAATTTTTCTTCAGTAAGGAAATATTATAGCACACCGATTGTGAGTAGACAGGAAGAGCTACAAAAAGAAATACACACACACAAACACAAATATACACCCAGATAGCAGCAGAGGTAAAGGAACAGACTCTGGCACTAGGCTACAAATGTATATTTAATAGAAAAGGAAGATGATTTACAAACAAATTAAAGTTCTACTTGTAGCTACATTGGACAGTTTTTAAAATATTTTAATAAGTGATATAAATGTTAAGAAAATCTTCCCAATGTCAATTATCATTTACCCATCAAAAAGATGTCTAATCATATTTACATGAACTTAATACAGAAAAATAAATATCACTTAATTTAAATTCTTTCCTTCCAAGGTCAAGAAATATTCATTAGTTACATGCCTATATGTAGCAATATTTATGGTGGTGGCTCATTCTAAGAATACTTCAGTACTCATTTTAGAAATCACTGTCCCAGCTACTTTGCATTGATATATTTTGACATGTTTGGTGAAAGAAAAGCAAACCCAAACTTTTAATTACTAAATATTTATTTGTTTTTGGTTGGGAAAGAGCAGGGGTCTAGAAAGAGGACCAGTCTACACACCTCCCTTCCTTTCAAATGCCTTAAAAAAATAAAGACAATTTCACCTGGCATCCTGATTCCTTTTCCTCTTCTCTTCTCCTTTAGGAATAGGTTTTCTTCACCAGCCTGGACTGGGGCTTTTGTCTCATTAGCAGCAGTAAGATTTCTGCTCAAGGTTTGAAATTGACTGTTTGTCACCTGTATATTTGAAGGTCAAATGGTCATGTACATTTGTATCAATAATAATCATTATTATGAATATTTAAATTAATAAAATGTTTCCCCAAATTCTTTCCTCCCATTTATTGACTCCTAAGAATCTTTTGAGATAAAAAAAATTCATGAAATATATTCAACAGATTCAACATTTGCCCATTTGTCTTTCCTTTGTGCTTGCTTAAATTTTTGATTGATGAAATTAATTCCTGGAACCCTGAAGGTGCCATTTTTACTATCGAGTTCACTTACAGATGATGAAACTAGTTATCTCTTCTACAGAGAAAAAACTACACACATATACACATAGATCTGTGTGTTTATATACACATATACATATATGTTAATCTGTAACATATCTATATGTCTATATAGATATGTTTGAGACTAGGTCTCCATAGATCACACAAGATGAAGTAAAGGGGTTACTCTTGGGGCTAATCCTATTGCTGATTGGAACAGAAGTTTTGACCTGCTCTATTTCTCCCCGAGGCCCATTTAGCACTCTTTAGGTAACCTGGTGGCACCTCTTCCCCACCCCACTCCTGTCTCCAGAGTCTCATCATATTGATGCTAAACTTGGTATGGATACCCAATTAGTTTAGCCCAGTGCTTCTTAGAAGCATCAAGCTAAATACATGTCCAACCTCAGTCTCAGACATGTGCCTCCCCAATCTGACTAGTATGACTTTTTTAAAAATCAGTTTTATCAGAGATGATTGTGCTTAATAATTTGACTTGGCCAAGCATAGAGAATTTCAGGGCTTGTTCAGAACTTAGGCAAACCACTTTTTATCTAGAAATGACTTCTTGGCTTTTTCCATAATTTTGCTTTTCTTGAACAGAAAATATTTTGATTTTATCCCAACTCCTTACCACTTAATACAAAGTGAACTTGACAAGACCAAGATATTAAAGAAAACAAGGAAGCAACAGAACAAAAATTAAAAAGTAGAGAATATTGAAACAAAATTTATACTGCCAGATATTTCAAGTCAGAGTCAGGTTATTTCATGTTCCAGGCCTGTTAGCATTATTATCATGATTTTCTTGGAACTATCGCTTGCACGTTAAGAGTCTTATGCTTTATTAGAAATTCTATGAGTGCTTCTTAAGGCTTACTGTGAGAAAGTAAGAACTATTTGAATTTTCTTACATTGACATGGAAAACCTTTAGAAGTTTGATTCTCAGTGTGTAAGTCCTTTGAGTAAATTGCTAAACAATGGAATTGTATATATGTATATATATATGTATATATATACATATGTATGTATGTGCATGTGTATATATATACACATACATTCATTATATATATACATCTATATGTGTGTATATATCTATATCTATCTATCTATGTATGTATATATGCATGTATGTATATGTATATATACAGGTGTTCATAAAGTCCATGTGCAATTTTAAATAGTTGTAACTTTGTAATTATATGATAGAAAGAATCTGTAAAAAGCAAAAGAAAGAAGAAACACTTAATTTTTTTTTATTGTTCTTGTTAATTTTCAATATGTCCCCCATCATTACTAATACAAAGGGTAATAAGATTATGTAGTTCGTGGAAAACATTTTCAAGCTGATTTTCAGTAATGCCATCAATCACATCATTTATCCTAACTTGCAAGTCTTCTTGAGATCGAGGTTTGGTTGAATAAACATTAGTTTTCACACGTCCCCATAAAAAGAAATCCAATGGAGTCAAATCCGAGAGACATGGAGGCCAAGAAAATGGTAGACCTTGGACAGCAGTGGTAGATTTTAGTTCAGCCAACCAAAGAACACAGTTTACTTTCTCTTCTAGTGAAGCCATGGGTCAACAGTAATCCTGAAAAATAAGTAATTTTTAAATTGAATTTCTAGAAATAAAATAAACACAAAATTTCTAAAGACAAAAATAAGCTAGATATGTCAAACTTTCTAATCCTTGCTACAGATTCTTTCTGTCACATATAGTTACAAAGTTACAACTATTTTAAATTGCAGACAGACTTTATGGACACCCTGTAGATATAGAAAATGTTGTTCATCCTTTGTTTTCAAAGAGGACCAACAAGGGTGGTGGTCTTGATTTGAGTGTTAAGTAAGGCAGAATTGCACAAAGTCATCAGCTTCATTGTGTCCAGAGTCATCAAAGTCCAGTGGCAAGACAAAAGTCAAGATGACTGGAGATGGCCTGGGATGCAGTGGATGACCCTGGCATCTTTGATAGCTAACCAAGCTCCAAACACTCGATAGCCCCTGCTTCAGCCACCTGTAGCAACAATCTGCTAGCTGCTGCTGTGACTGTGTAAAACCGCCAACAACAGCACACAGGAAGGGCTGCCAACACAGGTTTTTTGATCTGCTTTTCTAAGGAAAGCAACTTTAAGGGGTTAACAATCTCAGTTTAATCGAACATACATATATCATTCACTTAGTTCAGGGTGAAAAGATCAGACCTCTGAACTTCAGAGCAAATACAAACAGAAATTACAAACATCAACAGACAGACCTTGTCTGATCAAATCGCAACACATAGTTATCAGAGAAGCACCAATATCTGTCTGGGTTAACAAAGCTGGGGGGCAGTTACATGGCTTGCCCAGAGTCTCAACACTCCTTCCATGAGTGAGCCCCAAAGGTCAGACACCAAACTCCCCTCAGTTATATCCTGTTTGGAGATCTGAGGGCTCTGACCTCACCCAAGCTGGGTGTGTGAAAGTTCCTCATCCTCAGAATTACATCTTATACAAGCCAACGACTCCTGATTGTCTTAGTGCTGAGAAACATTCCAAGACAAGATCCCACTTTACCAGCCCAGTTCAAACAAAGGCCAGAATCATTAAAGGCATTTAAGAGCAGAAAAGCAAAAAGCCCCGCCCTGATTACCATTATACCACCTTCATGGTCATTGGAACAAATTGTTCTCATCTGCCTATTCATTATGTTGGGAGAAATCTTCACATGTTTCACATGCACATCCTCCTAACTCACTGATGAGTTTGAGATTTGATGGTCACCCTCAACTGGTTTAGCCCATCTGCTGAGACAGTTTTACTGGAGTGGGGCTTCTGTGCATTCTACAGCTTCTTGGACCCACAGGTGAGAGTTGAATAAAAAGTTGAACACTAAAGATGGCTAAGCAGCCCTAAAAAGGGTTTGGCAAGCTCTCACACCAGTCTTCCCTTAACACCCTGTGTCGATAAGGCAAAATGGGCTCCTTAGCCCGTCAGGAGTTTGGCTTTTGTTTACTTTGAGTGAAAGTACTTTCAGCTGTTAAGTGCTAAGCCCCAGGCCAAAAGCCCTATCAGGTATGAAACCTGTGTGGGTGTAGATTAATGACTTAAGAGGGGCCAACTCTGGAACCAATGGTCTCTGGTCGTTGAGGCTTGAGACTGCCAGAGGCTCAGCTGCGAGGAAAGGTGAGCCAAGAGACAACTACAGCGGAAGTGGAAGCGGAAGCTGAAGCAGGAAGCTGCAGAAGCAGGAAGCTGTGGAAGCAGGAAGCTGTTGAAGCAGAGCTGACCCGTGTGTAGACCCAGGAGATCGAGCAAGGACTTGAGGCCAGTAAATATGATTTGGCTAAACACTATCTTGTTTTTCTGTGGCCTCCTGGTTACTCTTGTGAGGTGGGCTTTCTGGGCCTGGAGTCTTTTTGTCAAGATGTCAGAATGGGGAGGCTGGTTCACAGATCTGCTGTGGTGGGGCCTAAATAAATGTTTTGTTGCGTTCTGCTTAGAGAATCTCTCATACCTTGCGATTTCGAACCATTCAAACACATACATGATTATATTTGAGATTATAAATTCGGCCTTCCTACTACCCACCCCATACACACACGCGCACACACACACACACACACACACATACACATACACATACACAATTGAAGAATAATAAAGATTGTGGAGCTCCTAGTCTACAGACTAGAAACCATCTTTATAGATTCTGTCCAACAAGATTTTTCTCCGTTCAAGTTGGTGATTCCATTACAGGGAGCTACAAATGTCTCCACTCACTTGACAGTTGCAGAATGTTAATTCTCTGTAACTTAGACAGTTGCCTTTAGACCAAGGTACTGACGTGAGAGGCCTGAATGACTTGCATCTGGTCACATACAAGACCAGCATATGACAGAGGCAGGATGTGGAAACAGCTCTCTCCAACTGCAAGACAAGACTGGCACCCACTGTATGCCTACCATTCAATAAGGAACAGATAACTAAATCTGCAAGAGTGCTAGCTAGAACACTGAAATGAGTGTATATGTGCTTACTGTTCATATTTCTTCCTTTGAGTTCTATTCATAAACAGTCAAAAGTCAGCACTTTCCTAAGCATAATGCCAAAAACTAATAGCAATTGTTTCTCTTCCTCTCCCTTCCTTCCTTTCTTCCTTCCTTTCTTCCTTCCTTCCTTCCTTCTTTCCTTCCTTCCTTCCTTCATTCCCTTTCTCTTTTCCTCCCCTTTTCCCCTCTTTTTCTCTTACTGTGATTCATTGATATAGGGTATTTCTGTAGAGGCAATTGCTTCTACTAATTCAAATCAGGGGCTGTTTCACAACTCATAGTCTAGAGAATTGCTTAGAGCACTGAGAAGGAGTACAAACATTTTCAGCAACCTCTAAATTTCTGCATTCTGGAATCAAACCTTGGCACTCTTATTACAGTTCTTGCCAGTAGCAGTAAGACTTCAAGTTGAAAATGGCCCCTGGAAAATGTATCCAGAGGATCTTTCTGAAAAGAAGATCCCTGCTTGCCTACCTTTCCTCAAAAAAAAGTACAGATTACAAAATTACTATCTATATGGAAGACTTTCTAGGAGTGTTCTTTGTAGGTTAAACAATCCAAACTCTTGAAATTCTTTTACTTCCTTGGTGGAAAAGTGCCATGCAATATCCTACCAAAAGCTCAAGTCAGATGAATATCTTACATCATAATCTTAGAGTGAATAGGCCTCTTTAAGAAGCTAGTCAGGGGATGGCCCCTTTAATCAGAAGAATGGCCCTTACCTCATTCAAAGTGAGATCTTGAAAAGGCCTTAGCCTAAAAAGGCCAAGGTCATCTCTAGCAGTCCTGAGGCATATCAGGTCACTGGATCCAGATGGCTCTGGAAGAGAAAGTGAGGCTGGTGACCTTGCATAGCCTTCCTTCACTCAAATCAAAGTCAATCGCAAGTCATGTCATCATTTTTCCTGATGTCATGGTCCTCTTCGAAAAAGAAGGACAAACAAAATTCACTTTCAAGACCTCTGTTATCAGCTTTTTGAAGATAATGGCGGAATTTAAATCTCTAGCCCTGACCACAGTCCTGAGTTCCAATACCACATTTCCAAATACCAGCTAATCATCTCTACTGAGAAAACTAGCTAGTGCATCAGGGTCAACATACTCCAAATTGAATTCATTGCCTTCTTCCCCCACCTGCCCTCCTTCCCCTAATTCTCCATTTCTGGGAAGACATCAACATAATTAAATTCCACCGACATTTCCTACTACCATTCTCTCAGTTACCCAGGCTCAAAACATTAGTGATCTTTGACTCTTCTTTCTTCCTTAAGTTCTCTTCCCCAATTACATTGAATCAGATGCCACATAGTGGGTGAATGGCTTATGAAGACACATTGAAATGCTAATAATTACCTAAATGTTAATTACCCCAGGGAGATATGCAGAATTAATGAGAAGTCTTACCAGTTCTACTCCTCTTGCATCTCTACTATCTCCTTTTCACTCTCACTGCCACCAGTTATTTGAGCCCAAATTATCTCTTTCCTGTACTACTGCCACAATTTCCTAAATCTTCTGTGAGTCTCAACTGTTTTCCATCTAATCTTTTTGGAGAATGAAGAGGAGGAGGAGGAAGAAGGAGAGAAAGAGGAAGGGTGGGAGGAAGGGGATGAGGAAGGGGAGAAGGAGGAAGAATAGGAAGAAGAATAGGAGGAGAGGAAAAGAAGAAAGGAAGGAAGGAAAAAGAAAGAAAGAGAGGAATGGAGCAAGGAAAGAGACACAAGATAGAAAAAAGAAAAAGAGATAAAGAAAGGAAGGAAGGGAGGGAGAAAAGGTCATGAAAGCATTTTTTTAAAACTCATGGTTGGTTGGTTGTTTGGTTGTTGTCCCTCATTCTCAAAGAGGACCAAAATGACAACACTATGTTAGAGTCAAGTTATAGTGTGTTCCACTGTGGCTGGTCAGACCAACAGAAGCTCACAATGTTGTGCTGCAAGTTGGACACAAATAGTCTATGTGGATATTTTGGGTAGATTCTCTAAATTTGCACTCTTTTGAGCTACTTCAATTATGCAGAGCACAGCTCCTTCTTTGGTGTGGGTATGCCATGCTATCTGGCTTTGCCAATGTCTCCATGTCACTCAATGAATTCAAAAGTTTTTCATAGAGACCTTGAGAGTGTCTCTGTATCACTTCTTCTGACCACCATGTGAGGGCTTGCCTTTTGTGAGTTCTCCATAAAATAGTCTTTTAGGCAACTGCACATTTATCATTTGAACAATGTGTTCAGCCCATCAGAGTTGCCCTCTCTGCAATAGAGTTTGAATGCTTGGCAGCTTAGTTCTAGAAAGGACCTCAGTGTCTGGTATCTTATCTTGCTAGGTGATCTTCAGAATCTTCCTAAGACAATTCACATGGAAGCCATTCAGTTTCCTGGCATGGCACTGGTATACTGTCCAGATTTCACAGGCACACAACAATGAGGTCAGCACAACGGCTTTGTAGATCTTTAGTTTGGTAGTCTGTCTAATACCTCCCCTCTCCCAAACTTTCCTTTGGAGCCTCCCAAACACTAAACTAGCTCTGGAAATGCATGTGTCAACCTCACCATCTATGTGTATAACCCTGGAAGGTACACTGCCAGGGTAAGTGAACTTATCCACAGAATTCGAAAATTCTCCATTTGTTGTAACAAATGGTTCCACATATGGATGGTGTGGTGTTGGCTGGTGGAGCACCTGTGTTTTCTTGGTGCTAATTGTTAGGTCAAAATTTAGCATGAGCATCAGAGAATCTATCGATACTTTGTTGCATCTCAGTTTCAGAGGTTTCATTGAATGCACAATTATCTGCAAACAAAAAATCATGCACTAACTCTCCCTCCACTTCAGTCTTGGCTTGTAGCCTTTTCAAATTAAATAATTTACCATCAGTATGGTAGCTGACCTTGATGCTGTGTTCATGCTCACTGAAGGCATCTGACAACATTGCTGAAAACATCTCACAGAAGATAATACAAAGAAGTTCATAAGGAAAAATAGGCAAGTAAGGCATCTGTGAAAATAACACGTTGATTCCAGTAAGCAGTAAGTTGCTATTACTCTCCCTTTTCACCTCTTAAAAAATCAGAAAATAGCACCCCAGAAAAAATCCTGGAACAGTGGAGCCAGCAGAAAGATGGAGTGGAGCATTCTCTTAGCCTGGGAAATTTGGAGGATCAGCAAGAAAGGTCTGTTTCACTAAGGTAAAAGGTGAGGACATTCCAGGACAGGAAGTGTCCCAGCAAGCAAGGGGCAAGCCCCACTTCAGCAAACCAGTGGCAGTTCCTGAGCTCTAGGGTGGTAGTACAGGCAAAAGCAAAGCAATCAAAAAGGCAAAAAAAAACCAACCCAGGACCCCCCACATGCCTTAGCATAGCCAGTGGAGCCAGCAGACTCCAGCTCAGAGAACCACCATGTGTGTACAACCCTGGGCAGACAGGCATCCCCCAGCAGCTGACCTCCATGCATTCAGTGCAGCCCTGGGTGGATAAGTGTCCTGCAGTGGCCAGAACTCCTTGTTTTCTGGTGCAACCCTAGGTGGGCAGGCATCCTCCAGCAGTGGACCTCCAAGTGCTTCAGAGCAGTAGGGGTAGGCATTGTCCAGTAGCAGACCTCCTGCTGCTTCAGCATTGGCCCCAGGTGAGCAGGTGTCCTCCAGCAGCCAAATCTCCCTGTACTTCAGCACAGCACTGGGGAAATGCAGAAAAACCCCGCCTGGCCTCAGCGCACACACACACACACACACACACATACACATACAAACACAAGACTAGGACCCCAACTCAGCACGAGGTGAGCTTCCAGACCCCTATGGCCTCCAGCTGCCAGCACCTGAGGCACCAGTACACAAAGCCAGTGACCAGGCTCCTGGATCCCAGCACAAGAAGCTTGGGACAGTGGCCCCTGTGCTCAAGCAGGAGAGCTCAACTTTAAAAGCCAGGAAATAGTCAACAACATGAGCAAAAAGCAGAAAGAACATTGACCATAGAGAATTATTATGGTGACAGGGAAGGTCAAAACACAAACTCAGAAGAAGACAACATTGTCAATATACCAACATCTGAAACCTCAAAGGGAAATATCAATTGGTCCCAAGCCCAAAAAGCTTCTTGATAGAGCTCAAGAAGGATTTTAAAAGTCAAGAAGTGGAAGAAAAATTTGGAAAAGAAATGAGAGGCATGCAAGAGAGAGTCAACAGCTTGGAAAAGGAAGGACAAAAATTGACTGAAGAAAACATCAAAGTACAATTGGCTGAATGGAAAAGGAGGTACAAAAAATCCACTGAAGAGAAGAATTCCTTAAAAAGCAGAATTGGCCATATGGAGAGAAAGGTACAAAAATTCACTAAAGAGAACTCCTTAAAAAGTAAAATGGGACAAATGGAAAAGGAGGTACAAAAGCTAACTGAAGAAAACAATTCATTAAAAATTAGAATTGGCCGAATGGAAGCTAATGACCCTATGAGACATTAAGAATCAAACAAAATCAAGAGAATGAAAAAATAGAAGGAAATGTAAAAGACCTCATTGGAAAAGCAACTGATCTGGAAAATAGACCCAGAAGAGATAACATAAGAATGATTGGTCTACCTGAAAGCCATGATCAAATCTTCAATTAAATTTAAAATCAGAAATTGTGAAACTCGAAGGACCGATTAATAATATTGAAATTAAGAAAACTATTAAACTAATAAATAATACTAAGAGCTGGTTTTATGGAAAAGAGCAATAAAATAGATAAACCTTTGGTTAATTTGATTTAAAAAAAGAACAAAATTACCAGTATCAAAAACGAGAAAGGTGAATTCACCACCAAATGAAGAGGAAATTAAAACAATCATTAGGAGCTATTTTGCCCAACTGTATGCCAATAAATCTGACAATCTTAGTGAAATGGATGAATATTTACAAAAGTAATTTTGCCCAAATTAACATCAAAGAAAAATAATGAAAAGAAATGAAAGGGAAGGTGGCCTAGCTGTACCAAATCTAAAACTGCATTATAAAGCAGCAATCATCAAAACTACTTGGTTCTGGCTAAGAAACAGAGTGGTAGATCAGTAGAATAGGCTAGGTACACAAGACACAGTAGTCAATGACCATAGCAATCTACTGTTTGATAAGCCCAAAGACTCCAGCTTCTGGCATAAGAACTCATTATTTAACAAAGATTTTTGGGAAAACTAGAAAATAGTATAGTGGAAACTAGGCATAGACCAATATCTTACACCCTATACCAAGATAAGGTCAAAATGGGTACACAACTTAGACATAAAGAATAAGACTATAGGCAAATCAGGAGAATAAGGAATAGTTTTCCTGTCAGATCTATGGAAAATGGAAGAATTTATGACCAAACAAGAGATAAAGAATATTAAGAAGTGTAAATGGATAATTTTGATCACATTAAGGTAAAAAGTTTTTGCACAAACAAAGCTAATGCAACCAAGACTACAAGGGAAGCAGAAAGCTGGGAAACAATTTTTATAGCCAGAATCTCTGATAAAGGCCTCATTTCTAAAATATATATAGAGAACTGGGTCAAATTTGTAAAAAAAAAAATACATGTCATTCTCCAATTGCTAAATGATCAAAGGATATGAACAGGCAGTTTTCAGATGAAGAAATTAAAGCTATCTATAGTCATATGTAGAAATATTCTAAATCCCTATTGATTAGAGAAATGCAAATTAAAATAACTCTGAGGTACCATATCATACCTATTAGATTGATTAACATGACAAAACAGGAAAATCACAAATGTTGGAGAAGTGGGAAAATACTAATATATTGTTGGTGAGTTTTGAACTGATTCAAATATTCTGGAGAGTAATTTGGAACTATGATCAAAGGGCTATAAAACTGTGCATACCAAGCCATACCATTTCTTGATCTGTATCCCAAAGACATCATAAAAATGGGAAAAAGACCCACATTTACAAAAATATTTTTAGCAGCTCTTTTTGTGGTGGTCAAGAATTGGAAATTGAAGGGATGCCCATCAATTGGGGAATGGCTGATCAAGTTGTGGTATACGAATGCAATGAAAAACTATTGTTCCATAAGAAATAATGAGCAAGTGGACTTCAGAAAAAAAACCTGCCAAGACTTACATGAACTGATGCTGAGTAAAGTGAGCTGAACCAGGAGAACATTGTGCACAGTAACAGCAACATTTTGTGATGACCAACTTTGATAGACTTAACTCTTCTCAGCAATACAAGGATCTAAGACAATTTTAAAAGACTCATGATGGAAAATGCTATCCACATCCAGAGAAAGAAGTATGAAATCTGAATGCAGATCAAAGATTACTATTTTTTTCTCTCTCTTTTTTTGTTTCTTCTTTCTTGTGGTTTTCCGCTTTGCTTCTAATTCTTCTTTACAACATGACTAATGTGGAAATATGTTTAATATTATTGTGCATGTGTAGCCAATATCAGATTGCACTCTGTCTTGGGGATGGGGGCAACAGAAGGAGGAAGGGAAAATTCAGAACTCAAAATTTTATAGAAGTGAATGTTGAAAACTAAAAAAAAAACAAAGAAAATTTAAAGAAAAGAAAAAAACATATTGAATGCATTATATATGTTATATATGTGTATAATATTTTTAAAAGCAAGTTGTAGGTAACATTTGAATTCTCACATATAATCTAAATTTCTGTTCTTTATATATGAGAATATTCTTTTTTTGGTGTTCATTAAAATTAGATTAAAAATAAAATGAATAATTCAAGGAGGCATGATCTGATACAAAATGAAGTTAAACTATATACACGAAGAAAAACTTTATAGACAAAGACCACATCAGTGGAAATGGAAAGAACAATAATTTTTAAAATTTGAAATTAAACATTCTACAATTATAATTTGTCCCAATTTAGTGGCGTAAGCCTGGATCTTCTTTTCTGAGAAGTCCATGGAGCCCTCCTTGATATCTACTTTCTCTAACACAGGTCAGTCCTGCCTTCTCATTCTTCTTTTCTTTTTTTTTTCTTTTTTTCTTTTTTAGGTTTGAAGCATCTTATTTTTTATTAATTTATTTATTTTTAGTTTTCAACATTCATTTCCACAAAATTTTGAGTTACAAATTTTCTCTCCATCTCTACCCACCCCCCACCCCAAGATGGCATGTATTCTGATTGCCCCTTTCCCCAGTCTGCCCTCCCTTCTATCACCCCATTCCTCCCCTTATCCCCTTCCCCCTTACTTCCTCATAGGGCCAGATATATTTCTATAACCCATTGTCTGTATATCTTATTTCCCAGTGGCATGTAAAAACAATTTTTTACCATTTGTTTTTAGAATTTTTAGTTCCAAATTCTCTCCCTTC
>CM053627.1:185897305-185931832 GCA_028646595.1 Phalanger gymnotis | reverse complement strand
TGGGTTCTGCAGCTCTAAAATTGGTTCAGAGCCATTGTTTTATAGGTTTTTGGAGGAACTTGGTGGGGAGCTCACGCCAGTCACTGCTTCCCAGCCGCCATCTTGGCTCCGCCCCCCACTGTAATTTGTTTTCAACTCTCAAAGGATCTTATTCTTAGAACATTCAAGTAAACAAACATGCAGGGTCAATGAAAGAGGCAATAAGAAACTTTGCAAGGCCTTGGAAAAAAGTACCCCACCTCTAGCCAATATTCTTTAAAAATAAGGAGGGGGATAAGCAAGGAAAGATGGAAATCCTAACCTCAAAGATTGCTCCAGGGAGAGCAGGGCCTGGGGGCAAAGGAGAAGTAGAGGAGAAGATATAACTGAGAAAGAATGGAGACCCATGGGAGGAGGAAGGGGAGGAGAGAGGAGAGAACAGAAAACAGAGGAATGGATGGCACTGTCTACTAGGGGTGGGGAATCTGCAGCCTCAAGCCCACATGTGGCCCTCTAGGTCCTCAAGCACAGCCTTTTGACTGAATCCAAACTTTTGCACTTGAGGACCTAGAGAGCCACATGTGGCCTCAAGGCCACAGGTTCCCCACACCTGTTCTAGGCTCTTATAACTACTACCCAATGTGTCACTGTGATTAGGTGGATTCTCAAATAGGTTTCCCTTCCAAACCCCACCCCCCATCCCCAACTATAGGCAAAGGAGTTGCAATGTGATTCTCTTCCTTCCAAAATGCAGCAAAGAATCTAGACATTTCAAGCTAGAGGCAACCTTAATGAAGATACAAGCTAACCTCATTTTGGGTGATCAGCCCGAATCCTAGAAAGCAAAAACCTATGGTCACACACAAGCAAATTTCGGTGACAGCCAAGAGGAAAAGCAAGAATAATTTTATAACAACTTTCCCCAGCTTTCAATTCAATAAATATTTATTAACTGCCTATTATGTGCTAGGCACTGTGCTAAGAGCTAGACACTGTGCTTAGTGCCAGGAGAGGTAACATTATGTAGTAGCAAGACCACTGAATTCGGAGTCCAAGGCTCTGAGTTCAAATGCCAGGTCTGGTACCTACTATTTGCAAGATCGTGGGCAAGTCACTTTATCTTTCCAAACCTCAGTTTTCTCATCTGAAAAATTTGTTTTCTAAGGTACCTTTTAGATTTAAATCTGTAATTGAAAGATAATTGTTTTGACTCCATCATAGTATCATTGACCCTTCCTCACATGGAGAATAGAATCACAGTATTTTATATCTCTAAGAAGTTCAACTGCTTTGCGATCCATATCTTATTTCATTTATTCCAATTTCCCATTAGCTGCCTCTGTTGGATTTCCACTCCAGGAAGACATCCTGAGTCCCCCAGGATAAGCTCATCACCTAAAGTGTCATCATACCGGAGATTGCTTCATCATCACCTCAGCTGCCTCTCCCCTCTGATTGGAGGGCTAGAGGGTAAAGAAATGAGTTCTCCCCAAAGCCTCACATTATAGAAGATGAAGAATTTTCCAGCTAGCTCATCTTTTCTCTTCAGCTGCCTGGCTTGGTTTCAATTCCACAAATATGGTACCCTGGTCTGGGTACCCTCTCTCAGCCCCCTCCCCCACCAACTCCCCCAGCCCACACACACAGTTTTCAGTTTCTGTATATTTTTGTGTATTCTCTTCCCCCATTGGGTTGTAAGCTCCTTGAGGGCAAGGATTGTCTATCTTTTTCTTATTTATATCCCCGGCACTTAGCACACTGTTTGGCACATAGTAGGCACTTAATAAATGTTTAATGACTATTTTACAGATGAAAAAACTGAAACTGAGAGAGGTGTAGTGTCTTGGTCAGGAATAGTCAGCTTTTAATGGCAGAGTCAGATCCAAGCGTCCCAACATCCGGTCCAGTCCTTTTTCCCTCAGTAGTTCGTGCTTACGTCCTCCCTTTCAGAAGAGGCCTGGCGTGTGTGAATATCACCCTGTGTGATGCTCTTGAAAAGAAAAATTAAAGAAGTAACTAATGGCTCAGTGAAAAGGCAAGGATGGAAGGTTGCTTCCTGGTGCGCTTTCAACAATTTCTGAATCATAAGTCTCCTTCTGTAAGGACTTGCTTCTACCTGGATATTACTCTGGGAAAGAATTAATACCCTTATTAAACCAAGGAATGTCATTGTTCAGTATTTTTCAGTTGTGCTAGACTCTTTGTTACCTCGTGTGGGGTTTTCTTGGCAAAGTTACTGGAGTGATTTGCTATTTCCTTCTCTAGCTTATTTTGCAGATGAGGAAACTGAAGCAAACAGCTTTAAGTGACTTTCCCAAGGTCACACAACTAGTGAGTGTCTGAGGCTGGATTTGAGCTCAGGTCGTCCTGACTCCAGGCCCAGCAGAATTCTAGGCTTTCAAAGTTGTTTTTCTCTACGATGCTGTCATCACACAAATTGTTCTAGTTTGGCTTGGTTCACTCATTAGTTTGTAGAGGTCTTTCCAGTTTCCAAGACAGTTCCAAAGGACTTATGATAAAAAAATGCTCTCCACCTCCAGAGAGAGAGAACTGATAGAGTATCGAGGCAGATTGAAGCATATTACTTTTTACTTTGTATGTTATTCTTATTTTTCTGATCTGTGTGTTCTTCTGCAATATGGTTAATATAGAAATATTTTGCATCACTACACACATACAATCTATATCAAATTGCTCACCCTCTCAAGGAGGAAAAGAATTTGGAACCCCAAATTAAAAAAATTAACCATTATGCAATTTGTTAAAAGATATAAAGAAGACAAAATCACAATGTGCTTATTCTTTGTTGATTATGAAAAAAAAAGCATTGATTCAGCATGGTAAAACCCCACCTTAGAAGGCCTCTTCCAAAAAGATGTCTCCCACCCATACATAAAAGTGTGCAAGATTCCTTGAAATGTGTAATAACAGAAATTACTTTGTTCAATGACCCTACGGTCGTAGTTATCAGGTAAGTCATAAAACGGTCTCATTGAAAGTATTCAACACTGTGATGGAGATCTAGCTCAAAGACCAAGTTAAAGAGATATTGCAAGTGGACTATCCCTTAGATAATCCTTTTAGTAGATGACATTGTTCTAGTTGAAATCAAGCCCTAAATCACTGAAGAATCTCCTGGGAAATATATGTAACCATCTCCCAATTGATAAATGGTATAAAGATATGAACAGATTCCCAAGGGAAAAAACCCAGCTACTATAGACATATGAAAGAATGCCACAAAAAACCATGAATTTGAGAAATACAGATTAAAGCAATTCCAAAATTCTACTTCACAACTACAAGAGTGGCAATGATGATAAAAAAGGAAACTGATAAATGTTGTGGGGCTGTGAGAAAACAGGCTCATTAATGCATTATTAGTGGGCTTGTGAATGGGTACAATCATTCTAGAAAGCTATTTGGAATAATTGTACATTAAAAGTTTTTTAAATAGTGCATGCCCTTTGACCCAGCCATAACACTACTAGGTTTATACCTAAAAGAGATCAAAGAAAGAGAAAAGTCCTTTATGCATAAAAACATTTATAACATCTCTTTTTTCTGGTTGCAAAGCCCTTCACCCACCCACCCAGAAACTAAAGTGATGCCCATCAGTTGAGGAATGACCAAATAAATTGTGTTATATTTATGTGATAGAATACTATTGCAGTGTTAGAAATGAGGAAATAAATGATTTCAAAAAGACATGAGAAGACTTACATGAATTGATGCAGAGGGAAATAGAACCAGAGCAATTTATACTAGAACATCAGTATTAGCAATGAACAAGTTAGAGGCCTTTTATAAATTGATGAAGGAAATAAGCAGAACCAGAAGAATCACTTATTTAATAACAATACTGTAAAAACAATCAACTCTGAAAGTAGTAAGAAGTATGATCAATACAATGACTATTCACTATTCCAGAGCACTGATGGTGAAACATACTGTCCATTACAGAGCAGTGAAAGATTTGGGTTTCAGAATGAGATGCGGATATTTTATATATTGTATATAATTTTTGCAAGATTGAGGAAATTTGTTTTGCTTAGCATGCATATTTGTTAAAAATTTGTTTTTCTCTTTTTTAAAACAGAGTTGGGAGGAAGAGGGAGGGCAAATGTGGATGTATGTGTATGATATATACATTATACATACACATACACATATATGGAAAGAGAGTGAGAGAGAGAGATTTGGAAGGTATTACAGACTCAAAATGTTACTTGTATGCTCATACTTTCAGATGAGGTCGCTGTGTCCTATTAGTCTTACTTAACTGCCTCGTTTTGTTCCTAGATTCCTCTTTCAAAGTGAAAATAATCTGTAAATGTTTTATAATATAAAAATAAATCACACCAACATTTTAGCCATTAAATTAAAAAAATAATTTGGCTTAAAAATTCACGCAGAAAAGGTCATGTAAATGGAAAATGTCTATGCCACAGATCATTACATGCATTTGGATGGACAACCAGTAGTTTATCTATCAGTATGTATATTTGGGACAGAAATGTATGCAAGGGCCCAGAATTAAACAGAAAGTAAGTAGGCTGGGTTGCTTCCAAAATGGTAAATCTCCCTTTAATAACCCCAAGTTTTTTGTGGGAGCCTTTTTTTCTGAGTCTCTGTCTCTCTCTCTCTCATACTGCTATTCATTAAATGTTGTTGCCTGGCTTTGAGACAGTGAACAAATAACATTCAAAGAATTTAAAATTAATATCACACAGAAGACAATAAAATACACAAGGTGAATATAAGTAGGCTGTAGAATGAAAATAATGAGGAACTTGAATGAACAAGAGTAAAAGTCATTATCAGGGAAATGTATGATAGGAAGAAAAGATGGACTGGTCAATTTGGAATAAATCTTTAGGCAGAAACATTTAATTAACTGTTTTTCTTTTATCCTATTTTTGTTTTGTTTTTTTAATAGGGAGTACCATATGAAGTTAGGATGTCAAGCTGAATAATACAACTTTTTCCATGGAAATTGGGCCAAAGTTTATAGGATTATAGATTTCAAGGTGAATGGAAATTCTCTTATATTTCAATTTAGTGTTGTAAATGACTAAATCACCAGAGAATTCAACCATGTACAATGAAATTTTATGGCTCACAAATAAAGGATACCAAAAATGTTTTCCTATGAATGCTGGGGATTTGGTGGGGGGTGGGGAGGAGGGGGGGAACTGGCTTTTGCTCAAACAGCTTGAATGAAAGATTCAGAGGGAAACAGCTAAAGGAAAAAAAGATTCTTTTGTAGGGCCACATTAAACAGTGCCTACAACCAAGGATGCAAACATTCTGTAGAAGAAGGAAATGTAAAATATTAGAACAGAAAGTTTAGAAGTAATGGAAATGGCTGAAATCGACTGGAAGATTATCTGTAGCAAAAAGAACTAAATTTAAATTTCTTCTCTCTCCCCCCCACCCCTTCTCCAGTTGAAGTAGGGAGAAAGGGTTCATATTTTGCTTATCTTGAACCTCCAACCGTAAATCTGAGAAATTTTTAGGTTGCATATCTCAGAAATCGGCTACCAACTACCTTTTTACAAATAATAGTTAATCATAAGTTTAAAATTGTGGTAAATTTTCTTGAATGAATAAGAGAAAGAAGGAAGGAAGGAGAGAGAGAGAGAGAGAGAGAGAGAGAGAGAGAGAGAGAGAAAGTAGCTCAGTTCCAAAGATTGCTTATCATATCACCTGGGATGCCCACGGATGCTGAAGCTAGAGTCTCATTTGTGGTCCTTCTCAAATTCCAAATTCCAATTTCCCTTCAGGTTTCTGCTGGTCTTTGAGGCCTGATTCCTTTTTTGTATCTCTTTCCTCTCTGTACATAGCACATTTGTAGGCAGTCTGCTGACTAGTTTTCTGATGGAGCAACAAGGAAATAGAAAGGATTAAGAGAGAGGACCTGGAAGTCAGGCAGCGGCACTGTGCCTGCTTTGATTTCCCTTCCTTTCTTCAGATTAGATTGTATTATGTGAGAAGTAACAGTGGAGTGTGTATGTGTGTGAGCTTTTGACACTTCTCATTAGTTTCCTCTCCTGTTCCTACATGTGTGGGGATTTACCCAAGATTACTTCTGGTCACTCAAACACTGCCCACGACTTAGTGCAGTAGTTAGAAGGGAGCAAAGAATGGGGAGAGTAAGGAGACAGAGTAATTTCAGCTCAGCTTAATGAATATTGTATTGCAGAAATATCAAATATGTGGCCCAGAACTCATGCATTTTATAACACTCCAGAATGCTGCTCCAACTAAATTAAAAGGTAATTGGGAAATATGTATCAAAAAAATAAAAATACAGTAAAACATAGATGATACTAATATGTGGTTTTCTAAATCAATATCTAGCCTGCAAGAATCCATATGTATAGTTTAGTGGCCCCCAGTTTTGAGTTTGACACCATTGCTGTACTGGATTTGGAGTTAGGACAATGTGGGTTTCAGTCTCCTCTTAGATGCCTGCTAACTGTGTGTCCCTGGGCAATGCTGTTGTATGTCTCTTTCCTCATCTGTGGAATGGGGATAATAACACTTGTGGAATCTAATTTATAGAATTGCTGTGAAATTTAAATGAGCCACATCAAACACTTTGAAAACTTTATTACGGGAGGCTCAATGGAGAGGGCCCTGAATTTGGAGATGAAGGACATAGACTCAGATCTCAGCCATGATACTTAGTACCTGAGTAAGCTTGGGCAAGTCACTTAACTTCTCTAGGCTTCAGTTTCCTCCTCTGGAAGGTGAAATAACTGGGCTCAATGACCTTAAATGTCCCTTTCGGTTCCAGAGACATGATCCTAGGCTTTCAAACCATTGAGAAAACCAGGAGGCAGTTACTTCCTGAGAGTGCTCCATGAGTCAGCTATAAACATTTCCAACTGAATAAAATAGCTTCCCCCCTTTTTATGTTTAAAGGTTTCTATTTATTCCGAAATTCAGCAGTGACATAAAAAGCAATGAGAACTGTGGCAAGCAAACAAAACAACATAATACACACTTTGGTTATCGCCGAGATTCTCCAGGGACAGATTACATTTTTAAAAATTGTGAACTTATCAAACACCAAATGTAATGAATATTTCTATGTACAAAAGGCATAGAAAAGGAGGATTTTACATGAAACCATGAATCATAATTATGTGTCTTGTTTTTCCTTTTTAGTATATGGTAAATTATACAGCTATGCCACTACTAGGAGTATACCCTAAAGACATTAAAGAAAGACAAAGAAGGTCTATTTGTAGAGCAATATTCATAGCAGCTCTTTTCATAGTAGTCAAAGTTGGAAACTTAAGGAGCACCTTTATTGCTCCCCACCTTTAGTGAGGACTGGCTAAACTATTAGTGTATGTGAATGTAATAGAATATAATTATGCCAAAAGAAATGACAAAATGGACAGTTGGAAACTGGAAAGACCTCTGCAAACTAAAATAAAAAGGTGAATAGCTTGGTAGAGAAGGAGCCCACTCTGGAAACTTGAAAAGAAACTTAAAAAGAAAGTTTAGATTTGATGCAATAATGAACAATTTTGGTTCTTGAGCAGAAGACACATTAAAATTGTATTTTAGGAATATTGAATCCCCATAATTGGGAAGAAGTTGAATTATCTGTTGTGTTGAACCGAGAACAATTTATATAAGAAGTAGAACATTATAAACAACTTTGAAAGACTTAAGAATTCTGATCAATGCAGTGACTGACTATGTCTATAGAGGACCTAGTATAAGCAACGTGCAGCCCAGTTTCTGACAAAGAGGTGATGGAGGTGTAGAAAGAGACATATGTTTGTGGACTTACCTACTGTGTGAGTTTATTTTGCTTGACTATGCTTATTTGTTATAAAGTTGTGGTTGTTAGTGTTTTTCCTCCTTCCCTACATTAACTGGGAAGGGGTCATATGGAAGGGAGGACGTAGCAACAGTAATGCCAAAAGAAAAAGAAAAAAAGGAGGTTATTGTAACATTTCTTTTTTTTTCAAGGGAAAAGACAAAGTTTATTAGGGATTCACCATAATAGGTTGTCTTAAGAAATCTCACCCTTTGTGACGCCTGTTTCCACAAACTGGCCAGATTCAACCTACTGAATTAGATTGAATCTGAGCACCTTCATGGAGGCAAGATGGAGATTACATACACAAAGATTGGGGGAAGGATTGAGGGGTGGTCTGGGGTGACTAGAGGAGGGGTTTAGGGAGGGACTTGAGGAGGAGTCTAAGGAGGAGCTTGATGGGACAGAGATGAAGTCAGACTCCAGGGTGAGAAATAGCTGAAGGCTACTTGGAGAAGTACAGACAATAGAGGGCTGGGGTCACAGAGCTAGGGTACAGATATTTTGATCAGGATTAAGGGTTGTAACATTTCTTTTTTAAGGCATAGATGATAAGAGAAGGAAGTTCAGAAAGAAGCACACACAAGGAGTAAGTAAATAATAATTTCTACTTAAATACATAACAAATATTGTGAAATGAAGAGTCATGATTTCATACAGAATCCTCTTTTATACATTCTTCTGGGTGTTTGGAAATATACCGCCCCCTTTTTTTTGGTGATTAAGTTCAGAATAAAAATAAAAATAGGGGCAGCTAGGTGGCACAGTGAGTAGAGCATCAGTCCTGGAGTCAGGATGGACCTGAGTTCAAATTCAGTCTCAGACATTTGACACACTTACTAGCTGTGTCACCTTGGGCCAGTCGCTTAACCCCAATTGCCCTGCCTCCCCCCTCCCCCCAAAAACGAGTTTTCTTCTGCTTTCTTATTTCAGCTTCCTGTTAAGATGCTGCATGCCCTAAGTACAGTAGACCTTTCCTCACCTGTATCTTTCCTTTTCCTAGCTTGCTTATCCTCCTACCCTACTGTGTAGTAGAGTTCAGGGGAGGAAGAGAGGCTCAGTTATATCCACTCTGCACCTCTCAGAGAGAGGGGTAGCAAACTAGAGTTATTCTGTCTCCTAAATATTGTTAGTTATGAGAAGAAAATTATTTTTACATTCAAATCATTTCCCTGATCACTATCCCTAAAAGAGAAAGAAGCGTAATTTATATCCAAAGACTTAGTTCCTTCCCATCAAATGCTGGCTACAACAAATACCACCACAAATATTAAATAATAAATAAACCAATTTATCTAAGCTGGTGGAAAATAGAAAACAGAGAAGCTATACAAATTAAATAGAGTATGTCAATCAACAAGAGAGAGAGAGGAGAGAGGAGAGAGGAGAGAGAGAGAGAGAGAGAAACAGAGATGGAGTCTTCTGTCTCAGCCAAAGGGAAATTCTCTAAAATTTCTAGGGAGACAAGCTAGAAATCAGAGGTGTGTTGTGTCATTGACTCCTCTACATTTCCGTAGCTTCCCAGAATCTTTTTTTTTTAATCTCTTTCCAACTTTCTCCCCAAAGAGACTCTGGAATCATAGGTCTCATTCGAAGCAGGAAACAAGAAGGTTTTGCTTCTCCCAAGTTCTAGCACTAAGCCCACCCTTCAAATAGGCACAGAGTGTAAAGTCTTCATTTTTCCCCCAATGAGAAGAGTCTTATACAAATGATCCAAGCATGAACCCAGGGTCATATACCTTATTAAATGATGACTGTCCTGTTTTCAGTGTCAGTTAGAATGGATTTACGATGTTAGTCTTGCTCATTTACTTTGATAAAGTACTTAATCTGTGCCTTATTTTTATCATTTGGTATTCCCAGCAGTGTATGCTGTTTCCGAGTTTTTATATTTTATCTAATCATATTCAATATTTTGAATTTCAAGTATAATTACTTTAAAGATCTCAGTTCTTGTAAAAGGTACTTGATTTTCAGCTCTTTTTGTGGTGGTGAAGAATTGGAAATTGAGGGGAGACCCATCAATTGGGGAATGGTTGAAAAAGTTGTGGAATATTATTGTACTAGAAGAAATGATGAGGAAGATGGTTTCAAAAAAACTTGGGAAGACTTATAAGAACAGATGCTAAGTGAAATGAGAACTAGGAGAACACAGTACATGGTAATGGCAACATTGAACGATGATCAACTCTGAAACACTTAGCTACTCTGATCAACACAATGATCCACAAACAATTCCAAAAGACTCATGATGAAAAGCATTATCCGTGTCCAGAGAGAGAAATGATTAACTCTGACTACAGACTGAAGCATATTTTTCCATCTTCTTTATTTTTTTGGCAACATGACTAATATGAAAAATCTTTTACATGAGTTCACATATGTAGTATGTATCATATTGCATACCTTCTCAATGGGAGGGAAAGGAGCTAGAAGAAGGAATAAAATTTGAGATTCAAAATTTTAAAATGAATGTTAAAAAATAAAAAAGATAACTACTTTTCATTGAAAAAGCATGGGAGTTATGCTTGAAAATGGTATATTTACCAATGGTTCAGATACAAATCTAGTGTTACCTCCACGCCTTCATAAGACATCAGAGCAGGATTTTTATAGAGAATCCAAAGTCATATAAAATACAAATAAAGGGGAAAATGTAATTATTATATTCTCACTTTATCAAACCATTGTGTAACCCAACTAATTTACTCTAAACTATACTTATTCTTAATTAGTTGCTACCTAACATGCCTTTTGCACATGCCCATTACAAGTCATAGGATAATAGATTTAGAAGTAGAAGTGACCTTGAAGGCTAGCTAGTCTAATCCCCTCTTTTTACAGATAAGGAAATAAAGGTTTGGAGGGAATAAGGGCCTTGCCTGAGATCGCAGCTAAGAAAGATTTAAACCCAGGTCTGCCTGACTCCAAATCCACTGTTCTAACCACTAGGTCACCTAGATAACTAATAAAAGATCTGAGTTTCTCAAATAATCATTCTAAACATTCAGAATATAGAATGTTTGTCATTGGAAAGGTCAGTCATGCATTGCTTGGAATATATCAAATAATTTATCTAACATTACACAAGAAATCAAAGAAAAAGCCAAGTATGAAATAAGGCCTTCGGTTTTGCAACTTCATTTCTGAAACTTGCATAAATGAGGTTTACTTTCTTTTATAGCATATTAAAATGATTCAAGCAGAGTGGTCTTAACCCCACTCTTCCTGCATCCATTTGTTTTTACTAAATAATAATAAACCACCTAGGAAGTTACTATAAATATTGAATACAACAACCCAGATTTCTTCCATTGTCTTAAATGTCTATATATTCTATTGGAATCAGAGAGTACATAAAAGTCAATACATCTTCATCCATCTTGTTCATAAGCCTCATAAGTCCTTATGCCTCTTTGGAATATACGTGACAAGTATTTTATTAAATCCTCCAGAACAACTTCTGCAAGGAAGAAATTCTTCTCTAAGAGAGGATTTGGCTTCTCTCCACCCCTGGAGGGTATGTAAGTTTGTGTCTTCTTAATCTGAAAAGAGAGAGGTAATATCACTGTGATTACTAATATAAATTTATGCTTCAATCAAACCAAAAAGGAAAAAAAGTTATTGGTGATCAATATTTAAAGAGATACATGCTATGTTTCTTTCCCTCTGAGTATCCAAAATATAGTATTGATACTGTTTGTCACTGCAATATTTTCTGTATTACTATGATAATCCTATATTTATAGATTTGTTCTTTGTATTCTTTGTTCTTTTTTGTTTTTTTTTAATTGTCTGATAGTAATCCAGTCCAGGCCAAAATTTAAATTATATAAACCATAAAAGTTATCATTCCTGGTGAAACCCAGACTAATTATATACATACATACACACATACAAATATGTATATACATACATATGTATATAAATATATACACAACATAAATACATATAGGTGTGTGTGTATATATGTGTGCATATATATATATATACATATATATAATTTCTTCCTTTACCACATTTATGTATCACATTTTATTTATAATTCCTATCATGGTTTAGTCTGGAATATGTACTTTTAAATTATAGATCTCATTTGTGCCATTTTAGGGACATTATGAGTTATTCTCCAAATAGCACAGATCTCCAGCCTATGGACAAGAAATGCCAACAAATTCCAGTAATTCCCTTTTAATGATTAAGAGACAACGTGGTATAGTGATTAAATTGTTCTTGAGCGGGATGGAACTTACCACTACGCTTCAGTTCCTAAAAGGAATTGGTGGTGCCGACCCAAGGAGAATCCCGGCTCCCATCTCTGGTTCGATGTGTAACGTTGGCCACTACCCCCACCATGTTTTCCTAAACCTGTACCCCCTAGAGCCTCATCTTATCATGTGCTTCTTTCTGTGCCCTGGACCAAGGCTCAGAAATCAGGATCAACCCTGTCTAGAGCAGACACAGATGAGAGACTCTCATCTCCCTGTGTCCTCCCTTCTTCCCTCTCCCTTAGCCCCGCCCCCTTCATAACCTGTTCTTCAACTTAAATAACAAATGCTGACTTACGAAAAAAAATAAAATGTTCTTGGAGTCAGGTCAAAATCCTACCTCTAATACTAGTTAGGTAACCATAGACCAGGCATTTAGCCTCCTAAGACTCAGTTTCCTCATATTTAAATGAGAGGCTTGGATTAGGTGACCTTTGCGTCTAACTTTGTAGTCCTATGATTATATAACTAATGAATGAGTAAATAGAGAAAAGTTAAAGAAAACAGAACAAGCAATCAGTGGATCAGTACACTCAAACAGGAACACACTCATATAAATGGAACACTTTCAAGACAGCAGCATCTACCATCTAATGAAATAGGTTATATATTGAGTTTATCTGGTTTTGCTATTGACTTAATATGTGATCTTGGATCATTGTGTCACACCTTCTCCCTATGGAAAAAAAATGAGTTTAGTAATACTTCTCTTAATTGTTTCACACAGATGTAGTGAAAACAAATACAGTGGTGGGCTTGTTTTTAAAATGCTATTATTTATATGTATAGTGAACATCATACACTTCACTTAAACTTTAAAATAAATTTTTATTCTTTTTGTTAAAATGATAGAGTGTTTTCTCTCCCTCCTTCTTTCTTTTCCCTCTCCCCATATTGAGAAGGAAAAAACAAAATAAAACAAAACTCCTATTACATTTACACACAAGCCAAACAAATTCCCACATTGGTCATATCCAAAATACATATATACATATGTCTCAGTATATAGATTCTGAGCCTATCACTTCTCTGCCAGGAAGTGGACAACATGTTCCATTATGAGTTCTTTAGAACGATGATTTCTCATTGTAGTGATCGGTGTTGCTACAGACTTTAAAACTAAAATGAGAATTATTGCTTTGCAAATGCTCATAAAGTTTTTGTTGCATCTTCATTCTCAATTTGAAGTGTTAGTATAATAAATAAATAAAATGTTATTGAAAATAAAGGTGCTCTTATTATTTTCCCCACTATATAGGTTCCTATACAACTTGAATATATTTTATTCATTCACTCATTCATTTGTTAATTTATTTAAATAAACTGCCTGGAAGTAAAGGGAATACTTACCAGACCGATCCTGTGGTAAGTGGGTAATGTTTAACTAGTTCTCTGAAAAACAAAAATATGCACTTGACATACTTTTAAGTTTAATCTGTATTATTAACATTTTCTTCCTTAATTTCTTAAATATAGATAATCAATATCACAATAAATAAAGCCCTGATCTCTAGTGCTTGCCAATTTCTGAGGTGTGAATAAATGCTCACACTGAAAATATAGTGACCAATGCTCTCCAACAATGTGGAGCTGGCTTCAGCACACTCCTGGTCACTAGTACTAGTCACCCACCACTGATCAGCATGGAAGCTTTGACCTTCTCTTTTTCTGACCCGAGCCTGTTGACCCCTCTTTAGGCAAACTGGTGGACTCCACTTCAGGGACTCACCATATTAATGCCCAACTTAGTACACACATCTGATTGCATAGCTCTTTGCAGCTCAGAATTCCCAAACTCAAAACATCTCCTAACCTCAGGCTTTCTGATAGACACAATTACAGGTGTGCGCCCTTACACTTGGCTTGAACATGTTATACCTCTAATGCACACATAGTAATGATGATTTGTAAATACTTTTATTACCAAAACCTGCTAGGTGTTTATTTTTAGTGTTACCATAACCATTTTACAGAACAGGAAACAACCTTGGAAAGATTAAGTGACATGCCCAGGGATTACACAACTAGTAAGTGTATTATACTCTGAAAGACTATCAAAACCAGAACTCAGGACTCTTGGCTCATAGTGCTCTTCCTGCCAAACCATGGTGACTCTATAAACGCTAAAACTTATCACTTGACTATTAATTACATAATCCTATATATCACCCTAGCACTTCAGGGAGTTGTACAGTTTTACATTGTACCTGTGATTCTTGCCTCTCTTCAGGATTATGCCTAACCAGAGGAATAAATCTTTATAGTCAGAAAGCAGATTATTTATTCCCTAAGCAGCCAATAGGTGAATGGAAGGATGCATTCATTTCAATTAAAGTCTGTTTTCCTGTGGTTGGATGAATGCAACATCCCAATTTGACAGTTATATTCTTGGCAGCTGTGTCTAGTTTCAATCTGGGCCGCAATCCATTATGGGTTTATATAGAGGGATGTTTTAGATCAGATAGAGGTCATATGTACCAGGTGCAAGGTTCAGGGGAGGGGGGAAGAGTAATTGATAAAAGAAAAGTAAACATAACTATTCTCTTATTGCTGAGTTGGCTTCAGAAATAGAGCTCGTAATGTAACTAGAGGAAAATTCAAATACGGAAACATATCACAGGATCAATAACATGGTGCTTCAACTCACTGAATCACAACATTTTAGAGCTGCCAAAGGTAGGTGGCAATCTCATCCAACACGTACTTGAGGAAAACCCCCTATATGATGTGCCCAACAGTTAGTCATCCAGCCTTTGTCCAATCATGGGAGAACCAGCTAAACAAAGGCATCCAGGTGGTAGAATGAATAGAGAACTAGATGGGGAGTTAGTATTAGGATCCTCTCACAGACACTTAAGTTATGAGACCCTGGCCAAGTCATTTAACATCTCTGACCCTCAGTTTCTTCATCTGAATAATAACATCTAACAAGAAAAAAAAATTAACATTCTGAAAACCTTTAAGTACTTTGTAAATATTAGTAATTAATGTGACTATTACCTCCTGAGGCAGCCTAATTCCACCATGGGATGGATTTTATTGTTAGAAAGCTTTTCTTGACATCAATCTTAAATTCTCTTCTTTGTAACAATAATGATAACATGACTTTGGGGCTGAAAGAAACTTCAGAGGTCATCTGGTCCAAGGGTGTCAAAATTACTACCCGTCAGCTACAAGAGGCTGCAAAACTCCCTAGTGCAGCAAACCAGATGAAAACATAATTGGGAAATATTTAACAAAATAAATAAAAATATAATACAACATGGATAATGCTATTTTGTGATTTTTCTCCTTTTCAGGGTTGCTCATTTACCTTTGGTGTCCACCTTCCACCCAACTCTCACCTGTGGTTCCAAGAGGCTATAGCATATGCAGCAATCACCCCCTGGCAAAATCATGTCAGCAGACAGGCTAAACCAAGTTGAAGGTAACTAACAGGTCTCAAACCGGTTGGTGAGTTGGGGGGTATAAGCGGGGGGGATGTCTATTCCAAGCATGTGAAAACTTCTGGTGGAATAGGCAGATAAGAACACTTTGTTCCAATGGCCATGAAGGTGACTGAAGCAGGCACTGTGGAGCACTTAGAGCTTGATCAGGCACCAAAGATGCCAAGGTCATCCACTATATCCTGGTGATGACAGTATCTGTCATCTTGCCTTTTATGCTGCCACTAGAATGCAATGATTCAGGAAGAGTGAGGCTGATGACTTCGTGTAACTCTGCTTCACTTAAACCCAATTCACATTCAAGTCAAGACATCACCAGTGATGTCACTAGTCCTCTTCAAAATGAAGGACATAGAATGATAATCCTTTGGGACAAAATAAAACAATCCTAATCTCTCTTCCCAATGAAATCTCTTCAATGACTTGGAGATAATTATCATGTCCTCTCCCCTCCCAAGACTCCTATAGTCTAAACATTCCTGGTTCTTCCAACTGACACTTATATGGCATGTATATGAGGTCCTTGTTGTATTCTGTTTTTTTCTTTAGATTATAAATTTCTTTCCTAAATTGTGGTACCCAGAATAGCAAGCACAGTACCTTTAGTGTGGCCTTACCAGGACAAAGTATAGAAAACCCACCTCCTTACTTTTGACAAATCCTTCTCAACACAGCCTGAGATCACATTAGCTTTGTTAATTCCTATAATCACATTGTTGCTTCATACTTAGTTTATGATCCACAAAAGCCCCAGATCTTCTTCAGATGAAGTGTAGAACTAAAGCAACTTTTCTGCATCTTCCTCTTCTTGGACTTGTGAAGTTGATTTTTTGAACCTAAGCATAAGACTTTATATGACATCATATTAGATCTGGTCCATTTGGTCCTTAACTGTCAAAATCTTTTTGAATTCTACTTCTGTGACCTTGTCTGTTAACTCCTCCCTCTGTGATATCTACGACTTCAATAAATATACCATGTATTCCTTTATTCAAATAACTTATTAAATATTAGATAATATAGACCCAATTGCAGATTCCTGGCATAACCCACTGAGCTGTACGTGCACTCCTGGCACCTCCATATTCCAGGTTGGGTGACTTCCTTCCAAGATGGCATCTGGGACTATTTGAGCAGAGAGAAAATATCAACTAGGAGGATAGTGAGAAGCTTCTTGTGGGATATGGCATATGAGCTAGACCCTGAAGAAACAGTGATTCTAAAAAAGTGCAGGGTAAGAGGGCATTCTAGCGATGAACGCCATCTATGCAAAGGCATGGAGTTTGAAGACAGAAAATGGAATATTGAACTTAGGGAATAGCAAGTAAAAAAGTTTATCTGGAGCATAACGTGAAGGTGAACAATGTAAAATATGCCTAGAATGGTACTCTGTAGTCATATCATGAAGAACTTTAAATGCCAGAGGAGTTGGTATTTTATTCTAGATGAAATGGCGAGCCATTGAAGGTACTTGAACAGAAGGGTGTCATGGTCAGACTTGTGTTTTAGAAAGATTATACCCAAACATATTTTTGGACATGTAGGAATTTGCTTTGCTTGACTATGGATATTTATTACAGCAATTTTGTTTTTCTTTTCATTTGGGGGTGGGTAGGAGGAAGAGAAAATATTTATTAATTGAAAAAATAAATTGAAATTTAAAAAGAAAAAGAAAGGCTGTATTTGGAGGTATGTGAAAGGTGATTTTGAGAGGAGAGAGATTATAACTTCTGATTCTGGTAGGGAAGCTGCTGCAATAGTTTGAATGAAAGGTAACAGGGGCCTCAATGAATGTGATGGTTATGTGAGTGTAGAGAAGAGGACGGAAACAAGAAATCTTGTGGAGTTAGAATTCATAACACCTGACAATTAGCTAGATGTAAAGTGAGGAAGTGGGAAAAGTCAAAGATAGTACCAAGCTTGTGAACAGAGTTGATTAGAAGAACTCTCATGTACTCAACAGAAATAAGAGAGATTTGGATAAAGGTCATGGTTAGGAGAAGAAAATGACAAGTTTTGTTTTTACTATATTGAGGTGAGGTTTATCCATTAGACTTCCAAGGGCAGATGT
This sequence comes from Phalanger gymnotis, assembly GCA_028646595.1. Taxonomy (NCBI): domain Eukaryota; kingdom Metazoa; phylum Chordata; class Mammalia; order Diprotodontia; family Phalangeridae; genus Phalanger; species Phalanger gymnotis. The sequence continues at coordinate 185,914,225 of CM053627.1, read as the reverse complement.
CCTTAACTGTTGTTAAGTTATACTAGAGCACCAGGAAGTCTTTACTAATGGATACAGCCATCCAGAAGCTATCCGGGTAGACAACAATTGATTGGATGAGAGTCGATGATAACCGCCAAAAAAGAGGTTAATAAGAAAGAAGAGAAAGGCTCAGGACTGAGTCTTGGAGAACGTCCAAAAGTTATGGTGCATGACACAGTGATACAAATAAGACTGTGAATTAGTGGCCAGATAGATAGAAAGAGAACCAAAAGGTACAAAATCCAGGTCATAAACACAAATCTGGTCATATTTCTCTCTTGTTCGAGAACCTTCACCAATTTCCTTGACTACCAGACCTCGACCACCCTCAGCACAAAGAAAAGTAATGGTAACTCAAGTTTGTGCCCAAATTCAAAAAGCATTGGTGATGATAAAAAGAAACAAGGGGTGAGTAGAAAAGAATATCAGACTCACTCCTTTAAATGCCCAGAATCCAGAACACCATTAGAGACTGGAAATTCATGGCTTAACTAGAACTTTATTAACAAGATTATTTAAAATAATAAGCTATCAGACAAACATCATCTTCTTGCCAAAGGTAAAAAGTTATATGTACTGTTTGTCTCTACTTCCTCTTCTCCCACTCACTTCTCAGTCCCTTGTAATCTGTCTTTAGATGTCACTACTCAACTTACACTCTTTACTATAAGGTTATCAAGAATATCTTAATTACAAAATCCAAAGATCTTTTCTCAGTTTTCAGCTTTCTTGACTCTCTGAAACTTTGGACATCGTCAATTAGCTCCTCCCCTCCTCCTGGATATTCTTTCCTTGGATTTTGTTGTGGAATTGTGCGCTCTTGCTTTTCTTTTTATGTTTCTGAACATTTCTCAGTCTCCCTTTCCAGATCATTACCTATGCCTTGTCCCATGATCAAAAGGTATCCCTCAAGATTCTCTTCTGGACTCTTTTTTCTTCTCTCCTCTTCTGTCCCCTCTCCCCTCCTCTCTTCTCCTCTCCCTTCCCTTCTCTTCTTTTCTCTTCTCTCTCTCTCCTTCTTTCCCTCATCTCCTCAAATCTCATAGATTCGATTGTTATTTCTGTCTAGATGACTCCCAATATCTATCTATCTATCTATCTATCTATCTATCTATCTATCTATCTATATCTCTAATACTAATCTCTTCTGAACTCCCTCTGGTGTTCTATAGGCATTTGAATCTCAATATGTCCACAAGGAGACTCATTATCTTCCCTTCAAAAACTCAGTCCTCCTTCAAACTTCCTTATTTCTATTGAGAAGTTAATTATCCTTTTAATTAAACTGGTTCACAACTTTCGTGTCAACTTTGACTTTTTTTTCCTCTCCCTTAATCCTTATAGAATCTATGTACACAGAACTTTATCATCCATACTCTTCTTTCTATTCTCATGACTACCAGTATAATTCAGGCCTTTATTGCCTCTTACATAGAATATTGCACAAACTTCCAGATTCTAGTCCCTCCCTTCTCAAATCCAATATATTCTTCCTTAAGCATAAATACGAGTATGTCTCTACCCTTCTCAAGAACCCTTGGTAGCTCCCTATTTCCTCTAGTATAAAACACAAATTCTTTAGATAGATATTTAAATTGCCTCCAAATCTGGCTCTAATCTACCTTCCCAAGGTAATTCCCAGGATTATTTTATATTAGTCTATTCACACACTCTATGTTCTAGACAAATTTGTCTACTAGCTATCTATTAACTCAGAACTGCGTCTTCTACCTCTATGACTTTGTACTCACCTTCATTTCTTACAATTCCTAGGTTTCTTCAAATCTCAGTTTACATGAATCCTCAAAGGAAAGTCTTTTCTGATTCCTCTACTCTTTATTCTTCCCTCTCTTCTCAAAATACCATGTATTTGAAGAGAGCCATACTGAGGAGGGGCTGGATTTGGACCTGTGATTTCGTGGGTGTAGGGAATGCTACATGAGGAAATTTCCTCTACCAAAGGAGATTGATGCCTATTTGGTAGAAAAATAGTCTTGCAGAGTTGCTTAGGAATTTCTCAAATGTTGTACTTGTTTCCCACTCCTTCTGACTTTTTTTTTCTGTTCTCTTCACATATTGGGGAGAGGGAATTCTATCTTTAGCCAACATCTCCTTTCTACCTCCTCTTCCCCTCAAATAAAGAGAGTGGAAAACCTTGTAACAATTATGGACAACCAAGCAAAAATAAATTCCCACATTGGCCATATCCAAAAATGTGTATCTTATTCTGCCTTTTGAGTTCATTACCCGTATGTTAATGTGTGAGATGTATGCTTCATTATCAGTGAATTTGGAATCATGGTTGGTCATTGCACTGTTGAGTTCTTAATTCTTTAAAAGCTATTTTTTACAATGTTGTTTGTAATTTATAAATTATCCTGCTACCAGACGATCTTCAGGGATAGAATTCACCTGTTGTCCCCTAACCTGGCTGGTCTGGTGTTTCTCCACCTCAAAACAGTGGGGACCTTTTTGGCTTCTTGCTGTATGTAAAAAAAATCCAAGAGAGAGCTCTGAGACAAGAGCCAAAGAATCATTCACTACCTTGGGAAGTTCAAAGAACAGAGACTTTGGGTGGAAACAGAATCTGGAATGATAAAATCTGGGAACAACCATGCAATCCTTCTTTTTTATCCACCCTTACCCTCTCGCTCTCTAGTTAAGAAGAAAAAGAAAACACAGAAGAGAAATTGGCCCTGTGGCTAAATGTAATAACATTACTCCTGACAATTGGGTTGCATGTATTGGTTTATTTATAATTAAATGTAAGTGATTCCATTAATAAAAGCTAAAATAATATAAAATGTTGTTTCACCTTAGGAAACACAAAAGTTAAGGATGACTTTTGAATGGCAGAAATTTCTGAGACTAAAATCTCTGAATCTGAAATGTGGTGACAAAGAAATTCCTAACCAAATGCATGCAAAGTGATAGTAAAAATTGATTGCCATCCATTACTTCATCACTGAAATGCTGATTTTCTATAATGGTTAGGCCATAAAGTTAAGTTTACATTAATGCAATTAATATAAAATGCTGTGCAAAAACATGTTTGATAATTACTTTATCAATATACATGAAAGTTTCACAAAAATGGGAACATCCATTGGCTATTAAAGATGGATTTGGGACTCATGATTTGGGTGTCCTTTCAGTTGTTTAAGGCTTCTGACAAGCTCCCAAAGAATAGCCTTGCTTTGACTTCAATCATTATATAAATTCTCTACATTTCTCCTGTAATTTGAAGAGATGTCTCTCTCAAGTGGTTAAAAGGCTTATAAGACCCTCTAGTCATGCCATTAGTGAATAAAGTCATTCTTCAAAGTCACTCATGAAAATAGTGATACTATTAAAATTAAATAAAACTATTTAAATAAATTAAAGTACTATTTATAATCAACATTTATTAAGTGATTACTGTGTTCCAGGCACTATGCTGAGCACTATTACAAATATTGTCTCATTTACTCCTCACAACAACCTTAAGAGGTAGGTGCTATTATTATCCCCATTTTACAGCTGAGGAAACTGAGGCAAACACTGAGTGAAGTGACTTGTCCAGGATCACCTAGTAAGTGTCTGAGACTGATTTGAACTCAGGTCTTCCTGACTGCAGACCCAGTGCTGCAGTCAATTGCACCACTTAGTTGCAATAGTATTATTACTATTATTTTATTTATTTTATCAGTGTTTATTATTTTACCCTGTTATTTCTATTAAATAGCAAAAATAAATTAATAATTGCAAAAATAGAACAGAGACAAATTGGGAGACTAATATTTATCCATTAAACTATTGAACATAATACATTTGTAAGTTGTTTTCTATAGGTAGAAATTAGAAAAACTACGCATTACATGAAATTGTGAGCACAGTAGCTACATTAAAATTTCCAAAGATAAAATCATGTTAGTATCTATAGAGCTGAAAAGTGTTGTGTTCTTCCATGTAGCTATGTAAATGACAGTGATGTTTAATGGTTGAATATTAAATTAGTAATGTGGAATCAATCCAAATAATTAAAATCAAGAAGCGTGATGACAACAGAATCTTAGGACTGAGAAGTTGGAAGTGATCCTAGAGATTATCTTCCCAACATAATGCATGAATCCCCTTTGCACCTTTCCTGAGAAATGGTCCTTCACTTGTTTAATAGGGGCCTCACTAATTTTTGTAGTGTCCATTGTAGACAATTGTTAAAAAGGCAGCATAGTAGAATGAGCAGAGACTCAATCTCAGGAAGACCTGGGTTCAAGTTCCATCTCTGGTACATGTTGGCTCTGTGAGACTGGGCAAGTAGCAGAATTTCTCGGTGCCTTCAAGTATCTCCATAAGAGTTCCATTTCTCCCACCTTGTGAACATAATTTGTTCCTGGCAAAACTCATATTGCCAATTCTCTCAAACCAAAATGAAATTACCAATTTCAATGAGACAAATCTTGAGATTCAAAGTTGACATCTATTGATTCTCGATGTTTATTGAATTGAACTTTTAATGCAAAAATAAATAAACACTAAATAAAAAAGAAATTGATGAAAATTACAAAGGTTATGTCACATTCGAGGGTACGAGAGAAGAGAGGGAGACTTCCAAGAAGACTGCATTTATATGCTTAAAAAGAAAAACAAGTTCTGTGTAATAGAGATACAGATCATGTACAGTACTTTTTTAGTGTCCTACTATGTATATGCACATTGGCATCCTATCTGGCATTTGTTAAATTCAAAATTAAAATTAGGGGGAAAATCTCCATCGGTAAATCCCAGAATCCACCTTTAAGTCCCTTTTTGAAAAGAAGCTCAGTTTTTGTCTGATTCCCATCTTTTAGCACTCCTCCCATTCTCCACTATTTCTCTCAGATTACCAATAGATTTCCATAACCATATTAACAAGTTCTTTGGGAAATCTGGGTTTTGGTCCAGTTCAATAACTACTGATTGAGTATTTTGTAAAAGTCATTGTCTTTAGTACTACAGGAAAGAAAAAGTTAGAAAAAGCCTGGAATCTGGTCAGTGCTCACAGAAAGCTTATTTCTATTGTGAGGTGGGAATAAGACAAAAATACCATAAGGTATAATGTGTCTGTAATCTGAACATAAGGAAGGAAAAAATAAGTGTCATAACCAAGTGTTATGGAAATTCACAGAATGGACAGAGTTCGTCTGGTCAGGCTTAAAAGACTTTGAGAAGGAGGTGTCAGTTGAGCTGGGCATTGAAGGATGAGTGGGATATCAATAGCTGCATATACAGCAAAGGGTATTCCAAGCTGAAGGAATGGCATGAGCAAAAGCATAGAGGAAAATAAAGGGAGTATTTCAGGAAACAGTGAATATATAGGTAGGTACAAAATATATGGGCATAGGAATTTTAAATGTCTAGGTATTCCCTTGGTATTTGTTAGTATTGCATCATCTTTCCTCAACTGTGCCATTCTGTCCTTAGACATCTTCTTTCACAGAAATAGATAAAAAGACCCTTTTTGATGTCTTAAGCATTTTTTAACAAATGTCTAAACTCAGTTAGTCAGAATGATTTATTGACAAGGGATTCCTCATTAACTGAGGTTTTGCTTGGAGTATATACTCAGAACTGTATTTAAGTTACCATGAACCACTGTGGGAAAACTGAAATAATTTATTTTTAATCTTCCATGAACTAGTTACTAATGAGCATATTGTATTATTAAGAATATTTTCACCATAAAATTATTTTTTCTATTTTTACTAAAATATTTCCAAAAAGTCTTATTCTGATTCCTCATTATAGCATAAAGGGGATCCTGAGATCTTGAAGGCTATGTCAGTGGAGGACAAGCTCTGGAGGGTACCACCATATTGAAAAAGTTTGAGTACAGGTCAACAAATGTACTCATACCTATGTCTGATTTCTAGAGTATGTGAGTATGGAAAGGTTCATCACCTATAGACTATCCCCTTGGTGATCAATGCTTTGGCTATGAAAATCAATGATACCAAACACCAATAAAGACAAATTGGCTCTTGGTCCTATATGGCCTTTTTCTACTGCCATAGTGATAGAATGGTGCAAAAGCAGAGGTTCCTGAGAATGGCACAGTTTTAGATCATCTCTAAGCATTAACTCAATTGTTGTTACTCTAAATGTGAAATCTTTGGCAAGTAGCCAACAACTGGACACACTAATAGAGAAATGAATCATAGTGATCTTGAGGTTTCCCTATCAATAAAACCAAAAGAGAAAAAGAGAAATTACTGCTGAATGGAAGGATGGTTCAAAGTTTCTCCCTGGAGAAGCAAATAAATGAGTTGGCAGTGTTGGTTTTGTTTGAGATGAGAAACACAATTTCATAGGACACTTTATTCATCTTGTTTTACAGTGTTCATGATAAGCATTTGTAGGAAGACCACTTTGAAGATAATTACAGCTTATGCTACAACATCTGTCTCAAAGGATGAGAAGGCTGAAAAATTTGATGAAGAGTGCTTTAAGACAACCACTCCGCCAATACTAAGTCAGTATATACTTTTCTATTCAGTGACTTCAATAGAAAGGTGAATATCATTTAGCAAAAAGCAAGTGAAAAATGTCTTGCCGAACATCGTTAAGAAGTAAAAAAAATGAGAGGCTGAAAGACTGTAGACTATAAGACTCATGACTATAAATACTTTCGTTAAGAAAAGAATTGGCAGGTGCTAGACACGGTAAGTACAAATATCACCACAAAAAAAGAAATTTGTTAATTTCTGAAAGAAAATAACTGGATACCAATATGGGAGTCATTTCCAAATCAGTTACCAGTCATATAATCAACATAGCATAATAGATTTTGATCTGTAATTAACCTCAGAGACCATCTAGTCCAATTCTCTCATTTTTCAAATGAGGGAGTTAAGACCTAGGGAGAATAAGTGACTTACCAAAGATTTTACATGACTAGTAAAGCCTCAGATGCTAAGGCAAAAATCAATTCCAGATTATAAGAAAGAATAAAAAGAAAAAGAAGATAAAATACAATGGAGAGAACCCTAACATGACCTAGCATGACTTATTAATCATTGATGCAGGGATAGGTGAAGGGAAGAGGGAGATCAGTTGTTATTGCTGTTGTTTTGTTTTCAGGGAGATTCAATGACATCACAAAGTGTTACTGATGTAAATTAATCACTATGATGAAGAAAACAAAAATGTCCAGGGTCGCCCTTAAGCAGAAAGGTCTCCTTTCTGGCCAAAGAAATATGGCAATGAAGAATATTAATTTATAGCATTAATTTGTTCCTAAAATACAAAGATTATTAACTGTATTATCTCATAAGTTCATGAGAAATGATAGATAGAAAATAAATGTGTAGAAAATTCGGGAAGAGATCCGGTTAAACTATATCATTCTGTGAACGTTTAAGGTTGAAACTAAATGGAGGACGATGAAAAAAATGTCAATATTTCTCTAACAAATTAGCCTCTACCAACGGTGTAGCCATCATATTTAGTCCCCTACATCATTTCCCCCAGGTAATGAGGAAGAAGAAGTGGCTTGAAGCACGCGCACGCGCGCACACACACGCAGACACACACAAATAAAGATGGGAAGAGAAGGTGAAATAGACCAAAAAGAGACAAAGGACAGGTGGGCTGATCATGTAGTAAAAGGACAGCATTAATACTCCATTGGTATCCATGCAATGCCAAGATATATAGAAGAAAGCCTCCAACATATTGGGTGACACCCTGTGGAGGAATTGAAAGAGGATGAGGAATAAAATTGTCTAAGATGAGGAGGCATGGATGGGCTTCAATCTTTATTGTCAGAGGCAGTACTCATTTAAGTGACAACACAGACCCATTAAAGTATTAGGGTTATTAATGTGAGAACGCACATGCAAAAAATGTGAGTGAACTATCTGTATCTTAAATAATTTTGTGTATACTGTACACAAAACTCAGTTTTCTCCAAGAATCAATTCAGAGGAAATTCTATTTTGATGTACACACACACACACACACACACACACACACACACACATACACACACATATACATATAATGTATGTTTAATCATACTTAAAGGTTATATTTCAGCCCTACATTCTTCTAAGAGTTGCTTCCTTTAGTTGTTTGTTGTTGTTCGAAGGGGTTTTTGTTGGTCTGTTCATAGAATCATAGATCAAGTGCTGTCAGAGACCTTAAAAGCCATCTAATCCCCAATCTCTTCATTTAAGAAAGGAGAAAATTGAAGCCTAGGAAAATAAATGGATTGCCTAACTTCATTCAGATAGGTATCAGAGACAAGATGTGAATTCAGATCTTCTGACTCTAGAACCAGCATCCTGTTTTATTGCACTATATTTCCTATGATATACTTTGGATCCAATCTTGCTATTTTCAGATCTTGCCCCCTTAAAGCAATGAGTAGGAGAATTTCATAGTGTGAGTTTGCTTTGGACAATGAACCTATCAAATCCAAAGCTAGACCAAAGTATTTGCAAATTCTAGGCAAGATTTGAAAATTTCATTCACTATGGATTACAATCTACTGCAACTATATGTAATTTAGGATCAGAGGTTAAGAGGCATCTTAGACATCATTTAATCTAACCCTTTCATTTAACAGATGAGTAAATTGAGATGCACAAAGGTTAAATGATTTGCCCAAGGTCACACAGGTAGTAACTGACGAACCAGGGTTTGAACCCAGGTGTTACAAATACAGCATTTTCCATTATATCGGAAATAAGTATCTATTTGTCAACAAGAAAATAATTTTCTGGTCTTAAAAACACTCACATTTATTGAAAAGCTATATACAACATGTTCTTCCTCAAAGTTTCCTGGGTATTGTGCTTACAGGGTTTATTTACTTTTAATCCTAGGTCCACTGATCTTGTGTTAGGAAACACATGGATAAATTGGAGTATGTCCAAGGGAGAATGACCAAGATAGTAAAGGGTTTCAAAACATGAGGATGAGTTGAAGGAACTGAGGATTATTAGCCTGGAGAAGACCTAGGTAATCTCTGGCAGCCATATTCAAGTATATGAAGGCCTTCTACGTAGAAGAGGGTTTAGAAATTCTCAGCTTAGCCCCAAAGAGCAGAGCTAGTAACACTTGGTGAAAGTGGCAAAGAAGTAGTTAAGCTTGATGTCAAGGAAAACTTACTAGTAACTAGAGCTATCTAAAAGCAAAACATTCTGTCTTTAGAGGTACTGGATACTACTTTCCTAGGGGTCTTCAAAAAAAGGCTGTCACCCCAGCAATGGATTTAGAAACAAAGGACTTGGGTTCAATTTCTGTCTTTGCAATTTACTACATGTTTGACCTTGCACAGATCCCTTAATTTTGGGGGGCCTCAGTTTTCTCACCTAAAAGTGGAAGCTGCTGGATCAAATGACTTTGAAGGACCCATTCAGCTCTAATTTAACAGGTATATTGTATGGAAAATTCTTGGTCAGCTATAGGTTGGATTTTGAGGACTAACTCTTAAATTCTGTGACCTATACCTTCTCCTCTTCCTTTTTCTTTCCTCTTTCTTTCTCTTCTTCCTCTGTCTATTTCTGTCTCTATCCATTTTTCTGTTTCCTTCATTCTCCTTCCCTCCCCCACATCAACCCCCAAAGAAAAGCAATACTTAGTATAGTTATGTTTCCATTAAAATATACATATTCTCTTCCATAGAATCCTATTCATAAAGACATGTCCTATCATATTAGAAGAAATGCAGGTTTGGTTTTTATGACGTGGAGAACATTCACTTATATTGGAAATGTGCTGTAAAGAATTTATATAAATGCACAATGCTATCAACACTGGAGACAGTGGATGGTGGTGCCGGGGATAGAGTGAAGGGCCAGAGTTCAAATCTGGCCTTCGAAGCTTACTAGCTATATGACCTTGGACAAGTCATTTAAACTTTGTCTTACTCCAGTTTGGAAGCTTCACAATGGGGACAAGAATAGTATCCACTGCCAGAGTCGTTGTGAGATAATATTTCTAAAAATGTTTAGCACAACGCCTAGTAAATAATGGATACTGTATAAATGCTTATTCCCCTCCCTTATTCTCCAATAGCATAGTACAAGTATTTCATCACAGCTTCAGATTTTACCTAATCTTCTTACACAGCTAAAATTAAGGCAAAAATGCATAAAGAACTTGATTCAGCTTCTTGGGGAAAAGTACTGTTTCATTTTTCTCAGTACCGACAGCTCTTAATGAATTGATTGATTGATTGACTTCATTCTAGCAAAATAAAATAGTGAGATAATTCTTTTTACTGAAAAACGAGAAAACAAGGAGGATTTTCTTCAATTCAAGTTAATTGCCATTTTTTCAAGATAATGTCATTTGTAATCACAGGTAAAAGTTGTTTATTTGATGTAGACATTGACTAATGTCTCTTTATTACATATTTTGGATGGAATCTGTGATTCTGTCACAGAAACTCCAGTGGGCTACAGATTTCCCAGATATCTAATTAGTATCAAAATAGTGAGTGCATTCAGGTGAATCAGAAATATTTATTCAGGAGTGTACTGGCAAATGTTTAATAATCAGCTCTTACTCTACCCCCCCCCAACAAAGAATATACATATGACACACTTTTAAGTTTAATCTGAATTATTAACATTTTCTCCAGCCTGGAAATCAACAAAACAATAGATTAAGCACTGGTTTCTAGGACTTGCCAATTTCCAAAGTGTAAAGGCTCACACTGACAATTTAAGAATTGCCTTATAGGAATTGGCAGGGAGCTAGTTCCAGGACACTCCTGTAATGTGTTTAAGTTAAAAATTAAGAAAAGACATAACCGTAGCAAGAAGGTCATCTATTGTGCCACTGTTAGCATCCTGGGTACCAATTCTAAGCTCAAGGAAGGAAGGAAGGGAAGTCATGGTTAGGTGATAAGTTTAAAAAATTCAATCTGTAAGATCTTTTAGAGCAAAGATGATGCTATAATGTGTTCAAAATGTTAGACAACATCCCAGAATTCTAGTTTTATTTTTGTTGAAAGAGAATTTGTTCTTCTCCATAAAGGAAAGAAAAACTGAGAGAATGAGTGGTCTGTGACTAGAAAAGGAAAAAAACAGGAAAACATGGAACCTGCTCTTCAGCTTTTTCTCCACTTAAAGGACCCTTAAAGCCTGGGGGCTAGGGCTGAGATGGAGGAAGCAAAAATTTAAGTTTTTTCCCCCCGGGGAAAGGGAAGACTGAAGGATTGTCTAAAGCAGACAATTCTTAGATCAGTCCAAGAACAAAAGAGAAATGGGTAGACAAATTACTAGGGTTAATTAAGTTATTTTTTCTTTTCTTTTTAATTTTAAGGAAGCTTGTAAAACAAAACAGAGCAAAATAACACAAACGCATTGGTTTCTACTGAGCTCATAACCACCAGCAGAGGGCCCCTTTCTCGATGGATTTATAAACCTAAAGATGTCTCCATGGCAAAAACAAAAACAAGCAAACAAACAAAAAGAAACCTATAAAGCCTATAAACCCTGCTTCTGTCAATATAAATATACATGTAAGAAGCTATACCTTGATACACAGTTATTTCCATGAAACCGGAAAGTACTGCTAAATAAACTGGTCAAATAGACATTTGAAATTATTTCCTACTTTCTTGGTAAAGTCAAAATCTATTATTTTGCTTTGTTTTGAGTTTCATGTATTGGGTTCTTTCAGGAGCACCCTTTTATGCAGAATAATAAGGAAAATGTAAATTGAAAACAATCATAGGTAAAAAAAAGTTTTAAAAAGAGCAAACAAAGTTATGGAAATTATTCAACACATTTCAGACTTTGATTTGTTTGGTCTTGAAGTGTTTGAACCAAGCTCTACACGTATAGAAACATTTCTAAGATCAGTAGGAAGAGCACACTTCAAACTTAGAAGCTTCCATTAGGCCTAACTGATTTTCTGAAACCCAAAAAGGTCTTAAGAGCATAAATGAAATCCAAGTGGTACAAAATAGCTTGTAGAAAAGCCCAACAGAGGGCGCTATTGTCCTGTTCAATGACATTCAAAGGCTAATTTCAAGTTTTTTTTTTTCTTTTTACCTTAAAGGTTTCTAAAATCGTTAAAATAGAGGCAATGAAGGATAATTACTTAGATTTTAATTGTCATAGCGTTTCCTTATATTTCTGAGTAGCTATGCATATTTGAATTTTTTAATCTCATCTGTTTTTAACCTGATTTAAGTATTCAGATTGAAATCAATTGCAAGGAATCCCAAGTTTGGAATTTTGAAAAAAATATTGTGAGCATTAAAATGAACTAAAATTAATTGTGAGTCTCCTACAAGGTTTTAAATATTATGTACATGTGAGTTTTTTTTTAAAATAGATCCATTGGGGTTCAAGAGAAAAGTGTAGTCCAGAAACTATTCCATCTCATATCTTTGCCTTCAATAGCCTTTAGATTTGATTTACTTTAGATATGTTAAATTATTCCATCAAAGGATATCGTAAAGCTATATATTTGAAAGCTGTAAAAGGTATTTTTTAAAATGTCCAGCATCCCCTACATTTGTTTGGAATCATCTGCAAACAAAGAAGGAAATAGCAGTATTGATTTGAATGGGGCAAGAGGACTAAAATCCCATTAATAAATATGGGACTGGTGAATCCGAATTTATGACCCTAAAATATTTATCTAGCGAAAAATTGATGAGGGACTGATTTTACTTTTCCTGGGGGAACTGATATCCAGTGCCTACATCCAATAAGGTTAGGAAAGAGAAATACTAAGCTCTCATCCTTTCTTAAGCTATCTTCTGGGAGCAAAAAGAAAAAAAAAAAGCCTTTCCGTAAGGAAGGGAAAATCTGCAAAGAACTCAGGCTTGTAAACCTGTGTAAGGCCCCCGTGTTTCACGGGAAAAGTTAAGGAAGTCATAAAATCAAAAGGCTTGCTTGTGAAGGAAGTATTTATTTCTAGATTTCCTTCAATAATGTTACCAGTGTGTTCTTTTTCATTTGACTGATCTACTAAGGAAAAAAAAAAGAAAGAAATCTGTCCTACCACTTATTTTCCTCCACCACTAAAGCCCTCCCCTACTCCGTTGCCTTTTTCAATTGAATCGATAACCACCACCACACCCCCAAACACACCACACCCCCAGTTACAAGAAGCTTTTTCCGTCAGCTGAAGATCTTTATAAACCTCCTCACTGACAACACCACACAGCAGCAGTGGATTTAAAGGCAATCCGCCTTTGCAGCGATTCCCTCTTATCAGTTTTAATAACTTCCACCCCAAATTGCCCTGTTTCCCTTATGATTCCTGCCTGTCATTTATTTTCTTCCCCAAGGGTGAAGAGCCCCCTGTGGGCTCACCCACTGGCTGCTGTGACATTTGCATCCTCTGAAGTAGTCAGGGGGAATATGGGGGGGAGGAGGGAAGCAAAGGAGGTGAAATTCCACTCTCATTAATTTTGGGGTGCCAAAGTGAGAGATTCTGTTTCTTAAAGGTTCCCATTTCTGTGGTTTTGTTAAATTCGAAAGGCAAGTACTTGCTTCATTGTGGGATAAAATGGGTAGGTAGGTGGGGGAATATTTATAGTTCTTTTTATATAGCCCCTCTACCAAAAGCTTTCAGAAATGTAAGTATTTTAGAACCTTGATCTGGGGTTATCAGAAGCTATCAGATCATAAACAATTTAATTCAAGAAACATTTATTAAGTATCTACTATGACCATATGTCAGTATATTGTCTTCTGTGCCTTTGCAAGCATTCTGAAGGCTACAAAATAAAATAGATTTTAATGACCCAATCCTATGATAAAGTTTCATAAAATGGAGAATCCAAAGGCATGAGTGAGACATCGTCTGTTGAAATCACACATATCAAAAAAGACACAAGTAATATAGATCCAAGAGCTCAATACAATGTTTAAGTTTCCAAATGTCTTTAGAAAAATGGCCAGGAAGCATTAAAACTGGCTTCCTTGGTGAGCTTTTTTTGTGTGTGTTTTGCAATGAAAGGAGAGCCAAGTTACATAAGTGGGAGCCATAAATATAAAGAGATCATCTTTAAAAACCCTAAGATCCATCTTACAAAAACCAGTTTTCCCCTCCCTGTGAATAGAAGCTTTTGTGTTTAAATGCCCTGGTGAGGGTCCCTTTCCCCAAAAATCTACATAGAAACAGGGGACTAATGGCCCCCTCTTTCCTCATTATAAATGGGGAAACCAGGCACAGACTTGGATGATTCATCATTTTGAATATGGAGGTTTTTAAAAATATTTATCACCTGGAGTAGATATCTATTCATTAAATGAACATTTAGAGTCTCTATTCTATGTATGACCCAGAAGTACTAATATAGCTAAGAGTGCGTGTGCATGGGTGTAAATACATGTATATCATATTTAAAATATATATGTTGCATATAAGTCCTCTGTGTGTAACAGATAATGTTTTACTATCCGACTGAGGTTTACTTCTCCAGCCTATTGTTTCAGACAACAGATATAAGTTGCGATGGGAGAGGAGCGCCGGATTTGGTGTCTATCCCCCATTTCCAATTATAGATGGATCATTTCAGACAGAGAAGTACTGAGAATCCAGACATCTGCTCTTCACATGAATGCACTCACCTCCTAGAGAACAGGCTGCCATCATGCTCTGGAAACTGGTTGAAAATGTCAAGTACGAAGATATCTATGAGGTAAGCAAGCATCCTTATATACATCTTATATCTATAGATACAGAATTAGAAATTCTTGGAAGCCAAAAAGATAAATTTAAGCAGAGATTTACTTCCAGATATCTGTTTGGTTTCCTCCAAGTCCCTAAACTTTTGGCAATGCTTGCTTGGGGAGACTTTAAACCGTCGGAGGAGAGACTTGTAATGTTGGAATGGGGAAGATTAAGTGTAGGAGACTTCTTTTTATTTTCTTCTCTTTTAAAAAACCCGAAATATTTGGGGGTTCTAGGGTGGAATCTAGTGTGACAATATAGACAGAATGTCAGAGAACGCTGATAAAGGAAGGCTCTCTATGCTTTGTGCCAGAGAATGATGGAAATTGTTTTAATTTTGAGCCTCATTGAATGGCACTGAGATTTTTAATTTTCATTTTTTAAAGTATTTCTGAAAGACATGGATGTAGAGGAAAGACATTTTATAACGAGATAGGGAGATTGAAGAAGATAAGTAGGTAGGTAGGGAGATGGATGGATAGATAGGTAAGTAGATAGACAGAAATAGATAAAGAAGGAAATAGATCCGGCAGCGAGGCAAGTTTCAATAGAAGCCAATTTTTTATTTGGTGTTTTCCCCAGGCTTTACATCTTGCATCGCCAATAATAACTTTCTCCTTTATTTTCCCTTTGAGAGAATCATATTTTCTTCTCATACGCAATGCTTCCTCCCCGTAACTGAAGCCAACAACCTTTCATCGGAATGAAAAAGTTGAGAAACAAAATAACAAAAAGGGGGGGGCGCAAAATAAAAAGTAATGCCTTTATCTTTCCCACCCCTAGCCCCACCAGAGTAGTTAAGTTTTCACTTAAAGCGCTTTTTGCAGGGAAACTCTATCCAACCAACCGTCTAGGAAAGGAGCGGTGGGGTTCAGCTGAGATCCTTGAGATCGCTTAATTCCTGACCCAACACAGAATATATTTATTATCGATTGTGGAGCTAGTGCGAAACCCGGGATAGGCGATTAAGGAACTTTGAAGGGAAGAGGAAGGATCGAATCCGTGCGGTGAACGGAGGGAAATCGCTGCTCTCTGAACCGGCACAAGGGTAATATCAGAAGTTGATTCTAGTGATCCGCTAAGAATCCGCTGAGAATTTTCCCGTTTGGAAAGCCCTTGGAGAAAGGGGAAAGAAGCAAGTATATAGAAGAAAAAGAAAGATTGGGTTAGAAGAAAGAGAAAAGGGGAGACTGAAGAGATTGATAAGAGAGACGCGAGGCATAAAAGGGAAGAGTAGAAGCAAAGCGGGATAGTTAGAAAGCAAAGGGGAGAGAAGGGGGTCTCTTTGGCAAGCCTGCGCGATCGTCAGGAAGCATTTAATAAACTTAAGTGATCGTGATCTAAAGTACAAAGGCCATCAAAGCTTCCCATAAGCAGCGAGGGGGTGGGGGTGGGGGTGGGGAACGGAAAGAAAATACGATTCCGCCAGCCCTGGGACGACTTCTGTAAGCCCGGCGGGAAGCCGCCTTCCAGATACTAGGAATGATTCAACTCACAAAAGCTCCCGTCAGGCTAATTATCAACTGAACACGGGTAAAATCCGACAGAGGCAGAATTAGTATTGATGGAGCTAACCGAGTTTTCTCCGCCTTTGACCATTTCTCTGTTCCATTCCTAAGAGTGGAAGGGTAGGTCCTGAAAAGCAACATTTTCCCTTGCCCACGTCCCATAGGCTGAGCCCTTGTCTCTCCCTGGTGCAGAAGTTGAAAAATACCTAGTCCTGCTCCAGCTCACAGGCAACTAGCACCTAAATTTTTAAGAGTGAAAGGGAGGGGTAACGGGGGAAGGAAAGAGGTAAAAAGCGCAGAACAGAGAACTATGGATTACATTGCCGAGGTCTTTTCTAGAAGGTTGTTCCCAGTTTTTTCTTATTTTTTTTTTCTGGTCATGTAGCTACCATGACTAAGAGCAATGGCTCTTCAAAAGTTGTGTTTCTGTCAAATGTACTTCTTTTTTCTGTCTTTAGCAGGACAGAGCTGAGAGCCAAATAGTCAAAAAGATTTTATACATATATGTTTATGTGCACACATATATGAACATATATACATGTGTGCATATATGTGTATATCTGTTATAGGAGGGGTTGGGTTAGTGTAAATACCTTTGCATAAACCTCAAATTAAACGTCTCTTTGAGTTTTAAAAACAGAGATTAAAATATTCTTCCCTCGAATATAAGGCAGGAATGGACAACTACCATGCATGTATTGTGTGTGTGTGTGTGTGTGTG